>CM059559.1:24218165-24822970 GCA_030386875.1 Morinoia aosen
GGGATCGACCACTCATTTTTTAAAATCAAAATTTGAAAGCGACTGTCGAGCAAAACCAAAGACAAAGTGTCAGGGAGTTTTTTTAGCAACTTGGTGTAAGCATTTTAACTGCGTTAGACCATCTGAAGCAAATCGGCAAGGTTAAAAAGTTCAACAAACGAGTCCTGTATGAACTCAGAGAACATCAATGAGCGCAGCGTTTTTAATGGTGAATCATCAGGTCAATATTATTGCTTAATGGTGGTGTCATTCGAACACTTTACAAAACCGAAATTTCATCCACAGTAAATCATAGTGACTGTCAGGTGGTGTGCAGTTAGTGTTATCTTTTACAGTTTTCTGAATGGTGATCAGAGCATCACGGCTGAGGTTTGCTGCAATCAACTTGGCGAAAGACGTACTCACTCACAGAAAATGGGGCCAGCATTGGTGAATCGGCGAGGTCCATTTCTGCTCCATGACAATGCAAGCCCTCATGTTGCAAGAATGGCTCTACAGACTCTCACCGACTTGGGACAAGAACCTTTACCCGACCCACCCCATTCTCTTAATCTTTCCCCAATGTACTACAATTTTTTCAAGTATGTGGATGTTAGGTCCAGCGCCAGTATGCCAGACTGATATTCTAGTATTACGCTACCGGCTCTGTAAATAATGTCCGCCGGAATTTAATTCGAGTAACTTAGATACGCTACAAACCCTCTTGAATCCGGCTTGTCTGAAATTCGGGAGAGCGACGAAAAGAACCGTCAGCTTCCTGGAAATTTGAAACCGTATTATTTGATATTGAATGCTCTGCAGCCAACCTTGTTTCTGCTAATAAATCTTGAAAAAGAATCGAATATTGTCATCCCCTGAGGAAAATACCAACGACTAAAATAGTTAACCTTTTGCGTCCCAACGAGGATAAGCCTAAGAATACTATCTAACAAATTGGCTCCCGAACAAGGGACTGCCATATGAACTATCGAACAAATTGGTGCCCGAACTCAGCGACCTGAACTCTGGAAAGCTGCAACTATTCTTCAAGCCGGTAAAATAAAACCCGCATCTGCCGCTTCAACAGAAATTCGCTGTGGGAGCAGGCTAAAGAAACTACGCCTAATACTCGAACATTGAATAACTCGTAAGCTCAGATCAAAGCTGCGGCAGAGGAAATACGCCTCGAATCAACTATTCTTCAAGCCGGTAAAATAAAACCCGCATCTGCCGCCTCAACAGAACTTCGCTGGGGGAGCAGGCTAAAGGAACTACGGCTTATACTCAAATATTGAATAACTCGTTAAGATGAATTGCCTACAAAAAGCGCAACAATATGCAGAAGCTCTGGGAATAACCCCAGAACAGCCGGAATAACGAGAGATTATCCTCGGTCGATTGTAAAGGCTGGAACAAGAAGAACGAGAGGAACGAGAACGAGAGGAACGACAACGAGAGGAACGAGAACGAGAACGAGAGGAACGAGCGAGAGGACGAGAACGAGAACGAGAACGCGAGTGCGAGCATGAGATTCGCATTCAACAGCTCAACCAGCCAAGAGCCCCAGAGGCGAGACGAATTAAGATTCCTGAAATCCCGCCATTCGAGCCAGAGAAAGAAGGTATGCAGGAATTTCTACAACGGTTTGAGAACCACAGTACAGCCCAAGAGCTCACCGAATACGAGGCTGTCATTGCCCTCGAAACCTTAGTAACGGCAAAAGAACGAAGGCTCATCCAAACGATACCCGCCGTCGATCGATACCGCTTTAATGAAATCAGAACCCTACTATTAGAATCTCATAAGGTCACTACGACTACATTGCGCGATAACTGCTTGAAAGTAAAACCAGAGGAGGACGATAATATGAGTCGTTATGTCCGCAGGATCGAACAAGCCTTTGATGCCTGGATTACGGGAAGCCAAGTCGAGCCAGGTTACGAACAACTAAGGGGTTTTGTCCTGGTAGACCGAATATTCTCCGACTTACCACCGTTCGTGGCAACCCAGCTTAAAGACCGCGGCAGTAGTACTCTGGCTACTCTGAGCGAACAGGGTGTTAAATAGTTGGTGAGGCGTATCTACATTGGGCGCCAATTATTTGTTATTTAGGGGGCGAGTCCTGTTTCCGCCCGATTGATGATTAATTAGGTTGGTCCTCCTGGGAGCCACCGTAAATAGTTATCCCTATTTTAGGGTTCTGAGGGCCGTAAGTTCCGAGGCTTTTATTCCGGAGAATCTTCCTGATTTTTCAGGGATATGAGAGAAGGCAGTTGCTGAGTAATTATTTTATTAAGGCGAGGGCTTTTCAACAGTTTCCAAGTTGCGAGTATTGTTCGGTAATTTTCGGAGTCTGATCTGGTTACAAGGTTTGAAGGTTTGAGCTGGTTTTTCAAGCTTTTGAAATTTGAGTCGAGACGAAATCAAGCTAAGTTTTTCGCGCTGGTAATACAGGCTTCGAAAGTTAAGAGCCGAATTGAGATCCAAGCTGTGGAGTTTCCGCGATCAGATAAAGGAGCTGCGAAATTTGAGCCGAAATAAAAATCAAGCTGTTGAAATTTTCAAATCTGAGACGGATATATGCTTCTCAAGTATCTGTAATACGAGATTTTAGTTATGCGAGGAGAATTATTTTCCCTACTGTTAAATTATATAGGCACAAGTCGGCATCTCCGACAATAGCCTGACAAGGGGATAGCTTCTTACATGCTCGACCACACACCTCCCTGCAACAGCTATGCAGCAAACGTTACAACAATGACCGGACAAGAAATAACGAGCTACCTATGAACAAATCTACCGCAACAAGTCGAACCACGCGAACTTTTGGCCCCCCAAACCGTGCGAAATCAACGCAGTTCCGGCAACCGCGCGTAACGAACCAGCACTCGTCGCAACAACTTCCCAACGAACCAACCATGACCGCACAAATTCAACTGGCCCACAAGAGGCACGACGAACTTTTTATTGTTCACACCATGGGGAAAACGCCGCTCATTCCAGCGCTAATTGTGCCATGCTTAATCCTAGATACCAAAGGTATCCTCCAAACTGGCGTCATCTAGGAAACAACGGCCGGGGAGAGGGCGAAGCCTCCGACGCAAGAGTACACGCGAATACGGTCAGCTTCGACGAGGAACCAACCGAATCCTCCAACTTGCCCCCAGTTGACTGCAATAACGTAGGTTTAGAAAAAGAGCTTGCACTAGGGAAGTTAAAGACCTGTAAAGGCCGGATCAACGAACAACCCGTCACAGTGTTATTAGACGGAGGAGCTAATACAGTATTTATAAGGAAGAACCTAGACACGCTTACCGGAACAAAATTCACCGTGAAACTGGACAATAGTCAAACGTTTCAAGCCCCTTTGACAAAAGTACGGCTCGAATGTCCCTATTACCGAGGCAACGTCACCGTCGTAGTCATGGAAAATCCTTCGCACAACGTTATTTTGGGACGAATACCAGGCACCCTTTCCTTTGAGGAACCAAACTTCGATCCGACCCTACCTCATCCGGACGCAGCCATATACCACGTGACAACTCGAGCGACCACCAGAAAGGAAGCCGAAGCCGAACGCACAATCCAGGAACGACTCAAACCCGACAAAAAAGAGCTGGAAACGTTACAGCGGAACTGTGCCACATTACGAGGATTGTTCAAAAAGGCAGAAAACAAGACAGAGGATGTTAGAAACGACGGCCGAGTCATTACGTATGAACTAAGGGATGAGATTCTATATCGGAAAACATTACAGAACGGTCAAACCACTTTTCAGCTAGTGGCGCCAGCGAGTCTACGCAAACAAGTACTAGAGATGGGTCACGATAACCCCCTGGCAGGTCACTATTCCCAAAAGAAAACCCAGGCACGAATCGAACGAGATTTCTACTGGCCCCAACTAAACCAAGAGGTAAACCGGTACTGCCATTCTTGCCACAAATGCCAAAAACATGCGCCAGCCCGGCCGCCCAAAGCACCTATTGCTACTCTATCTCTAGCCGGAACTCCATTTGCCGCGCTAAGCGTGGACATCGTAGGCCCTATTCAACCGTCCTCTGCTCGAGGAAATCGATACATTCTAACTGTGGTCGACCAAGCCACCTGCTATGCGGATGCAAAAACCCTACGGCATATAGACGCAGTAACAGTCGCAGAAGTACTAAACGAGATCTGCACCCGCACCGGCTACCCACAGACCCTAACCACGGATAATGGAACACAATTTACGGCCGCCTTCTTTGAAGAGTTCCTAAAACAGATGGGCATCCAGCACCACCGCATGCCCCTGTATCATGCACAATCAAATGGGATCGTAGAACGATTCAATGGAACTATGAAGTCCACGCTCCGGAAACTGACTGCCGAGCAACCCAGGGACTGGGACATGTATCTTCCCTCATTATTATTCGCGTATCGCGACGCTCCGCAAGCCTCTACCGGGTACTCACCATTCGAGTTAATCTATGACCACTGAGTACGAGGACCCCTGACCATCCTGAAGGAATGCTGGACAGCTAATCCTGCAGTAGACACCGACCAGGCTCCGGCCCATTATCTACTCGATCTCCAGCATCGCTTAAAGAAACGTGTGCAATTGCTCAAACTACATACATACATATACCAGGCTTCTCCTCCCTATGGGAGGGTAGCCGACAGCAGGCAAATTGTTCAAACTAATCTGAAAAAAGTCAGGAAAGAACGGTCAAATATCTAAACAGAAAAACCAAGCTTCGAGTGTTGAAACCAGGAGACCAAGTACTAGTATTTGTTCCGGACCAAAGGAATAAATTAACTATGGCATGGAAAGGCCCATATAAAATCACCACGCGGTTAGGAACCTATACTTATTTACTAGAAGTCGAAGAAAAGAGTAAACTATATCGTATCAATTTACTCAGAAAATATCAGGAACCGAGGCTCCAACCAGCAATGCTAATCCCAACTACTTGGAACTCGAAGAACTTGAAGGAGACACCGTTAGAAAAGCGTTCACTGCCGCCTGCCTCGCTGTCGAACCTACCAATGCAGAAGAGGAGCTCGACACAAAAGAACCGGAAATCCCCCTCGTGTTGGGAGAAACCGTTACCGACTGCTCCCTCGACAACCGTCGAGACGAAAGGGAATTAAACCAACTGAAGGAGTTGCTTAGCAAATTCGGTCGCCTATTCACCAACACACCAGGAGAAACCAGGACCGTAGTTCTCGAAATCAAACTAAAAGACCCCAGCAACTTCCGCCTCCAACATGCCTACCCCTTGCCACTATCGCTAGAACCGCAATTACAGAAAAATCTCACGCAATGGCTACAACTGGGGATAATCACGCCGTCCAACTCACCGCACTACTCCCCCTTGTTAGCAGTTCGAAAAAAGGACGGAAGTCATCGATTCTGTTTGGATTGTCGTCACCATAATAATCAAACGCGCTTCGATGCCGAGCCTATTGCCGACATCACCTCCATCTTTACTCGATTGGCAGGGAAAACTATCTTCAGTAAAATAGACTTAACCCACGGCTACTGGCAAGTTCCTCTGCACCCAGGATCCTGTCCTTGTACGGCATTCAAAACGAGGTCCGGACTATACGAATTCAAAGTAATGCCGTTCGGACTAGCCAATGCTCCTGCTACCTTTTCCCGCCTCATTCGTCGAATAGCTAGCGGCCTAAAGGACATCGAAGTTTACATGGACGACATTCTGATCGCCTGCACCACCTGGGAAGAGCACTTAGATTCCCTGGAAAAATTATTAGAAGCATTGTCACAACACCGCCTAACTGCGAAACCCTCGAAATGCGCTTTCGGCTATAGTAATCTCCAATACCTCGGCTATCAATTAAATAGCGAGCAGCTTCGACGAATGACCGAACGGAGGCACTACGTACCTCCTCACTACCCAAGAATAAGAAAGAACTAAGGAGTTTTCTAGGCAGTGTAGGATACTACCAACAGTTTATTCCTCATTACACCGATCGGGCCGTACCTCTGCAAGACTTTCTACGCAAAAATTCTCCAGAAGAGATTCCCTGGACCGGTGTAACCCAAGACGTATTCGAGGCACTTAAGTTGGCCTTAACGACCAATCCTGTGTTGCAGTTACCAGACTCCAATATCCCATTTATCCTACGCACGGACGCATCTGAAACCGGTCTAGGCGCTGTTCTTCTCCAGCAGCAAAATCGACTTCAGGCGCTATGCACCAATTGCCTATGCATCCCGCCGACTCAGAGGAGCGGAGATAAATTATTCTGCTATCGAGAAAGAAGCCTTAACTATCTACTGGGCGTTCCAAAAATTTGAAACCCATCTATACGGCCGAGAATTTATTTTACAAACTGATCACCGGCCTCTACTCTACCGCAACAGGCCGATAAATTAACCCTCGCCTGAAACTATGGGCCCTCTACATGAGCCTGTTTCAATTTCAAGCCGAGCATTTCGCAGGAACCGAGAATCATATCGCCGATTTCCTATCTCGCTCCGCGACCGTCCAAGGAACCGAGTAAAACCACAAGATATCCGAGAATGTTCCCGAGATATTTCGAGATAAAGCTTATTACTATGTTCTTTGTACAAGATAAGATGTTAAAAGTGCTCTAAACTAGGGCCTCTATCACTTAGGATTCTAGAATTAATTATGACATAACCCCTATGTGTCGAACGGTCTCGAAACCCAATCAGAGACCTAACGGACTTCGATTTCTAATTATCGATCCAAACTGGCGTGGGTTTGTTAAGACTTTGCTTTACAAGTAAAGTCTTGTCAATATGGGCGTGTTAGGCCCAGCGCCAGTATGCCAGACTGATATTTTAGTATTACGCTACCGGCTCTGTAAATAATGTCCGCCGGAATTTAATTCGAGTAACCTAATTACGCGACAAACTCTCTTGAATCCGGCTTGTCTGAAATTCGGGAGAGCGACGAAAAGAACCGTCAGCTCCCTGGAAATTTGGAACCGTATTATTTGATATTGAAAGCTCTGCAGCCAACCTTGTTTCTGCTAATAAATCTTGAAAAATAATCGAATATTATCATTCCCTGAGGAAAATACCAACGACTAAAATAGTTAACCTTTGGCGTCCCAACGAGGATAAGCCTAACAATACTATCTAACAAATCGGATCCCGAACAAGGGACTGCCATACGAACTATCGAACAGTTGACAATTTTTTGAGCAATAAAACATTAAAAAACAAAAATGATGTCGAGTCTGCTTTTATGGATTTATTAGCTATTAAGTTACAAGATTTTTATGGAATCATAAATGGTCTTGATAGATGGCAAACATTCAAGGTTCATACTTTGACTAATTTGAACATCGAATGCAACTCATTTGATTATTAAAAAATTTTGTTTAGAATCGCCCATTAGTTCCAGAACAACCTAATATCTATGACAGTAATTGAATCGACTGCGAGTTGAGAAACTGAAGGACAGCTGGCAGTCAGAGTTTAAACATTTAGCTGAAATAAACTTCACAGCTTTTTCTGATGGTTTCATGGTCGCATGGTCGCTTCATGGCTTCATGGAGTACATCAGCATTCTGGTATTGTCTTATATATTCGATGAAAAACATTGAACTATTAAGCTACATAGTTATGTTGGTTCTTATTTTGGACCAGTGTTGAGAAACATTTAATTATGGGAATTTTAACTGATTTGTGTCCTTTTTTTGTGTTAACTGATTTGTGCTCTTGTGTTTTGTAAATTTTTAGAATATTGTAGTACTTGCGTATTCCAACAGCACGAGCATGTCGCTTAACATGTGTGACTGATCGCTTAACATGTGTGCCTGGTGGCTTGTTTTCACATGTGCTGGAGTTGTGTGCTACATTTTGTGTTGGTGTTGTGCTTGGAAGGAATTTTGTGTGTAAGCCTTTCTTGGACAAGAGAGTCTGTTTCCTTAAACCACATTCGACGAGGAGAACTTATGGCCACACAAAGAGGTCCTGTGTTGAAGACGTGAGAAACATGAACTTGTTATGATTAGCTAAGACCTTTTGAAGAGGCATAGGCGCCCCAACAGTCAACCACAAGGGTGACAAGGATTTATAGAGCACTCAAGCTTGAGGGTGGGGGACAAGCGACACTCGAAGCGGCAAGATTGTTGTCACAGCAGGATACGAAACAACCAGGCATTAGAAAAACATAGTGGAAAAATTTAGAGCAGAATTTCATGGGAAAAGATCGCTAGTGTTCCTGAAAGAGGGCGGAGTCGGCTATACGTTCTCATCAGAGGGCTTACAGCCAATGCAATGGTCAGAGCACCCTTGGAAAGATTTTCGAAGTGGAGAACCGCCAATCAGAGAAATTGTAGGCGTTCACGAATGAAAGAGGGCAGCCCTCACAGCACACAAGACCAAAGAGTTAGTGAGTTTAGGCGAGCCGTCCGACAAGGTGCGTTAGTACGAAGTGTTCACTGAAAAATACACTCTGTAAAAATACGTGGAAAACATATAGCCTGCTTCACAGTGTAATTGTACTGGTTAGAATTTAATGTAAACACTTCCCATTTTTCAGAGAAGAGAAGTCTCACGCAGGACCATCGGGGTCGAGACATTAGAATCAGAAAATAAAGTGTAGACGTCGTTGGGCGGGTGAGAAGTTATTTCTAGTTGTACAAGATATGCTGATCGAAAAAAATATGTGATGTAAAGTACTGTCATTCAAAGTTAACACTAAATGTTTAAATGAGCACATTTTTGCAATCAAAGTAATGGGTTAAATGTTTGTATCTTTGCAGGAGGGCGGTCTCTTTTTACTCCTCTCTTGGCAGTTCTTCACAGTCAATTTCAACCTGAGGAAAATTTACGAGACGCTGTCATACAATCATCAAAAGATACTGAACTGAACTGTGAATAATTCAGGGAATCGGAACTGAAGCGGTGCCTGAGAATACGCATGTGATCTGAAGCTATGACCGTGCTTTGTGCTGTTGGAAACGTTATTAAAAAATAGGTTGCATCTTGTCATGTGTCTTAATTCAATTGATGCGCAGAGGGTTGGCCAACCCGTATTATTAGGGTAGTATTATCATGAGGCTATGACGCTCGAATTTTGTTTGTAATTCTGGCAGTCGTGTTAGGATCTTGAGAAGGGTAGTTTGTTCAGGGTGTCATGTGTTTGCCGTGAGCGTAAAATCTCTCCGATAACCTCTGCAGTATTAATACATCCCCTCGTAATAGGCCTTCCAGCAATTCAGATGCGCACAGAAACGCGTTGCTGTAAGTGGGTTTCTACAATTGGTGAGTACCATTTTGTTTTAGTAGATGTAACGTTTTTTTCATTCAATTATTCGCGTAATTTGTTTACCGTATTTTGTGCATTTTATGATTTCAGGGAGGTATGCCAAGCCCTCCATTCCGAGAACCTGATCTTCTTGTTAATGAAATGTTAACAAGGAGGAGGGCCCCTTTTCTCGTGACACCAGCAGTTAATGTTGGCGCACACAAGACAAAGATCCGAGATTGCCGCTCGCACCTGATAACCGATGTGGGTCTCATGACGTATTTACTGCGGTAGGAACGCAAGATGTCACGGGGTGGGCCTGATAGTAACGAAAAGTAATCTATACTATATTATGAGCCTCGTCCGTCCGTCGGTCCGTCCGAAGCCAGCCTGCAGTGTGTGATGAGCGTATCTGTGATACCAGCTCCAGCCCTATATATTTTGACGGGCCGTGTTCACGCGGCCTCATCAACTCTCGAGAGATTAAATCTTTTTTATTTCTTACGGCCTTTCTTTCATTACGCCTTCTTTCTTATTTCAAATAAAGGGGGGTGGACTAGTATTGTATAATGTAAGACGAAATTGCTGGTTGTTCTACTGCTTCAACAACTTCAGGTCATTCGCTCTTAGTCGAATAAATTATTTTCAACCATTTGTGCGCTGTCGAAAATTTTTCACGCCAACGCGTAAATGGGCGCGAAATTCATTCAACATCGCTATTCGTCAGCCCGTTATTAAACTTTTACCCTTAACTATACATACCAGCAATAGTTGACATTGCATGTTCATAATTATCTACAGCAACCATTTCTGAAAATATCATCTAAAATAGGAAATAAGGTAGGCCTGTGATAGAAATAGAGGTCAAAGGAAAAGTCATTTCTATCTTGAACATCATAACCTCACAGTGGTAATATCATTTCTTGAAAACTGCACTTACAAAGCAACGTCGGTTATGTTATGATTTTTATTCGATTTCTGTGTTAAATTATAGCGAAAGTAAACGCCCCCGGCAATTTCGGTTAATTCATCTTTGAGAAATGTTCATAGGAGTGTCGGATGTTTTCTGTCCGTTATGGTCAATTATTATTAAAAAATTGCTAATATGTGCATTCACAAAAAGTATAAAATTTACACTACACTTCGAGTTGGCTTTTCTTTTGCTTTATCATTTTAGCCCAAGTTCCATTTGAAAGAAAGAATTCAGAAACTCTTAAACACAATATTTCCTAGAGTTCATTCAGTTCAGTTTAAATCATGTAAATTTTAAGTGCTGTTCTTTTGTAGCGCTTTCGTTCCAACCAACCAAAAATTGTATGCAATCCATTCTTAAATAATTTATAAGTACTTCAAAAGCAATTCTCGAGATGTGATTAGAATTCGGGGGCTAAGAATTCAACACTTTTAAATTTCAGTGGCAGTTTTCCTGCTCCCGTTCCTCCTTTCACTACTTCATTGGGTCAACTCAAGCGCTGCCATTGCTGGAATTAATCACCTTGACCCAATTTCGCTGATAATGTAATTCGGTATTTACTCATCCCTTAGGCCATGCATTGGAGGACAACATTTATCAATGGGCAAAGCTGATATTTCCCACGCTTTTGGTAGTATTTAATGTTAAGTCTCAAAACACCTGAGACACAGTTCGATCAGTCGGACAAGCACCGGTGTTAGCCACGATGAAGCTCTTGACATTGCCTCTTCTTATGCTCCTCAGCGTCACTCTATCAGGTAAAATTTTTGTCTGGTGTTTCAAAGTACAAATGAAGAGCGACCAAATTTCATCCGAGACGAACAACACAAGCGGTCTGCTGTTAGCTCTCCGTGGTACAGTGGTTAAGGGATCGGGCTCGTATATTGGAGTCGCGGGTTCGTATCCCGGCGCTGGCGCGGAGATTTTCCCCGTTGGGTATAAGGGAAAGCTCAAGCACAATACCCCACTCAACCCAGGTGTCGGAAATGGGTACCGGCTTTACGGGGGAACCGTCATGGTGTCCTATATATAGGGTTAGTTATAAGATATTTGAAAAACCAATGCTAAGATCATATGTATCAGGCTTGATTGGAAATAAAGCATCCCAAAAATGCCGATGTTAACCTAACCTAACCTTAACCTGTTAGGCGTTTTCGCTAGAAATTACGCACCAACTTGCTCGTTGGCTGAATCATTAACCGTTAGACTAACAATCATAAATGTTTTCATAAAATAATATTAGGTCAAAGTACATCGAAATTATCTCACGTTTTAATTGAGAGTTCAATACATGCAGAGTCAGTTGAACAGAATGAGTGAATCTGTCTCTGAAACAAACTGTCTCACCGTGCAACTTAATTGACTGAAGAAGGAGACATATGAGTTGCATCTGATTGTATAATTTTCTTTGCGTGTTGTTATTCACGAGCATTTTTTTTGTCGCTGGAATACTTGGAATTTTCTAGATTTAAGTAGATGTGAAAATTTCCTTTCTGCTTGAAGCAATCAGTTAGTCAAGACAGTAATGTATATTTGACTAGTTTGTGTGTGTGGACATTTTTCATTATTCATGTCACGAGAAGATGAGGCATTAAACACTGCACCATAAAATTTTCCCTGGCTGTGACCCACCGTATATGGACGACACGCGGAGGATTCTCCAATCTTTCTTGATATTTTGACGCTCTTAGTTCATAAAAATAATTTAGCGTATCTGAACTTAGCACGAAAACTTTTTGTTTGTGAGTTTTGGAACAATTTGAAATTTTTGGTGTAAATATTTTCTCTCCATTGCATGAATTTAAATTTCCTTTTAAAACGCCGTTTTTTGACAGCTCTCGCAGTTAAACTGGATTTTAAGAAACACTGTACCCGATTGGCTAAAAATTAGTATTCTTTTTCTTCTTTCGAGCAACAGAGGGCGTGATGGTTTGCTACTATGGCTCATGGGCCGTATATCGACAAGGAATGGGCAAGTTCGACGTAGAAGACATTGATCCGTTCCTGTGCACCCACATCATTTACGGGTTCGCCGGACTTGGCCCTGATAACAAAATCAAAGCTTTGGATGCCTGGAACGACTTGTGCGACAACTACGGCAAGTGCGCCTTTGATCGCTTCACTGGACTCAAGAATGTCAACCCGAACTTGAAGGCTTTGCTCGCCATCGGAGGCTGGAACGAAGGCTCTGCCAAGTATTCAGCTGTGAGTAAATTCTTTGAACATCTACCATAGCGTATTTTTCATAGAATTAATTGACTGCAATATTATAAGACCGAGTATTCAATTATAATCGGCTCCTTTTAATTACCCACAGTTTAAAGAAAATTCGCAAGTGTGTCAAAAAAATTTAAATTTATGCCTTTTTTCAAAATTCATGTTTACGCAATGTATATTCTACAAATTATCAGCCGTTTTTGTCAGTTTCTTGTATTACTATTGAGAGCGTTACATACGATGCATGAAAATAATATATTACTCCCTATGGGTACTGACGGCTTAAGGGCCCCAATGGCTAGTGCTTCCAGTTTAGGGTATCTGACATTATTTTAAAGTAATTTAACTATTGAGGGAATAATTTGAAGGAAATATCAAAATTAGAGAAATTGATGCCATTCATAAAACTAATTTCTAGACATTCCAAAAACCTGCTCTCGTAAATTTCCATTGATTACCTCTAAGTTCACGCCGCAGGTTCCGTGCAACATATTCAGTAACCTTTCTATTTAATTTAAGCAAGTTTTTATCTGATCTTTGTTTGTTTTCTGATATGTGTGGGTCAAAACTTATAAATTATTCCATCAATAATTCTAAAACATAATTTTCAATATCAAAAATTTTTGAAGTCGAACATAGATCTTTAAAAATTCATAATTTTTGAAATTCAAATAACGAATTAGGCCTTTAATTAAGAGAAAAATACCCACACTAGGGCAATTTCACTTATATGTCAGCCTCAGGGTGCTGAGAACTTTTTCCGGCGGAATTTTTTCCCTAAACCATTTGAATTCTCGTACCGAAAGGGTCAACTCTCTAATTTAATATTTTCTCTCGAATACCTCATAGCAAAAATTATAAATGTACTCGCATATAACGAATGTTTCCAATACACAAGCAAATGTACTGTAAAATACCTGCGTTTATGAAGCGAAATGAGCTGTTTTACTAAGCTCTGAATTTTACTTCTCCGTAAGAATTGCAATGCAGATACAGACTTTGAGTTGCAAGCAGGTGTAAAAAAAATTAAAACGAGTAAAGATCGAAGCGATTTACTTTAAGCGTTTCAGCATTTAGACAAGCCAGTCAATAAAATAAATAACAATTAAACTTGCTACACTATCCATCGCTTTTGTTAACTGACATTTATAGCGTAACATCATAGTGGCATATATGTGGTGTAGGTATATGGCAGACAAGACAATTGCATAGTTAAATTGACCGATTTTCCTTATTCCTGTTTGACTTCATGTCAACTTGTCGGTAGATATTTCTCCTAATTTACGCTTGATAATTATAATTCATTATAATTTTACCATAATTTATTATAGCATTGTAGTACTTTTGATGATAATCTAGTTGTAGGATAAAATTTCGAAACAACTTGAGCTTTACTATACCGACTCTTCTGAATATACAAAATTGATCATTTTGATCATTCTCCTGACCAGATGGCTGCTAACCCTGCTGCTCGTGCCACCTTCATCGAGAGTGTGCTGGAGATGCTGGCGGCCCACAACTTCGATGGTCTCGACATGGACTGGGAGTACCCCACCGACCGAGGTGGTGCTCCGGAGGACAAGGTGAGCGCCACAGGGTGCACATTCATGAGTGCATTGACTGTGGCAGGGTAGATGTTTAAAACGCATAGTAATCGTTGTCGAATCAATACCTCTGGAATCAGAAATAAAAAACAATTTCTATTCTGGTAGATAACATGTCAGTAGATATGACCATCTCCACACTATTTGTTCGTATCAAACTGAATTAATTTAACGAACGAATCTATATTTTCCTAACCAAGTCTTTACTTCCCAATGAAGTGATTTGAGCTATTGTGAGAATGAAAAAAAATATTTCCAAATGCTAATATCCATTGTGGCAGAACTGCAATTAACATTTTACAACCAATAGTGTCGTCATAATTTGATTCAAACGTATTTCATCAAACAGACAGTCGATGGAAGGCAATCACTTACGCAAATGCAAAATTTCATTCGAATAAAAGTCTTTTATAGTTTTTTCACGATTTAAAAAATTACAAAATATTTTTGGCTTTATTCTAGCTGATACCTCCAAACTTAATAAAAATACATTGTTTTAAATGAGTACACATAATTGAATCACGACCAAATACTCTACCAGAAATGTAACAGTTGTGATCCGATTTTATCACCTCGTTGTATAACTGAATTCACTTCATGATGTATTATATTGAATCAAAACGGATCAAAAAATTTAAAAACCTTTACAGAACATATAGTCATTCAATGTGTGCGACATGCCCCTTCACGTGCGCAATAGTGTCCTACAATCTGAATGCTTCATGCATTATGTTAGTTAACATTAGGGTTTTATATATGACAGGAAAACTTCGTCATCTTGATGTCGGAACTGAACACAGCTCTACACAGCAAAGGACTCCTGCTCACGGCAGCCGTCTCTGCTGGCAAGTCAACCATAGATGCTGCCTACGACGTGCCCGGCTTCTCTGCCACGGTCGACATGATCCACGTTATGACTTACGACCTTCATGGCGCCTGGGAAAGCTACACTCATCATCACACCATACTCTATCCCTACCCTCAGGTAAGTAATATTTTCTCGAACTAAGAAAAAATGGTTAATAGGGTTGTGCAAACAGACCAAAAGGAATTTACTTTAGTATATTTCTTTCCCCCTTTGAGATATATTTCGTCGAGTATAAAAATTGGATACTTGACAACATTCTTCAGAGACGAGTGCGAAAGTAGGAACACGATGATGCACGTCAATGTGATTAACATCTTAATCTGTTACGTGATTTGTATCACTCTGCTGTTATGGGACATTAAGACAAATTACAATGAATTTCTTTTACGCTCTCGTTTCAGGATACTGGTGGCAACGCCTACCTCAACATCGACTACGCCATCAACTACTGGATTGAGCTGGGAGCCCCTCCCTCGAAGCTGGTGCTGGGGACGGCCACGTACGGCCGCTGTTACAGGCTGGACTCTACAAGCAATACCGGCATGTACGCTCCAGCGTCCCAGCCAGGCAGTGCTGGACCTTATACCAGATCTCCTGGATTCTTGGGCTACAATGAGGTGAGTCTGAAAATAACATGGTACTCCTTGAAAGTTCATTTATTTCAATGACAACTTCGGCACAACTCTGAGGTCTCAATCCGAAAGCCTTGTGTTTTAAGTTTATTCTGCGTCGCTGCTAGTAAAATGATTGGCAGAAATTTGTTCCTTAGTTCATATGAACGAGTGCCGTGGTTTTCGCTCAAACTCTTACATATCACATACAATCCGAAAAGAAACTAAGTTTTGAAAGGATTTTATATTGCATTCTCATATGAAATACTTTGGTATCTAAGGAAGAACCTCTTGGTGATTAAAATGATCGAAGTTACTGTTCATAAAATTGACTTCACGACTAAGAAAAATTTTGCATAATTAACTCAATTAATTCTGCTTATGATATGCTTTATAATTCGTCACTGTTTTTTTTTGTGTTTAGGCCTGATCATGTAGTTTTGGTTTTTGTATATTGTGGATCAAAAGAAACAAAGCAGAGAAAATGAAAAAAGTGTGTATTAATTTTTCGTTTTTGGTCAGCTGTGCGAACATGAACTCCAAAGCTCGTGGACAATCGTGAAAGATCCCGAAATGAACGAGCCTTTCGGCTACGATTTCAACTTCGGAAACACGTGGTGCGGCTACGACAGTCCGGAGTCCATGCAGGCGAAGGTGAGAGCTAACTGTCCTTCATTATCTCTGTGATTACTTCTATAACTTTGGTATATTTCCCTAATGCGCTTTGGAGCACATAGTACAGTATTTTCTGAGCATATTAATACACTTTATACAAATACATGCCTTCGTATAAACAATAATAATACGCAAACAATACACAGGCCATAGGAAAATTTTCGTTAAATTCGTATTCAAACTGCGAGGGGAGGAGGCGAAGCTTTCGATTGATGTAATCTCGTTTTCTTCTTCCTTCCAGGCGGCGTACGCCCAACAGAAGGGCTTGCTCGGCCTCATGGTCTGGAGCATCGAGACCGACGACTTCCATTCCCAGTGCAGCTCGAGGCCCTTCCCTCTCATCAAGACCTTGGTGGAGACCTTCACGGGTGCGCCCATCACCACCCCCACCCCGCCCTCCACCACCACGCGCGTAAGTTTTGTGACTGAAATCATTGAAGAAATCATCTGTTTTTACTGCAATATTTTTTTGAAAATGGGAACAAAATTTGATCCCCATATGATTCATTTTTACTGATTGAGCAAGAGGCCTTTACAATCTGTTGATGTTTACTGAGCAAATATACCTACTAATTTTGATTTACTTCAATTGATGTTCGAGTACTTATTAGAATGGTCGCCTTCCTGGCGGTTCAAAGTATGATTGAAAGGAAAACACGATGCAGTTAACGTATATATGGGACTTTCGATTGTCCAGGACGTTGGCCTAAGGTGATCCCAAATTACAAATTTTGCCGTCAAGGTATCCTTTTGAACTTTTCCTTGGAACTTTATAAAGCTTCATAAAGTTGTATTATTTATAAGTTTTTATTGCCAAGAGAGTAGCATGGTACTTCTAACAGTATCATAATCAAAACACCATATATGAATGAAACACACCTAGTGATAGAAAAATACTAAGCAAATACTTCTTAGTGTAACTGCACGGAAATGCTTGAAAATTAATCAGCATGTTTTCGGAAATATAAAGATCACATGTAAGAAAACCGTACAATAAATCCACGTTTCCTATTCACAATATACGTCAATTTCTACGCAGCAGTGCAATCGATAATTTAGCCCATTAATGATTCAAAACTTGTTAAAGGCTGCTGGTTTTTGATATGATTTATCGTTACGCATTTCTTTCTCTCTCAGAAAAACAAGAAAAAAACAGACCCAAGGACCATCGAAATCAGATCAACGCTTGAAGGAAGTCATTCATTCATGGTTAAAAAATCAGAAACTTTGTCTCTGACTCATCCCTAGCCCTGAATGAAAGTGTAAGCAAGGAAATTTTACTGAATGAGGGATGACTTTCCGTGAAACATTATGGTACCAACGTTCACTACCGCTTATTCCAGGATATGTTCTTGATAGTTTTCGGCATTTACTTTCACTCCTAAAGGAATAAAAACGAGAAGAGTATTCCCTTTGCCAACACTCCTCACTAGGTCAGGAAAGAGGCAAATTTTTTGGGGAGGCGAGTTTTTCTTGTGTTACTGAGATTTCTGAAGCAGTTAGTGCATTTTGTCTGTGAACACAACATAATCGAGACCTTAAACGTGGACCCGATGTAGCAAATCATGACTTCCCATGCGTTTTTTTCTTATAACGCATCAATGGGTTATTTTATTATCAGAGAATGGGGTGGCAAACTTTTTTTCACAACTTGACAAACAGATTCGACCGATATTTCCAGCCCTCAAGAAATTTTTCACAAACCTACGAGAATTTCTTGCAATCCTTGGTACAATCCATTTTAATATTTGCGTTGTTGCACTTCTTGGGAGCCGCTTATCATACGCTCTTTAACATTTTCTGTATCCATATATGGTTGAATAAGGTGGTAAACAAAATTGTGCTTTGATTTTAAAATTTCTAAAGTTTTTGAAATTGAAGTAGGTGACCATCTAGCCAGATAAAGTTTGACTGTTGCGCACAAAAATAATATTAGATTACTTATTCTTATTTGCAAGAAATGATGCCTTACACGATTCTGGAAACAAGAAGTTTGAAATGAAGAATGTATAAATTTATGTTTCAACTAGAAACTCCCCAGAATTTTCGGGTCACTCGATATTGTTCATAAATAGCATGATCTTGAATAACTTTCCAGGATCCCGACGCTACGACATTGTCGACAACCTCAACCTCGACTACCACAACGAAACCCACCACTTACCCGACGGCTGCCCCCGGCGAGCACTGCTCGTATCCCGGCAACAACCCGGACCCAGACGACTGCAGCATATTTTACCAATGTGTCTATGTAAGTACAATTATCTGACGATTGTGAACATATATGATAAAATTCTCAAAAACAAATGTGGTATCATTTCTGTGCATTTTGATGTAATAATGACGAGGTAACTATTTTTTTTATGACGAATGCAGAGAATAATCATCAGTTTCTAATTTTCCAAAAAGATACCCATGTAGTGACTGTTCGCATGATACATTATTTGTTCATATGAATGATACTTTATTTGTTCATAAGAGTGAGTTTCTTTTCGTTTTCTGAAAACTAATTGAGTCTGGGCTAGAGGTAAAATTATCCATTGGTCTGCAACGGGTGAATTAAATGTTTTGCGCTTGTCATAAAATAAGATATTTTCGTTAAAGGTTTTCGATGCTGACGATATTAACTTCACATACATTTGGCATATGTTTATGGGAAAATCTATGCTCATGAACCGGGGGCTATTGTTGGTTACATAACAGTACGATGAAGTGTTTGATATGTTCTGGTTTTTGTTTGTATTTTAGACTCTTCGAGAAAAGTAATTTTAAACTCACTTATGTATTTCAAAACATAGTTTCTGTCAGTTCGTGAGTGATGAATTTTAATTGTCAAAGTTGATAAAAAGTTATAATTTCTAAAGTGGTGCTCTCAAATAATAATGAAAGTTGAACTTTTTTTGTTTTTTATCGTTATGATGATTGTACTAGAGTTTTTTTACGAGTTCAACCACAATAAGAACAGCTCTCAGGGGCAGAACCGCTGATGTACGTAAAACGATTCTGAAGAAATCGTGGCATTTTTCTATCATTTGTTCTTTTACTGAAATACTAGTGCTGGTGGTTGTAGTTTCTTCGGACTTCTGCTCACTCCTTGGCACTCTAAATTATTCTATTTCATTATTTAGCTTTCATTATGTCGATCGGTAATTATAATCCAAGTACATTAAGATTTCAGTGCAAATGTATTATGTGTTCTGCGTTGCTGAACTGTCTCACACTCGGGGCGTGGCGAAAAAAATATAAAACATTTAAGGATTTCTATTAAATTAACCAAACACAAAGAATTTTAAAGCACCGTTACATTGCACGGTAAGTCGTTCAGTCAAGCGTTTGACCAAAATTGCAGCTTTTTGCCAATCTTAACAATATCGGATGAACAAAATTGCTCAAAAAATTGTGTGTTATTGGTTTTTTTTCAGCAATTAGGAGAAGGTAATCACTATACTAACACAAACTGAATTCTTACAGACTGGGTCTGACTACCTCGAGACCGTTGCCAACTGCCCCCCGGGATCGTTGTACAACCCAGAAACTTTCATCTGTGACTACGACTACGCGGTCTGCGCTCTCGACCCAAGCTACTGTCCTGCAAACTGTCCGCTCTAAGCTTTGTACAAATTGTAGACAATGTGGAAAATAGTGCCTATTGTGTGCACTTGGCCTAAGAGGTTAGGTTATACATAATGTAAACAGAGCTGAGTGGAAATTCTTCAAACATTAGGAGCGTAAAACTCGAGTACTTGATTGAAGCTATTCTGATTCCCAAAAACTTTAAAAGAAATAGCTTGGGAAGCAATGTGCTATAAAATTAAGGTGATGATCCCCAATTGGTTCAACTTTTTAACTTTCGACTGGCTTAGATAAGAAACAGCTATTATGTCATTGCATCGATGTATAATATTGTACATTCTATTAACATGTTAGTTTTGAGTCCCAACTGTTTTATTGTAATCCTTAAGTGTGACTACCGAAGTAACATTTCATGCATCCTCAAATTTGAGAAATGCTCACCTCTCAACGTGGAATAGTATGATACAGCCAATTGAAATATTTACAGTTACCGAGTAAGATAGTTCTGTTTACACAGAAATTCCAGATCATAGATCGATGAATCAGATCGAAGTAATCATTCTCAAAGCATAGGGCTTCTATTTACTTGATAGGCCCCAACTGATACCACCGATTTTGAACTAGGAAAACTTTGATGTTGCGTGCTCAAAACTGTTGTTATTTGGGACTTGGAGCAGTGCAAGAAGCCCAAACTTAACTCATAAGAACCTGTACATAGAGCATGTGAAAAAACTGAAAAAGCACTTCACAGGGTTTAATATGATTTAAAATTAGCTTTGATATTTTCAGAAAGGACAGAGGGTGAACTCAATCCCAATTGCTATATCCGACTGAGAAGCAATGAAAGAAATAAAAGAGTGTGAAATTGATATGTCTGTTAAAAGTGATGCATTAAATATAGCGATCAACGTAAATAACACATAGCTCGTGCTCAAAGAGTGAAAAATTATTGTGAACGTATCAAAACTTAAAACTTAAATTGTTGCATGCATCAGGTAGTTAGTATTTTCGCGTTACACTTTATAGAACCTAAATTGCATTATTCCGGTGACAAATTTCATAGGGAGGAATCATGTTTTTGAACTTTCCATGCACAATTTAATCCGTTAGATTTCCATCATTTACAAACTCCATAACTCTATTTTACTATTTCATTGTAGATCCCGAGAATTGCAAAATATCTTAGCCGCTTGCTTCAGTGTCCAAGATGGCTTGTACAGCTGCATTGAGGTCCCAAAAGTTTTTTCTAAATGCTGGTATATAATAGTAGAACGCAATAGTTTTACTATAAAAGGTAGGAAGAAAACAAATACCTAAGTTGTGCTGTAGTGATAAAAAGCAACCGTGTTTAAAAGTTTCCTTCTGACCATACAACACAGATCAAGTAATTGGACTTACAGAATAAAAAATACCGATTTACTCTAGTAATGAAAAAAATTGTATAAACAGAATTTAATTAAAGCCTTTATCTACATCAAGGCAAATTATTAGTGTTAAACAATTTTCGTACCACGAATCGAACAGAGTCTGCCTCGCAAACTCTTTGGTGTATTAAGTAGCACGTCTAATCGAAAAATACAAAGTGGAGAAAAATGCGAAGTTTATTTCTTTGAGTTCATGCTTTATCTAGAATAATAAAATCAATTAATTACGGACAACTTTTGGATCTTGAGCAATAATTCAAATAATAAAGTATGAGCGTTAAGCGAAATTGCGGATTCAATTACACTTAAATTCAGGGTTCGAAGTTGAAAGCCGGCGGATTAGATTGGCACTGAAGCAAAAGCCGGGTGCAATGCTGCTGGTGGCAGCCACTTGCGGCCTCTCCAACAGCGGCCATCTGAAGATAACGAGAGCGTCTATAGAATACAAAAAGAAATCTATCCCTGCATCAGTGAAAAAAACGATTAGGTTCTAGAGAAATGACCAGACAATTTGTTCAAGTTCAAAAAATTTGACGCGTTCAAACCATAACATATCCTTTGAGTTTAAGTTCCTCGTTTAAAATTTAAAAATTTAGGTATGCCATTAGTAAAATGTACTAAGCATTGGCCAAAAATTATAAAATTTAAAATTTCAGGTACAACGTTTACATTTCTTATAATAGTAAACTATAGAGCTTCATTATTGCGTTGTAAAAAGCACTGCTGTTGAGAGGTAACAATTAACTTCAACTTAAATTCCAATGAGAGATTACAAGTAGATGCAGTTGATCGTGTTGCGTGTAAATAAAAAACTCGAAGACTCACTTATATTGAGAGCTTCTTATAGAAAAAAAAAATCCATACGTAGGTGGAACACATTTACATAGAGGTTAAATGCATGTTTTTATTTATGTTTGAACAAATATACATGTACAGGAATAATATATTTGCACATGTAAAGATGCATAAAACGTACGATTTTTTTTTCGTCGTAAAGATTGCATTAAATTAAAAGTCAACAGATAACAAGAATTCTGGTAACACTACGCATCAAATTAGCAAATGGAAGCCATTGTTTTAGCAGAGGTAAATCTTTTCAACCAATAAAAAGCTCGTTGTTAAACGTGGACTGTTGTTAATATGTTTATAATGATGGAGGTACTTAAAATCCGTCTATACCGCTAAAATTTTCCAGACGCGCTGTTTTGCTGAAGGCAAATTGCGTCAAGTCGCAGTTTTGGAGAATTTTGTCAAAAATTATTTCATGAGAATTCAGATAATGTCTGATAGGAAAACGAGTGCTCAATGTAACATATGAACACACAATAAACTTTTCTACAGAAAAAACTTGACGCATTGTGTATGTCAACCCCTGACCAGTCGTGTGTTGAGAGGGACTGAAAATCACTCATACAGGAAAATGGAAATGATAGAATGAATTCTCATGAAGAAGGAGGTAACACCTAGCTCTGCAGTATGTCAGAGAAAAGCGAGTAGTGGAATTAGTGACCACTTTGGTGCACTTATCGAAAAAATGTATGCTCTTGTGTTTGTGCGGGAAAATTTATGAATTTGAATCGTGTCATCATTATTATTTTTCTTCTTCTCTTTCTCTGACTCTAGTGGGACTTGGACTTGTATAGAAAGAATGAGCCATCCAGATCGTTTTTGCTGCCATTCTCTGTTCAAATCTATTCCTCCCACCCCACTCAACTCCACCTAATGCTTCTCATATTACTTCCCTCAACTTCACTCCATTCAACAACTTCACCCCAAACACTACTCACACCACTAACTTACTCCAACTCACTCATCCCATATTTAAATGATAATTTCCTCAATAGTGCTTCTCTTCGTCATTATTCGGTGATTTGCTGGTAGTCAACCTAAAACATGTAAAAAAAATATTGTTCTAATAATACGGTACACACAAAATTTCATTCGTTCCGCAGAATTGTGACGCGTATAATTTCACACTTCTCCAAATGCGTTTCCTTACATTCAGATTAGCCTATTTACGGTATCAGTTCTCAATTGATCACTGTATGTGTGTTCATCTCATATCATATGTGATCATATGTTTGTTAGTATGTGCATGAGTGTGTACGTGTGCGAACGCAAACATGAATGTCTATGTATCAGTGTACACATGCACACGTTCGCACATATATATATACGCACATGTACATATATATATGTTTCTATTTCTAATTTTTGCGTAAAAAGCAAAACCTCAAGATACATTACATTTTACCTAAAGCTCTGCGATCAGTTCACACTGAACCAAATTCCAGAAATAAACAAATTGATTGCGCTTGCTTATTGATTTATAAATCGATCTATCACGGCACCGAAGGGCATTTCTGTGAATAGAAGAAATAAAAAGTATAAACAGATAAATGAAATAAAGCGCTCGTGCAAAAATTATCTCTATATTTGTATGCCGAACAAGCCATGCATTTCATTTTTGAGTGTAAGTTTGTTTGCGCATTTCTAGATGTGCGTGTTGTGTTGCGCGATGTTCTTTATAAATTACTTCGTGACTAACCTTTTCTCAATACTTAATTGTCATTTACGACTGTGTTTCAATCTGCTCCGGTGTAGCGTTTTTTTTTCTTTTTCATACTTCGATAATTTCAACTAAGAACTTGGGAGTTTCGAAGAATTCTTTAGTAGTATTCGAATTATTTATAAGTTGTTAGCCATCTCTTGGAATATAAAATATCCAAGAAATATCCTTGGAATATAAAATACCCAAGAGATGATATTTTTCATTTCTCATTCAACTACCCTTGACAGAGTTAGACTATTAGCACGCCACGTATAGTTTGTCTGTTAGTACGCCTCGTATATTTTGTTTATTAATATGCCTAGTATGGTCTATCTATTTGTACGCCTCTGATAGTTTGTCTATTAGTACACCTCGTATAGTTTGCCTATTATTATGCCTCGTATGGCTTATCTATTTGTACACCTCGGATGGTTTTTCAATTAGTACTCATCGTATGGAACTTTTGTTAGACTATTAGCACGCCACGTATGGTTTGTCTATTAGTACGCCTCGTATATTTTGTCTATTAATATGCCTCGTATGGCTTATCTATTTTGCACACCTCGGATGGTTAGTCAATTAGTACTCCTCGTAGGGAACTTTTGTTTTAGGACGTCCTATATTAAGAAACTTTTAAAAGCCAATATGTTGGCATGTATATCATGAGGCAACTTGGAAAATGAACGTTTTTTTTCTTTTCTGTATACAGCGTGCAGACTTGTTGGAACTCAAAAATTGCGAGATTCACAAATGATTTTTCCAGATTACTGTGAATCTTCTTTGGAGGTATTGATGAGAATATTTTCGCAAAACCTTCCATTTGTAAGTTAGAATAAAAACTGCTCAATGTTCCAATTTAGTTCAGCGAGTAAATCTTAATAATTGCTATATTTCTATCTCTCTCTTTTTATATTGAAATGTTCATGTTATTTTTAATGTCGGAGACCATTCGAACTTTGAAACATAGGCAAGATTATTTACATTTTAACTTTCTTCCCCCTTACCCCAACCGTTGCAATTCGTAAACCTTACTCCAAGTAATTCCGATCCATAATTAATGAGCGTCGTGATATAAATATCGGTGGAACAATGATAACGTGGATTAATTTAAGGAACATTTAGTTTGACGTTATGATCAGCATTAATTTTACATTAAGGCGGCATTTACCCCCGCCTTATTATGAATATCACATTTTTCTCCAAACCGTTCGCAAACAATAGAACATTGAATTTTCGCTCAGAGAATGAACCTCCATATTAGGACATGTTGTCCGTCGTTTAACATCACTGCTTTCATCACACGGTCACTTCACTTCTGTTCGCTAGGTTAGAAACCAAATTGCTTACTCGAGCACGCGTGCCAATCAATTTTTCTGACGGCTTCGCAGAAACTAACTATTAAAAACGTGAGTGGTGGCAGCAGTAAGTGTTGCCGCGGACACTAAATTAGTAACGTGTACGTCACTAATTAAGCCACAGCGTCACTGGAGCTGGCCACAGCGCCAGCTCCAGTGGTGTTGAAAGATAATCTCGAACGCGAAACAAGCGACTGTGTCATTGCTCGCCAACACGAGGACGAGAGATGACATACCACGGGCTCCAAACCGGAGATTGAAGAACTGCGAGTCAAAAATTTGAAGCAGAAAAAAGTATTAGCCCCAAATTTTTTGTAAAAATGATTATCTACAAAGCTTCTAGCTTTACATAGCTCATCATCAGGAGGACCTGTTAAACAGAAAAAAGAATGAATTTCTGTGGTGGGATTTATTGAACATTAGGTGAAAATTAAGCACGTAATGGAATTTGACTAAGGTAAAATATAAATAAAAAGGAGAACCAACGTACAAATATACATATTTATTTATTTATTTTATTGTCAAACGTTACGGAATGTTTCAATTCCATCTTCAGTGCTGAAAAACATACAAAAAGGTCAAAAAGATCAAAAAACTCAAAATACAGAAAGTTCATACATGTTAAAAAACTTTTTATAGCAAACAAACATCTATAAAACTTTAATCCTACTGATGATTCAACTACAGTTAAAACGATCATTCTCATCGGCTCATTCACCCACCATTTTACCAGTACATATATTCATACATTTACACACGGGAACCTAACAAACAGACGCGCGCAAACACACTCCACATACATACATACACACAGAAATATGTCAGTAGGTTGACGCAATGTTCAGTTTCACGGCACTCAAGTCTTTATTTAAGTCAGGTTTATGAGTAGATATGAACAAAGATTCTAAAATGCGAAGATCTTGTTCGTTGTTGGTGGTACACAGAGTGGAGAAATTTTTCGTTCTGAAAGGATGATTAAATTGTTGACAATGATCTCGGATTGCTGAATGAGAAGGAGACGAAAGTATGCGACCGGCTCTATGGGAAATTTCTGAATGTTGGCTGTGTCTAATAAATTGTTGAAGTTTAATACTACCAACATAAGTCTGCATGCAGCAGTCACACTTATAAAAATAAACACATCCACTCCACAGGCACTCCTCCAGACGTTCTTTCCTCCTAAAATATGAACCGATTTTAAAACTATTTCTATAAAACACCCTGACGTCAACTGAAGTGAAAAACCTACTAACCAGAGCTACAACTTCTCTTCTCAGCTCCGAGTTCAAATAGCCCAAAAAAGGTAGCTCTACATACAATTTCTGTTTTGTTACGCTCAAAGTGACAGGAGAGGGACAGTATTTTTTATCTATACATTTTCTGAAGGAATTATCAATGAGAAATTTAGGATACATGTTCTTAATCAATAATGTCCTAATAAATTCTATTTCAAGGTGGGATATTTCAAAACTGCTGGATATACGATATGCACGGTGAAGTAAAGTAATAATGAAAGATTTGATATATCCCTTATAGATACAACTGAAATAGTTAGTACTTAAGCCAGTAAATGTAGGTTTCCTGTAGACAGAGGTAATGAGCTTGGAGTTTGACTTTTTTACGAGTACATCCAAGAAAGGGATTTGGCCATTTTGCTCTATTTCCATTGTAAATTTGATATTAGGATGAGATGCATTGATATATTCATAAAATTAGTAGCTTCATTTTCAGAACGGAACAAAACAAACGAGAGATTTCTCCTTCTCATTCAGCAATCCGAGATCATTGTCAACAATTTAATCATCCTTTCAGAACAAAAAATTTCTCCACTCTGTGTACCACCAACAACGAACAAGATCTTCGTATTTTAGAATCTTTGTTCATATCTACTCATAAACCTGACTTAAATAAAGACTTGAGTGCCGTGAAACTGAACATTGCGTCAACCTACTGACATATTTCTGTGTGTATCTATGTATGTATGTGAAGTGTGTTTGCGCGCGTCTGTTTGTTAGGTTCCCATGTGTAAATGTATGAATGTATGTACTGGTAAAATGGTGGGTGAATGAGCCGATGAGAATGATCGTTTTTACTGTAGTTGAATCATCAGTAGGATTAAAGTGTTATAGATGTTTGTTTGCTATAATTTTTTTTAACATGTATGAACTTTCTGTATTTTGAGTTTTTTGATCTTTTTGACCATTTTGTATGTTTTTCAGCACTGAAGATGGAATTGAAACATTCCGAAACGTTTGCCATTAAAAGAAATAAATAAATATGTATATTTGTACGTTGGTTCTCCTTCTTATCTTACGCGTGAGATTCCCTAGGAATCGACCTATTGGAAATATAGGTAAAATATAGGAATATACAACTAAAAGCTAAGATCTTCTAAATGAACAGAATTTGGAAAAACAAATCGGATGAAAGTACAAACTGCATACAAAACCCATAAAGTAACCTAAAATTTTCAAGGTTACTGAAGCATCGTGGCTATCAAAGTTTACTCTTAAGAAGAGTTATGTACAGTATATTGTGGCAAACAGAGACGCTCTGTTTACTGATACGTAATGCAGCAAATCTACAGAAACTTCAGCTACCATTGTGGTGTGTTACTGTACTTTCATTAAAATAACTTAAGAATCAGCGTGAAACTTCATGAAACGTTATTGCTTATGACTTGATTATTGAAGACTTACTCTATAACTCAGACATGATAACTCGCTTTGTAATCTAAAAATCGAAAAGTTCGTGACGAATATTTTTCGCTGTAATTCATTATCGGATTGGATTTTACTGAGAACAAACTGTTCACTGTTACTTCAGGCTTGGAGGACTGAGGTGCTCAGCTGCACTGCGGAAGATTGGGATCCAGTCTGCGATGTGCTATCACCGGACGTGATCCAATGGTTTGCTTAATTTAATATTTTATAACCATTTACCTGTGGATATGAATCTCTACAGCACCCAGGTATTATTAACTTGTTTCATTGCATCGTCTGCAATGTTGCAAAACCAAGTTGATACATTCAAATAATTTTTTAGAGTAGTTCAGATTGAGAAACAGCAGAATTAAACTCTAGAGGTTCTTATCGTATGAAAATTATAGAAAGACTTAATATTACAAGTTTTTGAGGTCTATTCTTCGGGGATCATCATTTAAAGTATTTTTGTGCGCATGAAAAAATTAGCGTTGATCAATTCCTATTTTTTTTACCTTTTTCAATTATTTTATTACGCAGAAACCTTGCATTAAGTTATTTAGTTTGTATGATCCAGGTCCTGTAAGCTGATTTTTGTGCTATTCTGACAACAGCATACATTATTATATGAACGCTTATAGCGAATGAACCCGCCGATCGGAGCACCCTGATGAGTGCAGCACTAGTTGCGCCTGCAGTAGATAGTTAGAGTGGAAGGGGATACTGGGATGAGAAAGAAAACCGCAAAATTACTCTGTGTCACGACATAGAGAAGTAATGACAATGAGAATAATAGAGCACTGAACCCATGTGATAAAAAGTGAGCGCCACTAACTCAAGTTAAATTCCACACTCGGTGTGTCACCGGGCCACTTTAAGAGTTGTTTTAGAGAAAAATGGTGAAAAACATTGATAGAAAGGTTTTCAGGAGGATACAGGTAACGATACCAGGGAGATTTGCTTGTAGAGGATGAATTAGGCCCATTGGATAATTTATCGGTTACATGGCAAATTAGAGAAGAAACGCTTACAGTCCCTTCGAATTATAAGGAGTCTTACTGTTCACATTTATTTAATTTTGAATACTTATTTCATATAGGCCAGATCTCCTGTAGAGCTATTATATTGCCAACAAGCGATTTTCTTAGTTTCAAGTAATTTTAATAACCCTAACACCTTTAAGAAAAACAATAACCACGAAATCAAAATAATGAAATTCACAGACTCACGCACACAAACTTGAAGACAATAAGAAAAATAGTAGCAGCGATGTAGTAGCACACTTGTAGCCACTTCGTAGCCACTCCTCGTAGCCACTCCGTAGCCACACACTTGTAGCCACTCCATAAAGCAATAACGCGACCAATTGGTATCCTTCAGATGCTGCATTGAGCGCTACGAAGTAAAATGTCAAATGCCGATGCCCCCACAATTCTAAAATTCTCTCACCTCCATACCTACGTCAAGCTCCAAATCCGCGGCAAATAATAGACAGCGCAAAAGCGAGGCATGGCTTTCGCTCAAAGTGTAATATCTGGAAAATATGGGAAGAATATCCCACAAAGTATTCTCAGGTTAAGTTATTCTAAGTTCGATAATGCATAAAAATATAACTAGATAGACATTTTTACACGGAAGAAAAACGGCTTTAACGGGTTCTCCGTACATATACGTATGATTTTCGGCTTCTACAATATCAGGGAATGACATTAAAAATATAATGGTTTTAAAAAAAATAACTTTGCATCTAAAACAGAAAAGATCTTCGTGATAGAAGTTGGAAACTATTTTTTTCGCGCATGCAAATGAACAGATAACGAATAACTAATTTACAGACCATGTTTCGCAACACAATGAACTTAATATATGTTCTACATAAATAATGTCGGCACAAAAGATTCTCGTGAGTCAGAAACCAGAAAAGAATTGTCGCACAAAGCATGCCAAAACATACAACACTAACAGAACAATGAAATAAATATTTACCCTTATATAATAATATCTCAATGTTATTTACTATTCTTTGATTGTATCGATTTGCCATCCAATACATACTAATTTCACACAGTTGGGTGGTTTTAGTGGCCAAAATATGCAGAAATATTTTTGATTTAAAAGAAGCTTTCATTTGACTTCACGAATAGGTAGTCGCTGTCGCTTTTGAAAGAGAGTCTGAACAAAGAAATATGAAGTCGAATGAGTTCCAAAAGTGTTCAAGATTGAGAAGAAAGTACAGGTGTGGCCAGTGATTTTGAGAAAAAAATTTTTATTTCAGGGCTATATTTCAGAATATACTTACGCCTAATCGTTGACAGTCCTATGATGTAGAAAAATTGCTTAAAAGCGAGGTTTAAAAAATAAAATTACGCGGACTTTTTTAAAATAGACCGTTTTTATTTTTCCTAAAGTACGGAAAACCTATTTGTGCTGGTTTAAAAGCCGATACGGGCATTGGAACCGATGAAAAAATCGTTTACAAGTTGAGTGGCATGTTTATTTTCCAATATTTCGCTTAATTATTTGTTAATTTAGATTTTTTAAATATTCTCTATACCATTAAAACCATGGAAATTTCGAAAGAAGTTATGAAAACCATTATTCTTCTCCATCAGAGTGGTCTATCAAATTTGGAAATCGTTGCCAAGCAACTTTCATCTTCGTCAACTGTCTACAGATTGCTAAAACAATTCAACGAGACAAAATCCATAGTGGCAAAGACAGCCGCTTGCAGGAAAAGATTGTCGTCGGTTCGTCGAGATAAAGCTTTAGTGAGCTACTCGTTACAGGAAAGGAATGCTAGTTTAGAGCTTGTGCTAGAATGGGAGAGGGGTGGCGCCCATGCATCAGCGCGAACTGCATGTTCGACGTCGTCTCTTCGACAACGGACTAGCTTCAAGGAGAGCTGCGAGGAAACCTCTTTTGGCAGCGAATAAAATCAAAGACTGGCTCAATTTTTACATGAAGCACCAGCATCGTGGCCTGCTGAACGTTGGGGTATAGTCATTTTCTCCGATGAATCTCTGTTCTCCGTTTTTGCCACCTTCGTGAAAAACCTCATGTGACGAAGAAAAGGCGAGAGATTTAGCAAGGAGTGTGTCTTTCCAATGGTTAAGCATCCTGCCACTCTTCACGTCTGGGGCTGCTTTTCAAGTAAGGGAACTGGAGCACTGACGATATTACCCAAAAGCCCAGCAATAAATTCGGCCTGGTACCTGAAAGTCTTAAAAGATCATCTCCTTTCAACGATAGCTGGTCAGTTTCTCGACAAAGGAATGGCTTACCAACATGATGGCCCTCCCTGTCATAATGCAAGAGTGGCTTAAAAGTTCCTCGGTGACAATGGAGACGAGGGTTTGGGTCCTTGGCCTGGAAATTCGGCTGATCCGAATCCGATCTAAAATATATGGTCGTCATCAAAAGTCCAGTGAACAAGAAGAAGCCAACAAATTTGGCGCAACCTGGAGCCTTCATCATATAAAGAAGAGTGGAGGTCCTTTGAGCATAACATCATTGAAAAATAAGTAAACAGCATGCCAAAGCGCATCAAAACAATTTTGAAGAAGCGTGGTCAACATTGCATGAACTGAGAATATTGGCTATTTGGTTTTGCACGTTATTAAAAACTGTTTGCGTCAATTCATGTTTTTATTTATCCTTTATAATGTTTTCCGGAAGCAACCAATTAAAAACTAGGCAAGACTACACCTTAGTTTAACGAGAAAATAGAAAAACTCACTCTTCCCATGACGCCCTCATGTTGCAAGAATGACTCTACAGATGTTCACAGACTTAGGATGTGAAACTTTACCTTTTTATTTCCTTAAAATAAAATTCCTTAAAACTAAATGGTGGACATTAAGAAAACGTATTTTGATATCAGGTTGTTCGGAAAATAATGCAAGTTTCAGGTAATAAGCTTTAAAATTGTTTTAACTATTGATTTTTTTCGTTATTCAGGTAAACAATGAACATAATGAATTATCTACAGGAGCTCAGTAATATATTTGTTCTTATATCATCCACAACTCATTTTAGAAGCGACAAAGCCCATAAACTTGAACATGAAAAAAGAATACTTGCGATTACTTATCTAACATAGTCCAAGCTCCACAACAGTTAATCCGGCTCAAACTACAGCAAAGATCCATAAGACATGGGAGACGGCACTAGTGGAAGAACAATGGGAAGATGGCTTTAAAAATTTCGCGGTGGAGATGAGAGCCTCGAAGATAAAGACGGTAAGGATTGGCCACCAATTCTTCAGATTGCAGATTTGGGAGCAACTGTCGAGCTAAACCAACGACAAAGTGTCAGGGAAGCGTTACAGCCCTGGTGTCACACTGAAAGAAATTTTGGCCTCTCTAAGTGTCTCATGGCTGTTCAGGTGTCTCATAGATAGCCAGAACGTCTCAAAAAAAGAGCAGATGTCTCATCGGAAGTGCGACCCCTAGATGAGCGCGAAGTGTCTCAAAATGCTGCCTATCTTTTATTGGCGATGATAATGTAATAGCTTAGTCACCCCTCAAATTTGACTCAGTTATTCAAGTTTTCAGTAAATGTGATACGGAAGAAATTAAATTTTTACCAAGAATACAACTACTCCCGAAAGTTTGAAAATAGTGTCTTCAGGGGAAGTAAACGCTTCATCTCTACCGCTCTCAGTGAACGAGAAGTGTAGTTGGTGGCATGGAAAGGTCTTACTGCCTAAGACGATTGAAGCTCCTGGCGCAGCTCTTCAGCGGTAAGACCAAGTATTGTTGTCACGAGCGGCAGCTATAGCTTAGCTCAAGAATACGTAGGCATATGAAAGTTTCTTCATAGCGCTGGAAGCGTCAACCTTGCTTGGCAGTGCAATGCTACAGCTTAATATCCGTAGAGGTTTGTGTGAGACATCACTTGTAAATGCATCAAACTCAAGCCCAAGTATCTCATCGATGAGACACTGAAGCACTTTTAGTGAGACACTAGACCGTCTCTAAGTCGGGTCTGGAGACACTGGCATGCATCCCGATCTTGAGTGCCTCACTGATGATGCATCTGCGTGTCTCGGTTTTGGGACAAACGTCAGATGCACCTGGGGGTTTCAAAATAGGGCTATTATTTCTTTCCGTGCAGTATGTCAACTGTATCAGACCATCTGAAGCAAATCGACAAGGTCAAAAAGCTCGACAAATATGAGTCCCGTATGAACTCAGAGAACACCAACGAGAACATCGTTTTGAATTGTGTCCGATGCTTTTCTTGCGACATAATACGGTTCCATTTCTTTATCGTATAGTCACTTGAGACAAAAAGTGAATTCTTTCTTCATGATAATCGAAAACGATCAGGGCTTAATCGCGATGATGCATTCAAATACTATCCAAAATCGAAATTTTATCCACAAAAAATCATGGCGACTGTTTGGTGGCGTGCAATTGTTGTAGTCCTTTACAGTTTTTTGAATGCTAATCAGAGCAACACAGCTGAGGTTTACTGCAATCAACTTGGCGAAATACATACTCACAGAAAATGTGGCCTGCATTGGTCTATCGGCGAGGTATAATTTTGCTCCATGACAATGCACGCCCTCATGTTGGAAGAACGACTCTACAGACTCTCACCGCCTTGGGATATGAACCTTTACCACATCCGCCTTATGTTTAGGTAACAGATATTTGACTTGGGTGAACCGGTGGTAACAGAAGAACAAGGTTTGACAATTTACGACAATTTCAACATTTCAATGGAAATTTGTTGCAGAGCATATAACTAATACACAAATTTAGAAATGAATAGAAGATACCATAAATACGGACACCCGGACAGCTATAGTTAACAAATTTAAACATTATGTACTTCACGCCGAACGACATAAATTGAGAAAAGTTAAACCCGCAAACCCTTTTTAATGCTAGAGGCTTTCCATTCCCTCGACACCTTATTCTCTTGATCTTTCTCCTACGGATTACAGGTTTTTCAAGCATTTGGAAATAATTTTAAGTAACAAAACATTCAGAACCAAGGAAGAGGCCGAATGTACTTTTATGGATTTTCTAACTTTATAAGTCACAAGATTTTTTTTCGTCGAGGCATAAATGGTCTCCTTGATAGATGACAAGGGTGCATGGCAGTTCAAGGTTCATACTCTAACCAATTTGAGCATCGAATATCGCTTATTTGTTTAATAAAAATTGTTGTCTGAAATTGGCCATTATTTTACTAACAACCATATATCAATGACAGTACTTGAATCAACTTCGATTAGAGAAAATGAGAATAGACTATGAGTCTGAGTTTAAATATCGAGTTGGCTAAAAAGTTTGTTCGTGTTTTGAATGTCATCTTTCTAACCTTCTAAAGGCCGTTTTAATATTCTTATTTTCTAAATCCTGTATTCGGTGCAGCGAGCTTATTTACGCTAGAGTGTGATAAGCTTCCAAGTAGAGAAGTTCTAACATTTTTGCTTGCATTCGAGCCCTTGAAATGGTGGACCAAGCCTAGCAAAACTGACATCGAATCTATTTTTACTACAGAAAAGGAAAAAAAGCTACAGAAACTTCCCCGATACTCACTGCACATATTTCTGTAAGTTTCTGTTACTTTCTTTCCTTCTCGGAAATAGAAAAAGGTTATGAATATCAGTAGTGCTCTGCTTGGTCCACCAATTCGCGGGCATGAATACAAACAAAATTGTTAAAACTTCTCTACTTGGAGGCCTATTACACACTGACGTGAACGTGCTCGCTATATCGAATACAGCATTTAAAAAATAAGAATACAAAAACTAACTTCAGAAGGCTGGAAAGATGATCTTAAAAAAACGAACAAGATTTTTCGCCAATCCAATATTTAGCTGAAATAAACATCACAGTTTTTCTAATGACTTCATGGTCGTTAGGAATTGCTGAGTACATCAGCAATCTGGTATTGTGTTCCATATTCGATGAAAAACATTGGTCTATTAGCCAAGAAACGTTGGTCCTTCTTTTGGACCAGCAGTGAATGCTGGCGCACTCAAGAAAGAAATCCGAGATAGCCGCTCGCACCTGATAACCGATGTTGGTCCCATGACCTACTTACAGCGGTAGAAACGCAAGATGTCACGGTGTGTGCTTGAGAGTAACGAAAAGTAATATTACATTATTCAAGATGAAATTACTGGTTATTCTGCAGCTTCAAAAATACAGGTCTTCTGCTGTTAGTCGAATAAATTATTTTTAAGGATTTGGGCGCTGACGAAAATTCTTGAAGACAACGTCTAACTTAGGCCCAAAATCCAATCAACGTCGTTATTTGCCAGCTTGTTTCCAAACTGTTACATTTTTGAAACCCGTATATGATCTTACGTGTAAATATTTGTATTTATTTTAACTAGCCGGAAGTAATTTTTTCGAAGAAGATCATGTGTTTTTTTCTCCTTATCGACCTTTTAAGTGTTATTACCTTATCATCATTTTAAATGTTTACCCTTTTACAAGTTCAAGTAAACATACCAGAAATAGTTGATGTTGCACTTGTACAATTTTGCATGACACTCAATTCGGAAAGTTTCATCTAAAAAAATGAAATATTGTAGGCCTATAAAAGAAATAGAGATCAAAGCAAAAGTCCTTGACCATCATAACCTCGCATTGGCAATATTATTCATTGAAAACTGCACTCGCTAAACAACGTAGGTTGTCAAGATTATTCTTCGATTCATGGGCAATTAAGGTAAGACGACACCTGCAATTTCGGTTAATTTATCTTTGAGAAATATTCATATGAGCTTCTTAAGTTTTCTGTCCATAATGGTTAAGAAAACTCAATTCAGTGTTAAAAAATTACAAATATGTACATTCACAAAAACTATAAAACTACACTACACCTTGAAATTGTTTTTTCTTTTGTTTTACGTTATTAGCCCAAGTTCAATTTGATAGAAAAAATTTTGGAACACTTAAATACAAAGGTTCCTAGAATTCATTTAGTTCAGTAAAAATTTTACAAATTGTAACTGCTGTCTTTTGCGGCGCCTTCGTTTCCTACCTTCAAAAATTTTGTTAAATCCATTCATAAACAGCTTTACAAGTACAAGAGCCGTTCATCGAGATGTGATTACATATTAGTGACTAAAATTTCAACACCTTTGAATTTTAGTGGCATTTTTCCTGTCCCCATTCCCCCTTTCACTACTTCATAGGGTCATCTCATGCGCAGCTATTGCGGGAAACTTATCGCCGCGACCCAATTTGGGAGAGAATGTATGTCAGTATCTACCCTTCCGTTAGTCCCTACGATGGATAATGGAGGACAACATTTATCAATTGGCAAGGCTGATTTTTCCCACACTTTTTGAGGTATTTAATGCTGAGCTGCCAGACACATGAGACACAGTTCGATAAATCAAACAAGCACCGGTGTTAGCCACGATGAAGCTCTCAACATTGCCTGTTCTTCTGCTCCTCAGCGTCGCTCTATCAGGTAAAGTTTTTGTTCACTATCGCAATGTAAAAATGAAGAGCGACCAAATTTAATCAAATACGATGTACACAAGTGGTCTGCTATTAGGCGTTTTTGCTTGAAATTTTGCTCTAAGTTGCTGGTTTGCTTAAAAATTGGCTTCTGAACTGACAATCATAAATGCATCCATAAAATAATATTAGGTCGAAGTATATTAAAATTGACTCACGCTTTTATTCAAAGTTCAGTGCGTACATCACAGAATGTCGGTTGAACTAAATAAGTTAATTTATCTCAGACATGCATACGAAGTCTCCTTTCCTCAGCTTGACTAAGGAAAGAGACATGACGTGTATTTGATATATTAATTTTCATTGCACCCATACGATGGAGTGTTCAGGTTTTCTGAATGCACGTTCTGATTCGAGTGTTCTTGTTTTATTGCTTTAATACCTTGAATTTACCAGATTTACTGAGATGTGAAATATATCTTTTCCGTTATACACAATCGGTCAAAATTTTAATATATACATTTTACTAGTTTGTATGTAGTCATTTTAAGAAATCACGTCTGAAGAACTAAGACAATAAACACTGCCTAATAAAATTTCCCCTTGCATTGACCTACCGAGTATTGATGACAAGCAGAGGTTTTTCTAATTTTTCCGGAATTTCAGCGATTTTAATTCCAAAAATAGTTCAGTGTATCTAAAAGACTAAATAAATTGTTTTGAGTGTTAGTTTTGGAAAAAAAATTGTGTGAATTTTTTCCTTCTATTACATATTTTCAAGCTTTTCTCTTGGGCCCAGCCTTCTCACAACGGTCGGTGCTAAACTAGATTTTGGAAAACGCGGCTTCCGATTGGATAAAAATCACTGCCATTTTTACAACAGAGAGCGTGATGGTTTGCTACTATGGCTCATGGGCCGTATACCGACAAGGACTGGGCAAGTTCGACGTAGAAGACATTGATCCGTTCCTGTGCACCCACATCATTTACGGGTTCGCCGGACTTGGCCCTGATAACAAAATCAAAGCTTTGGATGCCTGGAACGACTTGTGCGACAACTACGGCAAGTGCGCCTTTGATCGCTTCACTGGACTCAAAAATGTCAACCCGAACTTGAAGGCTTTGCTCGCCATCGGAGGCTGGAACGAAGGCTCTGCCAAGTATTCAGCTGTGAGTAAATTCTTTGACATCTAGCATAGCATTTATCACAAAAATTGATTGATCGCAATATTAAGACCTAGTGTTCACTTATTATCTGCTCGTTTCAATTACGCAAGAATTTAGGAAAATACTTGAGTCTGGAAAAAAATACCTCAAATCTTTCCTTATTTTTAATATTAATGTCTACTCATCGAGCATAAAGCAAATTATCAGCTGCTTTTGGCAGTTTTACGTATTACTTCCGTGAGGGTTACATAAGTTATGAAAAAAATAATATTAGCTCCCTAATTTGATACTTTCTCTCATATACCTCTTAATAATATTAATGAATCCGCACGCGTTCCATAAAATTTTAAAGTTCACAAACGATTATAAAATACATGTGTCTCTGAAGCTAGCAGAGCTGTTTTATCAAGCTCTGAGTCTTACTTTCAACGCAGATATGGATTTCGTAGGTTGAGGTAGAAGGAATTAAATCGAGTAAAGGTCGAAGCAATTAGTATTAACATTTCAGCATTTAGACAATCCAATGAATAAAATAAACAGCAAACCCGCTGCGGTATTTATCGCATGTGTCAACTGACCTTTACAGCGCAACCGCATGACAACTATTTGGTAAAATAAGGCAGGCAAAGTAATTACATACGTAAATTAGGCAATTTTGGTCATTTTTGTGGGACTTCAAGTTAAACCGCATGCAGATGTTTACCCTTATTTACCTTTTTTATATATAGCCCTGGAAGACTTTTGAAGATAGTCGAGTTGTAAGACTAAATTTTGAAATAATTTTTTCTGAATGTACAAAAGTGATCATCTTAATCATTCTCCTGACCAGATGGCTGCTAACCCTGCGGCTCGTACCACCTTCATCGAGAGTGTGCTGGAGATGCTGGCGGCCCACAACTTCGACGGTCTCGATATGGACTGGGAGTACCCTACCGACCGAGGTGGTGCTCCGGAGGACAAGGTGAGTACTACTGGGTGCACTCCCATCACCCCATGAGTAAATAGGGCATTGTAGGGTGAGCACTTTTGAGCGTAAAGTGAGCGTTGTCGTGTCTACACCTCGGAAGAAAAAAGGACCATTATCATGTATACTTCTTGGAAATCAAAGGAAATGATACCGAGTGTGCGCCTTTTGGGAAAGTTGTGTCATTTTCATACAGGGCCTTCACCCGTATTAAACAAGAGTTTTGATTAGTGAGGAGAAAGATTTGGAAACTATTCATCAATCCATTCATGTAGCGGCTTAGGAATATTCACTACATGAATAAGTCCAGAAGAATGAGGGGATAGATTTCGCTCCACGCCATAAATTTTGTGTTAAAATATCCTCACAAATAAAACAGTAGAACATGAATCCGTTTCATAAATTTTTCAATGAATTAGATAACTATGGGTATGAATAGGAAGGGATTTATGTTATTCGATTATGAAACAAGGCTTCTTTAGCGATGTCTTCTTAAGTCCCTGGATAATACAGGAATAAAACACCTAACAAATTCTAACGTTCCATTGCGATAGCTGAAAGTCAATAGTACACGAAACACTACTACCATAATATTTTTTCTACATTTGCGATATTATTTCAGCGTAGGTACATCAAGCCTGCGTAAGCCGTCACATGGTCATGGGAACATGCTCGTTAATTGAATAGATAGAAATAGTTCCCAGCATTTGGAAAGATTTATCTGATATTTTTCAAATGGGTATTTACTTCACGTGGTTTTAACGTGATCTTCTTATTTAAAAGTAGTGAAAATGTCCAGTTGCACCTCGTAGTTAATTGATTTAATCAGCTAAATGACGGCAAACTCCATTCGTGCAACATACTGTGTATTCCTAACCGAATTACATGGGTTAAGAGATTGAGATACTTATAAGTCATTTAACATCAATAAAAAATCTATAACTACTGTTCAAACACACATACGTAACACCAGTATGAGTTTTTCGTCTATTTTCAAGCGGACGTTGCACATCACGGTACGCTGGACAGGCGCAGATTTTAAAGGAAGATTTATCCAAATGAGTGACAACGCCCTCTGTACTTAGAATACCGATACAAACAATTATTGAACTGTCCTGCGATAAATAAGACCAGCCTCTCGCCAAATTGTTTGCGCTCCTTGCCCGATGAATTTGTTTACAATAGTTGTTTTCTCACTGTTGATCTGAATTTTCAAGAAATGTTATCAAAAGTTCATTTGGGGAAAAATAGTGAAACTGAAAGATAAGGAACCCATAGACGTAATCCAAAGGCACTGTTTCAGGTACAATGAAGTTTAGGTTTGGTTGTAAAATGACATCTGAATGTTGAGACAACTCATTTAATTTAGGAATTACATCTTGAGGAAAATTGTTGGTGATCAATACATAAAATCTTAGCTCTTTCAAATAGCAAAAATTGGGCCCAATTTTTCATTCATTAAAAAGTGAGCTGAGTTATCTTCGCAGGACAATTAAAAATAGAGTGGTGAGTTTATTCAGCCGTATTTCAAATCAATCAATTATACTTTCGAACTTTGTGCTGAAATTGGCTTTAGATATAATCAACTTAGCCCTCTGCGTTTCATTTTGGCAATTTAGCTATTATGTCATCAATTAAAATATTTTCTATACTCATAGAAAGCAGTAGATGTTACTCTCTCAACAAAACTTTTTTTTTCAAATTCAATTAACGTACGAATCTACAAATTGTTAATCAATTGCTAACTTACTAATGAAATGAGTTGAACTTTTTTGAGAACGATGGTTATATTTTAAAGATGAGAGTATTCATTAGACAGAACTGGTACCCACATTTTACGACTGTGAATGTCGTCATCGTTTGATTCAAAGTTATTCAAAAAATATTAATCCTACGAAAAGCAACGATATCAATAAAAAATTTATTGTAATAAATGTCTTTTAGTTTTTTAGGTGGAAATAATTTTGAAAAAATGCGGACTGTTTTTGGCTTTATTCAAGCGGATACCTGTAGACTTAATACGAATACATTGTTTTAAATAAGTAAATATGATTGAACCACAATCAAATACTCTACCAGACATGTAAAAGGTGTAATCCTATTTTATTATTTTATATATGTCTAGAATCGCTTCACATAGTAAAACGCAATATAAAAATGGCTCACAAAAATTGTGAATATTTGCTCAGAGCGTATCGTCACTCAACGGATTTCATGTGGCACTGAACGTGCGCATTAACATCCCTCCATTTTGAATGCCTAATGCAAAGAAACATTAAGTTTTTCATATTCGACAGGAAAACTTCGTCATCTTGATGTCGGAACTGAACACAGCTCTACACAGCGAAGGACTCCTGCTCACGGCAGCCGTCTCTGCTGGCAAGTCAACCATAGATGCTGCCTACGACGTGCCCGGCTTCTCTGCCACAGTCGACATGATCCACGTTATGACTTACGACCTTCATGGCGCATGGGAGAGCTACACTCACCACCACACTATCCTCTATCCCTACCCACAGGTAAATGATCATTTTCGAACTAAGTAAAAATTGTTATTTGGGGTGTGCAAAAAGACCAAAACATATACTTGTGAATTTTCAAAAATAAAATACTTAAGGCCATGTTTCATTGTGAAAATTATTGGGTGTGCGAAAATATGAACAAGATTATGTACTTCAGTGTGATTAACAGCTTGATATGTTGCATGATTTGTGTGACGATACTGTTATGTGACACTACAAAAAATTACAAAGAATATCCATTACATTTTCGTTTCAGGACACTGGTGGCAACGCCTATCTCAACATCGACTATGCCATCAACTACTGGATTGAGCTGGGAGCCCCTCCCTCGAAGCTGGTGCTGGGAACGGCCACATTCGGCCGCTGTTACAGGCTGGACTCTACAAGCAATACCGGCATGTACGCTCCAGCGTCCCAGCCAGGCAGTGCTGGCTGGACCTTACACCAGATCTCCAGGGTTCTTGGGCTATAATGAAGTGAGTCTAAAAAGAATATGATACTCCTTGAAAGTTTATTTATTTCAAGGAAAGTTTAGCACAACTCTAAGCCCTCTACTGGAAGCCTTGTATTTTAACTTTATTCTGCGTCGCAGCCATGAAAATGATTGGCAGAAATGGGGTGTTCCGTAGTTGATAAAAACGAGTGCCGTGATTTTTGCTCAAACTGTTGCATCTGCAAACAACCCAATTAGAAACTAAGTTATGAACATATTTCCAACCATGTTCTTTAATGAGATACTGTGATATCTGAGGAAGAACCTCCTAAATGTTCAAATGATCGAAGTAAGTGGGCGGACAAATATACTCAAAAAAGTCGTTCAAAAGTTTGAAAAACGTAAACATGGATTTCAGTTTTGATATGTTTCTGAATTTGTCAGTGTTCTCTTCGTGTTTAGGTCTGATCCTGTAGTTTTAAGTTTTTTATAGAGTGAATTAAAAGATGCGACGCAGAGTCAATAAAGAGAGTGTGCATTAATTTTTCGTTTTGTCAGCTGTGTGAACATGAACTTCAAAGCGCGTGGACAATTGTGAAAGATCCCGCCATGAACGAACCCTTCGGCTACGATTTCAACTTCGGCAACACGTGGTGCGGCTACGACAGTCCGGAGTCCATGCAGGCGAAGGTGAGGACTTGCTGTCCTTTATCGCCTGTGTGATTACTCTTATATGTAACTCTAACTCTAATGCGTTTTCGAGTACTGAGTACAATACTCGCATAGCATATTTATACCCTTGACCCTCTTCTTGCCTTTTATTTTTTAACTATTTATGGCCTAAAAATTTTAATACTGAGTGATATCACCGAATTATTCTTCGAGGGATTTTCTGTGTGATGGCTAAAGATGTATGAGAAGTAACAGTTCATAAGTCAGATTTTCTAACCACCAATGTTATTTTTCATCCATAAATAAACTTTGGAAAACGAAAAACTTTGAGGTAGAGAAACTGCTCGATCTAAAATTTCGTTGCCACGTGTTGTGATATTTAGTCAGTTTATTGAAAGGCCATTAGGAAAATTTTTGCTGAATACGTATTCACACTACGTGCGTGGGAGGCGTATCTTTCAATTGAAGCAATCTTGTTTTCTTATTCCTTCCAGGCGGCGTACGCCCAACAGAAGGGTTTGCTCGGCCTCATGGTCTGGAGCATCGAGACCGACGACTTGCATTCCCAGTGCAGCTCGAGGCCCTTCCCTCTCATCAAGACCTTGGTGGAGACCTTCACGGGCGCGCCCATCACCACCCCCAGCCCGCCCTCCACCACCACGCGCGTAAGTTTTTGTGATAGAAATCAAAGAATTAATCATCTGTTTATTATGCAATCCCGAACATGAATTCCTGAAAATGGAGACAAATTTTTATTCTAACTATTAATATTTTTGACTGAGCAAGATACCGCTTAGAATCTGTAACATTTATTGAGCAAATGTACCCATGAATTTCGGTTCAATCTAATTAATGCCCAAGTTTTTCTTAAAACTCTCCCGTTCCTAAGGATTCAATGAATGATAAATAGAAAAACAGCGTATAATTCACACTAATGTGGCACAACAGATTATTCAGGGCGTTGGCCTTTACTCCTGAAAGAAAAAACGAGTTGAGTATTCCCGTTGGTCGACGCTGGATACGAGACCACGAGAGAAGTGGGTTTTAGGAGAGGCGAGTATTTCCTATGTTAACAGAGATTTCTGAAACAGTTTGTGCATTTCGTCTGTGAACACAGCAGAATTGAAACGGGCAACCCTGCGGAGCAAAGCAGGACTTCTCGGGCGTTTTTTTTCCTATGATTTACAGTATATGTGAGGCTATGAATTTTTTTATATCAAAGAAGAGATTGGTAAGTCTTTTTCGTAGCTATACAAACAGACCTACGAGGATTTCTTACAATCCTTGATACCATTCATTCCAAAATTTGCATTGTTGTAGTTCTTAGAAAGCCACTTCTCGTACGATCTTTAACATTTCCAGTATCCTAATATTGTTGTACGAGCGGGTAAACAAAATTGTACCTTAATTTTAGAATGTCTAAAGATTTGAAATTTTATTGAGTGACTATCGCGCTAGATGAAGTTCCACGGTTAAACTCTTTTAACTTTCCATTGTGATATTGCAAAAATTATAGTAGAATGTTTAGTCTTACTTGTAAACAATAAAAGCTTACACCATCTATAAAAAATTGGAAAATGCAAAGTTTGAAATAAAGAATATATGAATTCACGTTTTAATTGAAAACTTAACAGAATTTTCGGGTCATTCAATGTTCTTCAAAAATAGCATGATTTTGAACTATTTTTCAGGATCCTGACGCTACGACTGTGTCGACAACTTCAACCTCAACAACCACAACGAAGCCCACCACTTTCCCAACAGCTGCCCCCGGCGAGCACTGTTCGTATCCCGGCAACAACCCGGACCCGGACGACTGCAGTATCTTTTACCAGTGTGTCTATGTGAGTACAGCTCCCTTATTTCAAGGAAATAAACGTTATTGAATTCAGCAATACGGATGCGTTAATTTTTTGTTTCTACGGCCAGTAACGCTCAAAATGTAACTTTTGAGGATAAAACATATAAATTCTCTTTTTGATAGACGATGATTACACAGACTTAGCAAGAGTTAATAATGCATAATGCTATAGGTTTAATTCTCAAGTACTGAGCAAAAATCTTACATATTAAACGTCAATTAGTGTTAGCTTCTGTTCATTCTTTCTAAAAATTGATCGAATACGGGGGTCAAAGGTTTTATAGCTTTATGTCAGCATCAGACAGCTTTTTTTGGTTTGCATCAGTTGCCCTAGAAAAATAGACAAATGTAGACATTTTCAGTTATATATTTCTTGCTCGTGAAAATCAAAGTGTCAAACAATTAGTTCGGGTTTCATATGGGCTCTTGCGCTTATGTATGGGAAGTTTGGGTTGTGCTACTGGAACAGTGTTCTTTAATTGGCAGGATAATCTTTCTTATGTATGATTTTTATCGGTACAGTATTTTTACGATGGTAGTTACATTCAGTATTGTACATTCAATTTTCTCCTGTTTATTTTAATTTGGCCAGACTACGGAATGAAAAACAATAGAAATTTTGTTTAAAATGACATAACGGTGTTTGAAATTTTTCTAAGCCACTTGTTGAAATATGTAGAAGCCATATAGTCAAGTGCCTGACTGAAGTTTTTTTTCCGTTCACCTTCGAGTTCTTCGAGTGACCCGAATAAAAACTTGTCTATTATCTCAAATATGATAAAGAAGTTTCTTTAATAATACCGAGAATGTTATCATAATACTAATACGATCTGAATTACCTCAGACTGGGTCTGACTACCTCGAGACCGTTGCCAACTGCCCCCCGGGATCTCTGTACAACCCAGAAACTTTCATCTGTGACTACGACTACGCGGTCTGCGCGCTGGACCCGAGTTATTGTCCTGCAAATTGCCCTTTGTAAACTGTGTACAAATTACGAATAGTGGGGAAAAAATAGCCGATTCGCGGGCGCAAGCCTGCGTGGCTAAATTATACCTAATGTAACCATAGAGGAGTGTACAGAGGAGTGCATAGATGATTACGACATTGTGAACATATATCTCATCTCTCATGTTTAAAACTAAATGTACATTCAAGTAACTCGGTAAGAAAATATTAAGATGAGAAGGATGTAGCATAGTGCTCTAATATTAAGATAAAGGTACCCAATCTGTTCAACTATTCATCTCCCAGCGGATTAATACGCTAAAAAATCTTTTGGTCATTCCAGTTATGTAAACTGATTAACAATTTATGGAAGTAATACTTTTTTAGAATTATAATTTGTCTTATTCTCATCCTCAAATGAAACAGTAGAAGTAATTTTCTATTCATGCAGAAAAACTTTGCAAATTTTGCATTTTCCAATTTTCTGTCGGTTCAAATTAATGCTGTAAGCACGGCTAAATTAAAAACTCAAACAGCTTTATCTTGTAACTGGATTCAATGCAGAAAAGAACTTTTAAAATAAAATAGCTATAGGGAATTCACGCCAACACAACTTCAGATACACTTTGCAAAATATTATGAAATGGAACATTGGCGCAGATACTTTCATTAAAAGCCTTCACGAATTTCTTCATTGCTGTCAATTGTAACTGAGTTAGATGGACAGAAAGAAGAAACAAAAATAAATGAAACACTCCAATGGCTGATATAAATTCAGTAATACATCGTTAGTCGCAAATATGATACGTGACAAGTTTCCTTTAAAGGGAAGTTGTTTTGGCCTGTTTAAAATTTGATAATAATTTTGGGAAACTCAAGCTTCATTAAACGCATTATTAGATAAAAATAGCTCAATGTCCATATTGCAAGGTTTCGAGTACTAATATCGATGGAAAGAACTTCAATTTCTCCGACTCCTAGCTCGGATGAAGCAGATGAATTTCCGACATCAGGCTCACAAAGTCTTGCATTGAAAACCAATTGCAAAAATTTCACGTGTAGAAGCGCTTGCAATGACTTCTTAATTGAGATGAACAGTATTGAAGCCACAGAACGTACATTCGAGCAGTAAAAAAGACAGAGAGTATTAATTTTGCCATGTTAAAGAGGGATTTCAAACGCACGGATGATTTTCCGTTGGAAGAAAAATGAACAGAAGAATTTCTGTTCAAAATTTACCTCTCTGGTATCTTCGAAAACACATACTGTCGTGTTCAACTGGGAGTGCGTTTCATTTTAGAAGCAATCTAATCGAGAGGTTATAGAGGGAGCTGCTCCGTTTTCTAATGAATGCTATACATAAGATCACAAAAGGCACTTGAGAATGAGTGAGCCTACAATATTAGAAAATACGGTGATAAAATTAAATAATGTAAGAATGTGAGCTGGTTTGTAAGCTTGACCGGAGGGAGCGGATGTGCGAATCTGAGGAAAATTTGTGGAGGACATCTGAGCGCATGCTGTGAAGGAGTAGATAGCATGAATGAAGATATGAAAGTAATAATAGTGCAAGACGACAAATATGGATATACCTGAGTATGGAAAAAATTACTATGAAAGCAATTATAAAGTGATTGAGAGTGAGAAAGAATAATGAAATAGCATCGGCAACGCGTTTGTTGAAGATGCGTTGTTACTGGTCTCTAGGAACGAGAATGAATTAATACGTAAAGTGGTAAATGAGAGGATTCTAAATATGGAAGTAGAGCGTTTAATACACAGAGAAAACATGGTTTAGATGAGATGATTATGACGATTGTTGAACGTGTGTATGAAAATGCCAGTGGAATCTACCAATCGTGTAATTTAGAAACTGGACTGATGAAGAGTGCTGGAAGACATAGAGAGAATAACACTTATTCTTCCTTTCTGGTTGATTTCCATACAGGAGAATAAACTGTCTGCAAGAGAATTTTGAACTGAAATTTGATAAGAAGAGACAGTTATTGATTGCGTGTGAATAATGTTGAGGTTAGTGAGTCAAGACAGCAACTATTGAGAGAACGGGAAATTAGGAATGGGTATAGGGTAAAAATTTCATACTGAAATTTGGTGAAGGTAGACGTTAAGTTATGATTAAATATCGTTATGGGAAACAGATTGTGGAATATTGCTGCTGGTAAAATTAGCAGACCAAAGGAATATAAGTTAAGGTAACCATTACATTTGAAGTGAACGTAGATGCGGACGGAGGAAAAGTGGCAGAAGCTATGCAGTGGAGGGGTAGGTTAACCAGTGCAGCCATTTGAAGTGCGAAGAAGTGTGAATGAGTTAAAGGAATTTAGAAGTATGGTGTAATGCTAAGACCTGAACTGGAAACGACCATGGAAATTAGAACGGACCAAAAAATAAATAAATTTGACATTTGTACCGAATTTCATGGATAGTTATGGGAGCCACTTATATCTATAAAAATGTGAATGATCTTTCAAGATATAATGGATAAAAAGTGATTTATTAAAGAACATAGTTCATTAAAACAGCACTGATACAGGCCATGAAAAATCGCTCCTTGAGTTTTCTTCTGGTAAAATCTTGAAAGAAACAGCAGATTTTTGTTATTTCAATACAATTACGATCGAAAACACAACCCTCTTAGCACGAGGGAAAATTAGACCAATCAAAAGTCTGAGCCTCAAATTCTAATGAGCAAACTATGATTTTTACTTTATATATTAGCTATTATTTATTAATACTCATTATAATATCTTGCATTATACAGGGTGTCTTACAGAAAATGTCAGCCTTTTTTGCATAAATTATACCTCCAGTTCAAATTGAAATATTTTGAGTTTATTTGTTTTATGTTATTGAAAACTTTGTTTTTATATTCAGATAAAATAAAACAGTTAAAGGGTACAACATTCTTTTTGACAAAAAAAATAATATAAATATTGCACAAACCTTGATACGCAATTTCCGAGGTTATAAATAATACGTAAATATTTTATCCTACATACGTAGGAGTATTTAAGCCTTAGGAGTATTCAAACCTTAACCTAAATTGTATGGGTTAGAAATTTAATTCTTCACTTTCAACAGTTGAAGATCCCTAAAATGCAGCTGACAAAAGATCAAAGAATTTTCAGTGTCCTAGACTTTAACGCCTCTATAAAGCTGTGAACAAGTTCGAAGAGCTTTTAGCGAAAGTTTCCTGAAAGAAACTCCCCCGATAACAGAACGGTATATCGAACAGTGTGGAAATTTAACGAGCATTGAAGTATTGTGCGCAGAAACAAAAGAAATACAGGAAGAAGAATAACACAGAGAACTGAAGATAATACCTCAACATGACACTCAGCACAACACCCACCATGACACTCAATTTCAATAATTATATTTCAATGGTTCCTAGTCACAAAACGCGTTCCACTCCTGTTCATTCACCTTTCTACTGAGCAGTAGATATTTTGAAGATGGTAAAAATTTTATTTATCTGAATAAAAAACCAAATTATTTACTCATTAAATGCACAAACTCAAAATATTTCAATTTGAACTGGTAGTACAATTTATACAAAAATAGGGGTACATTTTTGTTGGACACCCTGTATTATGTATTATAAAATTAAAATTATTCATTATATATTAGATATGAGATAATTTTCAACCTTCACCTCAAAAGCGGAGAACAAACGGATGTTGCTTGAAAGATTTCAAGTCTATATTTAACTAAAATTTCCTTACGAAATCTGGAAAGTGAAAATTCAAGTTCCTTCGATTAAAATCTTCCGAAGCTTCTAATTCACATGTCTTCAATCCAATATGTAAAAAACACTCGCATGGATGTGTACGTGGAGGTCGAGGACCACAAGATAACATGTTCTCAGAGAAAGAGAAATAGGTAAACCGAAATTAAATGTGCTATTGCTATATTAAATGGCTTTACTTTTTATAATTTTAGTTCATAAAAATGACATTTCACCTCGTCGAAACTTTATATGATTTCATTCAAATGAGACTTGATTCCTGGAAGAAAACAAATCATACTAAAACATTTGTATTTTTTTCATTCGATTTGCTAAATTACTTCCTTGAAAATTAAAAATGGTGCAGTTATGATACGAATTAGCTCAACTTAACTCGGGCTACTTCTACATGACGTGTAAATTTTCTCAACCAAATTTCCTTGAAGACTGTTTGAAAATTCCAAAGAAAATGTAGCACAATAAAAACGAACTGAAAGAAGAAAAATTCAAGGCTTACCAGTACCAAAATGGCTAGAAGAGAAGCTTAAATTGAGAGTTGATTCTAAAACAGCTTTCACACGACTACTTTTTATTTCTAAATACGGGAAAGGAAAACATTATTTCAAACACATATGAGGTTAAATTGCTAATAAGTTAACTGAAAACAGTAAGGTAAAATATCTAATTTATAACTTGTGGTGCGCTTGGAAAAACGATTCAACATATTATAGAATATTAAACCCGCGAATATCGTTTATTACTCAGAAATGATCGTGCACAACACGAGAAACAAATCAGCACTAGCGTACACGTCCTGTCACAAATGTCAGCATTGAAAAAAGTTCGATAGAGTGTAATAACTCGATCGCTCACTACAATCACTATCTTTATCTTATATATCGACGAGTACTTCAAATTGCAGTTGCTATGGAAAAATAAAAACGCACCGAACGAAAACGGAAAGACTGGCTCATGAGAGATGTTTTACAATCACTGTAAAAAATCGTGTGGGTCGACGTACGGGTTCGAGGAGAGGGTCTGTCTTCTGTGCAGCTACCTTGCCGAGGTACTGCATGGTTTTTCCGCACAGCTGCCCTTCCTGAGATTCGTGAGGGTTCCGCCTACGCCCTAATCAGTCCGTTAGAGCAACAGAAAAGAAATTTATGCTTGTGGTGAACTGCGGCGGTCCCGTTAGGTAGACGTACAACTTTCTACGCCGTGTTGTTTCGCTAGGGCTTTTCAGGGCAATCCCTGATTGGCCGAATTACGTCAGTTGTCTTCCTGTGTGACAAAAATATATAGTATAGTTGTTCTCCTAAGGTGGTCTCCTTTAAAGGCATGGTATTTATTTAGACTAAGGTCTGTGTAAAAGGAGAAAGAAAACTCTTTTGACCATAGGATCTGAAATCTTTGTAGATGAATCTCATTACAATGCCTCTTAAATACACGGATACATGTCACTAAAGACGGTGATCTATTTCCTTTTGTGAGAAGAGCGCGAACATAAAACATGAGCAATTTCATAATGCAGAAAATACATGTAAAATATTCGTGCTACTTAGCTAGGTAATCCAAATAATGTTAGGATATCGAAATCAATACAAATGAAAATTTAAAGGTTAAGTTAAGTAAATGCAAGCGTGACTATTAGCGTAGACCCATCGAGTTGGGGGTAACTAATCTATTTTCCATTAGGCCACAGGCAAATTTGCTTAAAAGAAAACATTTTAACTCCTCTTTCTGTCTTGAGGAGTAACTATGAATAATGAATTCGACAACCAAATGCGTGGTCTGACACCTTATATTCAAACAATTTTAAACAATTTAAACAATTAAAACAATTTATTTACCACAGGTAATACAGAGGTAGAATGTTTCTTAAGTCTAATCCCTAATCCCTTAAGTCCCAACCCTGGAAGAAATTGATGAGCACCTGGAAAAATGGACAAAACACATACAAGAAGCCTCAAAAAACGTAATACCAACAATAACCCACAGAACAATTCCTGGCATCAAACCCACTCACGAAACCTTGAGCATCCAGGTACGTTACCAACATATATTGAACTACATACGCATTAACGGACCATCCAAAGAATTGAACAGTACTCTCTCAAATCTCAGGAATGAATTACAAAACATCTATAAAAAGAGCTACATGCAGACTTGGAATTCAATAATACAAAAAATAGACCTACAACATGATCCGACAAAATTCTGGAAATCAATTAAAAGAATGATGGGTACAAATAACAAACAAAAAATTCCATACTTACAGCACAATACACTCGAACTTCATACACCGAAGAAAAGGAACCGATTTTTAGACAACATTGGAAAAGTATATTCTCAGAGCAGAATGATGAAGATTTCGACATTGAACACATAAATTCAATTAAAGAACACATGAACAATACAGCGCATCAAATTATACCATTTCACACCGGCAACTTGAGCAGATTAGACCTTCTACATTTCCCACCAATAACTTTAGATGAACTTACTCAGACCCTACGACAGTTCAAACAGAAAGCCCCCGGACCATCAGGCATTACCACACTACAATTGAAGAAATTACCAGAAAATATGCTCAAATACCTTTTGTACATATTTAACAACGCCATATCTGCAGGATACTTCCCAGACAGTCTGAAACATGCCATCATGATTTTCATCCCCCAAACCCCTCACTTCTCAGAAGCAAGTTCAAAACTATAGACCGATATCCTTACTAGACATACAGGGCAAGCTATTGGACAAAATATTAAACAACAGACTCACCAACCATTTAGTCATCCACAACCTGAACAATAGCAGACAACATGGTTTCAGGAAAGACAGAGGCACCCATACAGCACTGGCAACATTCACCGAAACATTATCCATAAATCTAGCCAACAAACATACAATAGACATTGTACTTCGTGACGTCACCAAAGCATTTGACAAAGTCTGGCACTCAGGATTAATATACAAACTCTCTCAGTCCGGCATCCATTCACTATTTCTCCGCACACTTGCAGATTATTTGACCGATCGAACAGCATCAATCAGGATAGCAAACTACATAGGCCCTCAATTCACATTAGAATCCGGAGTACCCCAGGGAGCATGCCTATCACCAACATTATACAGCTTCTACACACACGATATCCCTCCACCGTTACCAAACTCTGACTACATCTGTTTTGCCGACGACATAACCCAAATTACCACAGGCCGATATTCTCCAGCATATGCAGCCCATCAAACCGAGCACGCAATCCAACAAATCAACCAATTTGAAAATAAATGGAAAATATCAACAAACCCCAAAAAATTTAAAATCATTCCCATAAGTCGGCATAACACTGGAGATATTTTCATTAACAACCAATACCTTCCGTATACAGACAGAGGTAAAGTGTTAGGTCTCAATTTCTCAACCCATGGATTTTCAGCCCAAGTAACATAACGACAAGCAATAGGATATAGCAATCTCAGTAAACTATACAGATTTCAGCATCTATCCCTCGATACTAAAAGGAAACTATATTTAGCATTCGTAAGATCAGCCATTACATACCCAACCATTCCCCTCCATACAATGTCTCCCACAGCCATTTCAAAACTGCAGAAAGTACAAAATAAAGCTCTAAGATTTATAACCAATACAAGGCTTGTGGACAGAATTTCATCTAAAACACTGCATGAACAAACCGATATTCCTCCAATAAACATCCTGCTACACAACCACGCACGTAAAATTTGGGAAAATTTACAACTATTAGAACCCGATTTATTTCATCAATTAACGTTTCCATTAGATAGTGCCAATAGCCAAAACTCTCGGTTTAAAAGCTCCAAACTTCTCGCATTTGGACCCTCACCTGAACCCAAATACAAGTAACCGTATCCAACAGCACATGGGGAAGACCGTACCAACTTTACTTATTTACTTTGTTTTTCATTGGGGTTCTGACGAGAGGACGGAACGGTCTTCCCCCCCGGGTGGGAAGTCAGAACCCCAAATCTCCACTCATCAATTAACTCAACTCAATAGAAATCCAACCTCTAAATCAGACAACTGATCAGAATAACCCAATACAATCATCTAATTATCAGGACCCACAACCCAGCAACACCCAGAATATCTCCATTGTTTCCATTCAGATTAACTCCAACCCAGATTAACTCCTTTCATGTCAGATGGAACCCCTCCCCCCTCGGGCGGGCTTGCAATGAGTACACCGGTTCCTTGGACAGTTTGATGTATATAGTGTAAAAAAAAAATAAAATAATAATAATAAATATAAATAAATAAATACATACCAACCTCTGTACATAGTAATAGCTTGTGTACATACGCGTTGGGAAAAAAAAATAAAAAAAAAATAAAAATAAAAAAAATAAATAAATAAATAAATAAATAAAAAATAAAAAAAAAAAATAAAAAACAATAAAAAAAAAATAATAATAATAATAATAGTAATAATGAAAAAAAAAGAAAAAAAAATTGTATATTAATGCATGTGTATGTGTATGTAATGTATTTAATAATTTTTCGTACGTATATATTAGATAAGTAGTGTAAATTATGTACATATGTTATTATGCCCTCTGCGTATGTAAATAGGATCTAGGTAATCTTAGCCAGCCTTTAAAATTAGCATAATGTAAATACTGCAAATATTGTAGATTTCATTTCGGCAACTCGAAAGACTAGTATATTCTTCGTATATACAAAGCCTTGAAAGGTCTTCCCGTTCTTCATACTCTAAATTACTAACCATAAAAGAACTGATCAAGATCACCAAATTATGCGTTTTTGTTCGCCTCTTCTCTCTCCTACTGTCCATCTTCTCTTTCCTATGTCTTTTCTTCTGTCACACCCTGTGCCAAACTCTTGTTTTTCCTCTCTTTCCTAATGGCACCGCCCCCCCCCCCTTAAGTCTAATACAATGGTTAAATTTGAGTATAGCTACCTTTGGGCCCGAATAAGTTCAGCAACTTCTAGGGCATCCTAAAATCGAAATATATAAGGTGAATAGGGCATCGAATATTCACCTTATATATCCACAGAGCATTTTAAATCGCAGTTGTTATGGTAAAATAAAAATGCACATAAAGAACATGGAAACCCCAGCTCCTGAGATATGTTTTTTAATAATTGCACCAGTCCAAGCTGAATACAGAGGTACTTCCACTTATCGAGGAATTAGGAGGGGAGCAGGAAAATTACGCATATAACCTAATGGCCGATCAAGTATTTAAAAAGCAAAGAGTTAACCGAACAACAGCAGTAGCACCTCTGGCATAGAACTCGCTAAGGCATAAGAAACCCTAAGTTTCGAAACGAGGTTCTCTCAATTTAAAGCTAAGTCGATGCTCTAACTGATTTTTTCAGCTGAATTCCAACAGTGCTCCTCTGCGAGAAGCGTGGATTTACAGACAGATGTCGTTCACTTCGTGTCTATCACCGTAAATTTAAACAAGAAGCGCGCAGGTGTCAGACTCAGTGGCGGACAGGGGACGCTACTCCTCCGGTTAGTGGTAAAGGCCCTTTCTCCAAGGCTAAAATCTTGGCTTGCTAATCTGTGCCTCACTGACTTCAACAGAGGAACTCGCAGCCTTGCCGATATTTGCTCTTCAGAGAATATAATACCGATGACAGGAAGCACAGAAATGACAAAAGTCTTCAAACGGGTAGCTTGAAAGAGCTCACTGAGCAATAAATCGTTCCATTTGACCATACGACAACCTCATATTTAATTAGGGTTTTGCGGCAGTGGAAATTTTAGAACGATTTTAGAGAACTGCCGCCATAGCCATGTGCTAGAGGGTTCTGCCGCCGTTCGGGAGACCCGGGATCGAATCTCGGCGCTGGCAGTGGCGATTTTCTCTGTTGGGTATAGGAGAAAAATTCCAAGCACAATACCCCACTCTACCCAGGTGTCTGAAATGGGTACCGGTCTTGACCGGGGGAAAGCGTCATGGCGTCCTGGCGTTAGTTATAAGGCATTTGAAAATCCAATGTACAAGGTGATATGTATCAGGCTTGATTGGAAATAAAGCATCCGTAGATGCCTTCATTATTAGTATTATTATTTAAAATCAATTACGCTGGCTTGAGATTGGATTTTATCGGTGCATAGTTTGCAACGATCGATTCAAGGGAGTTGGTACTTTAAAACCAATTGACGGAAGCCTCCTTATGAGTTCGCAATTGACTACAGAAAGCCAGAAAGTGCAAGACATCCTACGGACAAGAAGCGACTGGTTCTGGGTTCTGTAGAACGAGTTCACAGAATTATTTTCAATCACGGAACCTACAGGCGAGCAGTCCCACAAAATGTCGGTCATCACATCGTCATTAATGGGACTCCTGTTTATGCTTGTGCGAGGAAACTTCCACAGTAAAAACTGTCGGCAGCAAAGTAATCATTCGAGAAAATTATGGATTTGGGCTCATACGGCCCTCCAATAGCTCACCGGTATCCTAAATGAATATGGTCTTGAAGCGATGAGTACTGAAAAAGACAGTCATAACACTATCAGAAGTATTTGAGTACATCAGAATGGCGATTGGGCTGCGTAACAACGCACAGGTGTTTCAGAATCGCATTATCAGCTAATACAGGACCTTGAACAAAATACTGTAAATATCGATTACTATTTGAACGTTACAAAGTCCGAAAACAAGTTAAAAAACACCTGAGGTGAATGCTCGGATGCCCAAGAAGATCGCATACATACAGACAAATGGACCTTAGAGGTATGAACTCTGAATATTTCTGAGCATCGAATATCTAAAAAATGTCCAGAAACTCTCAATAAGCTCTTACCAACTCCTCGCGACCGGCGACTGTCAAGAAAATACGGCAGTTCCTCGGTATCGTCAACTACTATCATCGATTTCTACCGGCAGCTGCAAATAAACTCAAAATTTTCGGACTGGACAGAACGGTGTAGCAAAGAATCCTAAAAGCCAACAGTCTGGGAGGAAGAACCTGTTGTTGTCGAGAGGTTGCACAGAGAACAGGATGAGGTTGCACAAAGGATGTCCTTGGCAAACCCGGCCATTCATCATAAAACTGCGCTCCTCACAGGTGCGTCTTCAAGAACAGTAAGAGCTGTCCTAAAACAGGTGATAACTACAATTATTACCGACGGAGCTATTATATTTTTCTTAGAGAAATCGAGCGCACCCATCAGAAGCACAGTAACTGCAACAGAGATCTACCAGCTGTTCAAATTGAAGTAAAACACTTCGAGTTCTTCCTGAAAGGTAGACGTTTCACGGTGGAAACAGATCGCATTCACATTCCCATTGGATCAAAAACGACAAAAAGTGCACGATTTGACACTGGTAATATAGATATTGTAGGGCCGCTACCTCAGTTTTAAGGAGTACCGGTACTAGTGTACATGCGTCAATAGGAACACTAGATGGTTAGTGGCGTTACTTATGACAGACGCCACAATCGAGTCTACGGCACGAGCGTTCATGGAAGGCTGGATATCAAACTTTGGAGCTCTATCATTAGTGATACGCGATCAAGGCCCTCGGTTTGAGTCAAATGTGTGGAGGCAGATCAAGGCAACCCTGAATACATGACGGCAATGCAGCACCAGCAACCACCTACAGAGTGATAAGATGGTCGAGCGCCTCCAAAGGCGGCTAAAGGAAGCACTCAAAGCTTCTGCAAAGGACCACATTTAGTCTGACAAACTTCCCGATACCTTCAAGTGATTAGGAGAGATTCCTATTTGAAATAGTCCTCGAAGACAAGCTGAGTCTACCCGGTCCTGCGACTCCGCCATTCGGTTACGACACATGCATCCCTATGAACACGCTGATTTAACGCGCCCCAAAATCATTGAAAATACAACTTCCCCACATGCCTATGGACGTGTAGGAAAGCAAACTCCCCGCAACTTGCCAAAATAGCTTTGTAAAGCTACGCAGGTGCTTCTGGGCCGGGACGTACGAAAAACACCTCTTCAACGCTTAGAGGAAGACCCGCTCAAAGTACTCAATAGATCTGATATGTTTTTTAAGCTTAATATCAACAAGAAAGCTAAGAATCTCGCACATCAATAGACCTGCTCAAGCCTTTCTACGAGCAAACACCTGAGACCAAGCATGATTTCTACAAGCAACTCATACGCTACAAGCAAAGGAAGCACTTATCACTATATTAATTCTTGGCAGTATATATGCATCCAAATAAGTCATATCGAGTAGATTACTGTAGGTTGAAGGGAATTGACTGCGAGGCCGACAAGGACGTAGGTAGGAGCTGTGCTGCCGTGCGACTCACGGGTGCCCAGCGCAATGTCGCCTCGAGCGCAGGGTTACGTAGTAAAAACGTCGATGGTCTCTCAAAGAACCAACTAGCTGCCGCACATGCAACAGTACGTAATTATCGGATTGATCAAACGTAGGACATTCGAGAGCAGCGAGACATGATGAGGTAGTCGCTTGAAGCATGTCGTGGGCTCGATAGGGCTCAGGAGAATAAGTTTCAGAAGGATAATAATGTGATTTATTTGCAGAGAACTGTGAATTTTAATCACAGATTTAATTGGTGATTTTTTACTTAATAATAGCGTATTCAGTTAAACAATGTTTCTCGTATATTTTCTTTCGACGGTTCAGCAGCATTGACAATCACAAAAAAATGTAACCGATTCTTACCACATGTATTCCAATTTTGTCGTTATCGATAAATTATGTACGTTCATGCTTGATTCCTATTTTTATTGTGAAAACTACATTTGTATTTTTTAACGTTTCTCGTTGTACTTAGCATCGTCGCTACTTCCCCCTTCAGCGTCCATCTTCTCTCGAGCATTTCTGATCTTACAATCTGTACGAAGGGAAAATTTTAAATTGGAAAACAGTTATGAAAAATTGAGTAGATAGCTTCGTGTTTTATAGTTTAACGCGCTTTTCAGGTAAAAAGTTAATCCATACTCAATAATTTTAATTTTACCATGACAGGGAAAGCCTATCAAATACGTACTACTATGTCTTTTTATTGCTCACTCTGTAATTCTTCCTTTCAGATCGTGTCTGTCTCATTGCTAGAAATTTAAATTTCTTTGTCGAGCCTCGTATCTTTTAAGCTCTGTAGAACAGACCAAGTCTCATGATGCACAATACCTGAACGTGCTTGCAAAATCAGCTCTTAAAGGTGCACCATTCCCAATATGGAAGCAGACAATCAAAACCAAGTTCTAATACAATTTGTATGCACCTTATAAGCTCCAAAACTAACATCTCGTAACTAAAATGAAGAAAGAGGCCCTTGTAGGAACTCGGAATTCTACATGTCTGCAAGCAATCCGTACAAATATCACGTATTGACTTGCCTTACTGAATGGCTTCATAGGCTCACGCACACCTAAACTTCAGTCCTACACTTCCTGCGTGGCCTGTACTACGACTTGAGTAACATTTGTTCATACGGAGACAGTACACAAAGCTGCATGGCACCCAGGGCCAGCCATTCTTCTGCCTCCACAGCTGATATGATTCATCATATCGCGCTACTTATGAATAATTTTGCGTTATGGAACAAGCGTTGAGACAGGCCTGCGTATTCACTTCAACTTGCCAAAAAGACTGGCTTCGATCGTCCTTGAAGATATAATTCATCACGATGAATCTACGACCTCATCTACGCTCATACCTGCAACAAATATTTTGGAACCAAAGCTTTCTTATTCGACGGCATCATCCACGTCACGAACTCATTACGTCTGCGTTCTTTTTCTCCCAAGCCTTCGGGGTCTCCAACAACCGCCATTCAAGACTTCTTTAATCGTCTCTTTCCTCTATTCAAAATGCTAGAATATATTTTAGTTAGATTTCTTAACAGAAATTCATTCATACGTTATTGATTTATTTGGATATATTTTTATGTAGGTTAAAAGGATTTAGATATTTTCCTAAACCTAGTTTAAATAAGTGTATTTGGCCGTAAGCTGCTTATACGTAGTCTCTGACCATTTGGCTCAGCCGAGGACAGTGGACACAGAGCTAAATACAGCTGGGCACGCGCAATGATAACCAACCCCATGTGCCTGACCCACTGTGTGTGTGTGTTGTCGCACTAAATCACCTTTTCAAATTGACTCCTACAAAAGCAGTAGGCTTAGTCTTGAAAATTAGGGGAGTACTTATAAATCGCATAAAAGACGCCGTCATGAAGCCTTAATGCTATCGCATTTAATTGAATGCACAAATACCCAAAGAAGATAGCATTTCCATCATAGAGCAGCGTCCCTTTGCCTGCGCACTGACCCTGACTAGATGAAGTGTTGTGCCTGCGTCTCGCAACTGATACCGTATGTGGGCCACGTGATTGACCTTTTTATAACGGCGTGAACTGCAAGATGTCACGCTACGTGCACCGACGCTGTATCCTTTGGAGAATGAGAGAGTAATGACACAATTCGCGAATATGAAAGCCCTGGACATTCCACAGCAACAGAACAACTTGATCTTTTAATGCTTGAGCTAAAAAAGACCTTTCTCAAATGTTTGAGCGTTGATGATAAATCTCGTTACCAAAACTTGACGTGGGGCTCCAAATTCAACTAACATCGCTGTTCCCCTGCCACTTAAGAAATTTATTCATTCTGAATAACCAAACTTAATCTTTCGTGATTGCATTTATGTCCATATGTTATCACTCGCTAAATTATTTAAAAGTTGTTTTGAATGAGAGTTTGATAAAGATTTCTACTTGACACTTAATAAGCTAAATCAAGACCTCGAGACCGAGCAAGAATGGGGAAAACGAACCCTTTCATCGATGCACTGCTCTCAGTTTGAGCAATTTCCCATTAACGAAACGAAATGCTGCCTGACTTGAAAAAGAAGGCAAGATTAAAAAGAAAGTTTTCTTTTTTGAACACTCATAACCGTAATTTTGGTAATTTGGTAAAAAAACTGAATTCGCTGAAAGAGTATAGAGGATATATATTACATTGTGATTTTTTTGGAATAGAATCACCAACAAAAATAATGCACAAATAAAGTTTGCAGTTTATTTAATCGTGAGAATATTCAAACACTCTCAAGGTATGCGTTTGGACAGTTCCCTTTTCTCTCTAAGGTAAATGCTGAAGTACGTTTGCTATGCGCTCCTAAGTATTCCCTCAAAAGCATCTAAGATTATTTTGGAAAATATTTAAAAATGATGGTACTCACACAACGACTCTTTGTGTATATTAAGGGCGCAGAACCTCAATTTATCGCTACAAAAGAAAAAAAGATAGATCATCGTGAAGACATGAATTTTGCATCACTGGAAACAATATCTTCCTCTGCTAACTCAGCCATAGTTCAATTCAAATAAGAAAAATTAAAGACAATAATGAGTGTAGAAACTCCTGCTAAACCCACGTAAAGTTTCGAATGTCGTATTGCTACGGATTTCCATAATTGCACATTATATTGTACTTAAAATTGATCACTCTCAGTTTACCTTCAGTTATTCTGCGATTTTAAGAATGTTAACTCGAATCAAGATTTTTTATGTGGTGTACGGCGAATTGACGCTTCTGCGTTTTTTGGGACATTTGCCATATCCATCCACGCATCTCATCCGGTGAGCGAGAAACTCATATGGTGGACTAAAGTAACGCGATATCTTGTGTATTGTACTTCCTCGATTCCTCCTAGTTTTCAGTGTTGAGAATATTACTGAAAGACGAGTAGCATTCAAGAATAATTTTTAGTCTTGACGATTTTCACCATTCTCTTGTCGGCTAGAAATATGGCGTTCAATTGTTTCAATATCTACTGTTAATACTATTGTGAGATGAGGAAACAAAATCTGATTTGATTATGCAGAACGACAAAAAATAAAAAGTACATAATGCAATTGATAGCGCTATTTGAGCACCCAATTTATCACAAGACAATTAAATCAAACGTGAAATTCTTATACTCTATAGATGTTGAACTTCATCCTAAATAACATTCAGGGATTGAATGAAATTAGTTATAGCTTTGAGTGCGTGCAAAATCTTGCCATGAACGTCAGCAAAATCGTTGATTTTATTTTTGATGACCATTAACTTTGCTGTAACAGCACAGTCATATTCTTCTATAGTGCAAAGGAACCGGAAATACGCAAAACGTAAGATTCATTTTCCCCTCTAGCGAGCAAACATTCGATATGTTTCAACAATGTTGAAGTGTTTAAGAGAAAATTTACTTTTCTTTCCTCGGAATGAGCGTTGAATACAAAAAGCCTTTCCAAACCATCGTTAACGGATCTAATAAAATAACTTTCACCGACTGCCCCAGTTGGATTCACTTATAATACGTCGATGACTGTATTTTTCACATATTTTCTAACGAAAAGAGTCGAGTATTACGACAAATTTCTTTTGAGAGTGACATTAATTTTAGTAAGGCGTTCTCTCATCATATGCTCACAGATTGAGAGAAACTAGAGCCCACGAGTTCGGTAGACACGGCATTTAATATTTGCCAACGGCTTCGAAATGTTTTAACCTCAGACGCTGATGTGAATCACTCATGTTAACGTGAACTCTTTAGGATTGTATAGAGCAGCTATTTCTATATTTTAAGGTTTCCGTTATTTATTTCGTTTCAGAGAGAATTTCAATTAGGCAGGCTCTAAAAAAGTTCGTCACGAACTTTTTAGTAACTCACGAACTGACTCAAGTTTACTTAGGAGTGAAAAAGTATCCCACTTTTCGGAACCAGTTATTGAATCGTCGAGATCAGTCATGGCCATAAGAAGTAAATGTTGAGTCCAATGAAGAAGCCAATGCTTTGCACTTGTATTAATGCTTAATGAAATTGAAACTAGTGATTTAAATGAAATAAATTCAAAACGAATCTTTTTACGTTTACTACAATGTACAAGGGCTGAGGGAAGAGTACCGGTGATGGATCTGTACTGCATGTCGGCGTGACGCTTGGCTGGGGGAGCCAGATGTCGGGAGCAGGTCGGTCATGAACTGCTGTTGTGCTGACAGAATGAAATTCAAAGCAAAAAAGCTTTAATGAAGGTAGGTATTTTTTATTAATCTACCTCGCTAATGCCGGAGATAATTTAAAACATTTTATACTATTAGTTCTTATTTTTAATTTTTAAAAGCAACTACGTATACATTGTATTCAAGAAAGCAATGACTATGAACAAAACGTCTGATGAAATGTTTTTCTGATTTATGCTTTTCTGCAGGACCTCGATTCCTGCTTGTTTTAAATTTTATCAACGACTTTAAGTCATTTTGCTAGTTCAGGTTCGAGATGAAGGAAACGAATTCTTTGTGCAATGTTTATCTACGATCGTAACGAAAAAGAAAGTTTTTTCAGTCACGGCGTTGACTAGTTTTGCAAACATTTCTATGCAATGTTTTCTTTATAGAATTCATTCAAAATTTGGTTGAATATTACATGTACCCTTCTATCTTCATTTCCTGCCTTCGATTGAAAAGTTTCAAGGAATACATTCAGCAACTACAATTATGTACATTTCAAAACCATGCTTCACAACGTGATGAGACGTAGGTATATTGATTATCGAAACTTTAATTTTCGTGATGTTTTTTATGTCCATATTAGAGACCTGGGGCTACACTGGGTCAACTCAAACGGTGTCATTGCTGAACTTTCATATCTCAATAACCTCATTTTGCCGAAGATATAATTCGATATCTACTCTCGCAATAAGTCCATGGATTAGGTACAACATTTGTCATCTGTTGTGGCTGATTTTTTCCCACGCCTTTTAGGATATTTAATGCTGGGCTACAGGACATCTGAGACACAGTTCGACTAATCGAACAAGCACGGGCGTTACCCACGATGAAGCTCTTAACATTGCCTATTCTTTTGCTACTCAGCCTCTCTCTATCAGGTAATATTTTTGTTCAATTTTTTGAAAGTGCAGAAGAAAATACCCAATACACAAGGTTAAATAGACCCTACCTGGCTTAGTCATGTTATTCTTAACCTAAATTACGATTTTATGTATTACCATAAAGTTTTAGGGTTACTTTCACAATATTTAGAAACTTATTATAAGGAGAAATAAAAGCCAAAGGAGAATTATTTCCCACTCAGTTTTCTAGGTTTTATATTTCTGCACTGTTGTTTATATTTTTCATGTATGAAATAATATTTATCCATAACTTACAACGGTGTCACCACTAGATCGATTCCTGTGCCTGGGTTTGCGCTCTACAGTAAAGACATGAAATTTTACGTCAACTTGCTGGTTGGCTGAATCATTTACGCTGCGACTGACATTCAAACCTTTTATTCTTAACTCATAAAATATTTATATATTACTTGAAATACATGAAAATTGATTCAGATTATTTTTCAGAATTGTACTGCACCACGAAAGGTTGAGCAGTTATGCATACAATCCTATTTTGTGCTTACATTCTGTCTCTCCAAAGCGAATTATTGAGGAAAAAACAACGTCGAATTATTTTTCGTGTCCCTCAGCTGTTGAATATAGAAAATTTTTAATCCTATATGTTATACTTTAAAAACCGATGCTAGCTGAATATTGGATGAACATATGCGATGCGTAGTAAAGCAGTATTCGTTTTCTTTTTTCTTACAACAGAGGGCGTGATGGTTTGCTACTATGGCTCATGGGCCGTATACCGACAAGGAATGGGCAAGTTCGACGTAGAAGACATTGATCCGTTCCTGTGCACCCACATCATTTACGGGTTCGCCGGACTCGGACCTGATAACAAAATCAAAGCTTTGGATGCCTGGAACGACTTGTGCGACAACTACGGCAAGTGCGCCTTTGATCGCTTCACTGGACTCAAAAATGTCAACCCGAACTTGAAGGCTTTGCTGGCCATCGGAGGCTGGAACGAAGGTTCTGCCAAATATTCAGCTGTGAGTAAATTCTCAAAACCCATTTCAAATTGCTGGTAATAATAATATCAAATAACTACATTGTAACAGTAGAGAAATTGATAGATTTGTATTGTAGAGTACTCAATTTGTATTGTTCCGCTCCTATTTTCCGATATCATGAATTTAAGCGAGTCAGTAAAATTTGGTGAAATCTTCGCTTTCTTCTAAAATTTAGACATGTGTAGAATAATGGAGTCAGAAATTGTGAACAGATTTTTAGAAGTTTTACTTGTTTCGTCCGCGAGTCAGACAAAGCTGGAAATTCTTTGCTTCATCGTTCATCCTTGCATCAGATAATCTCTCAGTAATTAGCTTGAACCCACATGCTAGCCACAAAATCATCGAATACGCATAGAAAAGTAACTCAGCTACGTGCAGTGATGCTAAATGAGCTCTTCAATGAAGCTTGGTTTTTTGCTCCTCGAAATTCATTTTATCATTAACACTGATGTCGAATCTATGTAGGTGCACGTCAAGGAAATAACCCGGACAAAAAACAATGTTTTATTCAAAATTTTGCAGCTTACGGTTAACTAAATAAATTAATTAAATGTGAAGATGGTGCGCTGCCTTTCATTCTCAGATGCTAACTAATTTTATTATAATAACGCATTCATAGGAAAACGATGTGAATAAAAAAAAAGTATTCTAATAATTGGAAAAATTCACAAATTTCTGTTGAAATTTAGGGTAGTTAGGATGCAAGAACTAGAACGTACTTCATGTTAAAATGATATACTTAAAAATAGTATGGTTTGGAGATTTGCTTTAAGGTAATCTAAACAAATAATAGCCTTGAGAAAAGTTAAAAAATATTCGTGCCACTGGAAAAAGTTCTGGCACAACTTTAACTCAACTGAATCGACTAAATTTCCATACACAGACGAGATCTTCTTGACCATTTTCCTGACCAGATGGCTGCTAACCCTGCGGCTCGTGCCACCTTCATCGAGAGTGTGCTGGAGATGCTGGCGGCCCACAACTTCGATGGTCTCGACATGGACTGGGAGTACCCCACCGACCGAGGTGGTGCTCCGGAGGACAAGGTGAGCGCCACTGGGTACAATCTGACAGTAACGGATATGGTATTAGGTGTTGTAGAGTACTTTCCCAATGCAGTACAAGAACTGTCGGGTGTGAACTTAGGAGAAAAAAAGATTATTAACGAAAGTGACTTTGAGTCCAAGTTTAGTACTACCGACTGTTTACTTTAAATGGAGAGGGGAGTATCATCTTACAGAGAGGAGGGGTACTTGCGCAACTTGTGAGATGTAGACATTTAAAAAGTTATGTTTGGCTCATACAGAGTTCCCAGTAGGGAATGACGAGAGTGTTGGTGAGTGAAGAAAATAAATTAGAAAACAATTGAATAACCCTCGGATGTTGTAAACTTAGCTCTAAATTGAAAATTTGATAATATTCAGTAAATAGCTTCTCACCAACGTAATTGAAGTTTTCTTATAATATCCGTACAAACAATACAGTGGAAGATAAATCAGTCGAAAACCCGATTTTCGAAAGAAAATTGAAAGAAAATGAAAATGCGTTATTTGATTTGATTATGGAACCGGAGTTTTCAAATTAACAGAGATGTGTGAGGATTTTAAAAGAAACAAACATTTAGTACGAGTTTTTTTAGGACATATCCTAAATATTCCATAGAAATGACTAAAAGTCCATGGATCTGAAAACTATATTCAAATTAGAATGAATTTCTGGTGTATACATAAAACACATGCCATGAGCATTAATATGTTTATCTAGCGTCAATATGTGTAATCATTTCCGTAAATTTAGTTCACATCACTAGGATAGTACTGTTTCATTTATTTTAAATGAGTTTTTGGATTTCATAGTCTTGGAAAATCCTTAACGTGCGCAATGTTATTATATGATTGTTGTACTGGCAGAAACAGGAAGCCTTTTATCTTTGACAGGAAAACTTCGTCATCTTGATGTCGGAACTGAACACAGCTCTACACAGCAAAGGACTCCTGCTCACGGCAGCCGTCTCTGCTGGCAAGTCAACCATAGATGCTGCCTACGACGTGCCCGGCTTCTCTGCCACGGTCGACATGATCCACGTTATGACTTACGACCTTCATGGCGCATGGGAAAGCTACACCCATCACCACACCATCCTTTATCCCTACCCTGAGGTCAGGAATATTCCAGAGTGAAAATAAAATACTGTTTCAGCTGAGAACCTGTGCCTGCATTTGACTTGTGTTATGAATATAATGAAACTGCAATTTATCATCTTTTTTGATAAATGCTAGTGCTGCATGTTGGATAATCCAGCCTATCTTCAGTTAACGGAAATGGTGACAGTTCCTTTGCTCAAATTTTCTGGTCATCTGGACAATATTTCTCTTGAGCCTTATGTGATCTACCATTGCTAAATTTTGGAAAATATTCACCATGACTTTGTTCCAGGATACTGGTGGCAACGCCTACCTCAACATCGACTATGCCATCAACTACTGGATTGAGCTGGGAGCCCCTCCCTCGAAGCTGGTGCTGGGGACGGCCACGTACGGCCGCTGTTACAGGCTGGACTCTACAAGCAATACCGGCATGTACGCTCCAGCGTCCCAGCCAGGCAGTGCTGGACCTTACACCAGATCTCCTGGGTTCTTGGGCTACAATGAGGTGAGACAAATATTTGTACAGCCAAATATTTTTACAATATTTCTACAGCACTCTTTTCAACATAATTTTAGCCTGGAACTAAGCACCCTGTTTCAAAAAACCTATATTCAAGTTTAAAGTTAGAAGTAATTATGGTATATTTTAAAAAAACTTTCCAACATATTATAGAGTTGGGTTACTGACTTCTCATGAAACAGGTCCATTTCAAAATTAATTTGATAGGAAATTAACATTTTATGTTAAAAACATTCGTAGTGTTCTCCCGATCATCATCACTTTAAATGATATGTTTGATTGTCTTTTACATTCTCGACAATTTGTTCATAGGTGGGATCAACACTATTTTGATGAAACATTCATTAGAAAAGTAAAATGAATTTTTGTGCAATAAATTTTTAGGCTGTGTTGCAGAAGAGTAAAATAGAAAAATTCCAACTTCTATTTTCGAATAAAAATTTTTTCGATATTTGGGGAGCAATCATCAGATTATCCAATTGATCACGGTTATAGTGCTCGAATACAAGTGTGCTAAAAAAGACTATGGATTCCTGTTTTTGTACAGCACTAAAATCCTATTTTCTTTTGGTATAATAGTTTTTTGTAATGTTTTGCTCATCCTGTCGTAGAAAGGGAAAGATGTGTCACTAATAATTTTCATTTATATCAGCTGTGCGAACATGAACTTCAAAGCTCGTGGACAATTGTGCAAGATCCTGAGATGAACGAACCCTTCGGCTACGACTTCAACTTCGGCAACACGTGGTGCGGCTACGACAGTCCGGAGTCCATGCAGGCGAAGGTGAGGACTTACTGTCCTTTTATAATCCTTATATATGCTATTATTTGGCTTTGATATAATAAGCAATTTCGGTTATGAGTATTCTGCAGTAAATTTCACGTTGATTGAGTGGTTGATGTACATAAAAAGTTTAATATAACAAACATTCATACCTGAAGTAGGCGTAAGGTCATTTCCATCTTATGGTGGAATATTTTCCGTCTCCCTCCAGGCTGCTTACGCCCAACAGAAGGGTTTGCTCGGCCTCATGGTCTGGAGCATCGAGACCGACGACTTCCATTCCCAGTGCAGCTCGAGGCCCTTCCCTCTCATCAAGACCTTGGTGGAGACCTTCACGGGTGCGCCCATCGCCACCCCCACCCCGCCCTCCACCACCACGCGCGTGAGTTTTTCAACAAAAAGGACGCGTTGAATCACACGTTTTATTGTAAATTGCTGGTGTATCCGCTATATTACGTAAAATTCAGCAAGAATTTCGTTCGAAAAGGTTTTACTTGATGAAGTGAGCTAGTGGCTGTTCTGTACGTGTTAAATTCGTAGTAATTTAAAGTTTGGAAGACATGAATCCCGTTTATTATCGTTATTATTTTCAAGACGTAAGAATATCATCAATATTTCTATTTTTACATAGAAGCAAATAATTTCGGAGGCCAATAGCAATCGAAACATATTCCATGGTAAAACCTGAATAATAATTAGATATTTTTCGACAATAAATTGGAGGTCGTTGAACACATAAAAAATATTAATATCAATTTAAAATTGTAGATTAAGACCTCTTTCAATTTTTTCGTCATGGGAAGTTTTTGTACAAATATATTTGTACATGTTTATATTGCTCTATCTGTAGTTGAAATTTTATGTGTTCCATTCTGCTTCGTGAGGAATACTATTTAGAAACTAAACTTTTTTTCGTCTACCTGGCTTGTTATGTCCCATTTCATGTCTTTCTTTTGCAAAGTAATTCCGATCATATTAGATTCAAGCTAACCCATGAATGTTCAATACGTTTGGAATAAAATTTTTAATTCAGTTCCATTTCTTGTTAAGCAAAAATCATAGTAGTAAATTTGAGCGTGTGTTACCAGTCGCAAATCAGATTTTCGTAAATTTTAAGCATTTTGTGCCGAAGACTTTCAAAGAAAAGTCATGAGTTCTAGTAGTTAGACAGTTGGAGAATTGGTAGTCTCTTTAAAGAATCGTAAGTGTGAGAGTGTTTTTCTGAGCAGGAGATAGCCCTTATAGGCTTTTGAAACGTGAATACGCAATTTCTTACCCATACTATGCATGATGCCAATGCCATATTGAAGGACACCAATGAATCAGAGAGCTGTAAAAGTTTTTTCAGTATTTTCAACGGTGGGATGTTTCAACTTTTGGGAAAATTTTCAGGATATGGATAGGTCTTTGGATAGATTTAATTTTTAAAATGCATCTTTGTATCAAGTATAATGCCAAGAATTTTTCAGATGCATTGTCTTTAGTTTTTTATAATCACGAGCTAGGGAATAGAGTTTTTCTGATGACAGATAAGTGCACTTTCAGTTGTGTTTCCCTTCATGCGAACTTCATTCGTTTTGAGTCAAATCTGAAATTATTCTTATTCCTGGTTTACTCGGCTGGCAATGTCCACGCCTATTTTTGCGGAAAATCTTATTGTTAATGCTCTATCGTGTGGAAAAAAAATGAATTTTAAGGATGATTTCGACTTCACAACGACGTTCGTTCAGAAGAAAAATAGAAGAAGGTCAAAATCAGATTCTTTAGGGACTCCAAAGGTCGTGTTTTGCAGCTGTGAATTCGAATTGGCAATTACTTTATATCGCTTACGGTAGAGAGGTAGGATTTGAACCAAAAGTAATGAACAATAGGAACGTTGAGTGCACCAACGAATTTCAATTCACGGTAATCGAAATTAAAGTTCATATCAGAATTGTTTACTGCGTGGGATCTTAACGTGAGGTTAAATGTAAAACTGTATTCATTAACATATCTGTGGCACATTGAAAGATCCGCGTCATTTGCTTTAGCAGGTAAAGGAGCGTCCACTAAATCGCACATTTTGCCCCCAAGGCTTGCCTTCACTTCCTATAATTATTCAGTTTTCTGTGATTATTACGCCGAACCTAATAACTGTTTTATTTTATCGTGTTTTTCTTGTTAGGACAACAGTTTGGCATCTCTGTCATTTTCATGAGACACAAAAGTATAATATCTCTATCTTTACCATGAACATGAATAACTTTCCAGGACCCCGACGCCACGACTGAGTCGACAACCTCAACCTCAACTACCACAACGAAGCCCACCACTTACCCGACGGCTGCCCCCGGCGAGCACTGCTCGTATCCCGGCAACAACCCGGACCCGGACGACTGCAGCATCTTTTACCAGTGTGTCTATGTGAGTATGATTCCCTTATTTAATGTTTGGTTGAATTTGCTGCGTGATAGTACAAATTTTTATTCGTATGTACAGTTATGTCAAACATCGAACAAGTGTAAAATTCAAGAAATCGAAAAAAGGTTGGTTTGACAGGCGACTACTAGAAAGTATGAAGAGTCATTGATATTCCTGGTCTAATACTCAAACCCTGATCGTTTTATGAGGTTCGTGGTTTCAATGTTAGGTTTTCGTGTTTTCTTTTAGGAATATTTTTTCATTCATAATTTTCATGAAAAACAAATAATCCCAGTTGGATTCATAAAAAATGAAAACATCAACTTGACATGCATTTTTTCCTGATTGTGCGTGTTTGTACATGTAGTAGGGTTGTGCTACCAGACAATGTGTTGTAGCTGACAGTAAAGCGGTACGATATGGTGTCTGGCTTGTTATGTTTCCTGCTGAGATTGTGCGAGAGTGTGTGGAAGTTATTTTTAGGTCCATTATGCATGTTGTACTCGGACTATAGGGAAAGCAATGTTGGTCTAGGAAATGTTTCTTGAGTTACGAATGATCTTCATTTTCAACATAGTGCTCGTAAATAATAATAAATGTTTATGATCGTGGCTGTTTTTAGTCATGTCGATAATTTCAGCGTTCATTCTAACTAATCAACCCGAATAAGAAATGTTGCACGGTTAATGAGCAATACTTATGCTACTTGTTTGAAAAAATAAAATTTATTTTCGATTTTCGTTCTATCAATGATTGGTAAATGTTGATCGTTATATTTTATCTTATTGCAGTTTCGCCGTAAACACTTAAAATATTTTTGTTCGGTTATTCAGCTGTCATTAAATAAAACGCTGACTAACAGGAACCTTGACCCATTTCGCATGGTGTTTGTAAAGCTCCGCTGCTGTGACCAAACTACTACACCCCTTGTGAGGAAACAAATTTATAAGATATGAGGGAAATTTGCTAACGCTAACGTAACAGTAAAGTAGTAATTTTCAAGCACCATTATGATGGACAGCTTGGACATAATGGCAAGCGTCTAACAGGAAAGTTTTGCTTTTTGTTATGCCCACCAGTTCTAGATTTACAAAACGATCAAAATTACATGATTAGTCAAGTTATTATTTGACAAACTGCACGGAGACGGTCTCTATACTAATGCAATATCAATTTCGTTAGACTGGGTCTGACTACCTCGAGACCGTTGCCAACTGCCCCCCGGGATCTCTGTACAACCCAGAGACTTTCATCTGTGACTACGACTACGCGGTCTGCGCTCTCGACCCGAGCTACTGTCCTGCAAACTGTCCGCTCTAAGCTTCGGACAAATTACAAGTAATGTAGGTAGTAGAGTCTGTTGTACGTAGCTGGCCTGAGTGGCTTGATTATAAATAATATATATATAGCTGTGTCTAGATAATTTAAGCGTAAGGAGCATATGGTTTGTCTTTCGTGTTAAAAATTCATTGTATCTCGTATAAATGAATTCGTGAGATAAATAATATGAAAAGAAGGGAACGTGAACGGTATAAAAAATTATTACGAAACGCGCGAGTAATTCAGATACGTTTCTCTGAACTATTTTAGATAAGAATATCACCGTATTGTCGCTATAATGTAAATTGATAGATAATAAAAAACTATTTCTCCAAAAACCGTTATTTGTTTTCTTATGATCCTGCCATCTTAATTTTTATCATACATAGCTTCTAGCAAGAAGTTTAAAAATTTACTTCCACTAGTTAAGCAGATTTTTATGCAGTGAAGTTTACCATCGAGGTTCAGCATACCTTTTAGCAGCCTTCAAGCCCTTTTTTGAGTAGACAGAAATAATTTTATTGGAGCGTAGTGATGCTAGTCTTTACGTAACTACTAGAAATAAAAATGGAGGATTCTATAACCCGGTGCTCAAGGAAGTACTGATTTGTAACAGGGTAATCACGAAAATAAATTAGTACTATCCAAATACAGTTGGGACTTCACACAGACGAAAATTCAGAGATACTTTAAAACAGCCTTTGTTACTTGTTATATGGAGATTTTAAAGCACCGTCACTATTGTTGTCGAATATTATTGAGAAGCACAGAAAGATAAAAATAAATAGTGATGCACGAAATACCTCGCTGGCAAAAAAGGGTCATTACTAGGAAAGTTTCTATTAACGTTTGAAATGTCAAAAAAAGATGCACGAATATATTCGAAGATTGCTTTATTACGTCACAAAGTCTCAATTTGAAAATCTTTGCATGCCGAGTACCAATTGTCTGGTCAAAAACTGCTTATGGTTTACCTTCTCAGGCCCTATCATGCACTGAAACACAGGGATTTTTGGGCTAATTACTCGAATTTCATAACGCAGGGGAGCGTTTGCTTCGACGTCCATACCTACATGCACAAACAGTGAGGCTTCAGAACTAACTTTTGTGCAGCTGAAAGAAACAGGAGAGGTATTAGCTCTATCCTACACTAGAGGGATTAATGACGAATTGACGTTGTTATGTTGCGAGAACAGTTAACTGTGAAATTCTTCGGAACTGATGACACACACTACGATATACGAAATAACAGCTTCAGCGATTGAATTGAACACGTGCTGTTGGCAGTGATATTTATAAAAAAAAGAGACTTGAATGAACGGAACGGTGAAACGGTGAAGCACTTTTAGTGAGACAAAAGAGCATCTCTAAATCGGGTCTGGAGACACTGGTATGCATCCTAAAAAAATCTTGTGTATCTCATAAATGATGCATCTGCGGATGTCGGTTTTTGGGACAAACATCAGATGCACCTGGGTGTTTCAAAATAGCGCTATTATTTCTTTCAGTGTACTTTTTATTTACTGTTCAACTCCACTTCTTGATTTTCGCAGTTTTACTTTTTAAAATTGTTCTTCCCGACCTTCATCATCAATAGGAAGGTCAGTCACCTTCAAAATGCAGCGCAATCAAAGGCATGAAAACGAGTAAAAATTTTTGTGTTGCTGAATTTAAAAAGTGCTGAAACACTAAAAAATCAAGCAAATATCATGCACAGAGTTACGTGACGTACTGTATGTCATAGTTTATAATCAACTTCTCGTGGCACAGTATTCCAGAAATCAAACGTATAAGTAGTAAGTCAATTAATTTCAGTATCCGTTTCCATAGAAAAGATGTTTTCACAGACAATCAGAGGCAATAGACGAGAGACCGTTTAGTACGAACTAAGGAAAACGTGGAATCTATACTCAAGGTGTGTTGCCCCCACAGGTTACCCTACGCATAGGAAGAGCAAGTTAGGAAGGAAGAGGGAGAAAAGAGGAAGAAGAAATTGCGAAAAAGGTATCAAAATTGAAACAAGAAAGTGGGCGTGGGAGATAAATGTCGCGAAAGCTTATCTATGACTGAGGTAACCTAACAGTGTCTTCTCTTGGCTTCTGGAGACACTTCTTATTGTTTTTATGAATAATTTTCAAACTCGAATTTTTTAATTTTCATATATTTGCAAATTTAGCAGAAGAGGGGTAGGAATGTAAAAACTTACGCTCAGCGCAGCAAATCAAGCCCTGTCGCAGATGAGTTGATGTTGCTGCGCTGATATTTCAAATGAGAATTGATTTTAATTCTTATCACAATATAAATGAAAACGGACGTTCAGTACCAACCGAACGCTTAAGGCGAACACATGTCTATAAACTTGAGGTCCGGGATATTTTTTTATTCCCACTTATTCCATTCTTGTTGCTGTACTCAAGAGAAAGTGCTGTTCAGCTGAGCCGTTCACGATGCTTAGTTGAGCCCAATCATACACGTCCTAAGTCAGTACGCAGAAACACGTGCATGAAAACGCACGTATAAAACATAATTTTTCATGAACTTTATAGGTAAATTTGGAGAAGGCTTGATGTCTAAAAAATTGGAAATGCTGATATTTTCATTTAATACAAGAAAACCACTTTTGATTAACTAAAACTTCAGTAAAATAATTTTCTGAACTTGTGAGATCATCCTATTTTTACCGGGCTGTATAAGAAGTTAAAATGGTCCTCGTTTGTAATCTTATATCAACTGTTGAACATACGCAGCAACTTCTGCTGAAAAATTGAATCAAGAGTTCGATTACTTTTAATGACTAAATTTTTATGCTTTAATTTACCATCAATCAACCCTCCACTCACTAAATTCTTTTCAATCACTAATGAATGGTGTCTAATTGTTCAGGTTTCTAATATACGACTGGGTGAACCGGTGTAAAAATAAGAACAAGGTTTTAAAGTTTACTCAAGTTGAACATTTGAAATGAAGTAATATTTAGAGAGGAACACTTGAATACACGAAATTTAAAATAGAATACAATAATAGAAATTATTAATAAATACGAACGCCAAGACAACTGCAGTTAATGACATTAAACAATAATAATTTCGAGCAATTCTGACCACAGTACTGCCGTAGCAAATTAACGAGTAAACAAAGAAGCTATGCAAGTTGGCGAAACAAGTAAAGGCCACGAGAATAGACTGCTTCGCCCTGGCCAAATCGCAGTTTTTAAGGTAGGACGTGAAGTTGTAGATCGACGCGAAGTCAAGTCCACCTAAGGTCGCAAGCATAGGAGCTAGGAAGTTAACTGGCTCCCGGAAACTGCCACCCCCAGCCTCTGGCACTCTTCGGCTGTCAGCTCGGAGTTACGTAGAACGAGTGTACGACTATTCTTCTCAATATATAGGAACCCGGTCAGATTGTGGCTGGAACTTGTCAGAGTATCTCAGTGTGGGGGACGACTGAGGACCTCACTGATGAACAATCAGAACCAGTCATTACACACTAGAACATGAAAATATTGGAAATATTATCAGGGCTATAACGGATGAATAAAGCACACAAGTATCCTAAAACAAAACGCACCTCCGCCTCGAGCGGTGGCTGCTGAAGCTATGAATGGATTCCCAGATCTCCCTGATTAAATTAGAAAAGATGTTGCGTTCAGCACGCGTTTTCTTCCGACACAAAACTACAGTAAGAAAGACCGATGAAAAGCAAGCTGAAGTACAACACCGGGCGACATAAAATAAGAAAAAGTATAACCCGAAAACATTAATTGCTACAGCTTTCCATTCCTTGACACTAATTAATAAATAATAAATTATTTTCCCATAAATTGATCATCAGCTAGTTTTCTATCAATAAACTATAATTTAATAATCAGTCAATTAAATGAAGTAGTTAAAACGTCGCAACATGGAGTACGATAGGACCTTATTATTACCGAAGTGTTCAGCAGTCATTTTAGGTATATCACCCCTAAGCAGGCGATTCCCAATCAGATCAGCAGGCGATTCCTAAAGCTTTTTAGGAAGAGACCCAGTGGTATCCATCGTTGCTTACCCGACACACGCTGGAACAGGAGTTAAAGTCCGGGTTAAGCCGGTGCAAGGATATTACTTATTCATAATGCCACCAGAGGTTATGGGCAAAAAAAATCTTCTATCTGCAATTTAGGCCAGGATCTAGTAAGCGTATTAATTTATGTTGAAAGTTGAAGTGGTCTAGAGTAGAGAGATGGTAAACTGTTCTCTCTCCAATAGTCTAACGTTGATAATTACCCTCTGTGCCCGTGTGCCCTGGAGGAGGTAGTTGCCTAGACCTCTCCCTAGTCTGCTTCTTTGGTTGAAATTTGAAGAAATACGATTGTAATTTCAGATAAGGGGTTCATGTTGAAACTATGCATGTCACTACAACTCTGTAAGGCGACCACTGTGAATGATTACTTACGGATTCGCTTACGGATTCAAAATTGAAAATATTTTTCAGGAATAAAAATTTTGAAAAAAGATCAACATTATCTGAACAGATATCACCTGCACTTGAAGAAATGTTTTTAATCAGAATGATTTAATACGAAAACTGCTATAACTAAAAACTCGTGTCGCAGCTTTTAAAGGATATCGTTTGGAAAACGACAATAACAGATTCATTAGCTTATCATTTTTTTAATACTCCAAAAAAGATTTGGAGTATTAAAAAAACGGATCTGAAGTTGGCAACATCGACCCCGCCCATCGGACTGCATATGTATCGCTTCCTTACTTTGGTGCGCAGTCAGAGAAGTTAAAGAAAGAATTGGCTGGTGTGCTTTCGAAATATTTTTCTGATGTGAATTTTAAAATAATACTGGTAAACAATTTTAGAATATCGTCGTTTTTTAATTATAAAGATAAGCTTCCTGCCGGAATGCAAGCTACTCTTGTTTATAAGTTTAGTTGTGCACGCTGTGCATCAGAGTACGTTGGATGCACATCCCGTAGTCTTCGCACTCGAGTCAGCGAGCATTCTGGTAGGAGCTTTAGAACAGGCTCAATTTTGGCAAAACCCCCTTTTTCCGCCGTTCGAGAGCATTCGGACGAGTGCGATAGTGCAATTTCCATTAATCAATTTTCAATCTTAGCAAAACCCCAGTTATATACAGATATGCGCATTTTAGAGTCCTTGTACATTTTTAAACTTAGGCCGGCTTTAAATAACACTCTGAGTTCTTTTCCTTTAGCCATTGTAAATAGATAATCACAATTAACGCAATTTTATAGCTTGTTTTTAGAATGGTCATTCTTAGATTTGATTTGTCTTTTTGTCTATTCTTACTCTTTACTTTGTACTTTTCAGATTTCTAATCACTGATGATGGCCTGTGGCCGAAACGTTTGAAATTAGGTTTTATTCGAATATATACCTTAAATGATTCAAGTAGCTTGTCTTGCTCTTTCATTTTTAAAAAAGATTTGTTTTTATCTTAGCGTTGTATTTTCGAATAAATGCACACCAAAAATATTTCTGTTCAGAAACCGAAGTGACAAAAGGAGTGAATCTTGTTGCGGGAAAAAAAAGCATCATTACCGAATGTCAGTTTTGGAATAGGTTTAAATTTTGGAAAACCGATGTCATCGTGCTTCGCAAACACATGAAAAAGATAACAAAGTTCAAATGAAGAACTACTTATACATTTTTTTCACTGAAAGTAAATTATTTACTCACCACCAACGGTGCAAGAAGTTAATGCATAAATTATGAGAAAGGACGATGCCTGCAGATGTTGAATAGTTAAATAAACTGCTAAAGCATGTGGGAATGTTTTTGTTCCAGCGATGTCTGTAAATCAGCTGTGTATAATCAAAGTTTCTAGGTTCATTGCGCTTTCTCCGATGTGTTAACGACGCCCGAGTGCAGATCCAAAGAATTTAGCAGTCACCATAAAACCGGTAATATTTCTTGAGCTTAATATTCAAACTTAGAAATCCGCTTTCGGGAGAATGTTTTTGTCCCCGAGGTACATTCAGAAGCTTACAAAAATTATTCATTCTCGTTATTTAGAAGAAATTTCGTGATCGATTTTTGAAAAGTTTGAGTTTGAGTAAAATAATTTTTTGCATGATAAATCTCCACTACGCATTTATTCAGGGGATTTATTCTCTTTAGTAATTTCGATTATTCTAAACAAAATTGGTCTTGGATGTTCCCATCATGTCATTTTGTTCCTGAAATTCTTGTTGATTTGGGTGGTCGCTTAGCTTCTCGCTTATGTATTTTGTCACGGTAAAATCATGAGGGTATGAAAGTTTGAGTTTTTTCTTTCTGTAGAATGCTGTTTCTGTGTCACCGAAAAATGCACGTATATATATATATATATATGTATGTGTGCTTATAAATAAATACAAATATACCTTTAATTTACTAGGCAATACTCTGGGAAACAAATTCAAAACGGATCTTTAAAAGGAACACAAAATGTATATCCTTTGTTGAATTATTCTAAGTTAGATAATGCATGTAAATACAGGCAGACATTATGCATATTTGAGTAGCTACACATGCACATTGTATATGTATATATATATTAATACAAATATATATATATATATAAATTCTAAAATGGGAATACATTTTCATGTTTCTTTACGCTTTTCTCTCAATCATTTGTTGAACAATTAACATGAGCATTATGATACCCATATATGTCTATCATTGGAGGATCTTCAAGTTCAGACGTTTTGAAACCCAATTATACTTTGTTTTTCGTTTTTAAAAAATGACTTGTTTTTCGTTCAGGTCACTGCCAAAAACAAGTGCGCAGCCAAACGAACAAAACTATATTTTCGAACATTGTAGTTTGCAAATATTCTTTAAAGAAAAATGTGTAATCAATTTTTAACGTGACGGTGCAATTTCAGGGTCTTTCTTCCTTGCATATTATGATAGAGCTACATTACTTAATTTCTTCCTTTTAAAGGTCAGAAACACATTCTACACCCTCAATGCCAGGGCATGTGGTTTTGGAGGTCAGAGCTTACGCCCCAACGCACAAGCTAATTCTTACAATTTGCTTTGAAATAGAGTTTGTGTATTCCAGTTGAATATGAAAAACTGAAAAATCTATTTTTTTTAAACTAGTGCTCGCCACATTACGATTTTCATGTAAAGTTAATAAACTTAATTTAACTCCAAATTCCAAATTAATGAATCCGGCCGATGTATTACTGATGACTTGTTAACCATTGAGGTGTGCCATGTACCAGTGTTTTTCCTTCATATTTATATCTTAGTCACTGTTTACAGTAGAGATGGAGTTCAAGGATTTTCTCATTAGAAAATATCCGAATGTATTCTTCACCTCATTTGTGCCAAAAGAAATGACTTTGGAAGTTTCGTGTGTGCTAATTTTCGGTGGCATTCCCAAAGCAATTGTTTTCGAATATTTGTGAACAGAGTAGCACACAATAAAACAGAAATCAGTAGAAAGGAACAAAATAAGGGAAAAGAAAACAGAACTTCACAGAACAAAAACCAACATTCTAGAATAGAGTCTCTTAGAACTGATAGGAGGCCAATAAAACAGAATGAAATAGAACAAAACTGAATAGAATAGGACACAATACTTTTGGATAAACATAATCAGACAACTTAATCAATCAGATTTGGATATGAGACAGAATGGGAAGGAATTAGATATGATGGAATGGGATGGAATAAGATAGAATGGGGCTGAATTGCATAGAATAGCATAGACTAGAAAATAACAGAATAAGCGGACAACGGAAACTATCAAAGTTGCTCATTCTTGAGTTAAGCTCATTCATAAACTCAAGCTTAAGCTTGGCTCATTCATCACGGTCTACTATAATTTTGTACTTAATCTGATACAAAAGTAAAGGTAGGCAAAAACATTTAGATTTGCAGTCGTTAATTTCCACTCAGAAGCACCAATTCGTTCCTTTTAACACAATATTGTGATAAGCATCCGTATCAAAGAATGTGGCCTCTAGACCTGCTTGCGCTTTTTGTATTTCAGTTATGAGTATCAGAGCTGTCACAATTTCTATTTTCCACGCGATGTTTACGCTATTATTGAATGAGGAATTACTAATATATCGTAAATATATGGCAAAGAAATACAGTGTGTGATAATGCATAATTGATTATTAAATTTTCTTTTTCGTCTCATTCCTAGAACCCTTATCAACTCTCGCTGTTTAAAATGCCAGGGGATTTTAAAATCACAAATTTTCTTAACGAATTTTGAACGCATCCACTAGACCATAATTTCTGGAACCTAGTCCTTGAACCTGACAGTTTAACTTGTAAATTATTCATGGCTTGTGCTGTCCTAAAGTTGTTTCCTATAAATTTCCGGCTGTTATTTGAGCGATGTCGTCACTGTCAATTGACGAAAAGCCCTTCTGAGGTAATGTGATTAAATTCCAGTTTCAATACAGTTATAAAGGAGAATTCAGCTTCAAATTGGCCCAGTTACAACCCAGAACTGATTTTAGCCCAGGACTTGGAACACACCCCACACTCATAAATGTTTTGAGGAACTTCTTTAACATCGAGCTAACAAAATGAAAGTATTTGCACCGAAAAATGGTTGCATCATGTATGGTATCTGAAAATTAACCCTCAGAAGACATACATCCCTTAAAGAAGTTTATTCTAACTCCATGTGATGAATCATTAAAAATCAAAACGTATTTTTCGTTTATCTTCTGTCGTTACATTTCCTGAAATTTTTATCCTGTCACTCTTGTGTTGTTCATATTAGGACCTGACGGTCAAGATGATCTCACATGAGGATTCGATTGTTTACACATTAGGATCTGAATAAATCAAATTCTAATTCTTGGAAATTATTTATTTTTTAGTGTGCGATAATTTAAATTATTGAAGTGACATCAAGATTGGAATGACATAAAGTCAACTGATCGTGTTATTTTGAATTTTTTTTTACAACACTATTTTACACCCAACTTATTAGTCTATTCCACTCACGAATTTCTTGAAAGTACAGTGAGTTTATACAAGAAAGGTAATTCATTAGCTCCTAATATCTAAATTATTTTTACATCTCTATTTATACCCTATGTATAATCTAGCCACTCAGGCTAGAGCTGCGTACAATTGACGCTTCTTTCCCTATTACAGATAATTTGTACAAAGTTTACACAGGGCAGTTTGCAGGGCAGTAGCTTGAGTCGAGAGCGCAGACCGCGTAGTCGTAGTCACAGATGAAAGTCTCTGGGTTGTACAGAGATCCCGGGGGGCACTCCGTCACGGTCTCGAGGTAGCCAGACCCAGTCTGCGGCAATTGAACTCATGTCAGCTTTTGTGATTACGTTCTTGATCTTGTTCAAGAAACTGCTGAACAATGGACAACTTGGGTTGTTGAAGACTTGATAGAATAATAAAAATTATGTTAAGCGTTTAAATACACGGTGTTTATGTTTGATATAGGAATTCAAAAAACTCTGTAGCGCTTATGTCTACTTCAAAAGGCTTCGTCGTATTTTTTCCATATCCCTCCATTTAACGTGAGTTGTGGTTTGACAGCGCTGTAAAGCAAACAATTTTAAGTTCAGCACAAAATACTTCTTTTATAGTTGATGATCAGCAGTTGTTCAATATTCCAAAATAAGTCTTTAGAATACTAGTCATTGAATCCTCGTTAAATTAAGTAAAACCATATTCGTTTATGTTTCAGCTGTAGAAGTCTCAAAGAAATAAGTTTTTTCAAAAAAATAATTACCAGTTAAACATTTCCGAGGTCGCGGTAAATTGCTGGTGTGAACTACAAACAACGTGCATTATAGCGGAACAACATTTCCATCAGGAGTAGTCGCCGCAGTATCTCAAATGACAGCAAGGCTGCCTTGCAGCTGAGCAGAACTGTGCCACCCCGTGAGAGATATTTTGGTCATTTATTCCTAGACACAAGAGGGAACCAGAGTAACAAACTTGATATCTCATTGCTATACTAGCACGAACGACACATTGTCCAGTAGCACCCTCTAACCCTCGTAGCTAAGTGTGAAAGTATAAGCTTAACCCATGTCACGTTCATATTTTCAATCCGAAAATGAATTTAAAGTATGCAAAGGAAAACATATATATATATATATATACCCGTGGGATGCATTATATGTAGTGACTCGTGGGGAACATTGACAGATTAGTAATTAGTATCTCCGATCCGTATACGCAAAATTTTTGATATACCCAAAATATACTGTTACTGATAAACAACTAACAACAAAATACTTCTGGCTATTTTTTGAATATTCAGTTTGTATCTATATTATGTGTAACCCATGATAGATCTCTTATTAGTCATTTTTCACTCAAGCTATTTTTGCTACCCCATTTAATTAACTGTAAAGACACATCACCTTGGGTAATATTGCAAACAAAAAATATTCGAGCCTTGTCTAACAAGAATAAAGCATATTTTTTCCACAAATAGGGTGATTTCAATATACTCACATAGACACACTGGTAAAAGATGCTGCAGTCGTCCGGGTCCGGGTTGTTGCCGGGATACGAGCAGTGCTCGCCGGGGCCAGCCGTCGGGTAAGTGGGGGGCTGCGTTGTGGTTGTTGAGGTTGAGGTTGTCGACACAGTCGTAGCGTCGGGATCCTGGAAAGGAGTTCAAATGCTTGCTACTGATAAAGATGATTTCCTTAAAAAAATTATGTCTCGATAAGTCTATTGCTAGAAGTCCTTTGTTGCTATATTTACAATAGAACACCAAGAAACTTCTGTATATCTGTTTTCCAAAGTTATATCAGAATAATGAAAAAGGAACATGATAAGGAAAGAGACAATTTAATACAATATGTTTCCATACTTTGATAGGCAAACGTCAAGGATCATCTCCTGTACTAAGGACTTGTTCACTATTTACCGATCTGCTTTTAAGCCAACACTGAGCTACCAGGCAATGAAATATTCTGAAAACTTTTATATTATTGAAATTGAACTGAAATTCGTACGAATATTCATTTATGAAATTATAAAAAATTAAATTGGGTCATGAGTTCTGTCAAATAAAACGTAAAAGAGTGTAATTTTTTCAATTTTTGAAGTAATGGAATAGGTGTGTTCAGGCTTAAATTACAGTGAAAATTTGATTATTTTCTCAGGATTTCCTGTCACAAAAACTCACGCGCGTGGTGGTAGAGGGCGGGATGGGGGTGGTGATGGGCGCGCCCGTGAAGGTCTCCACCAAGGTCTTGATGAGAGGGAAGGGCCTCGAGCTGCACTGGGAATGGAAGTCGTCGGTCTCGATGCTCCAGACCATGAGGCCGAGCAAACCCTTCTGTTGGGCGTACGCCGCCTGGAAGAAGGGAGGAAATGAAACTCCTCCAGATAAAACTTTGTTGTCACTGCCTCTCTGGGTGGATATTCGTTGTGTGAACATTTTTCACATATTTCAATCATATAAGACAACACACGAAATATAAGTAGTAAGTATTTACGACGAATGTTACCGTGAAAAATGTTCGATCTGATACCTGAACAGATGTTGAGCCTACTTCCAAGCTAATCCTACAGAAAAATACACCAAAAAAAAATTTTGGTAGTAATAGTAAGGGTTACAGCCATCAAACAATACAATATTAGGTGGAAACAAACGAGTGTAGATATTTTAAATGCGTAAATTTGGTTATGCCCAAAAATGTTTAACTTGGTATCCTAAGGCGTGTTACGAAGATCTGCTAACGTTATTGGAGCACCCACAAGATAAAAAAAACGGTAGGTCCTCACCTTCGCCTGCATGGACTCCGGACTGTCGTAACCGCACCACGTGTTGCCGAAATTGAAGTCGTAGCCATAGGGTTCGTTCATGTCAGGATCTTGCTCGACTGTCCACGAGCTTTGAAGTTCATGTTCGCACAGCTGATAAAACGAGAAACGATAATTTAGGTTTTAGTTTTGCACACTTTGTTGAATCGACTCGTTTGACTACTAACAGAGATAACTCCAACAACCTAGGGACCCTCAAATAAGTATCAAAATATCCAATACAAAATCAAGAAGTATAATATTTTTCATTCCATTCATTTTAAGTAAGCCGGGGCAAAATTCTCAATAAGGTTACCACACTCTTTTAACTGAAATTTTGGCATGTAATAATGATGGGAACACCATATTAGATGTTTGAAATGTCACATATGATGAAACGGATTTATTAAGACTAAGCTAGTCGTTATAATAATGCAAGTCTTTCTTTATAAAACTCAGTTTGGACTTATGTTACATGTGGAATGATCGAACTAGTTTGGGAAAAAAATTCGAAAAATTAATTTCTAAGTTTTACCCACAAATTTTCGTTCATCATTCCCAAGATTGCATGGCAGACAATTTTAACGTTTCGTCAAAGTAGATTAGCGAAAAAATAATTTTTCGAGAGGTATCTGTAGCCTTTTATACTCACTTCGTTGTAGCCCAAAAACCCAGGAGATCTGGTGTAAGGTCCAGCACTGCCTGGCTGGGACGCTGGAGCGTACATGCCGGTATTGCTTGTGGAGTCCAGCCTGTAACAGCGGCCGTACGTGGCCGTCCCCAGCACCAGCTTCGAGGGAGGGGCTCCCAGCTCAATCCAGTAGTTGATGGCATAGTCGATGTTGAGGTAGGCGTTGCCACCAGTGTCCTGAAACGAAGACGTGGAAGAGGTTCATCATAAGTTTACTACGTATGTATCACATGAAATTATCCCCTCGCGTGAAATCCTCTGAAATAGTGGGAAAACTACTAGCAATCGACGGTCAGGATCGCCATTGTTTTCGCTAATAAATTGTTAGTTGCAGTAGATTTTTCAACACAATAAGGGCTATTATCAAAAATAGAAAATGAATTTACCGGGATATTTTTAGTGCTCATATTACACAAGTGTTGATATATTATCGTAAGAAAAATAAATACATTCTTTATATTTAGGAAATATATTACCTGAGGGTAGGGATAGAGGATGGTGTGGTGATGAGTGTAGCTTTCCCAGGCGCCATGAAGGTCGTAAGTCATAACGTGGATCATGTCGACCGCGGCAGAGAAGCCGGGCACGTCGTAGGCAGCATCTATGGTTGACTTGCCAGCAGAGACGGCTGCCGTGAGCAGGAGTCCTTTGCTGTGTAGAGCTGTGTTCAGTTCTGACATCAAGATGACGAAGTTTTCCTGCCAAGTATAAAAAGCTTGATGTTCCGTATAATTAGGCTTTAAACATCGTTAATACGTTGCCGCGCGCGTTATGCGTCACGTTGTGCGTTATGGAACTTTGCCTTTCTATGAAATACGCGTCATTTTTTGACCATTTCCCTACTGCACATCATTGCGTGAAATGATTATAATGATACAACAATTGCACAAATGGGACGGTGAAATAAGAAAGCACGTGTCGCTTGTCTGATGAAGTATTTGGTTAAAAATTCCACAAATGTAGTTTTAACAAAAGTACTGTTAAATATGTTAAATATTTTTCAATGTCATGAAGTATCCCTCTTGAATAAGAACTCTTTATATGCGCTCAAGTTTATTTTGCAATCATCTTCGACAACTTCATAAAACAGCACAGTAAATTTCTATTTCAATAATAATCCAAGTTTGTTCACATTGTTTTAAATGAACTGTTCACCCGTAGAAAATGGTCTGGATCGGCTCGTTTTAACACTCACACTCGTGAATTATCTTAAGCCCAGTTTTGTGAAAATGATCATTTGTAATTTGAGAACTAAACAATAGTTTAAGGTAATTCTTCGACAAATTAAGGATTGGCCAGCATATTGCGGATTCGTTCGTTAATTGAACTAAGATGTATCAAATTATGCTGATCAGGTCACATCATCTGACTCCTAAAAGAAAAGAGAGCGAAATTTCAAAATTTATTACGAGATTACATTGATAAAAAATTAACTCAATGATCAAAGATGTCTTTTTGAAAAACTTCGATCAAGGTTATAAATTAGTACTTATATCTCTAACAAAGATCTTAGCGAACTCATCAAAGACCTTTTGATTCAAATTTCTCTAATTGTCTCGCAAAAAAATTAAGCTCACTTGTTAATGAAGAAAATTTAGAGACTCAATTTGATTATTTACCATAAAAGATTTCATAAATTTACTTCTAAGAATTTTGCTGAAAAAGTAATATGTACGAACTTACTAGTTTTCTTGTCTGCATTATCATTTTGCATGTGGTTTAAGTTAAAATACACTCAAAATTACCCTCAAGAATGAAAGAATTGCATTCAAGACATTCATTTTTTATCAAATATTTCTTAAAATCAAATAACTTCCCCTAGTCCTCGTTGAGAGTTCTCGGAACTTTTATGAGAAAAACACGTGAATAAACTTTTGGTATAAGAAGTACAGTATTTTCTTAAGTCATTTTTCAAAAATGATTCTTCTAGATACATTAGTAGATAGAATTAAATTGAAGGTCGTATAAAAAGAACTGAACATGTTGTCTCTTCTTAGAACATGCATACCATACCATGTATACCAAGAACATGCATACCATTACCATTCACCATCTGCAACAGTCCAACGCAGCTTGTCTCGCAAAGCCCAGACATAAATATACGAACGTGCTTGGAAGGTGTGCGTTCTAAAAAATAAGTCATTTTCATTCCATACTTGATAACTAATTTCATTGTACAAGTTCCTTCATCACCTGATCCCAAATTCAATTAAAAAATTTCCGATAAATACTGCTCGTTTGCAATTTGCCGTCATTGATACCAATACAATGACATAATTAAATGATAGGTGCAGCTGGGCATTTAACTGTTTTTAAATAGGTTACGAAAGATGTAGAAGATAGTGTGAAGATCATGAGCAGAGAATCCCATTCGAAATAATTAAACAATATTAACCGAATGCTGTGCACCATTTTCGTTAAACTTATCAATTTATTTCTAGATAAAGATGCAACGATTGCATTGGGTGAAATATTTCTTTTCAATCAATTTTAAAAATTATAAAATTGTTACTCATGGCATGCTTGATGTGCCTATACTGAAAAATTATAATATCCTTACTTATTATTGTAGGAATTAATTTATGATTTTCGTTTTTATCATGTGTTTTACGTCAAGTTTGCAAGTATGACTGACAAGTTACATGCATTGTTGAAATCTAGGCATCCTACGAAATACTTATGTCTGAAAATTAGAATTCTAATAATTTTTTATTCCTATCACTTTACATCTGTGATACTATACAAAAAGGACATCAATGAAAATAATGCATTTTATAATCGAAAAACAGTGAAATTTTTTAGAACCGACCAATTCCCTGCAGGTAAAATATTCTTATCTTAAACGAGTTAAACTTTTACTGCGCCAATTTTAAAAATATTTTGAAACAATATTGAGTGGAAAAGAGTATATGTTTATTTATATCGACTTTCAACTTCATAGCTTCCAATTTATTATATGAAATGATTGATAAGTAATTTTCTCATGTTTCATCTGAATTATGCACACACAGTACAGTTGAAGATCCAATATAAGAATACCATAATTTTTCTTACCGCTGTGTCGTCTTATTGGTCGAGTATCATTCCCTTTAAGTTAAAAGATAACACTTCCTTTGCAACCCAGAGCATACACTCGATAACGCATTCTTTGTTTGCCAAAAGCAAATCAATAATACTCTCCTTCACTTCCAAAATACACACCCAACAACACTTGCTGTGCGCTTTTAAGAACTCACCCTGTAACACTCAATGTCCCCATGAAAGTGTACCCTGTAGCGCTCACCTTGTCCTCTGGAACACCACCTCGGTCGGTGGGGTACTCCCAGTCCATGTCGAGACCATCGAAGTTGTGGGCCGCCAGCATCTCCAGCACACTCTCGACGAAGGTGGCACGAGCCGCAGGGTTAGCAGCCATCTGGTCAGGAGAAATGTAAAGATGTTCACTTCTGCAGGTTTAGCAACCTCCAGTAACTAACAATATTTCAGAACTTTAGGTTATAACTGAAACTTTTCTCAATGTGCAGCAATTCTATGGTTTTATGACTATATTATTATGGCTAATGTATAAGATCAACAAAAATGAAATTTTGTCAAATTTTGTTGATCTAATTTTTAGTCCGTTTTTCCTTAGTACTTATTAATGGTTTTAAGAAACGGGATATACAAGTTAGTTCAAGACAGCGATTGGAAGCTTGGTGTGTTTGTAATTTATTTGATAATTCAGTCTGCCGCATGCTGCAACGTTCAAAGTAAGTCGTTACGCTTGTTAATGTTCTAACTCCAACATGCCGCTGTGAAAGCGGCAATTCCGAACCGTAAAATTCCGAGCCGTAAAATTCCGAGCTCAGCTAAACAGCTAATCTGGTTCATAGCAGTAGTAAGAGCACTTCTGTTTGTGTTTTTTTAAATTTTGCGGCAAGCATTCTGTTTTACAATTAATTCCAGAAGGTATCCGAAAGAAATTAATCCACTAGAATACGAATATTTTCCCGCTATATTGGTCTCATGAAAGCAACACGTGAAACTGCTAAACACAGATCGTAAACTTGTTGACTGTATTCTCCTTCGACATAAATTTTGATGATGAGCGAAGATTTGAGGTCATTTTTCAGTCCTATTTACCTCGGTAAAACCAAGAAAATGAAAAGCTGTAATATAATTTGCATGTACACCCTATACCAACAATGCAGTCAATTAGTATCATGAAGCCAGTGCTACGAAATAGGTTTAAAAATTCTACTCACAGCTGAATACTTGGCAGAGCCTTCGTTCCAGCCTCCGATGGCCAGCAAAGCCTTCAAGTTCGGGTTGACATTTTTGAGTCCAGTGAAGCGATCAAAGGCGCACTTGCCGTAGTTGTCGCACAAGTCGTTCCAGGCATCCAAAGCTTTGATTTTGTTATCAGGGCCAAGTCCGGCGAACCCGTAAATGATGTGGGTGCACAGGAACGGATCAATGTCTTCTACGTCGAACTTGCCCATTCCTTGTCGGTATACGGCCCATGAGCCATAGTAGCAAACCATCACGCCCTCTAATGCAGGAGAGAAACAAAAAAATGAACTTGAAGTATTAGTCAAAATTTACTTCAGTACTTGATTGAAATTACAACTGATATCTAATATGAAAGTTGAAATTCATTCAAAGAAATAATTTATTTGTTTTGTAACACCACGCAGTTGAACTGATGCTCCGTAAAAATTTCAATGTTAATTTCACTAAAGCATTCACAGTGCAGTATAAAACTTTCACTTATTGTCTCGTTTTTACAGATCACATTGAGAAGACTGGTTTACGTTAAATACCTCGTCTTGTGACACTTGAATTCAGCACGTAAAGACAGGTAGCACACGTTTTATTTTAGTTGAGTGTTTCAGGTGGAAATGAAAAAATATTTATTCTTATTTCAGTAATGTAGAAACAAGGTGCACTCAATATGTGCAATTACATGTACAATGAAATAAAAAGTACAATGTGTGATGAGTTCATTTTCGCTCGCTATTCGATTTGAGTTGGAAAACAAATGCAATGTACAAAAGAGGAATATTTTTAATCAACTGTTTGACTCTCCGTCTTGTAATTCAGTCGTTAGTGATAATCTAAATCAATTTCAGCTGATTTCGATACCAAGTGGTTCATGAATATGATTATCGATTGCAGTGCTAACCCCTCAGACAACTGGTGAGATGACGTATAATGTCCTGCAAGATCACCTCAACGCAAAGTGCTTGTGTAGTACTGATAGTTTAAGTTGAAATGAATTAAGTAGTAGCGCATTTTCTGTGCTCAGAAAAGTGTAACCAAATTCTCACCTGATAGAGAAAGGCTGAGGAGCAAAAGAAGAGGTAATGTTAAGAGCTTCATCGTGGCTAACAGCGTTCGTAGTTAGCTTGGTTGAATTGTGTCTCATGTATCGTAAAGCTCTGCATTAAATACTAGAGACCGCGTGGGAAAAAGAACTTATGCCTTTCGATAAATGTTGTCCCAAATGCATTGACCGTTGCATGAGTAGATATCGAACTGCATATTCTTCAAAATGAGATCATGATGATAAGCACTTCCAGCAGCGTCACCACTTGAGTTGCCCCAGTTAGGTTGTCATGTCTTCATTGCAACAAATACCATTGATATAAAGGATGCAGATTCCTCAGTAGCTGATATCTGATAGAAAATAAATATACAGGTCTTGAAATGCTCCCACCTCATTGAATTAATTTTTAGAAATTACCAGTAGGAAATGCATTATAATCAAAACTGGGTGAAATGCCATACTGCAAAAAGCCAAAAACACAGGAGTTAGATAGTAATAAACGAGATTTTGACGAAAGTGCGCGAGTTATTTTTTCTGGTTGAAATAATTTTGATTCCAAAATAAGTGAGATTGTAAAGCGGGAAAATGCTTCCTTTTTGTTACAATCGCACGTATGCATTGCTGATCAAATTCGCGTCCTTTCTCCCACCGGTTAACTCAAACGAGAGCCTAAAAGCAATTATCAATTTCGGTAAAAGTTGAAAATATTTGTTTCATTAAGAACTTATTGACTGATAAATGACAACAGGGTAAACATTCTACTTTCGATCATAACAATATTCAGTCCAATGTATGCAAAGCTGTTGTAAAAAAGTATGAATGCAATTTTTACAGGAAAGAGGAACATAACATTAAATGCCGTGTAGGAAAAGTCTCGTGCATTTAAAAAGTACTACAGTGTTATGAATTTAAAATTTTTCAGTAACGGATCAACACTGCCCAAAAACACAATTTTTGCCCGAGAGATGAACGAACATGAATGCTACTAGGAGGGTTAAATAAGAATTTACGAAACAATAGATCAATGTGATGTCACTGCTCAGTTTAGGGCATCCCAAACATACAATCGATGAGTTTGAGGAAGCTGACATTCAGGGTTTGAAACCAGAAGCCAAATAAATCTATAACGAATATCGAGAAAAACATGAGTGCGTTCCAACATAATCATCGTGAAAATGAAGTTGTGGATCTACTCTGTCCAAAAATCATAAACGAAGTATGAGTTATATGGCATACTGTTTGAGGTATATTTCATTTTGAAGAATGACGAGTATGTTTCATGTTTTTCTTCTGCATCCAAAATTATTTTTCACCGCATCTGTCCAACGTAATCGAATCTCGAATCGCTATAGTATCCTCTTCTATCCTCAGTGTCCCAATAGTAACTGCTGTAGCATAAAAGTCTTGAGTGTAGACTTAAACACAAAAAAGCGCCTAACATCTTACTAAGAATATGAGAATGGGAAAAATATTCAATTCAAAAACTGTAATTAATCGTTGTGTACAGGTATTTCACCGTACTACGTCTTTGATTAAAAAAATTTGCTAAACGAGGAAGTCCCCAAGATTCATTTCGTCCCTCAGGTAGGTTTACTGTTTGTGTTGCGAGATGTGTTACCTAAAATAGTGCATGACCAAAAGACGAAATGATACAGCAAATATCAGTGGTGTACAATATTAAAACAAGCTTCATGAATGAACTCTAGTTCCTGCTAAATAAGTATTTTTTAATTTCGCATCTTACATTTGAGCACTAGTAAAAACCGTGAAGATTTTCAAACGCTTTTTACGCCAAATTTGGCGTGTAAAGTAAAATGATTTTTTCATTATATTTTATGGCCAAAACTGTGCTTAAAATGAAATGTCATTGGCTAAATTCAGCTATTTTGTTTAACACTGTCAATGAAACATTAAGCCATTAAGTCGATTATTCCATGACAGGATCTGAAGCACGTCTGAATATTTCCCATGGATAAATTGACCTAAAACTTCACTCGTGCTCTGTTTTTTTAACACAATTACGTTGAAAAGTCGAATTGGAGTTTAAATGACGTGGATATTCAGTGACTTCAGTTTTCTACACATATTGTCCAAGTTAAAAATGTAATGTTTAGGAAAAAAAGGACTTCTGTTTTGACTTAAATTCATCTTGCACATAGGCTTGGACAAAGTATTATTGAAGGAAAAACATGCACAGCTGATGTCTTGAAATTACAAGCATAGCCAATCTCATCATAAAGTAATAATTTTCCATAAAGCCCTTTTCCAAGTTCTACAATATTTCAGGAATAGGATCCAAGTATCCAAGATTCAAAATAGTGAGAAATAAACAACTATTTATCACTGGTATATATGATAGGACTACAGAAGTTATCATTAGTTCTGAAGGATTGAAGTATTCCTCAATAGCTTACAGTGTTAACTCCAGATTGCTCATATCAGAATTTTTTATTAGGTTAGATTCGATTTTTTTTGCAAATTTGTCAATATTATTGTAACAGAATATTACAATATTGTAACAATATTATGTGGTGAAATAGAATAAATAAGGCATATATATATTTGGCAAAATCATATCACATTTTATTTTGGGCTAAATTCCGTGAAGCTATAACATTTTAAAAGAAGGGTAAACATTCTGCGGGGCTACAAACATTGTAATGTGTTGTGTGTCGTGTCGGCGAGGGTCGGTTCTTTGTGCAGCGTTCTCAAGTGCTTGAAACAGGATGTCATATATCAAGGTGTCACAAGGAGGTTGGCGCTTCGTCCAAACTTCTACGGTTCAGGCGTCCATACAACACAAACACACATCGAAGCACACATACACAGGCACAACACAAGCCGAGGCTTTGGAGAGCAAGGAGGCGGACGTGATGTAGTAACAGAGGCCCGCACGACCTGAGCCAATCACCGCTTGCCAAAGGAATGACGCAAGAAGGTGTGTCTGAGCCCACACCAATGGGAGTCCCAAACGTCAGAACAAACAAGAATGCCGCCAATCAGGATACAGATGATGCCTCTGTAGAATAGAAGCTTCGAGACTGATCTCGAAACAAGGAAGCGAAACGTATATAAGGAGGGTAGATGAAGCCTAGTGAGGTTTTTTTTTCTTGAGTTAAACAAGAAAGAGGCAAGTGATTTGCAACATCTGAGGGCACACCCAACGAAGCATTTCGGCTGCTGCCGGAATGCACCCAACGTGAGCGGCAAAATTTTAAATGTTTGAGCAAAGTGAGCATCGAGGCTTCAAGAAAATAATCATCAACACCTGCAACCGTCAAAATACTGATGTGTAAGAGCGATCTGCTTGAAGCATATCAATGGAGCGGCAAAGTGCGCCAAGAACAGCCCCGTAACCACACCTCTGGAAGCAGTCCAAATGTTTGAACTTCAACACCAAGCTCGCAAGTGATTCTACAAGCAAATAATAACTGCACCGCCTTCAGAGTCTGCAATAATGCCGCCACTATGAGTCCTGCAATGTCAGGCAGACTCATAATTCAGAGCCTGAAATGGAGACCGAGCACAGCGCTTCCGCACTACGGTCGAGCAGCGAGCAAGAAGCAACTTCGGGACCGAGGAGCGGGAACGACTTCGAGACCGTGGGACGGTCTGCTGTGCACTACGTGAATTCTCAAGCAGCATCGGGAGTTCGTTAATTCATCGGCGAATCTGCACTATGTAAATTCTTCAAGCAGCATTGGAAGCGTATTAAATCATCGCGAACTCAATTGCAAGAAAGTGTTAATATCAAGTTAATGTTTGAAAGCTCAGGAAGGTGATTTTTAGGTGTGAGAGTTCTAGCACAGCCAGCACCTGTAATAGTGCGCTCCGAGCGGAGAGTAATCCAATGTGATTTGTGTCATGCGGAAAATTGGCTCATGTTCGAGTTCTGTGTTGTGCGAGATGCGAGGTATATTGTATTTGAACACCTTGTGGTAAGCAAAGCTCTTTGATTTTTATATTGCATTATTTCCAAATGTTCGTATTCATGCTAGCCCATTCATCGACTATGTTCCTGATTTTTGCACAGTGCGGAAAGTATCTTTGTCGTAACCCTGAAATTGTTGTGATAGCGTTCATTGTAACAAGGAGAGTAGATTTCTCGTTCTTTGTGTGGCTCATTACGTTGCTCATGTTAACGCGTTCATCTTGTGCTCATGTTGGCCCAGTCATGCCGCCACGGAGCGTGCGCAAAGCACGATTTATGGCAGTCATCGGCCTAGACAGCCAAGGTGTGGTTTTCTCATTGTGTCGTGTGGGATTGCCATGTCGTTAAATCCATGCGCATGTTGCTATAACATTTCCCTGAGCTTAATCATTGCATTGAAATACTATGTGTGTCATATTCAAATTCACGTGTTTCCAAATAAATTCATGTAAATCTTCAATCCTTTTATTCTCCATGTCTGGTATGCAGGTGTACGCAAGCATGAAGGACAATATTATAAAATGTGTACGGGGGTTGGAATTCCCTGTCGCGATACAGTGAAGCATATCAATGGAGCGGCAAAGTGCGCCAAGAACAGCCCCGTAACCACACCTCTGGAAGCAGTCCAAATGTTTGAACTTCAACACCAAGCTCGCAAGTGATTCTACAAGCAAATAATAACTGCACCGCCTTCAGAGTCTGCAATAATGCCGCCACTATGAGTCCTGCAATGTCAGGCAGACTCATAATTCAGAGCCTGAAATGGAGACCGAGCACAGCGCTTCCGCACTACGGTCGAGCAGCGAGCAAGAAGCAACTTCGGGACCGAGGAGCGGGAACGACTTCGAGACCGTGGGACGGTCTGCTGTGCACTACGTGAATTCTCAAGCAGCATCGGGAGTTCGTTAATTCATCGGCTAATCTGCACTATGTAAATTCTTCAAGCAGCATTGGAAGCGTATTAAATCATCGCGAACTACAATTGCAAGAAAGTGTTAATATCAAGTTAATGTTTGAAAGCTCAGGAAGGTGATTTTTAGGTGTGAGAGTTCTAGCACAGCCAGCACCTGTAATAGTGCGCTCCGAGCGGAGAGTAATCCAATGTTATTTGTGTCATGCGGAAAATTGGCTCATGTTCGAGTTCTGTGTTGTGCGAGATGCGAGGTATATTGTATTTGAACACCTTGTGGTAAGCAAAGCTCTTTGATTTTTATATTGCATTATTTCCAAATGTTCGTATTCATGCTAGCCCATTCATCGACTATGTTCCTGATTTTTGCACAGTGCGGAAAGTATCTTTGTCGTAACCCTGAAATTGTTGTGATAGCGTTCATTGTAACAAGGAGAGTAGATTTCTCGTTCTTTGTGTGGTTCATTACGTTGCTCATGTTAACGCGTTCATCTTGTGCTCATGTTGGCCCAGTCATGCCGCCACGGAGCGTGCGCAAAGCACGATTTATGGCAGTCATCGGCCTAGACAGCCAAGGTGTGGTTTTCTCATTGTGTCGTGTGGGATTGCCATGTCGTTAAATCCATGCGCATGTTGCTATAACATTTCCCTGAGCTTAATCATTGCATTGAAATACTATGTGTGTCATATTCAAATTCACGTGTTTCCAAATAAATTCATGTAAATCTTCAATCCTTTTATTCTCCATGTCTGGTATGCAGGTGTACGCAAGCATGAAGGACAATATTATAAAATGTGTACGGGGGTTGGAATTCCCTCAGCGTATGGAAAGGGGGTCCTAAACCCACCCCTTTCTCTGTATCGCGACATTATTGTTACAATTTATCAGGTTTTTAAATTGTAACGACAAATTTAATTCTTCAAAATTCCACTTACACTCAGAATTGGTGAATTCGTAAATTTATCTTCTATCTACAGAGCTATACTCTGGAACTAACATTTTTATACTGCAAAGAAGGTCAATTATTAAAATTTTCGACGAGGACAATCATGAAAAGCGTTGAAAAATGTTCTTGCTACTCACCGCACTTAACCTGACTTATTTTTATTTTTCTTTCAACACTCGCAAAATTTTATTTCAGAAAATATTCTTTTCCACTTTAGAATAACTAAATTGCAAACACATGAAGATCTATGGTAGAGAAGAGAAGAATAAAGTGGAAATATACTGCATCCAATGTACATGAAAATTAACTATAATACTTATAACTGAACAACGACGTATCAATGAACAAAGCACACCGCAGTGGACCAGCAACAAGTAGCTAATTCATTTGGGCTCAGGCTCGTGAATAATGAGATGAAAGGTTAAAGCTGATCTACGTGTACTCCAACTATTCACTGCCGACAAAGAAATAACGGGCACATGCTCTCTGCCTGTAACAGTAAGAAACTTGAAAGGAATATTCCAAATTAACATCACGAAAAGTCTCCAAAGTGAACAATCCTAATAATGAAATTGTAGGCCTCTTGGCAATACTTTTTTCAACCTGTCTTGGATGTTAAAGACCAATATACAGTAATAACTTTCTCAAACCGTGTCTTTTTCTCATAGTATCATCATATACCCTTGTTTGTCTCGAATACTTTTTACATAACTTTCTTGAATTAATTTCCATAATAATAATTTTGATGGAAATAAACATTTTATGACGAGAATAATATATAAGGCCTCTGCCTGAACCAGGACCACGAGGAAATCATAAGTACATGTCCGTCGTTAAGTAGTTTTTGGCCAGTGCGTACTTCTGCTAATTGGTACAAAATTCTGACAAATGAGGGCTGAGCGCTAAATGAAGAATGGACTATCAACCATTCGTATAATTTTTAAAGCACTGCTTTGACCTATTTTTCTAGTCAAAGAACAATTCTTTGGGAAGTCCGAGATGAGTAATAACTATGGCGCAGTAATAACGTATGTTAATGTTAACTCGAAGCATATAAATTGCTGACGGGCGGGCGAATAGTGAAGATATCAGAATTTCGAGTCCCATTTAAAGTTTTAGTGTACATATATCTGTCGTAGGTCCAAACGTTTGAAAAAATCTTCTTCTGACTCCAACATTAGACAGAAAGATTCTGGTGTTATGAAATGCTCAAGGCTTTCTTGTCTTTAAGTTTTAATATTACTTTAAAACAGCATGACATCTTACCGTTCTCAATGCGGTAAGTAGGTCATATGGCCAACATACGGTATCAGTTGCGGGCTACAGGCACAAAACTTTATCTCGATGTCAGTGCGCAGGGTGTATGAGAGAAGACCCAATTATGCAAATTAATAGTACGTTAGTACGTTACATCATAATGGTGTGCCTAATCTACGACGCGATTCTAATTAATTTCTAAGTTACCGTAAACGAAAAAAAGAAATTATAAAGAAATGCTGAATATTTAAACTTCAATTATTACCTTACAAGATAATATTGTTAACTCTGTGACCTATTCAGCTCATTGCGAAGGAAACTAATATTGTTTTTGTATTATAGAAAAAAGACCGGTCCATTATCATAACGTTAAACTTTGACTCAAATAATTCTAGGGGATTTTCCTCGCACAAATATATTTGAATAGTATTTTACTAACGTTGTCAAGTTCTCTTGTGCAGCCTAGGATATTCCACATAAGAAGCTCTCATCTTAACAAAAACACTGTAGCAGGGCGAGATAAAACTCAATAAATTCCGATAATATATTTGTAACGGAATTTTAATTACACCTTTTACGGCTGAAATACAGCGTTAGCTATGTAAATTGTAAAACAAATATGGTAAATGAAGAGAAGATTTGGGAATGGCATAAATCGTTAAGTTAGCGCTGCGTCACTCATGCCAAACAAGCCCCGCTAGGTCTTCGTTAAGAAGTTCGCCTGTCGAAATGAAAAATGCGAGAACTTGATTAGGTTAACCGAAACACTGAAAAACTTAGAATACACTTGGTGTCCAAATATAAGAAGCGAATGAGATTCAACTAAGAAGCAATTTAAAGTAACGTGACATTTTCACTTTCAGATTGAAAACTCGTCAATTATCAATTATCAATTCGTTATCAATTATCAATTCGTTATCAATTATCAATTCGTTATCAATTATCAATTCGTTATCAATTATCAATTCGTTATCAATTATCAATTCGTTATCAATTATCAATTCGTTATCAATTATCAATTCGTTATCAATTATCAATTCGTTATCAATTATCAATTCGTTATCAATTATCACTTATTTATCAATTATCACTTATTTATCAATTATCACTTATTTATCAATTATCACTTATTTATCAATTATCACTTAATTAAGAATTATTAATTAAGGTAGAGGGCGAAACTTCTATTTATTACATGTTACGAGACAGGCTCATATAATGCGCTAGAGAAAGTCACTGGGCAAAGACGCAGAGCTACAACCGTGACTCACGTCCTCACAGCGCTGAGCAGTTCAGAGGTCTGAAGAGGAGCGGCGTGCAGCGCAGGTAAGGGTGACCAGAAGAAGGAGAAGTCTACCCCGTCATCGAGGGATGTCCAGAGCCAAGGCGGAGTAAAACGTGACCCAGAGGTTCCAGCTCTCAAAGCGGAGCTTCCAAAGGCGCCAAATCTTCGGAGTGCAACGAAGACCGTCCCTCACGCCAAAGGACGTCCACAACGGAGGCTCCGGCGGCAACGTAGGGCTCCGCGATGGATACACAGGGGCTGCTCCCGCTAACAATGCTGTGGCTGAAGAATAACTTGGCACAGAGGTTAGCTTCTTATTATCGTTTGGGCAGGCGCAGAAAGGCGGGAAACACGGAGATAGATCTACGCCATGTACCCAGCGACTTCAAGGGCTTTAATAGAATTAGAGCCTTAACTTTGAACTTATATTATGGTTACACTTATCTAATAACTTATAATTTACGACACATCTCGACATCTTATTTCTCGATCTCTCATGAAGTTGGAAGGCAACTTTGGTTCTCGCTGTTTCCTGCAGAGTTGCAATCACAACGTTTTGATTGTCGGTGTTTTGCTCCATGCAAGAGAAATCTGTTCCTGTATTATTAAAATTTAATCCCTTTTTTCTGCATTTACTAGAGTTTTAAGGCCAGTGTAATAATCGTTTTTTCCAGCGAGATGAGTTGAGATCTAAAACGCAACAAGATTTCGCGTGAAACTTCATTAAACGCATCAATGCTTTGATTTTGATTAGTGTTTCTGTTCTTTTCATTTGTTTCATCTTGAATAAATTCATAATTTCTTGAAGGTAATCAGGTACCATTGCCTATAGGCAAGTTATCCATGCTGAATGGCATTTAAACCATAGGTGTCGTTGAATTTGCTCGGTACAATGTGATCCAACATAAACTCTGGAAAAATATAAAACACATACATATAACACGTGCGCGAACAGTACGTGTTTCTACGAATTGTGGAAACATTGTCAAGCTTTCGCTCATTTATTTTTATTTTTCTGTCAGTGTGATTTTCAGGCCGCTGCGCCACTTTGCCGACTAGGTCTGCACGGCACCCTCCCCAACTCAACCGCCTGAATATTAGCTAACCTTCGTCACTGCTGATCCAGTTCTATGCAATCGAAGTTACTTCTTCATTGGAGGGTGCTTGTTGCAGTTCAATGGCATGTATATATTTAATAGGAGGTATAATTCAAACATTTAACCCTACCACATTTTGTTCAAAGAACATATTATACAGAGCGCTTCACGTTCGCAATGAGTTTTATGAAGGCAGTCTTTCTCTGCTCCACTCACGGTCCATCCTCAGTGAATAAATCGATGGTAGATCAATGCACTACTTCCATTTTCAACAATGAATTTCACTGAGTAGGTATAGATTGCTATGGAAAGAATAAATACTTTACGAATAGCGATTGTAGAAACTCATCGTACAGACTGGAATGTCCGGCAATTATTAACAAAAGCTATTATTCATGATCACAATCATAGTTCATTATTCATACTAATCACAAGACGAGCGTTTAATTCTGAAATGAATATTATACATCGTGTTTCAAAACTGAAATGAGTGATGGATGTTCGAATAGGTAATATTGCAAAGAGCTGCTAAATATTTATTTTCTGTTTTTAAGAGGAGTTTTCTCTCATTTGATCGTGGGTACATCCGCTTATTCAACTTTAAAAACGAGAGTAAACTATATTCTTTATTAAAATGCGGCTTGGTGAGGATTCGTAATTTCTTGCTCATTGAATGTTAGATGGAAAGAGCTGTTAGAAAAAAACACAGGAGAATTCTCAACTGAACATAGCTAATGTTTTATTATCGTTTAAAAATGATAGGAATTCATTTTGTTCATTAATAAATATATTTACAATAATATTAAAGATTTCGAAAACGTTTCACCTTATTCCTATAAACCCTCTCGCTAAACTACCAAAGTGTCGAGAGAACGTTATTTTATTACTGTTATTTTTGGTATTGAACCAAGTTAGTAATACTTTCGTAGGTAATAATGCTTACAATTCGATTCGCAAAAACTACATATCTTGCATATATACCCATGGCTTTCATGCATTTATGTTTCTTAATTTTTTTATGAAGCTAACTCCCTTGCTCTTGCTGCCTTGCTTGCGTGCGTGTCCACGGACGCGTTTATAGGATGCCTATTTATTTTCAAAATTCAGAGGTATTTTCTTATTTAAATTTGGGCTTTAATTCTAGCAAGCCTCCTCCAATCAACACATTATTTACGTAGCTGGAAGTGCCAGCGATTCGCCGCAGCTGCACATAAACGTCCGCTTGGCAAGTGTTTTAAGGTAAGCCATGAGATAATCTGAGCAGTCTGTCCCGGCCGATGTTAGGTATGCTATACTGTGACGTGCCTTGTTCGTTACTGCGCTGAACCGCTCTGCGCGAGCTTACTGCCTTGACATGTGCAGATGCTGGCAGCGATTTTCAACTACGTAAAACGTATTGTAGAGTGTCTGTAGACTGCCATGAGCAAGGTAGCTGGCATGGTAATTGTTGCCATAGAAAGTCCGCGCTAGAACATTTAAATTGAAGTGAACGTAAGGCAAGCTAGTTCCGGAACGAACAACGATCAACCTGTACTTGAAATACCTAGGGTGCAATGTTTTACTCATTATCAACAGGACGTGATGTTTTTTTACAGTTAAAGTGATATTGTTAAATTTTGACCTGCTACTCCTAAATTTATAAATTTACTTAGCTAAAAGCTTGAAGGAAAATCGTAAAATGAGTCTCCGAAATAATTCTTCGAGTCATAAAGTAAATACATTTGTCTTTATTTCTGATCATCTGTGAATAACACACACTGCAAGTTTAAGTTCTTTTAATTTTAATGCGCTAGGCAAACAAATAAATATGGGCGAAGTCTAAATGAAACGTGTCAACAGGCACGACACAACTCCAGCGCGAGATATTTTACAGTTGCACGTCAACGAGAGTCTTTGAGAATAGTTTTGAGTCGTAGTTCGAGACGCTGGTGGTTTCTCTGCGTCGGAACCTTGAAGGTAGCGCATTAGACGATAAGCGCTCTCGCCTCCATCAGCCAAAATGGGTTGGAAGAGGTTTTTCAGGCGTCCTGACTCGGGTCTCGAGCATAGGTAGGAGAGAGGTGCAAGGTTTACTGCACGAGGAGAGAGAGAAATTGAAATAATTTATATGCCAAGTTAATTAGATGAACGAAAATAGCTTGTTTAATGAAATTAATTGCAGAAATCTGACACAAGCCCTCTTACCCGCTTAACGTTCGACGTTCGGTGCAAAATGGTTGCGCTACGTGGCAAAAGAACGAAGTTGCAGGAACAAAGGAAGATGCTTTGGCAGTGAAGTGCAGTTATACTGCAAAAGAAGGTTTCGGAGTAAAAATAGGGTAACAAGTGAGTTTGAGCTTATAACTCGTTGTGATTCAAATATTAATCTAATTTGTTGGTCGGTCGAAACTTACCTAAGGAATTTATCCTCAGTGAGGTTTCTCCTCTTTCAGTGGCTAGTTAGGTGCATGGCTCAAGTGGAGCAATAGAACACAGACGATAATAAAGAAGGCCTTAATAATACCTTAAAGTAATTAAAACTACCTAGGTTATGGGTCGCCTCTCAAGGAGGACGACAAAAGGTAAGTTAAAGCGTTGCCTCTCAAGGAGGACGACAAAAGGTAAGTTAAGCGTCACCTCTCAAGGAGGACAACAAAAGGTAAGTTAAGCGTCACCTCTCAAGGAGGACGACAAAAGGTAAGTTGAAACGTCGCCTCCCAAGGAGGACGACAAAAGGTAAGTTAAAGCGTCGCCTCCCAAGGATGACGACAATAGGTAAGTTAAGCGTCGCCTCTCAAGGAGGACGACAAAAGGTAAGTTAAGCGTCGCCTCTCAAGGAGGACGACAAAAGGTAAGTTAAGCGTCGCCTCTCAAGGAGGACGACAAAAGGTAAGTGAAGCGTCGCCTCTCAAGGAGGACAACAAAAGGTAAGTAAAGCGTCGCCTCTCAAGGAGGACGACAAAAGGTAAGTTAAGCGTCGCCTCTCAAGGAGGACGACGACGAAGGTAAGTTAATAATTGCTAGGTTTAAACATTAGTAATTAAGGACACCCTAATGGAAAAAGTAACACGGAAGATATAGGAGCAAATTAGAGGAGAAGGGAGAGGACATCACAAGAGGAACAGAAATGTTCGCCCGCTTGCTCAACCGCGGGCCTTGATGGCAGCCCCAACGGAACTTCTCAGCACTCGTCAGTTTGCACATATAGTTACTCCCGCAGGCACAAGTGACACTGGGTGATTTTCAGTAGCGGTAGTCAAGACGATAAAGGTAATAATAGCAGTAATGATAGTAGTAACAATCGTAATAATCTTAAAATTAGGGACCAGTTCACGATCTCACCTCCGTTCGTGCTCCAAACCTCCAGTATGTGGTGAAACGAGGTCTAGACTGCTATTTTACGGAGGTGAGCACACTGTATTTCTTATACATCCTCCCAAAATTATGGTAGAAAGTTTAGCATTCACATAACTTTTAGGATGTGAGAAACATGTATTCTCGATATTATAGCGCTTTTTAAAAATTAGCTAATTCATATTTTCAAGTATTTTCTTGTCATTTATTTACAGTGTTTTAGTTATTTGGAATACTCCTATTGGCAATATAGATATTCAAGATGAATAACATCGAGTTGAACTAGAAAAGAACAGAAGTATAGATCATCATCAAGTTACAAATAAATTAATTGTACTAACAAAAAGTAATTATTCTCCAATAATTTTATGGCGATTGCTTTTTATCCTCCTCAGAGACACTCAATTTGTTGTTGTGACTTAAATTTAGATTTTAACAACTCAATAAATTTTTTGTGAATGGTTTTTAGTAACATTGTACTCGATGACTCTCATTAAATTGATATCAAGGAGCATCTGAGACAGTGTACAACCTGATAATCTATGCATCTTTACTCATGGTAAAACTAAAAAATATATTTTTGTCATAAAGTTTTGCATCATTCACCATATTCAATTGACATTGCTATATCAAATAGTGATCTTTTATATTTGAAAATCACTGTAAATTGGAGATTGAACACTACACGTACTGCAACTAAACAAAATTAACGAAGATTATAAATAATTACCTCGATTTTCTTTATTGCAAATATACGGATATTTCTGTAGCAGGCATCGTCCGCTTGGCAAATGTTTTATTCGAGAAAATAATATTCGAGAAAGACCATTAAGAAGAAGTAAAAATTATTGACACACTAAATAAGTACTTTTCTGTGATTTTTTCGGATTTATTAAATATTCCAGGAATGATGACGTGGATTGTACTTTGTAGTCTCCCACCAGATCATCATTCAATGAATCAGAATTGATTTCGTTTCGTTTACTAAACTTCACATTCTCTTCACGAAATTTTAGGGTTGAGCGAGCGTTTTTTCAGACTCGATTTTGACTTAGCAACTCATTCGACACACTTGATGTTCCAACCATTTTGTTAGTATATGATTTAAGCTTACATCTCTGATTACTCTACGTCATCCTGGCTGATCAGAGATGTAACGTCATCTTGGCTGAAAGTCCAAATCCCTTTGAGGATCACCAACTCCTCAAAGATGTTTTATCCGAGGATGGTTTTTTATCGATGAAAACTTTCCTAGTCATGCTAGAGTTAATTTTCATCGCTACAGAGCTGGGAAAGGAGTCTTGTGTTTGAAGAATAAATCCGCCCACAGTCCCACACCTCTCTGGGCAGGTAGGGGAAAGAGGGATTTGGCTAACTTGCCTGTAGAGTATATTCTCTTCTTCGTATAATTTCTTAGGAATTTTCTGCAGTTACTGGTTGCAGTTACTGGCCTCTATGAAAGGATAAGAATTTGAGTGCGTTTTAGCCTGGCTGCCGCTGCTGCTGCTCCTCCTTTTCAAAAAAGTAGGCTTTGACTCTGTTCACAGTAAGACAAAAAATCAGGAAAATTGGGCAGAAATTCGAAATTTCTCCTAATTCGACTTTTTCAAAGCAGTCGCTACTATCGACGCTATACTTCGAAACTCACAATGCGAAAAAATCGTAAAGTTGCAATTGCGTGCAGCAACACCCAGTGCTGTGCAAATGAGGAGTGTAAGTTTGACGTTCACAAGGCAGACTTATAACAATATAGGTGAGCCATTGAAACATTTTTCTCCGTCGTTGTAACACGTTGAGCGATAATATACACATTATCTACGGAATACAGATTGAACAGCTCGGAAAAAAATAATTTTGAATTTCTTAAAAATATGAGTGAATTCATTTAAATTTCCTCATGAAATTAATAAAAGACTTTCCTGATTTTGAACATCGGGTATCAAATTATTGAGGTGTTCTATAAACGCTTCACTTAGCACGGACAGAGAGCACTATTGTGACAGAAGATTCGGAGTGTTTACATTATGAGAAACACTAGTTGTTAGAATAAGAGACCGGAAGCTGTTGGGTAATGAAATATAGCATGTAAGTAAGAGGTTACACGAGTACAGATATTGCAGAGTACATTTGGCTTAGGCAGAGTACATTTGAGAGGGTCACTCGTGTAGTACTCAGGTTTTCACAGTGTAACAGGCTCCACATCACTGAGATTGGCTGATGGATTCCAGTTACAGTCGCAATGCCTTTCTGAACGCTAGAAATAAAAAAACAGTATTGAAACACCCAACAAATATTCAAAAATAAATATATTAAGTAGTACGTTGATGCACATACATGTAGGAAACAACGCAGACATGCTCAATAACAGACCTCCCATAAAAATGTAGGTAATCATGAAATTTTTTTTAATTTGATTGAAATCAACTTGGAGGAACAGCTTCCTGTCCTACGCATAACATTCTTCATTGCTTTGTCTTTTATCATAAACAGGCGCAGACCAGCCCAAGAAAATGAAGAACGCAACTTTTTCCTGCAAAGGCGATGAGCATAAATGATTCCAGACCGTGCTGTTCCAGACATTTAAGATAAATTTCCAATAGTTACAGACCTTCATTTCCCGGTATTGAATGTAATTCATGTTCATAAAATTAATGAATTATTAATGAAACTTTCAAACAACATGTGATCTGGTGTTAAAGAAACGATAATGAAATGTTCTCGTTGGCGCTTACAGGTCATATCAATGACAAAAAATATGTACAACAAAAAATATTTTTATATTTTGATATAGTCGCTTGAGTATGTTCTTAAATGAAGATTAGAATCAACGTTAATTTGTATCGCCTTTGAACAACTTCAGTGAGTTTTCATTCAGTCTATCGAATGACAGAAAACACCTCCAATTACTTCATTCTGCTGCTTAAATGCACATTCTGTAGCCTCAGTGCAGTACTCATCGGTTGAGAAAACAGCTGAAGTGCTTAAGCCCAAAATGAAATTATCACACTATTCTTTCTAGAGTTTGTGTAAGCGGTGGAGAAATTTCAGCTGCTGTGATCGAGCATGAAAAGTTGTAAAAACCTGAGATTCGTTTCACTAAAATTGATTCTCGAAAATGTGAAATTTGCATGTACATTATAGTAATTGATGTAATGCAATTTGAAAACGCATTAAACAAAGCATTAGCTTTTCATAAATTATACTGGCAATATTTAAACTGCTTACAACTTTTCAAACGAGAAACACTTGCAATATGAATTTGTTTTTCATTTCTTCCTTGTCTTTAGTTACAATGTATAGCAATTATGATTTTCAAAATTATTTTCTTTTAAATGAATCACAGCTCATATTTAATCCCATCAAATCCTGTGAAGAGCATCGGAGTTGTATTTGCGTGAGTCCTTTCTAGGACTTAAATATTAAATTATTATTTCTGGATTGATCATAACCTCTAACTTGAGCAATTGGGAGTCCAAGACTGTGAAATCATCCTCGCTCAAAATATTTTGATCAACAGAATCAAAACGAATCAATTGATATGATTTTTCATTCTAAAAATGTTTACTATAGGTGTTGTAAATTCTGATGTGGTACATCAGTGAAAAAAACATGATTATTTCTTTGGCGTAAGTTTTTATCTGGTAATTACAGGTTAATAAACTTGGAAACGCAAAAGCCAGGGTGAATTAACGCAAGAGAAAGTGACATCTATTATTACATTTATGGAGGAAAATAAAATAAATAGGATTCGTGAAAAGTTTTATTTCTGAACGATTTTTGAGCAATTTACAATGTTGTTATGACAGAATGATTTTTCTCTTATGAATCGTTGAGAGAAACGCAGTTGAATGGATGGTTTATCCCAAACTTAATATATTAAAGAACTGTTATTAACCCCACTCATATTACAATTTTCTTTACGACTTATTTGAAAGTCAAATATGTTTTACACAAGAGAGACGAACCATATACTCCTAATGCCTAAATTACTTGCACTGGGCTCTAATTACATTATGTATAACTTAGCCACGCAGGCTAACTCTACAACAATCTCTTTCTTTACACCACTTGCAATTTATACAAAGCTTAGAGGGGGCAGTTTGCGGGACAATAGCTCGGGTCGAGAGCGCAGACCGCGAAGTCGTAGTCACAGATGAAAGTTTCTGGGTTGTATAGAGATCCCGGGGGGCACTCCGTCTCGGTCTCGAGGTAGCCAGACCCAGTCTGCGTCAATTCAATTCGTATTACACAGCACGAGATTACATTCTCAATATTATTCAAAAACTTACCTAACAATCTATATACTTAATTCAGTAACTCGAAATTTGTCCGAGTCCGTTTAGAAATTTGGCTGAGTGTATATGGTCAAGTGAGGTATTAAATTGAAGCCACTGGTGTCTATATTTGCAGAAAACTATTTATTTATTCATTTTTTTCCATTTTTTTATTATGCTATTTTTATTTTTTTTCTTTATTTTTTTTATTTTTTTTTATTTTTTTTTTCATTTATTTATTTTTTTAATTTATTTTTTATTTTTAGGCAAGTCGGACAACCCGATACTCGGGTTGTACCGGTAACTAGTACTGGGTTAAATAGATAACTTGTGATTTGGGTCATACTTGGCTTTTAAGGGAAAGAACAGATTTTTGGTCCGACGCTTGAGTTAAAGCTTCTTCCAATTTCGGTATGGTGCTTGATATGTACGGTTATGTCAGTTTTAATTGTTTACCCCCTACATGCCCTTTTTTTATTACGCAGCAGATGACATGGTAACAATGATGATATAAAAGAAAAATTCTACACGAAATTAGTTTCTGCTTTAGCTAGTAATCGATATAATATGAACTTAGAAATCAAAGATGAAGATCTGAGGAAACAAAGACTGAATCGTACTCAGAAAATACAATCATCAACAATTAAGTTTCAATTATAAAACAAAAACCTAGAAGAAATACGATTTCGTTATATATGTTCTATTGCTGCTATAGCTCTGTTTGCTCAATAGTGTTCTATTCTGTACTAACCCAGTGAATGAACCTAGCGGCATGACTATCAAAAGGCAAGCCGGTAAACTTCCGTTGTAATGTTACATGGGAACAGTGTCAGAAATGGCTACCATTCACAATCCAAGAAAAATTTCATAGTGGAGCTTTGTTTCATTTCATGCACAACTGATCTCAAAATAAATTCTATCCACACACTCGTGCACACACACACAAACACAAACTTAGTCTCAGCAGAAATCTTGGCATATGAAACAACGTATAATAAAACTGTGCTACCTGCCAAGAATTCAACCCATAATTTTACTGCTGAGAAATATAAATGAAAGCCTTTACTAGAGTAATGTATTCAACTTTGTGTCAAGTTCATTCATTCTCAATGAAGAAATATCCAATGAAAAATGCCCTAATATTTTAGGCTCTCGTAAAACAAAAAGCTTCCAGTTTCCTGATTATGGATATCACCACTTGAGGACAAACGGTCCTTCAATTTTTTCAAAAAACACGAACCGAAGCTCTTACGAATTAAGAAATAATACATAAAAAATCTGGTCAGTGCTTGAGAACTCAATCGGAAACATTGGTTACCGTTGATATGTGTGTGTAGTCATCATCCATAAAAAAACTTACAGTACAAATCTATTGTCATCATAATTTAATGTATGGTATTCCTTTTCTTAGAAATTATAAATTAGCTCCTTCTAATTATAAAAATCATGCTGTAGTTATGGTATACTCACATAGACACATTGATAAAAGATGCTGCAGTCGTTCGGGTCAGGGTTGTTGCCGGGATACGAGCAGTGCTCGCCGGGGGCAGCCGTCGGGTAAGTGGTGGGCTTCGTTGTGGTTGTTGAGGTTGAGGTTGTCGACACAGTCGTGGCGTCGGGATCCTGGAAAGAAGTTCAAATGCTTGCTACTGATAGAGATGACTGCATTAAAAATATTTTTGTCTCGATAAGAATGTTGCCAGAAGTCCTATACTGTTAGAGATGACTGCATTGAAAGTTTTTTTTCGATAAGAATGTTTCCAGAAGTCCTATGTTGCTACATTAGCAATAAAACACTAAAATATATCTGTGTATTAGTTTTTCAAATTCATATAAGAATAGTAAGAAGGGAACCATGATAAAAAATATGCAAGTTGGTATAATATGTTTCCATACTTTGATAGGCAAACGTCACGAATCATAGCCTGCGCTAAGGACTTGTTTACTACCTAGCGATTTCCTTTGAAGCCAACACTGAGCTACCAAGTAATGAAATATTCTGAAAACATTTATGCTATTGAAATTGAACTGAAATTAGTAGGAGCTTTCATCTATGTTCATTCATTAGAAAGGGCCACCAGTTCCGCCAAATAAAAACGTAAAAGTGTGTAATTTTCTCAATTTTAAAGTAATGCAGCAGGTGTGTTCAGGCTTACAGTGAAAATTTATTATTTTTTAAGCAATTTCAGTCACAAGAACTCACGCGCGTGGTGGTGGAGGGTGGGGTGGGGGTGGTGATGGGCGCGCCCGTGAAGGTCTCCACCAAGGTCTTGATGAGAGGGAAGGGCCTCGAGCTGCACTGGGAATGGAAGTCGTCGGTCTCGATGCTCCAGACCATGAGGCCGAGCAAGCCTTTCTGTTGGGCGTACGATGCCTGGAAAAAGGGAGAAAATGAAACTCCTTCAGATGAAAGTTTGCTGTCACTTTCTCTACAGTGAATATTGAATATTTTTTGTGTGAACAATTTTCAAATAGTTCAATCATTTAAGACAGCACGCAAAATTCCAGTCGTAGATACGTGCGTCGTATGTTACGGTGAAAATTGTTCAATCTGATACCTAACAGACACTGAGTATACATAAATGCTAATCCTACAGAAAAATGCATAAAAAACAATTTTAGCAGTAATGGTAAGGGTTAACAGCCATCAAACAATGTTCGGTGGAAACAAACGAGTGCAGATATTTGAAATACGTATATACCGCTATGCCCACAGAATGTTTAATTTGGTACCCTAAGGCGTGTTACGAATATCTGTTCAGAGTGTTGGAGCACCCACAAGATGAAAAAGACAGTATGCCCTCACCTTTGCCTGCATGGACTCCGGACTGTCGTAGCCGCACCACGTGTTGCCGAAGTTGAAATCGTAGCCGTAGGGTTCGTTCATGTCAGGATCTTGCTCGACTGTCCACGAGCTTTGAAGTTCATGTTCGCACAGCTGACCGAAATGAGAAATTAGTGCATCGGATTTGCTGCGTACTCTACGTCACAATTTTCTATTTACATTAATATAGGTAAAAGAAGCTGCAAGATTAAATATAAGCATGGAGAGAAAATTTGGAGATTAAGATAAGAATGAAACGATAATTTAAGTTTTAGCAACGCACACTTTGTTGAAACGACTCGTTTGACTACTAAGAGAGATAACTCTAACAACCTGGAGTCCTCAAACAATAATTAGAATATCCAATACAAAGAATAAAATATGATATTTTTCATTCCATTAATTTCTAATAATTACTAAAAAAATTCTCAATAAGGTTAACACCCACATTTAACTGAAATTTGGCTTGTAATGGTAATGGGGGCACTACATAAGATGTTTGAAATATCACATATATTAAAATGGATTTATTAAGACAATGCTAGTCGCAGTAGTAATGAAAATCTTTCTTTATAAAACTCAGCATGGACTCATATTAAATGTAGAATGATTCAACTAGTTTGAGAAAAAAATTTAAGCAATAATTTTTTAATTTTATTCACAAATTTTTGTTCATCATTCTCACGACTGTGTGAAAGAAAATTTCAACGTTTTGCCACTGTAGGTCAGTAATTAAATAAATTTCCAAAAGGTATCTGTAGCCTTTTAAACTCACCTCATTGTATCCCAAGAATCCAGGAGATCTGGTATAAGGTCCAGCACTGCCTGGCTGGGACGCTGGAGCGTACATGCCGGTATTGCTAGTAGAGTCCAGCCTGTAACAGCGGCCGTACGTGGCCGTCCCCAGCACCAGCTTCGAGGGAGGGGCTCCCAGCTCAATCCAGTAGTTGATGGCATAGTCGATGTTGAGGTAGGCGTTGCCACCAGTGTCCTGAAGCGAAGGCGTGGAGGATGTTCATCATAAGCTTACTACACCTTATCTCGTTTTATAACCACATTCTTTCAAAATGAACCGACGAACTGCAAATTTAACAGCGACGAACGATTGAGTATAACAGGGAATAGAAATGTAGAGACATTGACGCAAAAAATAGCAACAGCTATAAATTATAGCGACACCAAGCAAAAGGAATGACAGTGAAACTATAGATTAAAACAAAGAAACAATATGTTGTGCCAGAGTAGGTTTATTGTAACAACGTCCAAAAACGATAACAATTATACAGAAAATAATAACGTACGTAAATATTATTGTAACAAATTAACAATTTCTGACACAATTATTTATAAACAAAATAAACAGTTAAGTAGTCATATAGTGTAGTACATAATGCATTTTGAAACCATGCATACAAAATTATTGATAATTACAATAAAGAATGAACATCATATGTATCACACGTGAACCGGCCACGTCAGAGTTGTTCTGGAAAATTCCGTTACTTCCCGGTCAGCGGATATTTCATCTTCCACTGACCGGAAAGTAATGGAATGTAGTCCTACATGTATTTTTGTCGGGTGGCATTCAGACTCCCGAAAGTCAAAATCGCGAATGTCGAAATCCCGTTTATCTAAATCCCAAAAATCAAAATCCCGAAAGTTGAAATCAGGGTTTCCAACTGGCATGTACAGTGTTTCACTGCCAAATATGGTCGGGAAATAGATATTCGAGATTTTCACTTCTGTAATTTTGATATTCGGGATTTCAAGGTGAACCCATTATTTTTAATTTTTATTTAATGTGGAAGTGCGGAAAAATGATTTTGATCGTCAATAGGAGTTTAAAAGATGTTGTTACAACTTATGAATTTTCGTTACTATTTTTTGCATCTGTTACATTATTTTGAACCTCTGATACTGGCCATATGATGCATTGTTACAAGATTTGATTATTTGTTACAGAAAATGAACGTCTGTTGCAACATTCTGAGAGTGTTACATGATTTGCAGCAACGTTATATTTATTTGTCTCTGTCACTACATTTTGCATATGTTATCAATTTTGCAGCGACATCACTGTATTTATACTGGATGTTGCTACATTTTGAACCGCTGTTATTAGTTTTTATTCGGTGTTATATGAATGTGCAAGCTGTTGCTATATTGTTTTGACGTGTGGTTATAAAACAAGAAAAGGTATAAGTATGGATCACATAAAATTGTCCTCTCGCGGGAAATTGCGGCTGAATATAATTTTGATATTTTGAAGTAATGGGAAAACTATAAGAAATCGACGATCAGGACCGCCATTGTTTTCGCTAATAAATCGTTAGTTGCAGTAGATTGTCCAACGCAGTGAAGGGCAATTATCCAAAATAGAAAATGAATATACCGGTGTATTTTTAGTGTCTATATTACACAATTGGTGACATACGAGTATTATCGTAAAAAAACAAGAAGCTTTATTTATATTTAAGAAATATATTACCTGAGGGTAGGGATAGAGGATAGTGTGATGGTGAGTGTAGCTCTCCCATGCGCCATGAAGGTCGTAAGTCATAACGTGGATCATGTCGACCGTGGCAGAGAAGCCGGGCACGTCGTAGGCAGCATCTATGGTTGACTTGCCAGCGGAGACGGCTGCCGTGAGCAGGAGTCCTTTGCTGTGTAGAGCTGTGTTCAGTTCCGACATCAAGATGACGAAGTTTTCCTGTCAAACATAGAAGGCTTCCTGTTTCTTCTCGTAGAACAATCAAATAATGACATTGCGTACCTTAAAAACTTTGCAAGATTATGAACTGTGAAAACACATCTAAAATGAATTAAACTATGGTATCCTAATGATGTGAAGTAGTTTTGCGGAAATGATTTTTCAGGTTAAAACTAGACAAACGTATAAATGCTAACGGCATGTGTTGTATATATACATCAGAAATGCATTATAATAATAATTTAGCCTCAACACCATTCGACTTACAAACTCTCGTACTTTAGTTCGTTTTCTTATCATCCTGACAAATGTCTGGAAATTTTAAAAATCATGTTCCTTATATATTCAAATAACGTTTTTACCCTTTCTTTTAATTTTCTGACGCAAACTTATATTTCAAATGATTTATTTTCCATTGTGTTGTTTATACGAATGTTTTAAGCCAACATTAATTACGTAGGTGAGAAGTTATTGACTCAGTATTGCCGAATTTTGAATTAAGAGCTAAATTTACTACATCAGAGGGTTTATTGAAATGTTTTTTTAATTTTATTCTTCATTCATCAACAATCTCTTCTTTTGATACTGGGGGATCTGTGTAGGTCTAACATAACTTTGTGAACATCAACATCTTACAAGTTCGGCAAATTGCCCTCCGGTTTCCAAGATGATACTCCCTTTCCATTCGAAGTGAACAGTCGGTAGTACTAAACATTTACTGTGAGACATTTTCCATTATGATCTCATTTTCCTCCTAGGTACACACTCGACAATTCTTTAACTGCATTACAAAAGTACTTACTCTGCAGCACCTAGTGTCACATCCATTGCATTCAGATTGCACCCTGTGGCGCTCACCTTGTCCTCAGGAGCACCACCTCGGTCGGTGGGGTACTCCCAGTCCATGTCAAGACCATCGAAGTTGTGGGCCGCCAGCATCTCCAGCACACTCTCGATGAAAGTGGCACGAGCCGCAGGGCTAGCAGCCATCTGGTCAGGAGAACGGTAAAAATGCTCACTTCTACTGGTTTAGTAGCGTCCAGTAACGGAAATTATTTCAGAACTTTATGTTATAACTGGAAAACATCCCTACGTGCAACTATACTACAGTTTTACAAGTAAATTATAATGAAATATGTTAAAGATCAACAAAAATAAATATTGTCAAATATTCTTGATCTAATTTTTTGTCCATATTTTTTACTGCTTGTGTGAGGAAATAGAAATGGGATTTAAAAGTTAGTTCACGACACCTAATGGAAGCATGGTGTGTTTGCAATTTTTTTGATAATTCAGTCTGCTGCATGTTCCACCGTTCAAAGAAAATCGGTAGGTATGTTAATTTTCTCTCTCCAAAATGCCGCTGGAAGCGGCAATTCCGTCCGTTAAAATTTGAAGGTCAGCGAAACAGCTTATCTGGTTCCATCGAAGTAATAATAGTACTCCTATTTGCGTATTTTAGAATTTTGTAGTAAGCATTCTGATTTAGAATTATTGCTAGAAGTTATCCGAAGGAAATTAATAGACTAGGATACAAATATTTTTCTACAATATTGGTCTCACGCAAGCAACAGGTGAAACTACTAATAACAGTTCATAACTTGTTGACAGTATTCTTCTTCGATATAAATTTTGATAAGCAAAGGTTTAAAGTCTTTTTTCAGATTCATTTGTCTTGGTGAAACCGTGGTAAATAAGAAGCTACAATATGACTTGTACACTCTATAGCAACAAAACAGTCAGTTAATATTATGATGCCAATGTTATGTAATAGGTTAAAAAAATTACTTACAGCTGAGTACTTGGCAGAACCTTCGTTCCAGCCTCCGATGGCCAGCAAAGCCTTCAAGTTCGGGTTGACATTTTTGAGTCCAGTGAAGCGATCAAAGGCGCACTTGCCGTAGTTGTCGCACAAGTCGTTCCAGGCATCCAAAGCCTTAATTTTGTTATCAGGGCCAAGTCCGGCGAACCCGTAAATGATGTGGGTGCACAGGAACGGATCAATGTCTTCTACGTCGAACTTGCCCATTCCTTGTCGGTATACGGCCCATGAGCCATAGTAGCAAACCATCACGCCCTCTGTTGTGGGAAAAAAGGAAAGGAATATGTGTTATTAGCTAATCCAGTTCAAAGTTATTTAAATTCAATTCAATTAAAAGATGAAAATTTAAATATATAATTCTTACAAACGGATGAAGAGAAAAATTTGCAATTTAGTTTCGAAGGAAAAGTTTACCCATGGCTAAAATGTTCTAAAAGGGTATCATATAGATATCAACCCGACCACAAATTGTAAAACTTTTACTTGTTATTGTTTGACAGGCCACCGTGAGGGAAAATTTTGCTGGGTGGTGTGGAATGTCTCGTTTCGCTTAAAGTATTTTTATTTAAAATGATCTCACAACGCTCTGAACAGTAAATATAATTATTGGGTGGGACGAGGAGAGCGAAGGAATCATAATAGTTTTTTAGTGATCCCGAAAATTTCCTGTCTTTCATGAACAAAAGAGGGACACGCGATTCAACAAATGCTGCTAAAAAATGTGTACTAGAACAATGAAAATATCAGGAGCACGTCATACGTCTCACCTAGTTAACCTGAGTGTTTGGACGATTGCATCATGTTGGATTATGGGTGTACCTTCATTCTCAGCACTCTGTGGTGTAATTCAGTTCTGAATGATAACTTGAATCATTATTAATGTACTACTATTATTTTATGAATGCAGGAATGATTATCCATTACAGTGCCGATGACTCAACCAGCAAGTAAGTTGACGTTGAAGTTTAAAGAGCGTCTCAAAGCAGACTAATCGCGTCATTTGACTATGTTCAAATTCGGATAAATAGGTCGCTCTTCTCTTGTACCGGGAGAAAAGTAGACTACAACTTTACCTGAGAGAGAGACGATGATGAGCAAAAGAAGGGGCAATGTTAAGAGCTTCATTTTGGCTAAGACCGGCGCTTGTTCGACTGGTCGAACTGTGTCGCAGGTGTCCTGAAGCTGAGCGTTAAATACCACAAAACGCGTGGGAAAAATCAGTTGCACTGCGATAAATGTTGTCCCCGAAAGCACGGACTTATTAAGAGAGCAGATACCGAATTCCATCTTCTCCAGAATGAGGTCACATTGATGAGTTCCAGCAAATGCACTACTTGAGTTTAACTCTTGAAGCAGATAGGACACTTATATACATTGAGAATATATCAGTGAAATTAAAGTTATTTAATTTTCCGGATGCTGATATCTGATAGCAGCTCAAAGTATTGGTTTTTAAAGTACAATTAATTTTTTACTGCATGTGTTACGCAAAATATTTTCAATGAATGCGGTGATCACAGTCGCAATAAGCCACGTGGAGTACTAGAATGGACAGCTGGTAATGATTAATATTATTTTTAAGATAAAAAGAAGAACCAACGTTATAGAGAACATTTATTACAGCAAACGTTTCGGAATAAAAATTGTTTCATCATCAGTGCTGGAGGAAATAAAAATAAAAAGTAATTTTCAGTCATGAATAAGACGGATAATGTCTGAATAGAAATACCAAGGAAAAACGCAAAAAAATAAAAATAAATCCTTTTCTAACGACTAAAATACCACACATAATCGTATCGCTAATATACACAGTACATACAGGCGTACACAATCATACATACACAACACACTCATAAACCTACATATATATATATATATATATATATATATATGTATATACACATGGATAAATATTTATGTTTTGCTTCTTGCGAATCCTAATTATAAATAAAAGAGCAAAGAAAGTCAATTTTAAATTCAACATTCTTATTACTAATACTAAAAGAAGAACGTTTCGACCTGTTAGGTCATTTTCAACTTCTTTCGATAGAAAATCACAAAATCCAATAAAATTTCAAGTAAAATTGCAGACAATGAGGAAAAAAGAAATAAAACAACATCATACTAAAAACCAACAAATACAACCTAAACTAGCTGAAGGGGGAAAGCAGACTGACTATCATTCAAAACCGGTTTTGTCGTTAAAATATACAAAGATTCTAAAATACGAAGATTAATAATACCAAATGTGGATGCAATTACTTTAAAATCGTTTAAGCGCACTGGAGGATCGCATTTCTCTGCATGAGAACGGATGGCAGAATGAGATGGCGTAGAGAGAAGGAGGCCTGTTCTAAAACTCCTACCAGCATGCTCAGCAACGCGAATACTGAGGGCCCGTTTTGTTGAGCCCACGTACTCAGTCAGACTCACAACGTGCGCAACAATATTTGTGGACAACAGATGAGAGCATGCCTTTTGGAGTTTTATCTTTATAATTAAAATATGATCCTATTTTGAACGAATTGACCAATATAATTTTAAAATCGATATGCATGAAATGTTTAGATAATAGTAAATGCAATTCCTTTTTCAGCTTTTCCGATTTGTACCCAAAATACGGTAATGTCAGGTAAAAAGGCTTTTTATTGACTAAACATGAATTCGGCTTGCTGTAAAATTTATTACTCAAGAAATTTTTAATAGCTGAATCAATGAGTTGGCCGGGAAAACAGTTGCATTTAAAAAAAAACATTTCAAAATATCAAATTCTTTATGAAAAAGAGAGGAAAATGATGAACATATACTATATGCCCTGGAAAGTAAAGTCTTAATGCTGTTCATTTTGAATCTGAAAGTGCAAAAACTAAAAAACTTATCCCAAGCCCTGTGAAAGTAGGTTTACGAAAGACTGAACTGTGAAATCTGCCATTGTTGCGAGTAATCCAGGAATGGAAGACGACCGTTTACTTCAGTTTCCATGTTAAATTTTATGTTAGGGTGTTGGGCATTCATGGAGTCTAAAAAAATTGCAATGAGAACTACTCTTAAACAGTAAACAAGTATCGTCAACGTACCTCCTATAAAATGCAGGCTTAAAATCTAAAGGACAGGAGTCTAACCACCGTTGCTCATGGAAACACATAAAAACATTGGCAAAAGTCGGCCCCAATGGAAGGGCCATTCCTAGACCGTCAAGTTGCTGATAAAATTTGTTATCGGATATAAAAAATATATAAGTACAGATAGTTTAAGAAGGTCACGGAATAAAGATTTTGACAAGCCAATAACCGATTCTACATTAGCAAATAAGTAATTCAGACAAATTTCGATGGTCTCGTGCAAGGAAATATTCGTAAAAAGACTCTCAATGTCGAACGTCACCATGAAGAAATTATCGGCCTGGTTAAGGGGACGTAACCTCTTCGACAAACGATTTTGAATTCTGTACAGTATAGGGGTTACACGTAAATGGTGCCAAGATTTGAACTAAAAATTTAGCGAGAGAAAAACTTGGGGTTCGGTAAGCGGCAAAAATTGGTCCGAATTTGAAATCTAAATTAAAATTAGGCTTGTGAATTTTTGGTAATCCATATAAAGTTCCCGGCCCAGAGCCCGATACAGACAAAGATTTATACACACACGCACTACAAGCACACACACTAATCACACCTCAGCATACCGCAAATTAGGAAGTAGGGGCTACAAATAATTTTGTCCCGCTCAAATCGTTATTTAGTGCATGTCTATGTGTGAATATATAAAGAGATTCTAGAACGGAGGTCTTGTTCATTAAAGGCTTTGCACAGGATAGAAAAATTTGACATTTTGAAAGGGTGATTGGAACTGTTACAATGGCTTCTATAATGGCGGACTGAGGGGGACTAGCAAATGGGCGGCCAGTTATATGAGAAAATCCTGAATGTTGGCTGTGACGGATAAATAATTGGAGGGTAGTGCTTCCAACGTACGATTCCTGGCAGCAATCACAAACATACACATATACACAGCAACTTATTATTTTTAACTGTACTGTGTTTAACTGATATTTCCAGGGCCGTTGAAACGTACGAAAATGCAAATGTGTTGAAAGAATTCGTGATTTTCCCGTTTCACCTCAACTCACAAGGTGGCTCAATAGAGTTGATGAAATTTAGCTAAGCAAAAATACTGATCCATGATCCATCCTACTCTAATTCCATGAGATAAATATTCTGCTTTTCACCGCTGAATTCATAAATCCACAGTGTCCAAAGCCGTTTTAAGCCATGGGGAAATCGTTTTTTCCGGTGAGCAAACAATGTTAATTTTTATTCGTTTATTGAGATATCCGTTTCATGAGCGTTCAAAAATGTTTTATTAACTTTTCTGCTCTGAACGTTTTCTTGTCTGCACTTCTAAATCACAGCCATCCCTTTAACCTCCGTACACATCTTCTTCATTGTAACCACTGAATTCTTCCCTTCAATCATCTCACTAAACGTCCTGCACAAATGACCTTCAACTAATCGTCCTACAAATATTAGTTGAAGGACTGAACATCCTACAACTTATGATCATGACTGACCTGCTTTCAACGCCTCGCCCTCATAGCTCATCGATAGTCATCTTCTCAAGTAGTACATTTCCATCACTGCTCACACGGTCACCTTTAAACAATAAATCGAATTTCATTCCTCATTAAAATGTTGTTGATCATGATGACCCCAATAAAGCATTGCTTCCTCAGTAATAGGGGAATACTTCAGGTCTATTGGGTTTATATTTCAATAATCAGCGGTTGAATATTCAAGAACTAATCACATTACGGACTCGCAGAGCTCCAGCTGCTTTAGAAATCGGTTTTAAATGAAAAAAATTGTGAAACAACGAAGCAAAGAATTTGTTGCCTCACATTTTTCTGGGGAGTTCACATTACTATGCGTGACTGGTTCACACCAGTGTAACATGAAAAATATTTAGAAAGCGCTCGGTAATATTTTCTACTGTGAGACAAACAATATAGTATCTACCTGACTCCTTTGTACTTCGAGCAAAAAGTTTCGTTGTCTTCTCACAATTTGTGAGTATATAGCGATGAAATATTCTTCGCAACTCAATCTTAATCTCTGAAGCAATTCCTTTCAAATTAAACTAGACGCTTTTCACTATAGTTAATACTTGTGACAACTTCTGTCATTAACATCTTTAAAAAGAAAACATATCGATCCATAACTAAAAACTATTTTGTTGCATCTCCTAATCATTGTTCAAAAACTGCTGATTGAAATCAATGTTCATTCCTAAGACAGGAATTAAATTTGTTTTAAATTCATCAGAATTTCTTAGAAACACTCAAAGTGCAGGATGGAGGAAAATGGTTCTTCACTTTCAAATATTTTCGTTTATTCTGCACAAGAGAAAATGACTGCACCGTCACTGGAGGAAGAGTAGGGTGCTTCAAAGACGTAATAGATAACGCAGACGTTCATAGCCAAATTTTCTATACCTTCGAAGCTTTGACTAATTTGAAGAAATATCTGAACGCCGTTTCAACACGATTATCACGAGAATAAGATGTACATCAGTTCGACCTAAACAACTCATGTTCCAACTCATAGTCATTAGGCAAATTGGTTTTGTAGGGAGAGTTTTTCATTGTCGTTTATATGATCACTAGTTCTGCATCATCGAGTCATTACTTCTCATCGTTTCCATCGCTTATGAAAGAGCGATGAGAATTATAGCTTTTTCATCTCATAGCTATAAAAATTGATTTTGAAACAATAGACTGAAACGAGAGTCTATTGAAACAAGGAAACGAGAGTGTTGTGGCAATCGTCTAGTACAAAAACTCTAATCAACCGCTTTGCATGTCACAGCACTAGAGTACATCTGTAACATTAAAATATGAAATGAGAGGAATAAAAGAACTACGCAAGATATGTAAGGTTCATTAGATTAGCTTTCTGTTTGTCGTTTGAGATGCCCAAGTCTAGATGACATGTGTCCTAAAAATTCTATAACTTTAGAACGTTGTGCATCAGACTGATTTTATTGCTTTCAGGCTGATTTTATTGCCAATTAGTTTGCTCCTTACTAGCCAGAAAAAAATGTTCGCAAGAGAAAAACCAAAAACGCACCATTTAGTGCGGCATTGAAGGAACGGGGAATCTATGCTCAAAGCGTGTACCGATGCGGCCAGTGCGTAGAATCACGATTGAATGAAGTTTATGTAACAAAATAAAAAAATTACCTTACAAATTTTTAAATAAGAAACATCAGAAGGAAAAAATATTTGAGTAAAATGTTTCGAAGCCGTTAAGCACAACTTGTTTAAAACATATGAATAAAGAATGGGGAAACAGAGTCATACGTTATTAAAAAAATTTTTAAAAAGAGACTAATGTAAATAACCGGCTGATTAATTTTAGACAGTAAGCACTCTGCATTTCTTTGAGTGATGTTTTGGTTGAAGGATATACAGGGACTCGAGAAAGTGCAAATCAAAATTAATCCGACAGCTGTCTTTATTCTACAAATCCTCAATTTAAATCGAATTAATAAATAGTCTCTATATGTTTTTTGAAGATATGCAATTTTCTATTATTTTTTATAAAACTGAGATTAGAACGTTCAAGAAATAAAACACTTCTTTTTTGATTTGGATTTCAATTGTATGCCTGGTCAAATTGCCCTTAATTGACATTAAATTGGTTAAAATGAGAGCTTCACATCGATGAAAAGTTCAATTAAAAATAATTTTATCGATCTCCAAGTTTTTTTTTAATTTATTTAGAGAACAAAATAGAAATCCTCAACAAACTCTCACAAAAATACATTAAATGCAATTGGTGAGTAATATTTTTAATAAAGGGTAAAAGAAATATTAAGATTATTATTCAGAATGAATTACTTGGCTAAAGGGCTGGTAAACGAGCGGTGTTAATTGAGCTCTGAACCTCACTTTAAGTTTCAATTGCTGGAATTGTGGTCAACGTTCAAACACTTGAAGAAGGGCGTTCGTTGGGTTGAAAAGTACGTGTATGACCGAATGGTGATGCACTCGAATGTTCATTGATTTTAAATCCATGTGTTGTAATATTACTCATTTTCCCCAAATGCATTCGGAGTGTGATATCTTGCCGTTCACGACGCTGTAAATAGGTCGATCGTGTGGCCCACAAACGGTATCTGTCACGAGATGCCGGCACAGAACTTAATCTAGTCAGGGTCAGTGCGTTGCCTTAATGGAAATACTTATTTTTCTGAGCAAAATGCATGAATATTTGGTAGGTTATGTAACACCATGAATTTTGTATTCTACGCTGTTTAAAAGAATTTTACATGATGCATGAACAATATTTTCTTCAGCTAAGTATTTGAACCTTGTTTGCCTGCTTGCTTTCGGATCATTTTTTCCAACCCTTTGATTTGGTCAACACGTAGTTAAAAATTTTTCCGATTCGTGCTTTCTTTTCGTTTTTTAGAATAAAAATAGCCATTGAATTCCTTGCTGTTTTTTAACGTTGAATAAAATTTTCAAAGTAAATTCTATTTTAGCTGACCTACCTCATTGTCCCCATTTCTATCACTGGGAACGTTACATTCTAGCACTACTCTTTCAAGTTCTGTTTTTTTATTCTCTATGGTACGAGGGGACAAGAAAGATATTGGTTCAATTTTAATACGGTACATGTAGAATTTCAACCAAAGCGCAGTTCTTTAATAGTTATAGCAAACGATGGAGACAGGTCGGAAAGGTTTGAAGAAAAACTCACTTAGTTTTCAGAGTGTACTTTATTCATCCATTCCTTCTAGAGTTAAGACGTTGAGAAATCATTTTCTTCAACCCAATTGATATAATGGAATAATCGATAAAAGGATTTCCTCCTTAATTTTTTAGGATTCACGTTTTTGCATTCCGTTCATGATCTGACCGCTGTGTAGTTGTCGTGAATTTCATAACTAAAGTAAGGCATTTATTTGCTTGCACTTCTTCATATTTCATTGCCAAAAATTTTCACAATCTCATTCTAACAATTTTTAGAATCTTCAATTTGATGCATTTCTTGCAATAAGCCAAACTCCATCACTACTTTCTGGCACTCCACGCATCCATTACCAATCATTCGATGCTTATTTTCCAACGCCCCCACTCTAACCAAATGCAATTCTCTTTTTCGTTTCTTGTTAAAGGTCATCCAACTTTTCTGTATACCATTCACGCTTATTGAGACACCCAAACACACCATACTGCCTCAACATTCATTCATTCTTGTCTGTCATTATTTTTTTATCCTGTTATTCCATCCATTGAGATATGGGCGGCTCTGGTCCATTAGATAGACCTTTTGGGAGCTTTGTCTTATCTTTTAATAAAAGGTTGATGTGAAGGTATGCTCGAAACCCCCTTTCTTTTTACCTTTTCCACACTTCTTGAATTATTCTGACCAAACTTAGTTCAAGAGCAAAATTTCGAGAATTACCAGACGCTCGTCTGGATAAAACCACAAACCGGTGAGCAGAATATAATTGTTACTTTAGGACAGTGTACACCACACCCTATTTCTGTGAAGCCTATCACTTGAACATGTGAATAATAATTCAAGTTCTTCAAGCGTTAAAATAGAAATAAAATCACTCAACATTTCTCACTGAACCACGGTCAATCGTTAAAATTCTATATATCTGTCGATCTATAAACTGCAACGTTTGAATGAAACTATCTTCATTTTCAGGCTGAGAAAATAAAGCAGATCACAGCTTTATTCAAAAAATCAGATCATATTTTTATAGACTTACACTAATAAAAATGTAAATCAATCGTTCAAGCAATATCAGACCGAGTAAAAATATAAAAAATCACATTTTAAGACGACTAGATAGGGGTAATTATTGTACTGTACGAATATTGATCACCAGCAGAGTAGCTAATACTGCACAGCAGTTACATGTTCATGGCACAAGCGTCACGAGACTCAGTCCTGCCCCTCATTAATTTGCATTAATGAGGAGATTGGAATTCTCGGAAGTGAGATATTAGCATACCTCCATGAAATCATGAAATACACGAGGAAAAACACAAGAAAATACAGGCAATAAAACACAATTGACATGGAAATTCACACACCTAAGTAGTCACATTTGATTGAAGCAAAACAAATGTTGAGGTACTCACCGGGATGAAGAGACTCACTTACACCAGCGCGGCGTCTGTGCGCATCTGTGTCGACGAGAGAGGCGGCTTGCGTTGTTGGGTATTTTATACACATATATATTTCGCATAATTTTTATGATTCCGGCAGAAAGTTATACAACACGTTTGTGAGACTAACATACAATGAACATATCATAAGGAATAGTGCAAATACCAATGCCTCAAACATATTCCCCTTTACAACACACTAACCCAAATAACGGAATTGTAAAACTGTACGCGCTTAATAGCTCCCATGACAATGCTGTCCTAATTAAATTGGCCAGCCAGCCCTCTTTTAAGTTAACTACACATCGAGTACATGATAAAATAAGACATATCCTATTATTGCGTTTTCCAACAGCACAGGACACAGTCATTCGGATTACAAGCACAGTTGCACTGGTGTGGCTTCAGTTCAGATTTCCTGAATTATTCACGGTTCAGAAAAAGTGCTCGTGACGAATGCATTCAGAGCTTCTCGTTGATTTTTCCATGGAGAGATGGAAATAGAACAAACCGCCCTTCTGCAAGGATCAATCCATCACCTCGTTACTTTTAATCGCACAAATTCTGCTCACTCAAAATATTTCATTCTTTTTTCAATGAATGACATTAAATTTCTATCACATTTATTTCAAAAGCATTTCCTCCAAAGAAAAACTGCATCTCTTATGAACCAAAAATAACTCTTACCCTTCCCAGCGATGTTTCGATCTCTGTTTCTTTCGACCCTCTTTGTTATCTCTAATTCCCTTTTCCCTGCACAATAGTCGGAGAATTTTTAATTATTGATTCAAATTTTTAAATAAGTTTAACTTCATATATATGCAAACATGTTTCGACGCACGCCATATATTCACGAATTTTTCAGAGTGTGATATTTTCAGTCAGTACTTGATTACGACGCACCTTTTCGGATGGTTCGCGAAAAACTACTAAGCCTTTGTCCCTAGTGATGCCTAGAGTATTTTTGAGGGCTGTCCTCTAATCTCATATATGACCATTCGTATTTCTCCGATCTTCAGAAGTGCACGCCTACAACCCTTCTAATTGGCGGTTCTGGAACAGGCCTTCTCCCTATTTGCTGTTAAAATGTTGTGGCAAGCGTGCTGTTTTCTCCGCCTTCTGCTGAGCTTGTTTTCTTTTCGCTACGACCGCTCGTTCTCAGGCTCCCCAAGTTCAAGTGTCGTGCCATATATATCTGTCAACCTCTGTGGCTGGAGTCCTCGACCGGTGGAACTAACGTTTTTCGGTTCAAGGGTTTGTGATTGAATTTCGCCCTATGTTGTCCGGCCGAAGCCTCTCAAGCTCCTCGACCACAAAATTCTGCTGATCCCACAACACATCGCTCACACGATACACCCAACACATGTCCGACAACAAACCCTCAGGCATGCACATGTTGAAGCAACCTGTACTGTTGGAATACGCAATTTTCTATGTGTCACGAGAAAACGGGGCCTCTCCTCCTTGTTAACATTCCATCAACAAGAAGATCAGGCTCTCGGAATTGAGGGGTTGGCTTACCTCCATGGGATACATAAACAGTACAAAAAATTAATGGATCTTAATCGACATTACAGTGCATATACTAAAAAAAGAGTGGCACTCACCGATGAGAGCTGACCCACTTACATCAGCGCGTTTCAGTGCGCTATTTTTGCCTCGGTGAGATGTGGTGCGAGCGTTAACGGGGTTTTTTAAACGCCATTAAAATGCTAAAGAATCTTTTACAATGGAGCATCCTGGTACAAAGCATTAATCGTAATTTACTGGAACTGTAAGTGACACATATTGACAAATACTACTCTGCCTAATTGACCGGTCAATTTCTTCAAGTGAATTACACACGAAACACATATAATGAAATAAGGCCTGACTATCGGGTTGGCGCATTCCAACGGCACAATGGATGGCTATTTGACCTCGGTTCACTAGTTCTTTCAACCACGAGCAGCTTCAGTTCAATCCCTGTTTCTTACACGGTGCATATACTGTCTTTGGACGTTTTATGAAGAAGTCATGCTTGCAATCAATAGGAGAAAACCGCCCTCCTGTGGAGCAACAAAAATTTTGACAATTACTTTGATTCTACAATTTTCTCATACATATACAGGGTGTTTCAAAAATACACGGCATAATTTCAGGTATGTATTTCCCACATGTAGACAATCAAAATAGTTCATTACAACATATGTCCGGAAATGCTTCATTTCCGAGTTATGGCCTTCACAACATTGAAATTCACCGGAACGTTTTTCTTTCCGCAGGTCGTTGCCATTACAGAAGATGTTCAAAATGACCACCTCCTGCTTGAATACAGACCTCACATCGATGTCTCATTGACCTGCGAACACGATCCCACACTCCAGGAATGTTGCGTATGTCCTCAGAGCGTGCCACAATTCGATTCCGAAGGGATTCCAAATCAGGCACCGGAGACGAATAAACCAATGATTTTAAATGGCCCCACAAGTAGAAATCGAGAGGGTTCAGATCAGGTGAGCGTGGAGGCCAAGCAATTGGGCCACCTCTACCTATCCATCGATCAGGAAATCTTCGATCCAAGTACCGGCGAGCCGTACGACTGAAGTGTGCAGGAGCGCCGTCATGCAAGAAGTGAGCGTGCTGACGATCGATCAGTGGAGTGTCGTCATAAACATCAGGTATGATGTTTTCCAGGAAGTTTGTGTACGCCTGCCCCGTAAGTCTGTTTACAAGTACATGGGGTCCAACTAACCGATCACCAATGATACCGGCCCACATGTTGAGGGAGAACCGCACCTGGTGATGAGATACAACAGTTGCATTTGGGTTTTCATACGCCCATACATGCTGATTGTGGAGATTTGTTATGCCATCTCGTGTGAACTGTGCTTCATCTGTAAATAATACTAAGGCAGGAAAGTTCGGATTTGCAGCACATTGCTGCAAGAACCACTGACAGTACCTAACTCGTGCAGGGTAATCTGCTGGTGACAGCGCCTGTACACGTTGCAAATGGTAAGGATACAATTGATACTCTTTCAGCAGTCTCCAGACAGTCGTATGGGGAACATTCACTTGCAACGCTAACCTTCGTGTGCTGATAGAAGGAGTTCTGTTCACAATCTCCAGAATCTCCTCCTGTTCTTCTGGAGTTGTAGATCTTGGTCGTCCCCTTCCCAATCCAGGAGAGTCAAATTTTCCATACTCGCACAGACGCTGATGGAGACTTACAAATGTCTTCCGATCTGGACATTGTCGCTGTGGGTACCTCTCCTGGTACAAACGACGAGCCAGCGCAGCATTGCCGTCTGCCTTACCGTAGATCAAGTGCATCTCTGCCAGCTCCTGATTTGTGTACATGACACACAGTCGAACGCCAAACACAACACTGAATTTAACCTTCGCCTAGGAATGATCTGTCAGAGTGCCCTCTTAATGTGTCCTTTGACGGCAACGACCTGCGGAAAGAAAAACGTTCCGGTGAATTTCAATGTTGTGAAGGCCATAACTCGGAAATGAAGCATTTCCGGACATATGTTGTAATGAACTATTTTGATTGTCTACATGTGGGAAATACATACCTGAAATTATGCCGTGTATTTTTGAAACACCCTGTATATGCACATATTCCACATTTAATTCAACTGCTCCAATTCTCTTTTACGTTATATGAACCTATCGTTTCCAGCGGTATCTATCGTAACAAAAGAACGAGCCTTACCCGCCCTGACGACGTTATCAAAAATTTTCCTTTAAACGACCTCCCCGGTTCGGGATCTTCTTCCCTCTTCAAAAGCAAAATGTAAACTTTTAATTTGTTGATTCAAGAAAAAAATATATCTTAACAGGTTTCGCTTCTCACTTATTTTCCAGAGTATTACATTTAATTTAACACCTGTTCACGACGCAGAGTATAACATTTTAGGGATAATAATGCTTAGCCACGACGAACCTTATCGAAATGCTCGCAAAGACTCACTGACTCTTGTTTTTGCGTCCTGGCCCAAGTGTTCTTTTGGGGCTACCCTCTTTCCAATCATGACCAATGGTACTACTCTTGCACCTTCTAAGCAATCGCCTACTCTGTCCCATTGGCTGTTCTCGAGGTTGCACGCATCCTATTCGCTGTTAGAAGGACACGAATTTTCCCGCCCATATTTTGCGAGGTGATCTTGAAGTCAAAACCCGTTGGTGAGAAAGCCTTCCCACGACTCTACCCTCTACCCTCTACCCTCTACGCCGGGCCTATGGTCAACAAATTTTGCCTTTGTGGTCAAACAACACTGCCCTTCTTGTTCGAGCTCTCGAGGTCTGATTACAAAGCAAAACATTCGCCCCCACTTCGAGTGCCCGCTTCGCTTACACGACACATAAATCTATGTTGAGTGTAAACATTCAGGCCTACACACATGTTAGAGCGATCCACTCGTTCCGTTGGAATGCGCCTGAACACAGTTTTATAAACTCACAATTTTAGTTCAAGCAATCAATAAATGCGCACAAAATTCGTTACACACAATCACAAGATTTATTATACATGATCAAATTTTTCCTAAATTTTCATTTTCAATTCGCAAAAATTTATTATTCTTAACAGATTCTCGACATATGTGCACTAAGATATACACGAATCTTAATAGTGCTGCAAATACCCTACAAAGATGCAAAAAAAAACGAAGCAAAACACACTTTAGCAAAACACAATTGAGTCGTAAAAAAACACAATTTAAAAAAACACAAACCAGTCTAAAATGCTCAAGATTGAAATGTTTCCTAACACAAGAGACAGAGACGAAATGGACGAACGAGCGTAAATTTAAAACTTTTAGGCTTCAGTCCTATTGGATAATTTTAGAGCAACGAAATCATTAGTATTTTCATTGAGTGTCGGCTTATGCACGTGAATATGAAATGCTTCTATCATTTGGATATGCTGTTTTTTAATAACATGATATAGAATTCTTGTGTTTGAATGAAGATCTTCATTCCAGTGCTTATAACTATGATCAACTCGGAAATGATTAAAAAAATTAAGCCTTGATTAAGCCTTGCCCAGTTAGTTTTTGTTTCAGAGTCATCCTAGTCATGCCAATGTAACAAACATTTATTAAGAAGCCCACATTCTCTACTTTCACGCTTAAATTGATATTTTACATTGACTCTCTAGGTCACTGACCCTGGCTTTTGAAATATCATTTCGTACTAAGAGATAACTGATTTTACGATTTTTGTAATACACACAAACTTTAATTGTTGTATCTGGGTCTATAGGATTTATATATATTATGACAATGTTCTTGGAGACTTGCTCGACAATTTTGTAATGATTGTGGATTTGGTTATCTCTTTTTTTACGTGAACAAACTTTTGTTAGTTTATGCATGATTTTGTGCAATCGTAGTCTTGTGAACGCTGATGATTCCGACACTCCAATGCAGTGAGCTCCCTCGAGGGTCTGCGTCGCTGGCTGATTTACTATTATAATATTTCACCTGGTCGTCTCGTAATTGCTTTGTTGATCTTAGAGCTTGTCAAGACAGTTGTCAACTGCGCCACTTTTGAGCGACTATAAGACCTCTAGCACCGTCTACGTATTGAAATTAACTTCCTATCGAATTATTGGTACTGATAAATTTCGACGTAACATGTGGCTCCTGATGGAGTTCAACAAAGTGCATCTTCGATTTCAATAGTTGAATTATTTGGGGACGAGGACTAAAATTAGTGAATGTGAAACTATATCAGTTCATTTAATTCATGCTCCTATCCATGGGATTTTTCTCAAGATTAATTATTAGCAACCGGAGGAAAAGGATGATCATTAAGATTTTTATCAAAGTTAAAAACCATACAGTTAAACGTTTCATTTTCCCTGGTGAACTTCAAAATTTTGGTCTGGAAATTGTAATCATGCGCATGTTTTTATTGAACCGACCCTGAAAAGAAGGGACTTTCCACTACCCCTTCACTGCATGAATTATTTTTTTAATAGAAAAATATCAATTTATGAACTTGTCAGTAATGGCGTCCAAACTGAACTGTTTGAGGGGGGTGTCGAACGCGTACCATACGCCTTCATTTTATGTTTAGTATGTCTCATTAGCGGTAAATACCGTAGGATAGTCAATTGCCTCAATAATTATTTTCATATCCAGTAAAATTCTGTGTGTCATATTCGACACACTATGCAGGGAAGGGATATTGTGGACTTCGTCTCGTGAGAAGAACAGAGCCTGAATCTAGCCATCCATCTCCATGAGGCTAGAAGACATATTCACGCTTTTGAATTCTCTTGGTATGAATTTAGAGAGAGTATGAATGAGAGCATTCTCTCATTCTATTCCTCGTTCACCACCTTAAAAGTATGTACTTGTATATCTTGAAAATTATAAGAAGGTAGGCAGGTCTCTTCAATAAACTCGTTACCACTACTCACCGGTTCTATTTTTGCACATTGAATTACTTTTATATTTTTAGTAATCACCAAACATTTTTTCTCATTTTGAACAAACCAATTTTTCTCCTTGCCCACCACCATGCATGCATTTCTGCCATTTATCTCCCCAGTATTCGCATCGATATCTTGAACTCCTTTTTCCTTATTAGTCTCAAACACTAGCTACTTCCAGTCTTGCTACTCGAATGTATCTGCTAAAATTCTTGCGATCTTCAGCATGCTATTGCAACATAATTCAATTTCTGCTTTCACTCTTTATTTCATCTTCTATTTCTCTCATATTTAATACTCAGTGAAAAAAATGAAGCAGCTCCGTTGATATCCCTGCGTTTATGCCGATGTGTCAAACGCTCCACTTAATGTATTTTCAAAACGGAAAGTTCTTAAAGTATTTGTTTATTGAGCAGAATAACTTCAGTACGCATTGATTCGCTCAATGGAATGACTGCATGAATACCTTCCACGGTTTGCTCAGTTAACACTTCTTAGAAGCACATTCGGTTGTCTCTGTGCATGCACAGGTCTCAGTCTCCGTCTCTGTGACCTGTGTTGTCTCATTCGGTGGTCTCAGTCTCTGTGCATGCACATGTCGATTTCTACGTCAAAGTGAACACACCATTGCACTGAGAAATTTTTACCAAAAATGGTTGGATATATTCATTTTAGTGTTTGAAATGGTGTCAATTAGCTGCTTCGTCCACGAATGAAAAATTTAACAACAGGGATTCATTCCCATAAATATGACGTGCCAAACATTGCCATTTTTTCCAACAACTGGGATTCATTCCAATAAATTTGACGTGCCAAACGCTATCATTATTTCGGTCAATATTTTGGAAAAGAATGGACACTAAAAGACTAGCCCCGACAATTTTATGTTCACAGTAGAAATCAAGATTTTGTAATCATAGTTTAGTGCGGGCGATATAACGCTAAAGTCTCTCATGGGGCCGAGCAACACGGATCTCAATGGCTGAAGGTACTCCACAAAACTATAGACTACAGGCGAACACAACAGAAGAAGCTCTGGCCTTGGTCAGATCCTCAACCATAAGCTGCTCAACCAGATCCTCAACCATAAACCATAAGTTTATTCTCAAGCCTGCCATGCCATCATGAAGAGTTAGGATTTCACTTTTATCACGTAAATGAAGACGCCTGCCAAGAGAAAGTTATATTACTCACCACATCTCTCGTTAAAAAATTTCATTCCTATAAATCAAAACGTAACATATTTTTAAGTCGAAGGGAGGAGTCAGAGATGCGTAATCATCCATACGTATTGGAGGCCAAGGTAAAGAGGACTTACAAGTCCTAAAGGATACAAGGTGAAGAGGCAACGAGACGCGAACTAGAGTGGGTACGGAGAGTGGACATTGGATCGAAACAATTACGTAATGTGGGACGGCAGTGCATGAGTTCAGTTTAGAGCAAACTGTACATATGCTGAGAAGGGAAATAATTTTTTATAATCATCAAAACAGGCTTAATAGAGCTAAATTTATCCCTCTATTTTTATCTCTGATTACGTATCATGACGAAGTTTCCATTCTCGTCGTAGATTCCAAGGTTTGGTTCATGGATTACACCTGGTTAAAAATTTCTTATACTTCAGTTACACAGTAGAGCATTTTGATTTACGTTTGTTTTAATTCTGATTCTGGTTACAAACTTCGTTTTCAAAATTTATTAGCGATCAAGAATCCTGCTGTGCCTCAAACTGCCATATTCATTCACCTGACACGTCAAAATATTTTTCAATTTTTTTATTTCGTTTCCTCCATACCATGTACGAATACAAAAAAAACTTAAAGTAAGGGCTTCGAAATTAAGGAGCCACTACGGTAGATTTAGTGTTTGATGAAAAGTAGAATCATTTTTCGTGTAGAGGCAAAAAATATCATTTAGAAGCGGCTTAAGTGCCATCATTGAGAAAAGTATTTTCGATGTTGAGACTCTGATCAAAATTCAATGAATACTCTGCAAATATCCTAGGCAAAGATTTGCTTCACTGTTTTTGCGCTGACAGAATCTATCGATTAAATAGCTTCGAACCTTATTTCATTAAGGCCCGGGTCACTTGTCTCGGATCTTAAATTAAAAACCACTCAAAATTTTCCAGCCATTGATGTATTTCATCTCATTGTGTTTCGTTTTTCTCAATCACAGTTTTACAACAGAAATGTGGCTCAAAAATGCTGTCTTTTTTTAACTTGACAATTGGGAATTGCTTGTTCTAACCAATTTATAATATTAGTTTTATCTCGCTTGCACAGCAATATCGCGATAGGAAAAAAGCAAAAATAAATCTTAAAAAATTTAATGCGACAGTTTCATACCTAGGTTCATTTTCAATAAATTCTGAGAAAATGTTAAGTAACGTTCAGTTCAAATTCATATTGCAAGTGTAACTCTTAAATGCAAAGAAAGAATAAAAACTCGAAACTGGGAGGAGACACTGAGCAAAATTTCAGTTTATGTTATGATAGACCTGGAAACAGGAATGCTACATTTAGTTCTTTTGCAGTACGTGGAGTGAAGAAAAATGAAAGATTTTATGTACAAGTGTGGAAAAATTGGAAACAACAAGAGAGAAGAAATCAAAATGTAGAAATGTTAAAAGTAAACAAAAACAAAATACACAAAATAAAAAAATTCCCAGTATTAGAGAGCCCTGAAATAGGGAATGCAATCAAAGTATCAATATGTCTCATTAAAAATTTAAAACATGCTCTGTTGAGTAAGACGTTGGCGTTCTGGATTCTTTGTACTTATACATAAAATGAAATCTTTTTTCAATGACTTGCAACATTCATTTCCGATCAAAATAGTAAACGGCTAGCTTATATTTTATTAAAAAGTTTTTTATTCCGTACATTTTGTATTTATCTGAGTTCTTAAATTTTTCTAATTTTAATTTCCTCTCTCGTATATTTTCAATTTAAACATTCTTATGAACCCCATCCTTGTCTGCATGAATTGGCTAATATCTTAGTTCCATAAACCTGAATTCAGTGCTCGTAGCATGAGTAGATACATTGGTAGGCGTGTGGCATCTAGATTTAAAAATTATTTAGCATTTCTGTAAGTTTTAGAGTTACGTGTTTAGAATGAATCTTCAATGAATATTACTTTGTGTTATCAAACAATTTGTTGAAAATGAGCCTAAGCTCAAAACTTTCACCTAAATGTATTTAAGATTTTTTATCATTTTTTAATTCATCGTGTAATTATGTATTTTAGGCATTTTTGTGAGCTTATAGATTGATCCCCGTTAGAAATTATTGCTATTTTTCAGCTCGATGCCGTAAAGGTAGAATTATCAAAATGTTTTGAAAAGTAGCATTATCATGCATTTATTTCTACCTGAAATTTTTTTTTAGGTGTGGTGAACTTTGATTAGCAACTTAAGAGCAGAACAAAACAACGCACAGCAAAAACGTAAAATCAATATTTTACCTATTAAAAAATTCACTTAACTGAGAGGAATATGTTTTTCCCTCATTATCTAATACCATAACAAGGGACTTCAATGATCGAATTTGAGGAATATAATAAAACAAAATATCAGTTTTTCAAATTGTTCATCTCGTTTAAATCTAAACAATTTACATAACTGCCATTGTTAATAGAAATATATCTAGAGAATTTGGATTTGCGATAAATTTTGCACAATATTATACATCCTACATATAATACAAGCTTCTCAACGTGGTAATCGGAAATACAATATATTTCAAATAAGAATAATTAATAATACAGTATAATGCTGATATTTAAATATTTCCTCGCTGCTATACATAAATTATTTATAAAATAGCCCCAGGCTAGCTACGTACAATAAACTCTTCCACATACACTTCTGGGTATTTGTACATGGTTTACAAAGGGCAGTTTGCAGGACAGTAGCTCGGGTCGAGAGCGCAGACCGCGTAGTCGTAGTCACAGATGAAAGTTTCTGGGTTGTACAGAGATCCCGGGGGGCAGTTGGCAACGGTCTCGAGGTAGTCAGACCCAGTCTGTAAATAAATTCATATTATAACTCTAATTTCACCTTTGAAATTATTCAATGAATGACTGGATCACACATCAGATGCTGGGTATGTCTCCGTTTAGATCATGCTTGGTTTAAAAGACAACAAAATAGTTTAAGTTCGATGTTAGAGTAAATGACAAATCAGTGCTTCGTAAAGGTTTTCAGAAAGACTTTGAGTTCCATTCTGTCAATGTTAATATAATTTTCCTGTATTTTATGCATTGCTCCTCTTGCACAGTGATATGCAGTTTGGCAACACTGTAGAGAAAACTCTCCCAAGTCAAGTATGTAATGTCTTCTAGTTGTTCTTCGCAACATATACTCTATAAACTACTAATTTAGCTAATTATTCTAAACCACTTGAATGAATAGTGTTTCGTTCCCCCCTTTGTTTTGTCGTTTAAACGTAAATACGTATGTTGATAGCGCTTCAGTCATTGAAATTCTAACACTTTTTATTCAAGTACTTTAGAAGTTATTTTGGGGCTGCTGTACTTCATCACAATCGGCATGACTTTTCGAAGTCACAAGCAGCAACCCCATTTTTATTCGCAAGTGCTCTGTAAGAAATGGGTTCAATTTGTCGCACGAAAAACATATTTAATGCATCCTAATTTTGTGTTACTATTGAGGGATCTCAAAATATTTTTTGTACTGTCCTGGACATCAATTTTAAACACGTACAGAAATACCGCACTTAAACATTACCAGCTACTATTGAATGTCTAGTAACATAATCCTATTGCCCAAGAATATAAATTAATTTTAAACTTAACGCAGCTCGAGTCGATATTCTGATCATACAGCCAAATACAAATTATCCGATGGAAAGTATCTGAATTTTTCGAGTAACTCATTTGGGATATAAAATTTACCTGCCTCTGACGCCTAGCTACTACCATTTCTAACTGGTTATTCAAGAAATATCGACAACCTATAAAATGTAGATACTGATTATAAATTATGACGCAGTACATTCAGTCAGCGTCTGAGAACTCAATCTAAAACTAAATTAGTCAATGGTACCGTAGGTTTTTTGTAAGTTTTATAAAGTTTTAGTTTTTTATTTGTAAACTATTTTTTGCTCCCCTACATATATATTTTTTGGGATCACCTCACTGAAAAATTAAGCCTTTTAATTTTATAAGAATCAAGCTTTCTGTCAAACAAAAATATGGTAGTTTAGGTATACTCACGTAGGCACACTGGTAAAAGATGCTGCAGTCGTCCGGGTCCGGGTTATTCCCGGGATACGAGCAGTGCTCGCCGGGGGCAGCCGTCGGGTAAGTGGTGGGCTTCGTTGTAGTTGTTGAGGTTGAGGTTGTCGACACAGTCGTAGCGTCGGGGTCCTAAAAATTCGTTCATGTGCATGCTATTCATAAAGATATCAACTCATATTTTTTTCCATCGGGAAATACTGCAGTTTGTCCATGAATCGAAAGCGACTATAAATACTACGGCGAATGTGCGCGTTCTGCTATTTTTTATCAGCAGTTTTTTATTTGAATAAGTCGTACGAAATGCGAAAACATTATACGAAAATCGGGAATTTGGAGGAATTTACTTACTTTGCTTTGCACAAGCAATTACCACGTATTTTCGTTCACGAATTAATTTGGTCTGAAAACATTTTTACGGATAACATAAGGGACAGATGCGGTAATAATTTTCATTTCCTGAGTTTAAACAAAATGAAAAATAATTGAATTTTGATTTAGTTGTACTATTAGTCATATGTTGATTAAAAGTATCGATTATGTACGTATACATGATGAACTTAAAATATTTAGAAAAAATCTTAACGTATTTATAAAATGAATGTACGGACTTGAAATTGTTTAGAAATTTAAAATGTTTCTTATAAACTCGTGTGTAAAATCACTGCACAAAACTCTGGACTAATTTTTCCACAAGATCATTATTACCTTACAGTGCAATGAGATTGAGGGCCTAAGAAATTACCATTCGAGAGGAACACACATCAGCTACAGCGAATTAGGTTTCGAAGCTACAGTTACTAATCCTATCGTTATTGACTTCAACAGTCGCACATTCAGTCAATAAAGGCTTGAACTACAGTGAAAACTTATTATTTTCTCAGCACTTTCTGTCACAAATACTCACGCGCGTGGTGGTGGAGGGCGGGGTGGGGGTGGTGATGGGCGCGCCCGTGAAGGTCTCCACCAAGGTCTTAATGAGAGGGAAGGGCCTCGAGCTGCACTGGGAATGGAAGTCGTCGGTCTCAATGCTCCAGACCATAAGGCCGAGCAAACCCTTTTGTTGGGCGTAAGCCGCCTGGAGGGAAGAAGATAATGAAACTTCATGAGTTGAAAATTTTTCTTCTTAAGCTAGAAATTTTTCCCTCCGAAGATGTACTGCGTGACGTTAAAATTTAAATCTAATTTCAGGTATCCCAAGTGCTTGAAACTCTCATGCAATAGTTGCTCGCTTATTTTTGCAAGAAGCATTAGGTTGTAAGTAGGAAAATTTTCACTGTTCATAAATGATCGTTAGTTCCCCAAAAAATCTGTTGAAGATTCATCTAATATATCTTTAAATTATGTTTTAATCAAGAGATACTGGGAGAAGCACATGCACCATTGATTTCCTGGCTCTGTTATCGGAGGCCAATGCCTTTCTCATGTCTTTTTCATCAAAATTTATTAACCCCGGAATGTTTTACAGGATAATATTAAAACAGAAAAAGCTACGGACTATGCTAATGATTGAACTCTCACTTAAAATAATTTTTAAAATTATTGTCCTAATAAACTGAAGTTTTTAAAAAGCCTACAATGTCAAAATATCCATGGATTTTTTTTAATCTTTTGAGCATGTTTTCATCCCCATTCATATAAGAGCATTACAGAATGTGTTGGTCAGTTTTCAACTAATAGTTAATACTTGTAATCCAAATAGATCATTATCAGGCATCCAGAAGTTCAGTTCCAAAAAAGATTATCAATTTTTCTTGGCTACAAGATTTTCTACTAGTGATTTGAAGCGTATGTTGTTGAGTAAAGCAAATAATAATAATACACTAAAAATGAATTTTGATTTATCAAAAAAATGACATCAAGATAAAAATAACAGTTTTTTGTCAGAACTTTCCTCGCTTCATTTTTCAGGTTCTGAATCATATTAAAAGATTCACAAGCAGTAGGGCACCTTAAAAAACAGTCAAATCGTGGCCTTATTGTACAAGTTTTACAGCATTTGGCTTCCAATTTTTAAAGTAAATAAATTTTTAGGGTAATGAAAATAATAATGAAATAGCAATCGCTATTTTTTAATATTCATTAGAAATAAATGGTAATAATGCTTGACAACCACTAGTGGCTTTATGTGAATGAAAAAATCCTAATAATGAAATCGTGGGCTTTACTGGCTACTTTCTTTTCTTATAGTTATCTAGCATATATATTATAAAATTTCACTGTAAATGATTTTCAGTCAGATATATAAAACGGAATTTAAAACGAATTCCTTCTTCTCTAAGATGGTAATTTTTCCCTTAAGGTTGTAATCTGGTGTCTACATTTGCATACAAATAAGATGGTAAAAACTGATTCTTCCTCTAAAGAGCTTCAAAAACAACTTCGAAATATCATTCTGACCAATAGACACTATTTTAACTGATTCATATCTGCCATTTTCATCTCTACGAATGGCTCCCGCATTTTTATCTGAAGTAACTAACTTTTTTTACCAAAAATTGGGAATTAAAAGCGAAATAGATCACAAATGCAGCAGTGAATGTTTATGGAGAAGTAAAATCCCTATGCATCAGAATAAACTAATATAGCATAAAATATTTAAGGATGAAATTAATATGAAACCAATAGGATAGTTAAGTGTACTGCTGGTAATTTGATTACTTAATATGGTCTTGGAACAGTGGCATAATGCAGAATTTACTCCTTATTTGCAAAACACCCAATAGTTGTGACTTGGGTACTTGTGGGTTATCTGTCACCACTTGTTCGAAGGAAAAAGTGTTTTTAGGGGAAATAATTCTAAATGTATTTGTTTTATGAATATGAGTTGATATTCTGGACAATATGAATGGATTTTTCATTAGAGAAGGTATCCTTGTTGATTTATATTTATTTTTGATGCAATTTATCTATTTTCTATGCATATATAATGATTCTCTGAGACCTTCCTCTTCAGTTCTTGGAAGGTCCCAGAGATTCATTCTGGCCTGAAACAAAACAAAAATTAAAAACATAAAAATTATTTATAATTTAATAAGCCATACTAACTTAACCTAACCTTGGCACCAAAAAAATCAAATAATTAAAAACGGTGACAGATAACTCACAAGTACCGGGACTTGATTTGACAACAAAATTTAATGCACTCAACGCACTAATATTAAAGATCTCTTAGAGAAAACCTAAAACTAAAATTAAGAAGAGTCTCTGAAGTCCAGACTTCCAATGATGGCAAAGCAAGCCTTTGTAAATAACATAAATATTGTGAAGACTGATGAAAATCCAATACGATATTTGAATGATGCTGCTTGATGTCCATCTATTAGTAGTTTTCGGTTCGATACTTTCAACAGCAACGAGTACAGGCCAACGAAATTTTTAATCTGTGAAATTGAGCAGTAAGAGGATTGCAATCAAAGCGTTAAATGCATTACTTGAACTTATTTGCTCGGTCTGAAGAAGTAAAATCTTTACCGCAGTGTGCCATGGAACTTACCTTCGCTTGCATGGACTCCGGACTGTCGTAGCCGCACCACGTGTTGCCAAAGTTGAAATCGTAGCCGAAGGGTTCGTTCATGGCGGGGTCTTTTACGATTGTCCACGAGCTTTGAAGTTCATGTTCGCACAGCTGAGAAAGATGAAACTATTTATTGACACTCTGCTTAACTTATGGTGCGACGCATCTTTTCTCATTTCGCTACAAAATGCACACAACTCCTCGAAATGACTGAAATTAGGAAGCAGCAACCGACAAATGGCCAAATAAATTAATGAATAGAACTATTTATTTAATTTATAGCCCCCAGCAATGGTGTTGAACTTTGTTGACCATTTCAACACATAGATTAATCCCTGTAATTAACGGAATGTTTTCAGTGAAATGTTTCCAAATTGTAGAGCTCAAAGAAATAATACAACTTTCCAGATTACACTGGTTGATAATTATCTTCGGAGAAGTTTTTCTCAGGTGCGATGTTTCCTAATTTAGTTGAAAATCAAATAACTAACAAGCTGCCACATGGATTACGTTTGAAAAGTGTCTGTTCATGAATGTATGAATGTTGATTTGCGAAGGTAGGACCAGGTTAATGATAATGAACGTTATATTGTAACCTAGCTCGCTACCACAAATAATTTAATTGAAACAAAACTGAAACGATAGTGAAGACTCGTGATTTTTTTCAAATCTGACCACTTTTTTGCATGTAATTGCGTCGCAGTGAAAATCAAACTAAAAGCTATCAGAATGTGTCACTCAGTGTCGTACGAGCATCGGAAGTTATGTTTCTAAAACATCAGATTGTCAAAAATAGCAAACTTTGTTAACTTACTTCATTATAGCCCAAGAAACCAGGAGATCTGGTGTAAGGTCCAGCACTGCCTGGCTGGGATGCTGGAGCGTACGTGCCGGTATTGCTTGTAGAGTCCAGCCTGTAACAGCGGCCGTATGTGGCCGTCCCAAGTACCAGCTTCGAGGGAGGGGCTCCCAGCTCAATCCAGTAGTTGATGGCATAGTCGATGTTGAGGTAGGCGTTGCCACCAGTATCCTGGAACGAAGACGTAAAAAATTAACCATAATTTATAGCCAAATCAGAAACGTCAATTCTGAAGTCAATCGTACAGCACAACAAACCACTCGTTACACTGGTGTGGGAAATTGGTTATTTTTCTAAGCGGAATCCGCACGACGAGTTATGGACGCAAGAAAAATAAAAAAATGAAAGGAATAATATTTTTCGGAATTCATTTGAATATACATATTGATTTAACAAAATCATTGAAATAACAATTTCGATTCAATTTAAAAAGAATAGTTACCTGAGGGTAAGGATAGAGGATAGTATGATGATGAGTGTAACTTTCTTAGGCGCCATGAAGGTCGTACGTCATAACGTGGATCATGTCGACCGTGGCAGAGAAGCCGGGCACGTCGTAGGCAGCATCTATGGTTGACTTGCCAGCAGAGACGGCTGCCGTGAGCAGGAGTCCTTTGCTGTGTAGAGCTGTGTTCAGTTCCGACATCAAGATGACGAAGTTTTCCTGTAGAAGAGTCATGTTTCTCTAAATTTAACATTTATTAGGCGTTTGTATACGTCAAGTGATGAAATTTTTGAAAACTACCTCTTCTTTCACATGTGAGTGCGGTGATTGAGATATTTCAGAGCCATGGTCATGTCCTACTGTATTAGGCAACTCGAATGATTTACAAAGCGCGGGAGTGGGCTGATGCAATGAGGTCGATAGTTTCGCTGGTGTGATAAAACAATTTGGTGTTATTATTTCTAGTGCATCCATAACAATGATACTTTATGTAGGCCTAAAGATATTTTATTTGAACTGTTACTCATTACAAAAATTAAATGGCAAAAAAATATAATTTTTTAACATGTCATGAGATTCCAAAACACTAGGTACTGGTTGCATTTGCAGTTTATGATTAAAATTTTAATAAATTATTGCATTTTACATTTCGCTGTGGTAGAGATCTAATCCCGTTTCCTGTAAATGATCAGACGCGAATTAAATAGTTATTCTTTTGACTCTCTTTGGAACAAATTAGTAAATTTTTTAATTGTTAACGTGTTGCACATGAAATCTTAATTTTTAACTTGATGATAAAAATATTTCTGTCTATAGAGGTAGATATATTGACTTTTTCTTTTCATGAGAACAATATTTTTTTATTTTATTGCAAAAAGAACTATGAGTAGGAGAGTTTATATTTTACGTAAGTTGTGTTTTAGTAGGACAGATAATTAGATTAAGACGAGTATTTCAAAACACTTTTCTAGGGATATCAGATCGTTTTCATGTAATTTAAGCAACTTTCATTTATCTTTCCGAGCGTCAAGGAAAATAAGGTATACTCTCGGTTCACGCATAAAATCGCATGGCTACCATTTATTATTTCCTGGCAAACGAATTCATTTGTTTAATCTCTCATTTTTACAACTTCTGAAGTTTATTTCACTGGTTTTCGTGAAAGTAGGCTAAGTTTTAATATGCCATTCCACAAGTTTTAGCGAGTTTCATAAAAATGAATGTTCTTCCTAAGCTGATCGCACGTGAGCATTTGGTTTCTGGCCAAAAGTAATTGGTAATAATTCACCTGTGGTGAATAAATTGTTTAAATAGTATAAATTGTATTAAGTGCCAGAGCCTTTCTAAGTCACGCTTGGTTTCCTCCGATTTGCATGCCATCTCCCATCTCCCATCTCCCATCTCCCATCTCCCATCTGCATGCCATCTCTTAAGAGCAGCGTATTGTCACTTAACATCCACCCTAAAATGGACACAAATTTTAAGAAGTCAAGGTAGTTTTTTTGTAGGAAAGAGTATCATTGCTTTTCCAGGAACTTCATAACTCTCCTTACATTACTTCACTTCACAAATTTCTTCATCAAGTGACTCCTACGTGATTTTGTAGATTTATTCACGACTGTAATTCATTATCATCTAGAAATAAAGTCATATGTATTGAGTTGTGGCTGGAAATTTCATTTCAGTTAAGTGTCACTAATAATAATTCATCGAGACTACTTTGCAACCTACAGCCCGCAGCTTAGATCCAATCGAAATAAATTATGAAATGAACTCATGATAACTTTGACAAGTTAATAGAAAATTTTGCATGAACTTTTTAATGTACACAATTACTCAATCCATACAAAATAAACGAGCATAATTAGGAGATAGTCAAATCAATGTAACCGTAAGTACAAACGATTTCTACTTATTAAAATAGCTTACTCATATTTTCCAACACAGGTCATATAACAAAAATTATTTTTAGTCATATACCACGCAGGCACACCTTAGGACATTGTTGAACACGTTCAGCCCAGTAATTGGGTGGCGACACTGAAGAATTTTTTTCTTTGTAAATATTTTGCATTGTGAAAATACAAGGGGACAACTACTGAATAGAATTTCGGAGAATTTTGCGCAAGATGAACAACACAGAGAGGAGTTATACACTCAATGTTGTGGGGTTTGCATGTCATGGCTGTATTTTTTATTAGTTATAATTAATTATCAAAAACGTTCACTCTTTTTGAATCCTGATAGAGAAGTAGCAAGACATAGCATTACAACAAATCTAAATCTGAACAACTCATCTTACATAATGTGGTTAATCATCAGTTGTACTCATACTGCAATGATCAATTTCCTTTCTCAAGAAAAACTTGGTAAGCATCTCCTTCGTCTTCTAGGTATATCTGGTATTACTTTCTTGATCCCAAGAAACGCGGCAGTTATTAATTCTCTAACCCCTTCTCGGTTATAGGTGAACTCTCTATTACCTTCCTTAGCCTTGAAATTGCCCACTCGATAACTCTTGCTCCACGCTCCTAAGTGTTCACCCTTCAACGCTTAACGTACTCATGGAACCCTGTTGCGCTCACCTTGTCCTCAGGCGCACCACCTCGGTCGGTGGGGTACTCCCAGTCCATGTCGAGACCATCGAAGTTGTGGGCCGCCAGCATCTCCAGCACACTCTCGATGAAGGTGGCACGAGCAGCAGGGTTAGCAGCCATCTGGTCAAGAGAATGGTCAAGCCAGCCACTTCAGCATGCGCGGTACTTAAACACAATTTTTCACAGCCATATTTTTCAACCTGAATTTTTTAGAAGACCTGTGAGGCTGCTACTCAATGAATGTAAATTTGGGAAATTTATGGCGGCATACATGACTTCCATCAAAAAATTTCATTTTTTCACGATTGAAACATTGTTAAAAACATGTGATGAAGTATAGTTTAAGTGAATAATTCTTGAAGGAGAATATTTGCAACTTATTCGACTTTGACTAGATTTTCAACATGCTAGACGTTCAAGATCAATTGAAACTTTCTTGATTTGTGTCTATATTTTCTACCCAACCTGTCATTCGAAATCCATCTGCGCAAAACTAAAAGTAGAAAAGTAAAATTCAAAGCTCAATAAATTGACCATCTGGCTTTATTGACACAGTCGTTGTAACTTTTATTTGACTTATTGGAAGATTTCGTGTTAATTTGGCTAAATCACAATTAGTGTTGAAAGGTAGAGGAACTCAGGAAACAAATTGGTATTCATCTCACAGAATGAACATGAGAAACTGCTAATAAGAGCTTTCAATCTTTCGACACCGTTCGTAGATATAAGTATAAATTCAATGAAAATAACAATTTCAAGTGATATTTTTTGAACCTACGTATAATTAAACAATAAAAATGTTGATGCTGGAAAACACTGTCAGCATACCATTGTTTAACAACTAACTTTTAACAATTAGCACCAGACCTGTTGAATAGGCTTAGAAAATTTACTCACGGCAGAATACTTGGCAGAACCTTCGTTCTAGCCTCCGATGGCCAGCAAAGCCTTCAAGTTCGGGTTGACATTTTTGAGTCCAGTAAAGCGATCAAAGGCGCACTTGCCGTAATTGTCGCACAAGTCGTTCCAGGCATCCAAAGCTTTGATTTTGTTATCAGGTCCAAGTCCGGCGAACCCGTAAATGATGTGGGTGCACAAGAATGGATCAATGTCTTCTACGTCGAACTTGCCCATTCCTTGTCGGTATACGGCCCATGAGCCATAGTAGCAAACCATCACGCTCTCTGTTGAAGGAATTATACGGTAACTTATTTTCGAGCAATCGGTTTAGTTCAAAATTCATTTGGCGGATTACTTAGCAGTCGGACTACTCAGTTGGTGTGCCCGACCTTGCACTTACCCAACGAGTGGATTAAAAAAAATACATGAAGGCCTCAACTTTTTTAGTAATGCTTGTATTGAGTTCCAATTGAAAATTTTTACTACATAAAAAAGAAAAACAGGATTATCTAATGGCTCAAGAGTACAATGCCAGCATCACGACTAAGTTTAAGCGTTACTGGTTCTCCGTTAAATGCCGAACATACGATTTTTAAATGAGATGAGAGCTTGGAAAAACTCCTGGAGAGCTTCAAGCAAGAAAACATAATCCTGAAAGTATATGCATAAAGGAGTTGAGAGCTTCAAAAAGCAGCGTTGAATAAATTATATATAAAAGCAAAAGTTGCACAAGCTCTCAGTGCGCTTCATAAGGAGAAATAAGAAAAATGTTTAAAAAACTTGAATGAAAAACAAAATTTTGTGTGCGTAAATTAAATGACTTTAACCTATTCCTCGGCACATGTAAACAATCGTTTATTGTAAAAACCATCTAAAAGTTATTAAATCTGGATTTAATTCTGTCGTCTGTAGCTGAAGAACCTTGTGTCTTGAACAACGAACAAGTGCTCGAACAGTGTTACAAGTTTAGGGATGTAATCAATGGTACAGGCTTCGCCACCTCGCGGATATGGACAAATTTGAATCATTAGTGTCATTAGAGCAGATTTGGATTGATGTCCACATTTAAAGGATCAATAAAGAGAAAATTAGGAAAATAGTGATTGTTCGACCCAATAAAAACAAAATTAAACGGCTTCATCAAACATTATCAGTTTTGTACGTTAGTCCATGTTAAAAATGACTGTTGAGTATTGATACAGATTTGCCAAGATGTTTTTCCTGTCTTCAGCCATCGAATCTATAGACTGTAAAATGTTGAATTGAGTTAATGTAGAATTTCAGTAAAATAAAGTAGATTTTCAATAGCGATAGTCTTCAGGAGCATGTAAAACCTCGTACGACTATGGATGATGTTCAGGTAAAATGGTCTTTCTTCTTATGTAATTGTAAAAATGTGATTACCTGAAAATGTGATCAGAAATTATACCTGAAAGAGAGACGCTGAGGACCAGAAGAAGAGGTAATGTTGAAAGCTTCATTTTGTGCTGGTTCGCTTGGTTTAACTGTGTCTCTGGCCCCCTCAGACTCTGAATTAAATACTGCAGAACGTGTGAGATAAAAAAATTGTGCCATATGATATTTGTTGCTCTCAATGAATGGATCAATGCATGCGTAGAAATCGCATTGCGTCGTCTTCAAAATGAGGTCATGACGATAGGCTCTTCTGGTATCGGTGCATTTCGAGTTGACCCAGTAAGGCTCTCACATTTTCCATAAGGAAATAATGAAACAATGAATGATGAAGGTATTTTATATTTCGAACCACTGGCCTTTGATTACCATGATTACACGCGAAAAGAGCTATTAATTTCCCTGCTAGTACACTTTCTTTACAGCAAATATTGCATCAAATTTTGAAGCTGCCGAAAAAAAATATTTCGACCATTTCCACGCTGAAATTCATCATCAAAAAATTTCTAATATATACAGTTATACATGGCGTTCTGTAACCGAAGATGCACATCGTCATTTCATCACTGATTGTATTAACAAAATTTTACTTCATTTTTAAAGCAACCAATCCACCGTTCTGACATTTCTGATAAACACTGAAACTGAAATGAGGATTCCTAAAAAACGTTTTCATTTAAGCGCTGATAGATGGGTAAAATTAAAACAAATACTGAATCATACGAAAAGAAAAAATCAGAGAAGATGATTACGACAGTTGCGAAAGCGAATGCGTAAACAGAATCAAACAAACGATATGCCTTTAAATTCTAGTTTTCAAAAGCCCGAACCAAAAAAGAGAAAGATCGAACTGACTCGCGTCATCAAAATCAAGTGGATTTTTAGAAAAGTTCGTGACCAAAATATATCAGGATTTTGACTAGACACTGGGAAGGCACTGCGTGAGGATGTAAATCATTCAATGCGCTCGTGTTCTCCCATTTTGTTCGAGGCTTTTAAGACACTCATAAACTTCAGGAAGAGTTGAAAAGATCTATTTCATCACAAAATGACCAATGTTATTAGTTACAAATAAACGATATACGTTTTGAAAGAAGTCCCTACTTCATAAAAACGTATCACTGTACAAACGTACGAAAAAGCCCTCCTCGCGCTCTTTCTTTTTCGACAACTTTAAGCTATATCAACAAAACTCCAGGGATGTTAATAAAAGACCTGCCCATGTTACCTGACGTTTTGTTAATAACTTGAATTCTTTTTAGAACAAAGTCTACTTGAAGTTAAAAATACATAGGAACCTAGAAAATTGCAGTCAGTATGCCTGACAGCATTTGGCGTGCTGGTAACAAAAATTCTTGTGTTCAATTCTACGAACCAAATTTCACTAACAATGAAATCGTGGCCTAAAAATCAGGGTACACTTTAGTTCAACATATTAGGAATGCCTAATCGTTCTTTATTCATTCAGTTCGCAAGTGTATTAAAGACACTCAAAATATAAAGGGTCCATTTGATATTTCTACGGATTGACATGTATCATATTTTAAGTTTTCAGTAGTACTTTTATACTGCCTTCGATGTAATTACACAAAAAATAATTACACTAACAACTAATGTTCATTCCGTATTACAATTTTCCTAACATTTGGTCGAAGTAGAGCTTATTATGTTCAAGAAAACTAGGACTTCTGTTCAGGCCTGGTGATGATTCATCTCATTGATAAGAAATTCATGGAAATGAGAGATGCGCAAAATGAAGCGAGTATTATCAATTATTCCTTCTTTTTTTTAGTTTTAGAGCCTTTTTGGACATATTTACAAGATCAAACACGCATCATTTCGAAAAACTTTGTAAAATTGCATTCGGGACCTAAAAATCCATCCGAAAAATAAAAATAAGTTTTTAATTTTGTTGTTTAACGTTATTTAAATTTCTAAGTGGTAGCCAAGATATCATGTTAATTAAATTTAGAGTCACCGGCAAATTCTTAGTTTCAGGATAATATGTCAGTTCTCATTCATAAAATGTTAGCCATTTATCAATCACATTAATTCGTAATGAGTTGATGAACTGGAAAGGTCAGGACTTGTATATCTAAATCGTGGGAAAGCGGCTTCCAAATCTCTCAAACACACCGCGTGATTTTCTTTAGTTCACACTGCTGTGAAGAGGTCACGTGACCCAGTTACGAAAACTGTATCAGCAGCGAGGTGAGGTAACAGAACTTTATCTTGCAAGAGGCAGAGCGTAGGCACACATGGGGCGCTGATGCGCAAGTGAAACTTGCTTTTCTAGGTTAATGGTTCATTGCGTTTCGTCGAGTTCATTACATAATAACATACTGCATGATTTGCTTCGTAATTTTTGATAAATGTTACAGGTACACCAAATGCTGTCAATGTTTCTTAAAGCTAACTCATGAGCTATTGTAGGGTGTTTACTGATTATCTTTCGACAGTACAACCCATTCGAAATTTTAGTAATTAGAAATTCCCCTGTTTTTAAATCCCCTTTGATTTTGTTATCAGGTCTAAGTCCGGCGAACCCGTAAATGATGTGGGTGCACAGGAATGAATCAATGTCTTCTACGTCGAACTTGCCTGTACCATTCCTTGTCGGTATACGGCCCATAAGCCATAGAAGCAAACCATCACGCTCACTGTTGAAAAAATTATGCGGAAATTTATTTCGTCCATTTACAAAGTAATACGGAGATAAAGTGTACGGAAAATTGTACAGTGTTAGAAAAATTGTGACGCTTGGGGTTGCGTGCTCTAGGTTCAGCAGCCCCGTGTCACCCAGGCTTTCAGTAAAATCATACAGCAAAATTCAGCACCCTGCTTTGCGTAGCGGGAATAGCATAAGCAATGTGCTTAGGTTGTTAGATTTCTGCCCTATTCTATGGGAACAGGCGTTTCCTGAGGGAATGCTGGTACGTTACCTCAGCTATGGATAAAAATTCGGCAGTTCTATCCTTTGAGCCTTCTTTGTTGCTTTTAATGTTCGTGCCTTCTTCGCTGTCTCTTTTTTCTTCTATTTTTTCTTAATAAACTGTTTTTATGCGCAGGGCGTCCTGTGTGTGTGAACACACCTGTGTAGTCCATTCTGAATGGTTTTTTCACTTCCCTCTCTTGAGTTCGCCTTTGTTGTAGATAAGGAGTCTTAAACTAATAATACAATTTCTGTAACAAAATACGATAAAATTGAACAAACAGCTTATATGATAGTAATAACGTATGGGAAAACTGAGCTTTCTTTCATTCATTCCACATAGTTCACCTTTTTCCAACACGTAAGAAATATTCACGTTCTTCTTGAACTAAATTTTTTAATCTCATAAGCCTTTTTGCTGGTTCGGCCTGCTATATGCTTACGTTCACGGTTCAGCAGATATTTTCCATTCGCTCTTCGCTTACATTTATCATATTTTTATTAATATGGAATCACTTTACCTGGGTGGAACGGGTGATTACCAATCAATTCCTGCCATAAAATTAGTTCTACGTATAACTGATGGGTTACAGGAGGACTAGTTCTTAAACTATTAAAACTATAACTGTCGTGTATGTATAAACACATGCCAAAATAATATTTATTTGTTTGTAATCATGAAAATCTTAACTAGCATACACTAACACTTGATGAGTGTGTTTATGATACGAATTTCACAGCTTCTGAGGTGTAAGTGCAATGTTTAATTTCCTGGTATTATTACAATACTCATATTCGTCTGGTATGCCTACGTTAAAAATTATGGAAATTTGAAGAGGTCACAGAATAAGGTTGTTTCATATTAGTAACTTAATTAAATGATTAAAGTACTTGATTAAATTATTGATGTACTTAATCGAACATGATGTGCATGCTAGTATACATATAAAACTCTGCTAAGGTCCATACGTGCTAAGAGGATGTATTGAAAATTTTATTTCGACTTCTTAAGTGGTTGAAAGAAACTGTAAGTCATTTTTTCTTACGTAACTAGTTTCGTACACACTAAGTACCTGCACACAACGTTTCAGTAGTAAAAGCCAAATTCCAAGCAGTGCAGTAATCAGAAAATCACTCGTCCCAAGGCTATCCGTAGTCAGTATTTGTTTGATTCGGTGTTCTAATTTCAGTTTACATATTCTTCCTTTTTTTATCGAGGACGTCACAGTCTTTCTGGGTCATCTCCAACTGCACCTCTGCCGGAAGATCTTATCATCATGATCTCATTTTGGAGAAAAGATGCATTGCGATATCTACCTTTGCTTTAGTCCAAACGTTGGGAGCAATATTTATCTAACGACGCGGCTGATTTTTCTCACGCGTTTGGTAGTATTTAATGCAGGGTGTAAGAACACCTAAGACACAATTCAACGAACTGAGCAAGCACAGCACCAGTGTTGCCCGCGATGAAGCTCTTAACATTACCTCTTCTCCTCCTCCTCAGCGTCTCTCTATCAGGTAAAGTTATGTCGCACTGCTTACCGAAAAGATCGACCATCATACCCTAGCTCTAGCACAGTCGTACACCGCAGGCATGCAGTTGTGAGACGATCTTTTAGGATATTTAACAATTTATTGGCTAGCCACGAGCAACTGCAGGATACTCATATTCAGAAACTCGTGATAGCGGATTAGAAATCAGAGCATGTTCAAGTTATTATACATAGATGAATCACGTAAAACAGTTTGAAAGTTTATTCAAGACATTCCACTGTTGTATGTAACTCTGAACTCATAATAGGTATAAGACAATATTTGCCTTTGATGTTTTTAAAATCGTTTGCATGCTTACCCTTTCCCGCATGCTTGAATTTTCATGATTTCTGTTGAGTTGAATTATAGAGTTCTATGCGTTTTCACTTGAAATAGTCATCGTGAAGTATTGAACGCAGAGCACTCTGTACAGCATAATTCATTTTAATTATAGTGTTGAACTGCATTTGGAAAATCATGTTTTTCCCAACTTGTGTGGCATTTTTATCTTATTGGGTTTCAAATATTTTTATTAGTTGTGTCATTATCGTTTGCTAATTTTTTATGATTTAACTGAACATTGCAGAAATTCTTATTTTACTGGTGTACAGGATATGCAGTGGCGTGTGTATGTAAGATACAGAGCGATTCAGGTGGTAGAGTAGCGATATATACGTATCGAGTCTAGAAACCTTGATACAGAGAATAACTTACACACGTTAAACTATATAGTTTCATTGAAAATATTATCTTTGTTTTCAGTTAATATCGCGCATAGCCCTGTTTACTATTCTTTCAACACCACTTTACATCAGTTGTAAGATTTGCTGCTGATGAAGTTGATACGCTTACGAACGAATTCTCGTAAAATCTAAGTTTATCCATCTTCAATTACCAAACAAATATGTTTATTTGGCATTTCAGTTTTTTTTCTGTTCAATAAAATTAAAAAGCTGTGTAAAAATTTATTGAGTGACTGACACATATCATTTTGAGGATTTGAAAGAGCGATCTAACCCAAGTCATTACTGTAGTTGCCGTTCGCTGAAGAGTTATCGATTCAAATGTGAAATTCAGGAAGAAACATCCGAGTACTATCAACGCGCACACTTTCGCTCACATAAGTTAGGCGATTCTTCTAACCAGTTGGCGAATGATTACACTAATAACAACAAAAAATAACATTTTGTGACGGTTTCTGGGTTGAGGGTTTGGTAGATATCTGAAAGCACAATTCGGAGGGCGAAGAAGAGTCAAAGAACTCCGAATATTCGATGTGCTTCCTCTGTAGCACAGTGATTGCGAGCTCGAAGGAGGGTACGTGCTACCCGCTCGACGTCAGCCAAGGTTTATGCTCGTGTGTGGCATAATGCAGCTGGTGGATAATGACCCCCAATTTTAGCTGCAAACTTTTAACGAAGTTGGTACCGTGTGATTTAAAAATGAACTTTAACTTTGAAAGCGATAACTTTTTGTGGTGTGCTAATGTTATGTAAAATTAAAGATAATTCTGAAACAAGTATGTGTTCTGTTTTCTTAAGAGTACTGGTACCCCAAATTTCTCGTATTAAAAAGTTTGAACCTTTTCCTGCCATCCCCTTAGAGGGTTACATCTATAGTATCTATGGGAATTAGCACTCCCATAGAAAGAAAGTGTGATGGCCCGAGCTGAGAGTTAAGTAGCCCCTCTTTTTGTTGAAATAAATGCTTTGCAATGTTTAGAATTGACTTTTTTTCAGTTCACTACTGTCCTGTTTTTCATTACCTACTATTTTCTTCCTCAACTTCTTTCTTTTGTCATAAACTTCGATCTAAATTTACTATTTCTATGCCCGTTCTGCATAGATTCAGCCTTCCATTATTTCCATACAAAATGGTGCCTTTTTCCCTCCTCTCTTCGAAACGCTATGTTTAAAGCGGTTAGGGAGGCTTAAACTAACATATAATATGTATTTTCCTGATGCATTTTTATCAATGCGACTTTCGATCTACCAGGGCAATCTTAACTGGATCGCTTTGCCAAACTGAATTTTACACGCTCAGTAACAGATAGGACAAATGGATTTTCATTTTCTTTTTTGTAACAGAGGGCGTGATGGTTTGCTACTATGGCTCATGGGCCGTATACCGACAAGAAATGGGCAAGTTCGACGTAGAAGACATTGATCCATTCCTGTGCACTCACATCATTTACGGGTTCGCCGGACTTGGCCCTGATAACAAAATCAAAGCTTTGGATGCCTGGAACGACTTGTGCGACAACTACGGCAAGTGCGCCTTTGATCGCTTCACTGGACTCAAAAATGTCAACCCGAACTTGAAGGCTTTGCTGGCCATCGGAGGCAGGAACTAAGGTTCTGCCAAATACTCAGCTGTGAGTAAATTCAATAAACCTTTTTCGCAACTTGGTCTCATAAAGTGTGATACTAGGCAGAGTTAAATTTGTGCAGTACTTAGCATTTTGGTGACGTTAATTTCACACAATTATTTTTAAATACGTAACTTATGAAGATAAGTACAATTAATTTCGTCGTGTACGCTGTTATTTGTGACATTAACTGAGAATTCAGGGACTCAAAGCACGCAAGGAAAGTTGGAATGACTATACCAGTTAGGCTAGTTCAACTGTTTTCGTTTACTTTGAATTTGATTTTTAATTAACTGCTACTGAGCTGTAGACATCGAGCGATAAAAAGTGGAGGGAAGTAAGCACATCTTAGTGAAAAACAATGATATACTTGCGAGACTTTTACACGCAGCGAAGTTTTTTAAACTTACGTAAATGGCGACATCACTACATCTCTGTCCCCCTCTGAAAATGTAAAACTTTAATTGTAAAAATCGGACTATTTTTGTGTCATCTAAATTTATAAGGCTACAGATGTTTGAAAGTGTGTATTTATTGATGAATTACCCTACAAGACGCTTGAAAAATTTAAGAATCAAATTAAAGGTTTCATATCTAAAATACTTTTGATCAACAAAATCAACAAATCTTTAACAAGCAGAAGTGAGCAACTTGAACTTTCTCCTGACCAGATGGCTGCTAATCCTGCGGCTCGTGCCACGTTCATCGAGAGTGTGCTGGAGATGCTGGCGGCCCACAACTTCGATGGTCTCGACATGGACTGGGAGTACCCCACCGATCGAGGTGGCGCGCCGGAGGACAAGGTGAGCCCACAGGGTGCATTCCCATGGGTACCTCGAGTGTTGCAGGGTGAATATATATAGGACATAGGGCGAGAGCGTACTATGGAGAGCGCTGGGAATGCTACCGAGTGCGTGTGCAGTGCACGGAGGGTGATAACGAGTGTACAGTTTTGTACACCTTGGGAAGAGAGGTAAACATGGTGGACAGGAATTGAGCATCACAGGGTACTTACGTCAAAAATTAATTCAGGTTATACGCACGAGTTAAAAATTTTACAAAGTTAAAGGAAAGTTGTGCTTACTAAACTTTCAACAAGGTCTCCATCACTGCCTAGTGAAGGTGTTCATAATTAAAAAAAAAAACATGAAAATGAAAAATAATTTAATGAACCTTAATTGTGAAAAGCTTGTGCACAAAACTGTTAAATTCGGCATCATTGAGTTGCATAGTATTTACCCGTAACGAAATTATATAGATTTAGAATGGATCTTTATTAATTCAGCAGAATGTAAAAATCCTTGAAATCCTTTTCCCTCAGAAAATATTAAAGTAAAAAAATTTATTTTTGTTGTGGTTTTTCTATGAGTGTAAAACAAGACTGGCTTCATAATTTTCAAATATGTGTAAATTTAATAATTTGCCACGATAGTTCTCCTTTTCATCTCTCGAGTGACAGTCCCTAGAATCGACAAGTGGAAATATGATAGCAATGAACTGAAACAATGGTTAGCGTCAGCGAGTAAGAATATACCGTATGATGGAACACGCTCAATAATTTTAGCTAACTTTTGCACAGTATTAAGATTCAGGTTCCTGCTCGTAGTTTTGGTGAGGTTTTTTGAGGTTTTTTAAAACTTCTTGTTAAGTATTAACAGCAGTATAACATCCAAATGTATATGCAGGTAATTTTATTACAAAGTAAAAGTAACAAGAAAAGTTACAAGAAATTACGAAGTGCTCTGGTCACGATGTTTTCTTTCACATTTACTATTTTCACAATGATGAACAAAATTTTCTAAGGGAATCAGCGACATTTCTTTTGGCCTTAAAATAATAACACTTGTTCCTAGAAAGTAATCGAATCAATTTAGATTTAGTATAGAATCGGGTGTATTTAGGAACGTTTAATAAAGAATAAAACTGCCCATTTCTTAAATATTTTATCTTAGGCAAACTGTAAAAGAAAAAGAAATATCTTTTTTGACCGCGAATATTTTAAAAACCGCGGCCCCACGATAGCAACCTTATAGTGAATCTACACACTGAACCAGGCAGCTGTTTTTGGATATGAAACTTGATTTTGAAGGAAAAAAGAAGAACATAACTAGTAATTTTATTACATCATTTGAAAGCTTCTAATGTGAATTTTTTGACAGAATAAGTTTTTTGTACATTTTCAATCGAGTACATAAACGAATTTAGCTTTGACTTTAGACCAAGGTAATTACTTTTTGGGAGAAATATTTTGCGGTTTTTAAAATATTCACTTCAAAAGTAGGACAAGTATTCCCCTGAATTAATTTTTTTTTTTAAATCAGCCGAGAAATTTACTTATATAACCCTGAGTATTTTTTGGTAAAAAAAATTGAAGTGATGTAACTCTGTCGAAAATTAATTTTAAGAACAATAATATCCCCACAGAGAAGACTTTCATAACTCTATCTGTGGTGAAAATATGTGCATCGAATTACACAACAACCTGTATATGTTTACTGTCGTATTGTGCTTGGAACATTTTTAAAATAGGTTCGAGCAAACTTTTTATAAGAATGAAGAGTTTTCATGTGATGCGTAATGCCTTCACATAATAAGATTGCGTTGTTCTGCTGCTTTTGAAAAAGTCTCAACCAAACAAAGTATCAGACAAGTTACACTTTGTATTTTACATCGTCATTTTACTTGCATCTCTTGCGTATTGCTTCAAGTAGTGGCAGACAAGATTTAAATGACGCTAAAAAATAGATATATCTTGAGGTGCTATCACTTAACATATTCAAGATAATTATTGAAAACTTGAATTATTTATGCTTGACAGGATAACTTCGTCATCTTGATGTCGGAACTGAACACAGCTCTACACAGCAAAGGACTCCTGCTCACGGCAGCCGTCTCTGCTGGCAAGTCAACCATAGATGCTGCCTACGACGTGCCCGGCTTCTCTGCCACGGTCGACATGATCCACGTTATGACTTACGACCTTCATGGTGCCTGAGAGAGCTACACTCATCACCACACTATCCTATATCCCTACCCTCAGGTAACCAATATTTTAGAATAGGTGCAAAACGACTATTTTAGTAATCGAACTGTACCAGTGATTGTTCTGTTGGTTATCAAGCAGAAGAACCCAAACTAATTCTCTTTTCTTGTGAAAAAACGCATGTTTTTAGTTGAACAATATACTGTGACTGTTGGTAGTAAAATTTGTTATAGCTCTGATCCGCGACTTTTTCACATTTTGAGCGTGACTTCGGGGCGACAGATCCGTGCTCAAAAGCTTTTTTGTCAGAAATCTGTTTTTAAGAGACATTAAGACTATCATAAATAACCCGCACGTCTTCGTTTCAGGACACTGGTAGCAACGCTTACCTCAACATCGACTATGCCATCAACTACTGGATTGAGCTGGGAGCCCCTCCCTCGAAGCTGGTGCTTGGGACGGCCACATACGGCCGCTGTTACAGGCTGGACTCTACAAGCAATACCGGCATGTACGCTCCAGCGTCTCAGCCAGGCAGTGCTGGACCTTACACCAGATCTCCTGGGTTCTTGGGCTACAACGAAGTGAGTCTGAAAGGAAATCTGTTTTCTTCCGGGTCATATTGTGTTAGAACAATCTTGGCACGTTGTTGGATATTCATTTCGTGCCTCATTTCGTTACTCAAAAGTGACGGCTGCCCCCGGTGAGCACTGCTCGTATCCAGGCAACAACCCGGACCCGGACGACTGCAGCATCTTTTACCAGTGTGTCTATGTGATATTCCAAAATTTTTCCAAATCCAAAATTACTTAATATGTTAATAACTCTGATGATTGAATTTGACTACGAATGTGTCACAGATAAAATTACAAAAATATATTCAATGAATAATTGGTCTCGATGCTCTGATTTTTCATGACGTAGGAGTTTTCTTCCATGTTTAATTTGAGGGGAAAGCTTTTTCTAAGGTATAAATTTTCAGCAATCTAATCATTATCTTCTCGTTGATAAATATATTAAATAATTCGTAGCATTTCCACTGTCAACTGTACTGTTGCAATCGATGATACATTGGCAGAAACTTCAGTTAAAAGTGTGTACAAAAATTTGTCTCCGAATTTTTTAAAAAATGTTGGAAGCGAGTCAAGCAGGTTATATGTCATTTTGTGCTTTTGCACAATGTAGAATGGAGATATTTCAAAAAAGTCGTCAAGGTTGTCCAAAGGCAAAATAAATGCAGTCCAACACCAGTTGAAATACGCATAATTATGCAAAACAAATTTACTTTTACTTATATTCTTAATTCAAAGCTTATGCTCTTTGGATCGTTTTTTATGCACTGCTTCAGATTCTGTTGAGGGAAATCTGAGAAAGTGGGCAGGTCTAGGTGGATGTATAATAATTTTTCGGTTGCTCAGCTGTGCGAAAATGACCTGCAAAGCTCGTGGACTATCGTAAAAGATCCCGCCATGAACGAACCCTTCGGCTACGATTTCAACTTCGGCAACACGTGGTGCGGCTACGACAGTCCGGAGTCCATGCAGGCGAAGGTGAGGAGTTGTTTATCTACTAGGTCTTAATTTTAGCAATAAGTATATCAGCAAAAAATTAAAACATTAGCGCGAGTGCATAATTTCTGGATAGCAAGTTTGAAAGAGTTGCGTTTGAAAAGTAACAGTAATATTCTCTCACATGATCCTTGTCGGTTTGAGAACTCAAATTTATGAAAAAAATGTGAGCGAAGCCATTTCTGTTATGAGAATAAAATATTTTTCAACTAATTGAGTCTCGTTTTCCATCTCCCTCCAGGCTGCGTACGCCCAACAGAAGGGTTTGCTCGGCCTCATGGTCTGGAGCATCGAGACCGACGACTTCCATTCCCAGTGCAGCTCGAGGCCCTTCCCTCTCATCAAGACCTTGGTGGAGACCTTCACGGGCGCGCCCATCACCACCCCCACCCCGCCCTCCACCACCACGCGCGTGAGTTTTCTGACTGATTTAATAGTTTATTATATAAATTATTTTATAGGAGAGAATAGTTTATTCATATTTCTGAAGGCAAACAAGAGTACATCGTACCAAAAATGTTGCTTCATTATTGGAACGAAATATAATTCTCTATAGGATTAACCTAGTGAGTGATCTCAATATGTTAAAATAATTTTAGTGAATATTTCTTCAAATTCTAATTCACTACAATTGACATTAGATTCTCTCATAATTTTTCACAGCGTGATCGACTTTGATGTGAACAGGATCAGGTTAACTGTGATGAATGTCCTTATAACTTATATTCATAAAGCTCAGTGTACAATTATATGCAAAGTAGTGAGCATTCATCATATTTGTTTCGCTATAAACTATCAGCGACACTTTCTTTTGCAAGGGTTGGAATTATTTCTCTGAATTTACGATTTTACTTCTATTGTTCTACTCTACCAAACTCTGATAGCTGATCATTTCTCTGGTGTAATTTTTTTTTGTCACTTACCTCGGACTTTTTGTGACACCTCGGACCTTTTTTAATTTTTGGAATATATAAAAAGCGGTGGATATTTAGTAACATCCTGAAATAAAGATGCGGAATTATACTTCACCGATATCGTGTATTTGAACGATTTTCCAGGATCCCGACGCCACGACTGTATCGACAACCTCAACTTCAACAACCACAACGCAGCCCCCCACTTACCCGACGGCTGCCCCCGGTGAGCACTGCTCGTATCCAGGCAACAACCCGGACCCGGACGACTGCAGCATCTTTTACCAGTGTGTCTATGTGAGTATAATTCCCTTATATTAGAGGAGCAATCGGATTTGATTCCTGTAAAGCACAATTGCTTTTTGTTTGCTGCTAACTGTTGGGCCAAAATTTTGTTGACGTTACTAATAACAAGGAAAGTAAAACGTATTATAGTGGAGAATGACGTGTAGAGAGATTTATCAATGGGTACTAACTCTCCAAATACAGTTCTCAAAAGCGACTGCTTGTATTAATTGTATTTTTTAATTAGCGTAAGCTTTCTTCGTGTCTTCTGAAATTATATTCAGTTTGGGGTCTTATGTAGAATAGCCATACTGAGTTTATGATCTTTATAAGTTACTCATAAAATATCGCTTTTCTTACTGAGATACTCCTTGGATGAGAATATATCTCGTAAAGTGACGCGCTTTTGGTCTGCGTTTGACTTTCTATTAGTGTAATGAGTGTGTTACTGGACATAAATGTAACCGGCAGTAGAGGACTGCGATGCACGGTTTGTGTGGTTTTGGCCTCTCCCTGAATCTGAGAAGGTGGGTTTGTAAAAATTATATTATTTGAAGTACGTGACTCAAAATAAAGCTGCTTCAGTTTCATTGGCAATGAACGATTTGTTCAACAAATAAAAAATAATTCATTCATAAAGCTTTCAGAAAGTAGAGGAATTTGATACTGGTTGTTCTTTAATAGTTATGTGTAATGTGCCAGTATTCATTAACTGCTTTTAACCAGAATGAGAACTGTTGCGCAATTGCAGAGAAGCAGCTAAACTACCAACTTGGGGAAATTGCACATCTTCTTGATCTTTATCTTACAGTTAAAAAACAAGTGATTTGAATTGTAATTTATCCTGAGTAAGGTTTCATTTGAAATCTTTATCCATATTTTTTACTGGTAACTACAGCCGAAAAAAATACGCAGATTGTTTTTGGTGCTTGCTATGATGTAGTCAGTTTTGCTAAGTCAAGCTATGGACGTCATCCATTACTGATAGGAGTGAATAAATTGAAAAATTCATAAACTTTGACACGACCGGATGCAAAATTTTCTTAAGCACCGTTAAGCCGAGAAAAGTAAAACGTCTGATCTAAAGATATCACTTCAAGTCAGGCCTAGCACACTCTGAATCACAAATCGCTCAAAACTGGTGTACAGTAAATAAATTTTTAAAACAGCTTTGAAATGGTTATCATATCTCTTAAACGAATTCTATTTCTACAGACTGGGTCTGACTACCTGGAGACCGTTGCCAACTGCCCCCCGGGATCTCTGTACAACCCAGAAACTTTCATCTGTGACTACGACTACGCGGTCTGCGCTCTCGACCCGAGCTACTGTCCTGCAAACTGCCCTTTGTAAACTATGTATAAATAACATGTTACCTAGAAAAAAAAGTCTATTGTACGTAGATGGCCTGAGTGACTAGATTATATATAATGCACATGTATGTACATAATGCCGTAGAAATTACATAGAAGCGAGGAACATAAAACTGTCTACTTGATAGAAGAGATCTCAATTTCAAATAATTTCAAGAATGATTATGCGGCTAACAAAGTGTTTTATAAAGCTGTCCAATTAGAACAGAGATATGCAATCTGGTTGATTTTACTGCTGTACCGATTCGAATAAAGAATCTTTATACCGTAGAATAAATGTAATTTACTGAATATTCAGTAAAAAACAGTAAAAAATCCCAATTTGTTTCATTTTCACTATACAATGATTTTTCCGAACATGCATTCCATCTATCAATAAATTGAGCGGGCTACACACCTAAATTTTCAAATCTGATAGTATCAGCTAATATATTCACCAACATAAAATAATCAAGCTTTACTCGCAAGAAGCTTTGTGGTCAAAAATCTCTTTTTTTAAGTAATTTTTTCAATATTATTCATTCTAAATATGATGAGTTCATATTCATTGTGTCGCACTCTCACTCAAACACTCATTTTGAGAAATGAAAGACTCTAAAGATTCGAGATCATTTCAGTTTCAGGCTAGAATCAATTAGGTAATAAAAAACTACAACGCTGTCCGGAAAACCTGTTCACACGACTTTATGAGCACTTCACAGGGCTGAATTAAATATAGAACAGGCTCTAACAAGCCATTGCAATTTAGACTGTGATTAAAATTGAAAAAATATTAATTTCAGGTACACCGAACAATGTTGCTTAGATTTTGAAGCATTGTAACTCAGTAGAATAACCAACTTAGGTCCATATCGACTAATATGGTTAACGTTTCATGCGTCTTCAATCCTTTTCTGCAATATTAGCTCGAGCATTGTGTTGTTCACACCTTGTTAGCCATTACAGTATTTCAAGTACATGAAACTTGTTTTATGCAATATACCAATGACCAACAACGCATGCACAAAACAATGCTCGAGTTAAAATTATAGAAACTTATTTTGGACGCATGAAACGTTACAAATATCAGTCGTTTTATCAGTTGGTTACTCTACTACTTTACAATACTTCAAAATCTAAACTCCACTCTATAAGTACTAAAATGTCACCAAAACTTTTCATATTTTCATACATGATTGAAACAACTCGATTCCCATCATCGCGTTGGCCAATTTTGTGCAGATTTTAATGGCGATTATGAAAATTTCCTTCTCTTTTCAACGTTTGTAATTAGGGATGCACCGATTAATCGGCAGACAACCGATAATCGGTCACTGTGGCGATTAGTCGGTAATCGGCTTTCTAGACGATTGATCTCTAGATAAATTACTTTACCCTCTTCTATTAAATTTCATAAGTTCATCACTGCCAAGCGAATCATCTGACTGCTTTGGCACATTAATACAGGACTGTGGTACTGCTAATTTAACTTGTAAGTTGAGCGCATGGCTGCCATAACGGGCTTTTACCTGTTTTACCTTATGAAATGAAATTTCATATTACAATTTCTAGTTTTGAAATGTACATAAGAAAGCAACTAACAAAAAAAGGAAGAAAGCTTGGAACAAATACTGACACACATAATATTAGCAGTTAACTGTTTTTATGTGAAAAGAAATGCAAATAAAAAGATACTTGTACTAAAGCCTGCTTCGACTTCCACTGCTGCATGCTGCGGTGGTAGCTGTGCGCCAGCTGTCGCTTCTATACAGGGTGTTTCAAAAATACACGGCATAATTTCAGGTATGTATTTCCCACATGTAGACAATCAAAATAGTTCATTACAACATATGTCCGGAAATGCTTCATTTCCGAGTTATGGCCTTCACAACATTGAAATTCACCGGAACGTTTTTCTTTCCGCAGGTCGTTGCCATTACAGAAGATGTTCAAAATGACCACCTCCTGCTTGAATACAGACCTCACATCGATGTCTCATTGACCTGCGAACACGATCCCACACTCCAGGAATGTTGCGTATGTCCTCAGAGCGTGCCACAATTCGATTCCGAAGGGATTCCAAATCAGGCACCGGAGACGAATAAACCAATGATTTTAAATGGCCCCACAAGTAGAAATCGAGAGGGTTCAGATCAGGTGAGCGTGGAGGCCAAGCAATTGGGCCACCTCTACCTATCCATCGATCAGGAAATCTTCGATCCAAGTACCGGCGAGCCGTACGACTGAAGTGTGCAGGAGCGCCGTCATGCAAGAAGTGAGCGTGCTGACGATCGATCAGTGGAGTGTCGTCATAAACATCAGGTATGATGTTTTCCAGGAAGTTTGTGTACGCCTGCCCCGTAAGTCTGTTTACAAGTACATGGGGTCCAACTAACCGATCACCAATGATACCGGCCCACATGTTGAGGGAGAACCGCACCTGGTGATGAGATACAACAGTTGCATTTGGGTTTTCATACGCCCATACATGCTGATTGTGGAGATTTGTTATGCCATCTCGTGTGAACTGTGCTTCATCTGTAAATAATACTAAGGCAGGAAAGTTCGGATTTGCAGCACATTGCTGCAAGAACCACTGACAGTACCTAACTCGTGCAGGGTAATCTGCTGGTGACAGCGCCTGTACACGTTGCAAATGGTAAGGATACAATTGATACTCTTTCAGCAGTCTCCAGACAGTCGTATGGGGAACATTCACTTGCAACGCTAACCTTCGTGTGCTGATAGAAGGAGTTCTGTTCACAATCTCCAGAATCTCCTCCTGTTCTTCTGGAGTTGTAGATCTTGGTCGTCCCCTTCCCAATCCAGGAGAGTCAAATTTTCCATACTCGCACAGACGCTGATGGAGACTTACAAATGTCTTCCGATCTGGACATTGTCGCTGTGGGTACCTCTCCTGGTACAAACGACGAGCCAGCGCAGCATTGCCGTCTGCCTTACCGTAGATCAAGTGCATCTCTGCCAGCTCCTGATTTGTGTACATGACACACAGTCGAACGCCAAACACAACACTGAATTTAACCTTCGCCTAGGAATGATCTGTCAGAGTGCCCTCTTAATGTGTCCTTTGACGGCAACGACCTGCGGAAAGAAAAACGTTCCGGTGAATTTCAATGTTGTGAAGGCCATAACTCGGAAATGAAGCATTTCCGGACATATGTTGTAATGAACTATTTTGATTGTCTACATGTGGGAAATACATACCTGAAATTATGCCGTGTATTTTTGAAACACCCTGTATTTATGCCGTCTGCTTCATCTGCTCTCATAGTCTCAGCAGCATTTATAGTTGAGTACTCTCAAGTTGTAATGTCAAACATTAGGGTTTCTCCATTTTCCGGACGCAGCCTATTCCTCGTAGGTTCATACCCAATACCACCTGTACTACGGCTCCTTTCCCTCCCCCCGGATGAGGGTGATACTTTGATGCCAGTTTACTAAACGGTGGTAAGATCTCCTGTGTCTTTTTCCACCACTGAAATAAGTCATCACTTCTTCCGAGGAGTGGTAAACTTAAATAATGATTAAGTTCTTTTTTTGCTCTTCTGAATAATGCATTTCTTTCTCTTGAGTTTCGTTGCGCTTCTTGCATTTGTCTTACTTGCAGTTGCAGCTGGTAGGTTTAACTTAGCTGGATTTGGTAATGTAAGCTTATTTTTAGCTCTCATCAAACAGGCTTGAAAGAGACACAGTTTTAGACATAATTTGATCATCTTGATCCTAAGTAGAGCTCAAAGAAGCGTATCCTGCTTCTGTTTTATTTTCATCATTAGTTGTATGTGCATAAGGTTGTCGATGCTCTACAAGATGTAGAACCCATTTTTCAAATAATGTTTTTCATGCTCAAGTACGATGAGAATTTTGTTTCGATTGATTCACTGATTTGCTCAAGAGTGGAAAGGATTCCACTATAGTCGGAATAAGACTGGACAGCTTTTGAAAGAAATAACCTGTGCTTACCATTGATAAATAGGTATCATTATATAAGTGTTATCATTGATTGATTTGCATATGGTTGATGTTCATTTACTTGTTTTTTGGTGGTCTTCAAACTCAATAGCTGGACAACTTTTTGAACAATTTCCCATTGGTAAGTAGCTATGATAGGAATCTTATTTTTAACTGCATACATTGCAAAAGCATTTCGTTGTTCAAAATTCCTTTTCAGCTTTTTGTTGAATTTCAAAGAGTGGTCACATCCTTGAATCAGTTTATGTTTCTCCAAACTGACTGCTCTTGCACTCTATGTTAATTTGCTGGTTGCCAATAGAGAGCGAACAAAGTAAGACTATTTTTCTGTTAGACGTAATGATTGTCTTCACAGCCTATTGGTAAAATAATAAGTTATTTATTGAGAGCTGCAATGTGTGCTTTGAACCCGATTGTGACGCTAAACCACATTTACGGACACCAGCAACCATACCTGCGCCAGAATCCCGAAATACTAGGAAAACTTTGTAGGAGATTTTATACTTGTCTAGAACATTGGGCAATTCTTCACTAATATTTTCACTTCTGTATGCACCAGGGAATGGAACAGCTCTAGGCGTAGCTCCGCACTAATCAAAGTAATTTGAAAGCCAAGTATGTGTCAGACTCAGAAATGGAGCATTATTTGCAACTTCTGTACTAATACCTGTAGTCAAAGAAATGCTGCTAATTTCATCTACAGTAGACATTCGAATGTTTGTTTTCACTTCAGGAAATACATCTGAAATTAATTTTTCAGTGAAATACTTTCTTAATTGAATACTTTAATTTAAACACAATTTTACAGTAAGCCGATTGTTGATTTTTGAGGTCACCTTTTGCTATGGTGATTTCACATAACTTACACAAAGATGAATTTTATCTTTGGGACTGACATCAAAATAGGCTACTTCCAGTAAAAACTGGTTGCCATATTGGTTGACGTCGTACGGTTATTATTTTTAATCATTTTTTTAGATTTATATATAATTTATATTTAATATACATTATCTAACCTATCTCCATAAAATATGCATCATCTGAAAAATTAAATATATATTAGTAAAATTTATGACAACCGATTCAAAAGTTAAAACTTATATCTAACATGCTTACATAGCTTTGGAATAGCAGCTACTCTAACAAGTAATGATAGTATGCTTAGTGGAAAATAGCTAGTACATGGCTACTTGACGTGCATGGTTTGCGTGTACACCGGCGGCTCACTTCGCGATTACCGTGTTAGAAGCCTTTTGCACATACTATATTTCGTTCTCCCAAAGAACAGTTTTCAGATGTCAAAACGCTTGAATTTGGTGATTTTCACAACATAGAAATCATTCAACAGGATGCAGAAGTAAACACATATTCGTTCACTCACCCAGCAAGTTTTGACTCTGAGCTCAAAGAAGCTAAAAAGCAATTCAAAAAACCCATTAATTACTCACTAGAAAGTCGCTTTCGTACGTCAAACAAGACACAACAGGGGTTTCAAGACCTTTTTCAAGGGTTTCGGGCGTTGAATAAAGCCACTCCTCCCCTCATCACTTGATCCCAGTGAACTTTCCTGAATAGTTACCACAAAAGGAAAATTATGAAGAAATTTAATAATACCTAAGTTGTATCACAGATAACAATAATTTGAAGCTTTGAAGCGCCCCGTTATGAATTTAAAGAGAAATACCCTCCAATTTAGATATTCAATGTGGCAGTGTTTTTAAAATACATTCGCTTTTTTCATTTCAGCTAAAGAAATGAAATTAAAATTATTTGTTTATATTGTTAACGAAAAAAGCGAGCGGGGGGAATTTGAAATTACAGGCAGTAGAATTGAAATTTAATAACATGACCCAAATATTCAACAATGCTGTTATATAAATAAATAATCGTGCAATGAAAAATAAATTAGGTGATGGAGAACGATGGTTTTCGTTCGATGGCTGCGTCGGAGCCTCGGCCCGAAGTGTCGGAGCCGCTGTCGTGACTCCAGACGCAAACCCCGCGCCTTACGTTAGTGCACCTAGGTGAAACAATTAGCAACTTTTAAAGATAAACAGTAAATGAGAAATATAGTGATCTGAATTACTTGGTTATAAATAGTTAAACACACCTAAAACTAACCCCGATCTGATGTACCTAGGAACACCGAAACTAAATTTACACCCACCGATCTGATCTCAAACACCTCAACTAACGTTTCGCCCACCGATCTGATCTACAACACCGATACTAACTAACACCCACCGATCTGATCTACAACACCGAAACTGACTAACACCCACTGATCTGATGTACATCTAAACTAACTTAACGCACCCCGATCTGATATACACACTGATCGACTTCTAACTAATTAACATATAGATTGATTACCCTAGGCGCTATTATTTAACTGGAGGGAACGGAACACTTCAGTGAGCTTCAGCCGAACAACCTAATGCTTACGCACGACACACGACAGCACTGCGACTTACTGCTCTAATGGCGAACCGAAGTGTCTTCATGCGGTGGTGAGGCGATGAGGTGATGATGACGAGTGCACACTCGCGCTCACAGGGTGCTTAGCCGCCTCCTCCCATGCCGACCGTGGTGCGTCAACAAGACAAGAGCACACTGAATTGACGGAAGGTGGAAGAAGCCGTACCGGATGGTGAGGTAGCGGAGCGTCAGAAATCCAGAAGTTGATGCGCTAGCGGTGAAGGCTGAAAATGGTCTGCAGATTATGGGCGCCCGAGATCTGACGTTGGATCTGACGAGTAGCTCAGAGAAAAGTTTAGTGGCGAAGAAGAAAAGTTTAGTGGCGAAGAAGAAAATGTCGACAGTGAAAGTCACTATGCCAGTTGTAAGATTCGTACTTGTCTGCTGTACTTCTGAAGTGTTCGTAATTAAAACTAATTATTTTTTACTCCCATTTATCCAAATAAATAAAAAAGGCACTTTTTCGACAATTGTAGATGCATGTCCTCGTCAAATGTTACATATGCTGAGCTGTCCAAGAAATCAAGCTCACATTCAACTACTCTATGTATTAAGCATCCTTTTATTTCATAGTCCTTACGTTTGGGTAAAACTTTACGTAGCAACATTCGAGCAATATTTATTAGATTTATAGCAGGGTGAAGACGGTTCATCGATATTATGGAAGGCCTAACATTCGATATGACAGAAACGAACACTCTTTATGGAGATTTGGAATTATAAATTGACTCTCATTATCGTAAATAATAGCCAGCGAGTTTTCTGACGGTCAGAAAATAATTTCTCGAAGCACTGTGAGTCGAGACTCGAAGAAAAGAATTCATGTCAAATCTAAATCTGCTATAAAGCCATTAGTGAGAGCGAAAATTGGGAAAGACGTGCGTTATTGGCTCGAGAACACGGAAATTGTACTGTTGGCTATTGGATGCACATAATGTGGTCCGATGGTTCACCCTTCAATCAGAATGATGGGCTTGTTAGGGTCTGCCGGCAATCACACGAAGCTATGGATCCAACTTGCTTTGTTCCAGCTGTTCAGGCTTTTGGAGGCAGTGCAATGCTCTGGGACTGTGTTTACTGAGATTTACAAGAATCTACCATTGTTTGCAATAACATACTAAACTATTATAACATAACGAATTATTTGCCAGCACTCTCTGATCACGCTCTTCCATTTAAATAGTTTAATTTTCGTGATGGCAACATGATCTTTCAGGACGTCAATGCTTGCATCTAAAATCAACTAATGAACTTTGTTCAATCCTGTTCAACAAATGAACAAGATTGGTTTAATGCGAATGAGACATTTGAGCGCAGGGGCTGGACACAACAATCCCTTGATTTGTGCCCTATTAAAAATTTAAAAGGCGCTTGAAAGAAACCTGGACGACTCATCAGCCCTTCCGAAAGCTTTAACCACTTTGGGACAAATTACTTCAATTATGGCCAATTAAGAGCTACAGAGGATCTAAAATCTCATGAAATCAATGGCAGGTACTCTAAAACTGTAATTCGAGTTGAAAGCTATCCAATCGCATGTTAAAAATTTTTTTGAATAACGCAAGTTTTTCAAGCCACTCAGTGTATTCAGTAATTTGTCCTTGTTTTTACAGAGAAAACGTTACATTTTACTTTGCTAACCAAAGTGTTATTTTATTAGCATAAGGGTCACGAGCACTGCAACACTAACAGAAAGCAGTTACATGGAAGCTTTATTTTGCAACAAAACAACGATAGTATTTTTCATTCCATGGGAAACGTGAATGAACTTGTCTTAAACTTTTTTACCAGTACTCAGCAATCCATTCGGAATATTTATAACGGTAACGTAACGTTTATAACGTAACAAAAGCTTGAAGGGATAGTGAAATTTTCAAAATCTCTTATGACATTTGCTCTAATATTGCGAGTGCAATGAGGAAAATCGACATGTTTCAATCATACATGAGAATATGAAAACAATTGCAACATTTTAGCGCGCAAACAGTGTTGTTTAGCTTTTGAAGTATTATTACTTAGTAGAGTAACCAACTCATATCTAAAACGACTAATATCTTCAACGTTTCATGCGTCTACTTTAAAAGGTAAGAGAAGAAGTTCTGTACGTTTTTTGATTAACCATTGAATGAAGTTGAAATATAAACGCAATGCGTGTACCAATTGCTTGCATCGTCAGACAGCCGAAAGTAGGAACATCAGACGTTATAAAAACACGTGCACCGGGCTTGCCCATTAGTTAAAAGCCGGACGGTATTGGAGAAGGATGGAAGTGTCTAAAGATCTCGTTCGGGGCTGTTTGTTTTACGACTTCAAAGTAGGTTCATTAGCAGCTGTATCACGTCGCCGCATATGTCAAGCGTTTGGGGATACTGCTGAGAATGAACGTACTGCAAGATGTTGGTGTCAAAATTTCATGGTTTTCCCTCCGTGATGAGCCTCGCAGTGGACGACCACAGGTCTTGAGTGACATAGTCCTGATTGTGGCCATTGAGCAGGACAGTAGTCTAACGTGTGGTTTAACGCTTCCGATAAATCAGTTAGACTTCACCTGCACCTCCTAGGAAGACGCACAAGCTGAGCAAGTGGGTTCCGCACAAGCTGTTGGAGGTCCACTAGAGACGACGAGTGGCAGCCTTCGTGTCGGGGCTTCCTCGCCACCGCACCGCATCCCTGTTCAATCGAGTGCTTACCAGTGATGAAAAGTGGGTTCTGTTCGAAACCCCCAAGCCTTCCAGACATTGGTTGTCACCTCAGGATGCTGCCCCTCACACCGCAAGACTGCCTATGCACCAACGCAAGATTATGCTTTGTATCTGGTGGACACGTCTTCAAGTGGTTCATTATGAGCTGTTACTAACGAGCCAAACGGTTACAGGAGATCTATACTCTCAGTAATAAAAACGTGGGCAACAAGCATTGCTCCAGAAGCAGCCATCACTGGTGAATCGCAAAGATGTGTTTTTTCTTCCATGGCAACGCCAGGCCGCATGTTGCGCGAGTGGCCAGGGATATAATACGACAACTTGGGTGGGAGACATTGTGCCATCCATCTTATTCCCCTGATCCCCTGACATCGCGTCATCCGATTACCACCTCTTCCACTCCCTGGATAATCATCTCCATGGGAAATCTTTCACCAATGAAACAGACTTGCGCCAAGCCTTCACGGACTTCTTCGTGTCCAAAACCCTCGAGTTTTACCGCAAAGGGATTGAACAGCTGAAGACACGTTGACACAAGGTGATGGATACTGATGGCGATTACTTAGAAGACTAAAGAGAAGTTACATATACTGTGAAGCATTTTCTTTCTTCCATTAACAACGGACCGACCTACTTTGGTAACCTTGCAACTTTACACAATATTAGCTCGCGCAATGTATTGTGCATACGTTACTGGCCACTGCTATATTTCGTGCAACAAGTTCGGTGAACTTTTTTTTTCATTTTTAAGCAAAGGCTAAATTTCAATGACGTGTTGAGCCTATTCTACATTTTATTAAGCCCTGTGAAAAGCTCATGAAGTCGTGCTACAGATTTTCCACGCATTATAATAATTCTCATTTCCTTAATTGGTTGCAGCTTGAAACAATAATGAACTCGAATCTTAGGAGTCTTTTGTGAAACGTAAATAATAAGAGCTCATCAAATTTAAGATGCTTAAATTGAAAAAATTACATAGAATATGAGAATTTAGACCTGAAATCTCCTTACAAGCAGAACTTCATTTTGTGTCAGTTATAATTTGAATTGATTCTATCAGATTTGAAAATTGAAGTGTGTAGTTTGCTAAATTTATTGATAGATGGAAATCTAGTTCGGTACAATCATTTCATGGAGGAAATAATACAAATAGGAATTTTTGACTGTGTTTTTAACAGAGTATTCAGTAAATTACATTAATTCTACGGCATGAACATTTTTCTTATTTGAGACGGTAGTGTGCTGTAAAAATTGATATTGCCTGGTTGCATATCTCCGTCCTAATTTAATAGTTCTATAATACAATTTGCTATCTACACTATTTTTTTAAATAATTTGAAATGAACATTATTATAATCAAGCTGACCCGTTTTATTTTCCTCATGTTATGTGTGTCGCGAAAACAGTGCCGTTTAAGCACGTAACGCAGGAGGAATTGCAACCCCCACAATTAAATAATATTGTACACCCTTGTGCTCGCACGTTACCCCACACAATAAGCATGGAAAATAAAAGGGGTAAAAGATTAAATTGGTTGTATTTTACTAAAGAACACGTGTATCAAAATATGACACATGAAATAAGAGATTCAGGCTAGAAATTTACTCAACGCCTGCGAACGATTACATGATTTAACGCGACACAGCATTTCTTGGCAACCGTCAAACAGGGAGCTTACGCACAAACAAAAATGAAATTAGAAACACAAAATGAATATCCTGGCTAGTGCCCACATGAAATAAAAGGTTATGCCAAAAAAAGTAGAACCTTGACTCACAGCAAGGTGTAAAGTATAGAATGCTTCGCAGTATAGACAGCAGAGAATCAGAACATGAGCTGACTACCCGCATCACACAAACCACATTTGATTGCGCGCCACTCGGAAAGCACGGTTCGGTATGCTATTCTGATTTCAAGTATCACACTTTTATCACTGTTTCAAATCTTCTATGCCACCAAATTTCACGAGCTGCAGTCCCAATGGGAATCACGGCGGCAGCCGGATCCCCTGGTTCGTTCACCAAAAAGACCGTCTCTCCTCGTCCAACCAAATGAAAGTTCTTTCTCAGATGGTTTGCTAGACCGCTCAGCGACATTTTCTCTGTCAAGGGGCCTGCGTGCTGCCAGCTGCAGAGAATCTCCCGTTGCAGAGGCAAAGACCCAAGTCACCGAGATGGCTCAGCTGCCGCGTAGGCCAGCTCCCCCCACCCGCCTCTCCACTCCTCTCAGGCAGCCTACATTCTTCACTACACCAAGCAAAAATAGACCGGTTCTACGTCCTTCTACCCTTTTATACCCATGCCGCATTATGGCTACGTACCGGCCGAGTGAAGGCCTTTGAAAGTGCGTGGCTTCTCCCTATTGGATGGTTCTTACGCGTCACCTATGACGTGTTCTCTGCTTCACAAAATTTGGTATTGCTACGCGCATTTCCCTCTAACATATTCTTCTCAGATGCGTATATTCCCTTGTTCCCTTACTCGTCGGTAATTACTTTTGATCCGCTATTTTTCTATGCTACACATTCAAGTTGCCCTCGTGTCACAATGTGTGTAGTTTTCGTACTAGCTGCTACACCCCTACGTGCTCCTCCCTTCTCCTGATGCCCTGCCTTTCCAAGCTCCCTCGGCCCGCGCAGCGTCTATCCGGTTGCCGGCTCTGTCGTGTCGGTTCTGCTCATATATGTGCACAATATAAACTATATCACGCGTCTATCCGGTTGCCGGCTCTGTCGTGTCGGTTCTGCTTATATATATGCACAATATAAACTATATCACAACATGTGATTTCTACGAAATTATATACAAATGCATTATGTATAATCTACCCACTCAGGCTGTATACGTAAAAAAGACTATTCCTTCAACGTAACATATTATTTGTACATAGTTTACAAAGGGCAGTTTGCAGGACAGTAGCTCGGATCGAGAGCGCAGACCGCGTAGTCACAGATGAAAGTTTCTGGGTTGTACAGAGATCCCGGAGGGCAGTTGGCAACGGCCTCGAGGTAGTCAGACCCAGTCTGTAGAAATTGAATTCGTTTCAAGTGATATAACGGTTTCACGGGTGTTTTAAAAAATTATCTGGTGATAAGTTTTGAGCGATTTGTTATTTAGATCATGCTAGGTCGGACTAAGTAAAATCTTCAGATCATACGTTTTACTGCTCTCAGCTTAATGGTCATCAAGAAAGTTTTGCATCCGGCTCTATCAAATTTCATAAAAATTTTAATTTTTTTTTTCAGCAATGAATGACGCACATCACGCACATAGTTTGACTACGCTAAGCTGACTACACTAGAGTAAACAGCAAAAATAAAATGCATTAATTTTTCTGCTGCACTTAGCAACTGACATTACGTTAGATGAATAATCAAAGAGGTCTAGTATGATTTCAAAATGGAACGTTACTCAAGATAAATCACAACTTCCATCACTTTTTTTCAACTATAAGATAGAGGGATAGAAGTTGGTATTATAGCTGCTTCTCTGAAACTACAAAACAATTCTCATTCTGGTTAAACACAGCGAATGGTTAAACTGGCACATTACACATAACTATGAAACAGCAACAAGCATCAAATTCCTCTACTATTTGCAAGCTTTATTTAAGAACCACTTATTCTTTGAAAAACAAATATTTCATTATCCAAGAAACTAGCTCAATTTAATTTAAGTCACACTCTTTATTTGACATAACTCATTAACACAAACCTTCTCAGACACAGGGCGAAATCAAAACAAATCAAACGTTGCATCGCAGTCCTCTACTGCAATGTTCGAAAGCACGTTCATAACACTCATAGAAATGGCAAACTCAGAACAAAAGCACGTCACAATGCGAGTTATAGTCTCATCCTAGGAGTCTCTCAGTGAAAGCAGCGATATTTTATGACTAACTTATAAAGATCATAAAATCAGTTGGGCTGTTCTACCTAGCGAGTTCTACTTATAGTTTGGCTGCTCTACACCAAACTGAATAAATTTTCAGAAGACATGAAGAAACCTTACGCAAATTAACAAATTACAATCACTATTATAAAAGGAGCAGCGTCCGTCCGTCCGTGTGACCCCCTCTTGATTAGGGTATCCAGAATACGCAATCGGCTTATTTTTACAAATAGATATTTTCTATTGAGCTTTCTCTGTTGGAATTCATCATGTCTCTTTGAGATTTTTAATTGATTATGTGAAAAGAAATGTTTTAAATTTGTTTTACCAGTATACTGGCTACTACTTAGTATTAAGGCCCTAGATTTTAGAAATTGGGTTATTGTTTTCGAAATTGTGATTTTCTTAAAAAGCTTCGAAGAGATATATAATAGACGACATTTCAGATAAAATTCCGACAAAAGAGGCCACCATGGATAGAAATGTGTCCAACCGCAAGAGAGAAGTAGTAAGACTTCGACAGCAAGAAAAACGCCGAAGAAGATCGGATGAACAACGGGAAATAGCAAGACGAAGCAACGCTGCTCGCCAACGAGAAGCTAGAGCTAAATTGACCCTTGAACGGCGTTTGGAAATTCTACGGAATGATGCAAAGCAACACCGAGTAGCTAGAGAGAGCTTAACACGTGAAAGAAGCGAGGAAATTGTTCAGCATAATGCTGGACAACATCGAGTGGCACGAGAGAATTTAACTCAAGAACGAAGTGATGAAAGTCTTCAGACAAATGCCGAACAGCATCGTAATGCACGAGAAAATTTAACTCAAGAAAGAAGTGATGAAATTCTTCAGACAAATGCCGAACAGCATCGTAATGCACGAGAAAATTTAACTCAAGAAAGAAGTGATGAAATTCTTCAGACAAATGCCGAACAGCATCGACTTGCACAAACGAATTTAAATCAAGAAAGAAACGATGAAATTCTTCAGATTAATGCCGACTAGCACGTATGCACTAGTTAATATAAACGGTCGCATTTGAAAACTGTAGTTGGAGAATTGATAACCATTGATAGTTAATTCACCAATATAATCAGTTTTACTTTTTCTTGTTGTTAGTAATATCAACACAATTTTGGTTCTACAATTAGCAGCAAACAGAAAGAAATTATGCTTTTCAGGAATCAAACCCGATTGTTCTTCTAAAATAAGGAAATTATACTTACATAAACACATTGGTAAAAGATGCTGCAGTCGTCCGGGTCCGGGTTGTTACAGGGATATGAGCAGTGCTCGCCGGGGGCAGCCGTCGGGTAAGTGGTGGGCTTTGTTGTGGTTGTTGAGGTTGAGGTTGTTGACACAGTCGTAGCGTCGGGATCCTGGAAAATCATTCAAATACACGACATCGATAAAGCATGATTTCACAGCGTTATGTCAGGATGTTAATGAAGGTCTTACTATTTTCATATATATGAAAAATTGAAAAGGACAAAGATGTAACTGTATGTTACATAAGTTACACCAGAGAAGTGATCAGCTATCAGAAGGTCCGTAAAGTAGAGCCACAGAAGCAAGAGGTGCAATATAAAAAAATGATTCCAACTCTAGCAAAAGAAAGGGTGGCTGATAGTTTAAAGCGGAACCAATAAGTTGATTATGCACTACTTTTCATCTAATCCCACATTGAGGTCCATGAATGTATGATATAAAGACATTGATCAAATCTAGCCTGGTCCTCTTCACTTCGAAGTCAATCACGTTGTGAACAATTCAGACTGAGGCCCTAATGTCAATTGCAGTGAATTGGAATTCACAGGAATATTTACCGAAATTATATTAACAAGTTAGGATCGCTCACGATGGCAATCCTTATCGGAATGAAATTTTATTCCAATAACGAAGCAATATTGGCGGTAAATTTTTGCGTTCAGGAACTAAAATAAACTCTCCACTCCGATATTTAGTCTCAAAACTCACACGAGTGGTGGTAGAGGGCGGGGTGGGGGTGGTGATGGGCGCGCCCGTGAAGGTCTCCACCAAGGTCTTGATGAGAGGGAAGGGCCTCGAGCTGCACTGGGAATGGAAGTCGTCGGGCTCAATGCTCTAGACCATGAGGCCGAGCAAGCCCTTCTGTTGGGCATACGCCGCCTGGTGGGAGACGGAAAACGAGACACTATTAGCTAAAAATTATTATATTCCATACATAAAAAAGAATGGATTTATCATGTTTCATAAATTGGCTCTCGCAAATCGGCAAAGATCATATTAAAGAATATAACAGAAGTGTAAACTTTACTTATAAAAAGTTATTCTTTCATCTTGTCGATCAAGGAATTATTCACTGGGACTAATATTTTCAATTTTTCTTAATATGCTGAAAGGTAAGAATCAAGACCAAGCAGGAAAAAAGTCCTCACCTTCGCCTGCATTGACTTTGGACTGTCGTAGCCGCATCACGTGTTGCCGAAGTTGAAGTCGTACCCATAGGGCTCGTTCATGTCAGGATCTTGCTCGATTGTCCACGAACTTTTAAGTTCATGTTCGCACAGCTGATCAAACGACGAATTTATTTACATTCGTTTTCACGTGTTCACTATCTCATCTTCTCCTTAGCTCAACAAAATATGCTCCAGCGCATAAAAAACGAACCAATGAGGGAAAGTTTAGAATTAAGGATAAATAATAAATTAAAATTTTCATGTGAGTTAAGCGTATTCGAACTGGTGTTGGAGTTCTTCGATTTGTTCGAATATTAAGAATAACCGTTAGAAAAATCTTCGCAACTTTTTTGAAATATCTTCATTCTATCTTGTGAAAAAATCACGTATTACTCATTAATGTCTTTTCAAAAAATCCACGAAAAATTGGTACACACTTATAATTGGAATTTCGGACAATGTATCATCGGTTGCGAAAGACAAGTGAACGTTGGAAATATTGTATATTATTGAAAGGATTTATCAATGAGAATATAGTCGTAAGATTCTTGAAAATTTGCAACATAGATGAAAGCTTTTCTCAGAAAAGAACGGAATTCCTTTTAGACTCACTTCATTGTAGCCCAAGAAACCAGGAGAACTGGTGTAAGGTCCAACACTGCCTGGCTGGGATGCTGGAGCGTACATGCCGGTATTGCTTGTAATGTCCAGCCTGTAACAGCGGCCGTTCGTGGCCGTCCCCAGCACCAGCTTCGAGGGAGGGGCTCCCAGCTCAATCCAGTAGTTGATGGCGTAGTCGATGTTGAGGTAGGCGTTGCAACCAGTATCCTGATATGAAGACGTGAAGGTGATTTATGATGGTTTTAACGTTATTAAAGCCTGATTGTGAAAAAATGTTTCCGCGCAAAGATTTTTTGGTCTGACATTGTGTATAAAACGTGGCAGAAATTGCAGAACAGAAAGTCACAATTTTCGCTAATAATTCTTAAACCAGATCGTCCGACAAAAAACACGTTTGTCCACAAGAAAAGAAAATTAATTCGCATTCTTCTATTAGATGACCTACGGAACAAGCATTGGTAGAATTTGGTCAGAAAAATAGCGATTTTGTATCTATTCTAAAATAATGGTCACCTGAGGGTAAGGATAGATGATAATGTGATGATGAGTATAGCTTTCCCAGGCGCCATGAAAGTCGAAAGTCATAACGTGGATCATGTCGACCGTGGCAGAGAAGCCAGGCACGTCGTAGGCAGCATCTATGATTGACTTGCGAGCAGAGACGGCTGCCTTGAGCAGGAGTCCTTTGCTGTGTAGAGCTGTGTTCAGTTCTGACATCAAGATGACAAAGTTTTTCTGTCGAGAATAAAAAGACATTTTTTAGGAAGAAGTATTCGATAATGACATAGAGTATTTTGAATGATATCACTTTCTTAAAATACGTGTCTTTTATGGTCATTTTAAACGTCTATACCTGGAGTGATTCGAAAAAGATCCAAGTAAGCTAGCGATGTAAGATCATATGTGTGTCTTGTCTGGTACAATTTAGCTGAGATTTCATCAATTGTGAGTAGAATAACACAATCCGACTACCTTGAGGCATTACGTCGTAAATGAAAATTTCGCATATTCATAAGAAGTTTGCCCGAAATTATTTTCAAAACTTTCCAAAAACAACATGACTGTAAACAATGGGATCAATAATTATCAATCTTATTTCGATCAGTTATTTATACGCTTTTTGGTTCACGCTAATGGAAATGGGTTGAAATCATTACATTTTGATCATCATGGTCGTGAAATATTAACCCTCGTTCTGTACAGATAATCATTTGCTATTTTTCACTCGTTTCATGGGTTGAATTATTACAGTGACATGTCGGAACTTGTTTGGAAATTACAAATTTGTCTCGTGAAACATTGTGAAAAACTCAAGTTATGGGAAAAAGGTTGCATTCAGTGATTTCTACTAGTGAAGTGAGCAATATTTTATTTTCTTGATTTCTTCTTGACAAACTCCTGTTTGTATTCATATTAATGCCCCGTTAAAAAAGTTAAGCCCTCGAAGTCATTGTGCTGAGCTTGTTTGTAGATTGTAAATTAGAAGTATTATCAGAAATTATTTCATATAAGTTTGTGTTGTAAATCTGCTACACTGGCAAAAAGGATTTATTGCCTTTCCTTTAACGATGCTGCATAGGATAAATTTCTAAAAAAATGAGTAGTTTTATTTCCTTTATAATGTTACTAAGAAATTGCTAACAAAAATATAATCCAAATTCCAAATTGGTTGGATTACCTTCCATCCATAAGTTTGTTTATTTTAAAGCCAAATGCCATTTCAATTTAAAAATAATCAATGTGAATGATCGTTTCGCGTATGGAGTTCAAGATTTTTCGCAGAAGGCTGATTCTAGTCGAAAATATGATTGTTCGTAAGTAGTTCGCCTAACACACAATACACACAATTTTTTAGTGAATTCTAGAGAGGTGAGTGTATAAAAAAATCATCGTGGCTTAATTCCTAGCGACCGTTACCTTACGGGCACCAATCTCTTCATGAAGTGACTTATATTATTCGATACAAAATGACTATGAATTTAATTTATCGTAATTTTCCTCCGTTAATCAAATTCCTTGCAAGATGCATGTAACGATATATTCAACAAGAGTTCTACATATATATATATATACGTAGAAACGATAGGCAGGCAACCGGCTCCAGAGTCGACGCAGCGCAGCATACCGAGAGGAATAGGAAGGTGTGACGTACGTACATACGTACATCAGGAGCAAGGAGGAGTTCGTAAAGGGAGGTAGAGGCTATTTCGAGAGCTAGTCCAAAATACATCACATATACGGGAGTTGTTGTAAATAAACAACATAGCACAGAAAACAGTGGGTTAAAAATTGAATTTCATATGAGTAAGAACTCAGGGGTTTCGGGGTTTATTTTAGAGATATATGCGTAGCAATATGGTGAGGTAAGGGACACGTCAGTATAGGGAGGTGACGCTTGAGGGTTAGCCAATCGCGAAACGCTACGTCACTTTCAGTTTTCGCGGGTGTAGCAAAGCCAAGGAGCGCATTCTTTGTTCGAGGGGACCATAAATACGCAGAGAGTTTGCGAGCCGGCCTATTTCGCCGATTTACTGACTCAGTGCAGGATGTAGGGATACGAGTTCTTCAATGGGGAGGTGAGATATTGTTCTTTGTTCTTTGAAGATTCTCATGCAGCTTATTAAATTTGTGTTCATAAAAAGAGTGGAGTGATTCAAGTAGAAATGGTTGACAATTTTTATTGCAATTGAAGTTTTTGTCTAGGTGGGGCGCAGTAATTTTCATTGTTAATATTGCAATTTGATCTTTGGGTTTTCATTTTAAATCATCCTCGAATCATTATTTTTAGAGGGAAATCAGAATGTTCGTGTCTTATTGAACTATTGAAGTGTAGGCTAAATGGTTTTCATGTAACTTATCTCGAAACAGAGTGCTTTGTGATTTGTTTTGTAAAGCGGGGTGAAATAATCCAATTATTCTCAGAGGGAAAATAAATAAATTTTATGATTGATTTGGGGATTAAAGGGGGGTAAAATTCAATCAATTCGATTTGAAGTAGGGGCATTGCAAGGAATAAAGATTCAAGTGGAGTGTAGTCACTTAATATAATCCTTGTTCCCAGGAGGGGTCGGGTGTTTGAGTGTGGAGCGGCTTGGAGTTTTCAACGATGTGGGACTAGGCGACTCCGGGTTGCAGAGCAACCTGACCATATGGCGCTTACCAAGCTGAAGTGCCAGGGCCTACTGCCTACCAGTCACACTGAGAGGGAAGTTATGCAAGCAATAGAGCTTAGAAAATGTTCAGGCTCTCTGATATTCAAGAGGAGCTCGGGGTATGCCTTGGAAACGCTTCGTTCGGAACGATCAAGAGAAGTCATGGATAATAGGCCATAGGTGACTGTGTTTTTTTCCTTCCGCGCGCGCTGCGATTGCCTAGGATTGTGCAGGATATGTCTCTGGTTGGTGTTTTGTGTTGGCGTTACAAGGTACGCGCGCCAGTAACTTTCGCTAATATTGTGTGTCGCAAATTTCTTTGCTTGCCAAGAGTGTCTCATGCCAATCACGTGTTCATTAACTAACTCGAAATAAAGTAATCAATAATGTACCATTAACCGAGTGTTTCATTTCCCATGTTGAACTGAGGTATTGGTGTGGGTGAGCAGATCAGTAGCTACTTTCTCTATTTTTCCAACTGTTCTACCATTTCCTCTTGCTGTGTTTTCCGCTCTGGTATTTTCATTTTTCCCCTCTTACTAAGGAGGTTTCGAGTCCTCCATTCGAACTAACACAGTGTAGGCGCCTGATCAGCGCCACGTACGCAACACTGTGCTAAGTTTCGTGACATGCATCTGGACATTAAACTGCTGCAAAATACGTCAAAAGAAGTTTCAGAAGGACACCGAGACCAAGAACGGGATCCTGAGACCTAAAACTGTGAACGAGTTATACGAAATTATTGTGCGTGTCGTCATACAGAATATTCTTATCCTTGCTTACACCAACCAGCGTTTTATTCCATTACTGTCATATTGCCAATTTTCAACCCATGAAGAATATACCTCGTAAGATGAATGGGAAAACTACCTTGACAAATTACTATCTTGAAACATATACAACAACAACAACAGCAGCAACAACAAAAATTGTTGTACTCTAATATATTCCTTTTCGAGGGAAAAACATCTCACGGGTATTTATTTTCTATTAAATTGATAGAGACAATTTTAACTACACGTAGGTTTATGGAGGGCAAATACTAAACAACTTTATATTTTAAATTTAGCTTTTTTAAAGATGAGCTTCTTGCAATTAACGCTTATTGAATTATTTTCCATGGTTTTCGTCTTTATTATCAACACCCTTGCTAGGCAGTTATGAAGAACTCGAAAAAAAATTAGGACGTACAACTTCCCTCAACTTTGTGCAATTTTGCTTATACGTACAGTATGACCTGAATTCATATCCGACGGATGCATCCTGTGATATTCCATTCCTATCCACCATTTTTACCTCATGTTCCAAGGTGTACATTCGTCATCACCTTCAGTGCACTCCAAGAAACAGTAGCTCTCACCATACGCTCTATATATTCACCCTTCAACACTCGAGGTACCCATCGCAGTACACCCAGCGGCGCTCACCTTGTCCTCAGGAGCACCACCTCGGTCTGTGGGGTACTCCCAGTCCATGTCGAGACCATCGAAGTTGTGGGCCGCCAGCATCTCCAGCACACTCTCAACGAAGGTGGCACGAGCCGCAGGGTTAGCAGCCATCTGGTCAGGAGAAAATTCAAGTTGCTCACATCTGCTTGTAAAAGATTCATTGATTAGTTGAACAAAAATGTTTTAGAAATAAATTCTCTAATTTGATTTTTGAATTTTTCAAATGTCCAGTGAGGCCAGTTATCAATAAATATTCATTTTCAAACATCTGTAGCCTGATGAATTTAAGCTATCATTCCTTAAAAAATAATGATTGAATTTTTAAATTATTAGAGGGTAACAGAGGTGTAGTGAGTTAGCAATTCACTTAATTTTGAACAATTTTCTTGCATGCAAAAATATCATAAGTAACTTTTTTGCTTAAGAGTTTTCACTTTTCTCCACTATTCAACGCTCGATGTCTACAACTAAGTAGAGTTTAATCTGATCACCAAATTCAAAGTATACGACAATAGTTCAAATAGCCGAACTATTGCCGTCATTTTATTGCAGTCATTTTTTCAGCTTTTTTCAAAGCTGAAAACTCACAATTAATCTCAAAATTAAGTTACAGCGTAAAAAACGAAATTAAATGTACTTTTCTTCTCAAGCTACGTATTTTAACAAAATTGTTCGAAATTAACATCACCACAATTCTGAGTAATGCACAAATTTACCTCTGCATAATACCATTTTTGATGAGATCAGGTTCGTTAAAAAGGCTTACTGAATTTACTCACAGCCGAAAACTCGGCAGAACCTCCGTTCAAGCTTCCGATGGCCAGCAGAGCCTTCAAGTTCGGGTTGACATTTTTGAGTCCAGTGAAGCGATCAAAGGCGCACTTGCCGTAGTTGTCGCATAAGTCGTTCCAGGCATCCAAAGCTTTGATTTTGTTATCAGGTCCAAGTACGGCGAACCGGTAAATGATGTGGGTGCACAGGAATGGATCAATGTCTTCTACGTCGAACTTGCCCATTCCTTGCCAGTATACGGCCCATGAGGTATAGTAGCAAACCATCACGCTCTCTGTTTCGAAGAAGGACATGGATAACAATTTCCCCTAAATCAGTTACTGTAACGAATAAAATTTTGTCCGGAGAAAAATGCTTTCATAGATCGAAATGTATTGTCAGGAAAAAATTTACAAACCTTATTAGTACGAGATATTTGGGGTACATATACTCTTAAGAGACCAAAATACTTCTTTCTGTAAGTTATCGTTAATTTTACCCAACATTAGCCCACTACTCACAGTCATCGCTTTCAGAGTTAAATTTCATTTCTAACTTGCCTGTTCCCGACTTGTGCGTGATTTCTGTGAAGGAAATCATTTGATATTCTTCACTCGTTTTATGGGTTGAATTATTTCAGTTGCATGTCGGAACTTGCTAGGAAATTACATATATTTTCCCTTAAACATTGTGGAAAATATGGTTATGGAGATGAGGTTGCATCCAGTGATTTCAACTTGTGCATTCAGCAACATTTTATTTCCAAAATGTATACCAGTAGTCCAGAAACGAATGATCTGCATTCATTACATAACAATGATTACTTCAGGTGAAAACACGTACATAGAAACTATTCTTCAAAGCTACAGAAATCCTGAGAATTCCAGCAATTTGGAATGGGTAAGCATGCAAACGACCAAATACGTCAAAGGCATATATTGTCTTATACCTATCATGCGTACAGAGTCACACACAACAGTGGAATGTTTAGAATGAATTCTCAAACTGTGTGTTTCCTAATTCATCTATGTATAATAACCTGAGTATGTTCTGATTTCTCTTCCATTACCACCAGTTTATGAATATGAGAATCCTCCCTCCATTTGCTCGTGCCCAGCCAATAAATTGTTCAATATCCTGAAAGTTCGTCTCACAACTGCATGCCTGCATTGTACGACTGTGGTAGAGTTATAGGGTATGATGGTCGCTCTTCCCTGCTTTGAGTAGTGCGACAAAAACGTTACCTGATAGAGAGACGCTGAGGAAGAGAAGAGGTAATGTTAAGAGCTTCATCGTGGGCCACACTGGTGCTGTGCTTGCTCTGTTCGTTGAATTGTGTCAGGTTTTCTTACTCTCTGCATTAAATACCACAGAACGCGTCGGAAAAAATCAGCCGCCTCGCTCGATAAATATTGCTCCGAATGCGTGCAAAGGTATAGGTAACGTCTGGCATCTCTTTCCCGAAATGAGATCATGATGATAAGATCTTCCGGCACAGGTGCAGTTGGAGATGACCTAGAAAGACTGACACGTCTTCAATAAGAAAAGGAAGAATATCTACAACTTAAATTGAACACCGATTCCTACTAATACTGACTGCAAATAACTTCGTGACGTTCGATTTTCGGACTACTATACTGCGTGGAATTTGGCTTAATTCTGACTACTGAAACGTTGTTGGCAGGTGCTCAGTGTGTACGAAACTAGTTACGCAAGAAAAGGTGACACTTGCAGTTTCTTTCAACCACCTCAGACGTCGAAATAAATTTTTCCATACATCCTATTTTCATGTAATGGATCATATCAGAGTTTTAAATGTATACTAGCATACACTTCATGTTTGATTAATTACTTCAATCATTTAACAAAGTTAAAATAGAAAACAACGTTCTTCTGTGACCTCTTCAACTTTTTCATTAATCCTTTACTTTGGCATACGAGACGAATATGAGTATTGAAATAAAACTAGTTTATTAAACATTATTTTTTTCCTCTTCGGTGGTGAAACTACAAATGTAAGTGAAAAACGAATGGGAAATATCTGCTGTACCGTGAAAGTATGTAGCAGGCCGAACTAGCAAAAGGGCGTATGAGATTAATACAATTTCGTCTGAGAAGAACGGGAATATTTCTTAAGTGTTGGAGAAAGGTGAACTATCTGGAAAGTATAAAAGAACAGATTTTCACATATTTTTTGTGCGTAATTTCTCCTATGTTATTACAATGGTTATCTCCTTGAACACATTGAATTTGTAGAGAATTTTATGCTCTTAAGTTGTTGGTCAACCACGTATTGTATTTACATGCATTCATATCTTTTATTTTTGAAATGATGAATGATTAATCAGACTGTACTGCAAGACTCGAAGCGAATACCGATAGAAGTATTTCAGCAAAAAAAATTGAATTAACATTACTTTGTAATTTGCATACCATCATTCATCATAAATAAGTTCTTCCTTCGATGCAGTTTACATTCAATTGTTTCGCAGCTTTTTAATAATAAATAATGAAACACAGTTTTGCTTAGTTTGTTGGTTGGTTTGTCTCTTTTTTACGCTCTCAAAGGATGCGTAATGACTGAATCTGTGATACGAGTTATACAGTGCAGAAGCGCAAGAATATTTCAATCGCGGGTACCATTAGAATGGATGTATTTGTTCCTCATCCCCATCTGGAAGATTTGCGAAAGAAAATAGCGACTCCCGCCGTTTTTGACTGGATTTACACGATCTATTGTGGATACAATCTGTTGAAGTTATCCATTCCACAAAGAATGTTTCCATTTTTTCTTCATCAATTTTGCTGGAGAGAATATTTAATCTCTGTATTTATACTCTGGTTTTTATCTCGGGCCTACCGATTTGCATATCAACGCATTCAATGTATATATTGGCAAACACACCGCTCTCTGTGATTTCATTGGAATTTTTTTTGTTTTGAGAAAGAAAGTCCGTATTTTAAATGAGGTAGTCAAACATAAGGCTGTTGTCTATAGTTTTATCCTTCACTGTTTTTAAAATCGAGGCGCATTAAAGAGTTCAACTTTCAAGTAATTCGGGGGCCAAATTTTACAAAAAATTTTCATCGTATTAGCGGTACAACTGACAGCGTCGTACGAGTCGATCGTCACCAACGGGCAACTCTTGGAGGGTAAATGGGTGATTCACAGGTAGATGAGAATACGTTAGGATGAGTTAAATTAGTTTATGATACGTTGTGATATGTAGGTTGAGTCATTATGGGGTCATGTTAGGTTAGGTAATGTTACTACAGATTAGGTTAGGTTAAGATAGAATCTGTTAGGATAGCTAAATATTCAAGTAACGAGATGGGGAATTTCTTCATGGGACCATCACATGTGATATATTAGATTTGTATGGGTTGGAATGTCGTAAAATAGGTTAGGTTATGATTGGTTTCGATAGGCCATTTCCGTAATGAAATAACAGAAATTCTTTCACGGGTCTTCCAATTAGAATTAATTTACACAAACCTCTTAAAATGAGATGAACAACCACCTTTAAAGCGCAAATGGGTGTCTTTATTATTAAATACTCTGATTTATTTTATAAATACTCTGACCTAATCCAGCATACATTAATATTGGAACCCAATACCCAAACGTTCGTTCTTCGTGCAACACTGCATGTGCTTAACACTTCGACTGCCACGTCACCCTCTGGTAGTCACTGAGGTGATTTTCATAATGCTGCTGACCGACCAGCAATCACAAACTCTATTTTCACAAAAAAATAAATAAATCTAAATAGAGGTACGATCTATTTAATATCCATTATTTTCATAATTGATCGCTAACATTAATTCTAATTTGAGTTGAATATTGAACTTCAGTCTGCTTGCCGTAGTTAACGTGTTAAGCCATGGCTGATCGGGATGTGTAAATAATCCAATCACCCATATTCAAGTTAATCATTCTAAACTCCACTTTAAAGCTAACTAAAAGTGAATGGTCAACGGTGTTTATTGATCAATATCATTTCAATTGCCTCGATGCGCTCACAAGGATATGCAGCTTTTTATGCCTTTTCACTTTGTCCGCATATCACCACACGAAGAAGGCAAAGCTCGGTAACAGTATAGAACTATGTAGATGAAGAGGCCTGGATGACACGGAGGCTGCAGCACCTATAGCTTCATTTGATGTTGAAAATTTATTCACTAATGTTCCATCGACCGAAACCTGTGACATTTGTTTGCAGTACTTGTTCAATGTAGAAAATACCGTTCATAATATGAGCAGAACTGTTTTCAAAACTTTGTTGGATCTTGCAGTGCGTCATTCTTTTTTTCTTTATAATGATAAATTTCATAAACAAACGGAAGGGTTAGGTATAATGCTGCGATAGGGGCCAACCTTTGCAAATATTTTCATGTCGTTTCACGAACAAAAATGGCTCTCAGGCTGCCATGTTCTTTTTGCGCAAGTATTTTATGGGAGATACGTTAATGACACCTTTTTACTTCAGGATCCGTCACATGCCAGACTGTTTCTTGAAAACCTTAATCTAAAACATGCTAGCATCAAGTTCACAAAGGAGACCGAATTTCCTTTCTAGATTGTATGGTACAGCTCACAAAAGCATTTTTTGCTCCTCTGTTCATAGGAATGACATTTTTACTAGTATTGGTTCAATCTTTTTTAATTTTTGTCCGTTACAGTTTAAAATAAATAGTATCAAGACGTTATTGTCCCGGGCATATGAATGTAGTTCGAATTATTTTATCATTAAACAATGAGCTTGAGTTTTAAACTATTTTTCTTTACAATGGCAATCCGTTTCATTTTATTAATGAATGTATTCCGCAATTATAAGAAATCAAAAAATAATTATAATTCTGATACGTTTCTTTGATTTTCGGTCCGAGAAGCTGGTAGAACCAACGTACACAGACCTACACGATGGGCAACAATATTTATAAACAATAGAGGAGAGCATAGACACAGGTAGTTTATCCTTAAAAGAAAAAAGTACCAATTCTAAAATTGTTCACTAATACAATTTGGAAGTCCTCACGCATAAAATATTTCAAAGTGTGGGAGCGTAGTTCCTTACACGTGCACTAAGATGTAGAGTGTTTGAGCATATTGGCAGAAGTTTCAGAACTGGTCATCCATTAAGCTGTCCGAATTCACTCAGATCAGTGAAATCTCCTGTGTTGCAGGAAAATTTTTTCATCTTAAGCTCTGTAAACTCAGTCTCTGATTCACGTATAACCGAATCCCTTTTCATTAGCCGCTTAAAACACGATAACAACGATATGCAGTCGTCTTACCCTCTAAAAATATCCTCTGTTTAGAAGTTTACCATCTTTTTGTGTTGTTTTTACTTCAATTTATAAATTTATTTTCCCTCAAGTTTTTCAGATAACCGCTGATTATGAGCTTAGGAGTCGAAATGTTCATTTCTAAAACAAATGTCTTTTAATTCAATTGTTTTCGCTATAAGCTTCAGATTACAGATTCGTTCTGAAAGGTCGTAAGCATGGGTAAAAATAAAAACATCAGCCAAGACGTTTGCAAACGTTTTGAGGGGCTCTATAATGAAGGTTTGAAATACTGAAATGTATGTATACAACTGTGTGTTCCTATAGCCTCGGTTGGAATCCTAATACATTCGTGAGTGTGCAGCCGGAATAAGACTCTCGGCAAGCCTCGAATTTCCGTCCACAGAAGATTTATTACAGTGCTTTTCGAAAATTGGTCCGAACAGTAGTGCAGAGACCTCACACTACTTGTGAAGAGTTGAAGGATGATCTCAAGGCATCTAGGATCGAAACCAGCAAACCCACTATCAGCAGGCCACAACACCGTGAAGGTCTTCGCTCCCGCACTCCTCGTAGGACACCTCTTCTTCAGAAACATCACGTCAAAGCCAGGCTGAAATATGCCGATGACCATTTTAGCAAGCCAACAGCGTTTTGGAACTCAGTGCTGTGGTCAGATGAAACCAAAATCGAACTATTTAAGAGAAACAGCACAAACCATGTTTTGAGACAACAGAACGAAGAGTATACACCAAAGTGTACCATACCCGATGTTAAGTTTGGAGCGCAGCCATGGCTTGGGGGATGTTTCAGCTCATCAGCTCAGGTAGGTAAACTTCACATCATTGAAGGAATTGTGAATGGCAGGCTATATCCGGAAATATTGGATGAGCAACTCCTACCTTCAGCTCGTTTGTTGATATTAAAACGTGGATGAACCTTCCAACATGACAACGATCCAAAGCATAAGACAACGATCCAAAGCTAACGAAACCGAGGAAGGGTTGAGGATGAAGAAGATAAACATTTTATAATGGCCAAGTCAATCCCCGGACATGAAATTGAAGATTCAAAGGAGTGGTCCCAATAACATCACTGAAGTCGAAAAAATTTGCATTAGGGAGTGAAATAGATTACACCTGAAACTTATAAAAGGCTGGTAATGAACTACTCTAATCGTCTTGAAGCCTTAATTAATAATTACGGCTATGCAACGAAGTCTTAATGTACGTATTTCTTGAAATGTGTTGTAAACTTTTGTTCACGTATTTATTACACGTGTTCGTATATATATTTCCATTCAATATTTGTTTCTTTCAGATAAATTGTTAACCCTTCTATGCTATTGTGTATTTATAATCCAATTTTCGTAATTGTACGTGGTTTAGCAATGTGTAATCTGGCTGTTTAATCAACGTTTTGTATCGTTTTGCCCCCACTTTATTTCTAAGAGCAACAATTAGCACATCTTTTCGTAAGTTTATTTTTAAATCGTCTTATGACACTAGTTGATTTTCACGTGAACCCCATGTATTTCTATAGTTCTGCACAAAAATCAGCTTACGAGTACTTATTATGAAAATAATTTTAGCCAACACGTTGCATGAACACCGTTAAGATATAATAGTATATTATGCATTGAATTCGAAGAAAAATAAATGACAAACAAAGTCTCAGAACTTTTGAAGCGACATCCGGTAGCATTTCACATCGAAACTCGTCGCACTGGGGTAGAAGATCTTGACAAAAGTCTGCAAACCCCCTGTCGATACCGTCGTGCGGTCGACGTAAGGGTTCGTGGAAGAGGGGGGCTATCTTCTGTGCAGCTACCTTTTTCCGGGGCGCTAGCTTTTCTTCGCAGCTGCCCTTCCTGAGGTTCGTGTGGGTACCGCCTACGCCGTAATCAGTCCGCTAGGGCAACAGAAGAAATTTCTGTTAGTGCCGAACTACGGCGGTACCGTCGTGTGTGTGGGGTGAGGTTTGTGTGGGTACCACCTGCGCCGTATTCAGTCCGCTAGGGCAACAGAAGTTATTTCTGTTTTGTGCCGAACTACCGTGGCACCGCTAGAGTGAGGTGTGTGTGTGTGGGTACCGCCTACGCCGTATTCAGTCCGCTTGGGCAACAGAAGTAAATTCCGTTTTCTGCCGAACAACGGCGGTACCGTTAGGAAGACGAGCAAGTGTCTGCGCCGTATGAGACCGCTAGGGCAACAGAAGTGAACTCTGTTAGTGCCGAACTGCGAAAGCGTCGTCGAATCGACCAACTATGCGAAATAGTTCGTCCTTCCGAGGTGGCTCCTAAACCCCTTATTAGGCTAGTTGTCGTAAGAGACTAAAGCCTGTGTCAATAAGGAGAAAGGAAACTCTTTTGACTTCAGGGTGTGACTAGTTTGTTGCTGAATCTCTTTGAAGTCCCTATTACATACACTGATATATTTTAACAAAGACAGTGATTTATTTTCTGTTGCAAAAATAGTGCGTACACACATGAGCTACTGCATAACAAGGTACAACACTCAAAATTGCATTTAAAATATTAGTCTTATTTAGCTAGGTAATCAAAGAAACATTGGAATATCGACATGTAATACAAATGATATTTAAAGGCTAACTAAAGTAAATGCACAGACGCAACATCAGCGCAGAGAAACAGACAAGTCGGCGTTCAGGGAGCTGGACACATAAAGGAAATACTTGGGATTATGGGTCTCTAACACAAAAGGCTCGGCAACCCCTGTGCTGCCTGACACGCCCGGGGGAGGGTGTCTCTGCTACGGTTGCCGAGACAGGAAATCCGCAAGGTGGTTGTCGACTCCCGAAAGGTGTTCTGCTCGGAACCTGAAAAGTCTGAAATACAAAGCCCAGCGTTTCAATCGGGGGTTCAACTTGTCTGCCTGATGCAAATAAAGGAGCGGTCGATGGTCGGTTTGTAACACAAATTCTCGTCCATAAAGGTAGACCTCAAACTTCTGTAGAGCCCAGTAGATGCTTAACGCTTCTTTTTCAATGGTAGAATAGTTTATTTCTGCTCCTCTCAGTCGACGTGAAGCATATGCTACGGGTGCGTAGTGACGGAAGTCTCGTTTGCTTGGCTGGAGGAGAGCTGCTCCAAGTCCAGTTTGGGAGGCATCTGTCCTCAGAATGAAAGGACATCTGGGGTGTGGTAACTGTAAGACCGGTCTCTTGACTAACGCTGTCCTCAAACTTTCGAACAGATCTTCTGTTGTATCGGTCCAAGGTATTTGTTCTGGGGAGTTCTTTAGGAAATCATGGAGTTTAGATGTCAGTTGAGAGTAGTTAGGAATGTACTGTTGGTAGTACCCAACTGTACCGAGAAAACTTCGGAGCTCCCGTTAGGTTTTTGTGAGTGGAGCTGATTTTAAGGCTTCGACTCGGTTCTCCAGAGGCTGGATCTGATTACTGCTCAGTTGATGACCCAAATACTGGAGGCTGTCAAATCCGAATTCACATTTGGATGGCTTCGCTTTAAGGCCATGTCGAGAGAGAGCTTCGAACAGTTTAGCTAATGCTGCGCAATGGTCTTCCCAGGTAGTCGAGGCGATTAAGATGTCGTCCATGTAGACCTCAGTATCTTGCAGTCCTTCAGTGACTTGACGTATAAGGCGGGAAAAAGTGGCTGGGGCATTTGCTAGGCCGAAAGGCAGTACGTTGAATTCATAGAAGCCAGACCTAGTTTTGAAGGCGGTGTATTGGCGGGACTCAGGGTGTAAAGGTGCCTGCCAATATCCGCTGGTGAGATCCATTTTGCTGAAGATTGTTTTGCCAGCTAAATTGGTGAAGATAGCAGTGGTGTCTGCTATTGGCTCGGCATCGAATACTGTCTGGCTGTTGAGGTGCCTGCAGTCCAGACAAAATCGATGGGTACCGTCTTTCTTCCGGACGGCAAGAAGCGGTGAATAGTAAGGTGATGTGGATGGCGTCACGATTCCCATCTTCATCCACCTCTCTAAGCTTGACTGCAGTTCAGGCTCCAGCGCTAAGGGAAGTAGATACGAATGTTGAAGTCGAAAACTGGAAGGACCCTTCAATTTTATTTCATGAACTGCTGTGCTGGTTCTTCCGGGAGTATCTGTGAAAAGATCGCGATATTCTCCAAGTAGTTCCTGGAGTTCTGAGCGTTGTGTTGTAGTCAACGTAGAAGAGATGAGACAGTCTTCAATGGTTTCTCCGATGGGTGACGGTATCTCTGGTTCTTTCCGGTCGAGTTCTTCTTCTTCGCAGGTAGGTTCTAGTGCGAGGCCAACCGCTGCAAATGCTTCCTCTACTCTCTCGTCGTCCTCCTCGCGATCTGTCTTGCTTGGTGAGGCGGAACTTTGCTGCTCCCGGTCGTGGTACTGGCGAAGGAGGTTGATGTGATAAATTTTGTTGTTTCCATCCACGTCCAATGTATAGGTATAGGTTCCCAGGCGTGATTTCACTGTATAGGGACCTTTCCAAGTCATAAGTAGCTTCTTTCGAGAATCGGGCAGAAATACGAGGACTTTATCTCCTTGCTTTAGAGTTCGCATCTTGGTACGTCTGTTGAAGAACTTGGCGCTTTTCTCTTGGCTCCTGTTTAGATTCTCGCGAGCGATTTTACATGTTTCTTTCAATCGGTGCTTCATTGCCATTAGATACTGAGCAGTGCTCGTGTCGTCTTGCAAGCTTTCATCTATCCAGCATTCTTTGAGCACGGTTAAAGGTCCACGGACGCGATGGCCGTAGATGAGTTCGAAAGGAGAATACCCGGTTGAGGCCTGAGGAGCGTCTCGATAAGCAAAAAGGAGGGAAGGCAGATAGAGGTCCCAGTCTCGTGGTTGTTCTACGGCTAATTTCCGCAACATGACTTTGAGCGTGCCATTGAAGCGTTCGACTATGCCGTTCGATTGGGCATGGTATAATGGCGTCAATCGGTGCTGGATACCGACGAGTTTCAGGAAAGCTTCGAAGGTTGCGGCTACGAACTGAGTGCCGTTGTCGCTCGTTAGCGTATGAGAGAAACCAACTCTGCTGCAGATTTCGAGTAGCTCCTGGGCAACCGTTTCTGCATCTATATGTCTGAGTGGGGCTGCGTCTGCGTACCGAGTTGCTTGGTCCACCACGGTGAGAATGTATCGGTGGCCACGTGCCAAAGCTGGCTGTAATGGGCCTACCAAATCAACACTGAGCGCGGAGAATGGAGTGGTGATCGGTGGGGTTGAGATAGGTGCCTTTCTTGGTCGAGATGGAGCGTGCGTCTGGCAGGTATGACAGGAGTGACAGTATTGGACCACATCTTTTGCTAGGGACGGCCAATAAAAATCTCGTTCCAGTCGTGCCTGAGTCTTCTTTTGGGAATAATGGCCAGCAAGTGGATTGTCGTGAGCCGTTTCCAAGATTTGTGGGCGCACGCTTGCAGGTGCTACGAGTTGATGAGTTTCCTGACCGTCTCGTAACGTTTTCCGATAGAGAATGCCGTCGTGGAGTTCATAGGTAATGACTCTGCCATCCTTGTGCGTTTCTTCTTTACCAGCGTCAACTTTATTGAATATAAACTGAAATTTTTTGCACTCCTGCTGTAATTTCTTGAAGTCTTCTTTGTTGTGTTGCAATATATCGACATTGCTTGGTGCGGCAGGGGGATTTTCGATCATTTTTGTTGCTGCCCTTGTGACAACGTGAAAGACTTCTGCAGCAACTGGTTGCTCTTCATGGCCGGTCATCTGTTCTTCGAAGGAGGTAGTTCCGGGAACTCGACCGAGAATGACATCGTGGGAGAGTTCTTCCATGGCTACGGCTGTCACCTCTCCGTGGTAATATGGGCAAACGAGAGAGACCCGGGCCAGAAGCGCCTCGAAAGAGTGATTGTTGGGAAGCCGAACGGTAATTTCCTTCTTCAAAACGGCGTCAGCTGGGACGAGAGCCTTCTTGACAAAGACCGCCGTTTCTCTTCCATCGAGTAGTACTTGAACGGGTTGTTGGTTCACGGTGCCAGAGCATGTTTTCAGCTGTCCCAATTCGATCAGCTTGTTTGAGGCGATGTGATTGCATGCGACTGGGGGAATATCATCGTATTCATCTGCTTCTTCATGCGTTGCTAGATTGTTTACTCGAGCGGTAGTACTGGAGATAGGTGGGCTTGCATAGGCTGCTCCATTACTGTGACCATCACCTTGCCTCCTCTGCAATTGGCGGCTCTCATCACTGGAATGCGATCGGTTGGGGCCATGAAAAGTACAGTAAAATCCATTGTAAGGTCCTCGTTGTTCGCGCTGCGGAGTGTTGACCATCCTGAGCTGGTGGGACCACCACGTGTGCTAGAAGTTCTTGGCGGCGTTCCTCGAGAGTTGTTGCTGGAGTTGGGTGATCTTGCTGGAGTGCTCGGGGCTCGGACAGGAAATGTCGAGCGTCGCTCTGGTGCTACTGATGCTTTGAGTGCTGGAGGGCCCGCATCTGTCGATGATGTCAGTGTGCGACCCTTACAAAGCTGATGGAGCGATGTATGAGGTCTTGCTTGTAAGAAGCTATCACCTTGCTCTCCTAGGCTTGCGACTGTGTTACCACCCTTGTCACGCAATTGAGTAGCGAGGAAGGGTGGCAAGCTTGAATAAGCTCGGTCAACAATAAGGAAGTCACGAAGTGTCTCGTAGTTGGCTTCGATGTTGCATCCTTTTAACCAAGCGTCAAAGGCTTGTTCGAGTCGCCGTAGGTAACGTGACATATTGTCGCCTTCTTCTGGCTTCAATTCGTAGTAATTGGCACGTAGTTTTGCCGGAGTAACTTTATGAGCATCTAGTAGGAGCAATTTAATTTCAGGAAGCTTGAAGCGATCTGTTGCGGGCAGGGTATCGATGAGTCGACGTTCCTTCGGTGTGATCAAATTATGGAGCATGACAACAGCATCGACTTCAGTAAGTCCCATCGCTGTGGTGTGAGTACAGAAGCGTTGCAAAAATTCGTCCATCCTTTCTTTCGTGGGATCGAATGGAGCCGGTGGAGGTATCTTCACTCTAGCATTTTGAGGAGCGATTTGAGCATCGAGTTGTCGAAGTCTGAGCTCGTGGTCTCGTTGTGTTGCTTCTCGTTCCACTGCTCGTTCTGAGGCTTCTCGTTCCGCTGCTCGTTCTTCTCGTTCCGCTGCTCGTTCTGCGGCTTCTTCCAAATGCCTCAGGCGGCTGGTAAATTCTTCCCGGTACTCCGCATCGGTGGGAGTGAGACCGAGGGCTTCGTCGTATTCTCGAGCTTGAGCGACGAGGTTCATCTTGTTTTAGTGATGCGGTGTCCGCGTAGTTGATTAGAACCCAGAAATCTCAGGCAACGTTGGTAGTCGCGCAAAGCTTTTGGGTCCCTGTTCGGGCGCCAGAATATGTCGATACCGTCGTGCGGTCGACGTAAGGGTTCGTGGAATAGGGGGGCTGTCTTCTGTGCAGCTACCTTTTTCCGGGGTGCTAGCTTTTCTTCGCAGTTGCCCTTCCTGAGGTTCGTGTGGGTACCGCCTACGCCGTAATCAGTCCGCTAGGGCAACAGAAGTAATTTCTGTTAGTGCCGAACTACGGCGGTACCGTCGTGTGTGTGGGGTGAGGTTTGTGTGGGTACCACCTGCGCCGTATTCAGTCCGCTAGGGCAACAGAAGTTATTTCTGTTTTGTGCCCAACTACGGTGGCACCGCTAGAGTGAGGTGTGTGTGTGTTGGTACCGCCTACGCCGTATTCAGTCCACTTGGGCAACAGCAGTAAATTCCGTTTTCTGCCGAACAACGGCGGTACCGTTAGGAAGACGAGCAAGTGTCTGCGCCGTATGAGACCGCTAGGGCAACAGAAGTGAACTCTGTTAGTGCCGAACTGCGACAGTGTCTTCGAATCGACCAACTATGCGAAATAGTTCGTCCTTCCGAGGTGGCTCCTAAACCCCTTATTAGACGAGTTGTCGTAAGAGGTTAAAGCCCTTGTCAATAAGGAGAAAAAAACTCTTTTTACCTCAAGGTTTGACTTGTTTGTTGCTGAATCTCTTTGAAGTCCCTATTACATACACCGATATATTTTAACAAAGACAGTGATTTATTTTCTGTTGCAAAAATAGTGCGTACACACATGAGCTACTGCATAACAAGGTACAACACTCAAAATTGCATTTAAAATATTAGTCTTATTTAGCTAGGTGATCAAAGAAACATTGGAATATCGACATGTAATACAAATGATATTTAAGGGCTAACTAAAGTAAATGCACAGACGCAACATCAGCGCAGAAAAACAGACAAGTCGGCGTTCAGGGAGCTGGACACATAAAGAAAATACTTGGGATTATGGGTAACGAACACCAAAGGCTCGGCAACCCCTGTGCGGCCTGACACCCCCATTTCGTACAAAAACAGTTCACAGTAAGAAAGAAAAAAAGAAAGAAAGAAAAAACTTTATTTCCAATAGAGATTGTACAATATTACAATCATTGGTTTTTAAATATCTTAAAATTAATACACTTAGATGATACACACACACGAGTATTGAAAAACTCGTGTCACTAGTCGAAAATAAATGATTAAGGGCAATGTACTCCTAATCTTGCTTAATCTACATTTGACAATACATGTAATGATAATTATAAGAGATAACGCAAATTCATGGACGATGCATTTTCATTGTGGGGTGAAAACACTTTTGACAGTTTACATGTACATGACATAAAACTTCGCAATTATTGATGCCAGGAAATCATATATGAATCGCTTGTTTCGGCAAATGTTCAAAAGTGTCATTTTAAGGAAGCATGAATAAAAAATATAAATACAAATCCATATGCATATATATACGTACATATATATATACATACATACACACACACATACAGATATATATATATATATATATGTACGCATAAGCATGAGGACCAAGAAGATTATAAGTTTTGTATTTCTAATTCAACAATTTTAACATAACGGTCGTTAGTTAATAAGCATTTTATTTAAATATAAATGGATGATCGTACAACAAATGTATAGTTTGTGCATGAATGCTTTACAATAATAAAGAGATGACGAGTTAGGTAATGTTACAAGTTGAGAGTGAACAGAAAATGACCATTATCTCTAGTAAAATGCTAGTTGTCAGTTTAGTACACACATATGTGCACACATACATGTAAATATACACACATATATGTACACATAAGCATGAGGACCAAGAAGATTATAAGTTTTGTATTTCTGATTCAACAATTTTAACATACCGGTCATTAGTTAATAAGCATTTTATTTAAATATAAATGGATGATCGCAGAACAAATGTATAGTTTGTACATGAATGCTTTACAATAATAAAGAGATGACGAGTTAGGTAATGTTACAAGTTGAGAGTGCACAGAAAAAAGACCATTTTCTCTAGTAAAATGCTAGTTGTCAGTTTAGTACACACATATGTGCACGTATACATGTAGATATATACACATACGCATGCACAAACATACCCACGCACATACTCACACCAAACTCGTAAGCATACACAAATGCATTTCTATGCATTGAGGCAATACATACGCACTCTACAGAGTGTCATACGCGTAGCGTGCACACGTACACATATATACAAGTAAGCATGTGCGCAAATATCAGCATAAACTAGCCATTATAAACCAGAATTCCAATCGAGGGAAACAGAGGAAATATTTTTTATTATAGCATGAATTTTATAAAATTTCATACTAAAAATAGTGGCACAAGACAGTCTACTTAAGTCAGAAACATGAAAACGATTGTGGGACGTGAATAAGAAAGAAAACATTAATGTCCTATAAAGGTTTCATATTAGAAAACAAATCACATTATCTTTGAAATATGGCGCAAATTGTCGGCAATTCATAAACAAACATTGGTATCACATTATTATAAGCAGAATAAGCATATTACTGCAGTATAAATGGATGATTACACAACGAATTTATTTTTATTTTTTTTTTACATGGATGCTTTATAATTTCATATTAGAAAAAAAACACATTATCTTTGTAATATGGTGCAGAATGTCTGCAATTGATAAACACACACACACATATAGGTACCATGACGGTCTAGTTTGATGCTCGCACAGAAACGGAGAGGAATGACATAAAATGCAACCTTCGACTGGTTTATCTACTCTAGTGCACACAGGTGTACGTGCACATATACACACCCATATGTTCACATACACCTATATACGTACACACATATACAAGTAAGCATGTTTGCAAATGACAACGTATAGGCGGTCAAATCATAATACCTACGCATACTTCCAAACTGTTGTGTGATGTCTTGAATTATAAAACAATGAGCGAGGGAGATTGTTCAGCAATGGAGATACCAGGCAAATGAGATTCGTCAGTACTCATTCAGTATGTTCTGTAACTAAAAATTATTATTGAGACACAAGATGACGAGTTATTTTGGCTTTAAATTCTCTCGGTCTTTGAGTGACTTTAATATTCAGGGGAAGTTTGTTCCACAGTAAGGCGCCTGATATGGACAGAGCCTTCTGCCCTAAGTGAGATGAACGATAGTTGACTAAGACATTATTGTTTCTGTTCGGTTTTTGATTGGTTACAGTGGGTGGATGGAAACGCACTATCTCCGCATTGCTCTGAGGAAGATATAACGAGGAGAATACGTATTGGGCCTTCTGCAAGAGGAGCCTTTCTTGGATAGGAATCCAGCCGAGTTTATTGAGGAGAGGGGTTACGTGATCATTTCTTTTGAAATTACCGTTGCATACCACCTTGGCTGCAAAATTCATGCATTTTTGTAAGTCCCTTTGAAGGTATTGAGGTAAGTCTCCCCATACTAGGCTGCAGTAGTCAATGCGCGATAACACAAGGGATTGAATAGCTAATAATCTGGACTTTTCGTCTAGCATACTTTTTAAACGATGAAAAAACATTAAAGTTCCGTAGATTTTGTTGCAAGTAGTCTCAACGTGAGATTTGAAGGTCATATTTCTATCGAACCAGATACCTAGATTTTTAACTTTTTCTGATGCATTAATTTTATCATTTCCAACTGCAAGAGTAAGATCTGAAGTTTTTTTAATTGCATCTTTGGATCCAAAAATAATGCATTGTGTTTTATTAGCATTTAATTTGAGACCATTTCGGTCGTACCATGATTTCAGGCTAGTCAGTAAAGTTTCGGCTTTAATTTGCGTCTGTGGTATTTCCGATACTGAACTTGTTATTGCAATTTGAACATCATCTGCATACATTGAGATCCGTGTGTTAGAAGGCATTGGAGGGAAATCATTAATGAAAATAGAAAAGAGTAGCGGACCAAGAATGGATCCTTGGGGAACACCAAAATTGTTTTGAATGAATGGGGACAATTTGTTTTCTATGCGGACTGCATGAGATCGATTTGACAAGTAGCTTTCAAACCATTGCGTGTCTATTCCCAAGTTCAGTATTTTACGCAGAAGTCTTTCATGTTCGACGCTATCGAACGCCTTAGAGAGATCAAGTAGCAGCAAGAGTGTTACATTATTTTGATCGATGTCACTGTATATTTTTTCAGATATATTGAGCAGAGCGTCTTGGGTGCTAGTATTTCTTCTATAGGCATATTGATTTTAATGGAGTAGATTTGACTCGTCCAGGTAAAATGACAGTTGATTTGTCACCACTTTCTCCAATAGTTTGGACATGACAGGCAAAAGACTGATGGGCCTGTAGTTTGATGCTGTATTTAGGTCACCACTTTTGTGCAACGGTCTAATAATGGAGTGTTTCCATTTGTTTGGAAACGTGTTGGTTACTATTGATGTATTAATTATCAGACGAATCCATGGTGCTGTAACAGGGAAACTGTCTTTGATATATTGAAGACTGATACCATCATGTCCAACCGCCTTTGTGTTTTTTAGTGAGTATAAGATGTTTTGTAACTCCGGTAAATCGACAGGGCCACAGAAACAGAAATTGTTTTACTGTAAGAAACAGTAAAATAGAAATTGTTTTTCCGAAGGGGTAAAACACCCACTATCGTACTCCAATAAAAACACGAACGTGACAAAAACAGTACGCAAAACGAAAAGCGATCACATGACGCTGTGGAAAGTACAAAATGCTGAGATGGCAGCATGTGAAAAAGATCTCGCGGAATAAATAGCGATGTCGTATACTATTAACTCTCATGAGGCGAGATTTTCATTAACTATTCAGCTCAAGATCCTTCTTTGTAGCAATCGATGATGCTTTGTACTGTGTCACCGGATAAAATAGAAAATTTCTCACTACTAAGATTTCGAATGGGTTGTACTGTTGAGAAAATACTCAATAAACACCCTACAATAGCTTAAACTGGCTTAATAGTTTGCTTTAGGAAACATTAACTGCGTTTGTGGTAACTACAGAGCAAATCATGCACTATGCTATTATGTAATGAACTCGAGAAACGCAATGAACTATTAACCTAGAAAAGCTGTCGATACAGCAAGTTTCACTTTCGCATCAGCGCCCCATGTGTGCCTACGCGCTGCCTCTTGCAAGATAAAGTTCTGTTACCTCACCTCGCTGCGATACAGTTTTCGTAACTGGGCCACGTGACCTATTTACTGCAGCACGAACTAAAAGGATGTCACGCGGTGTGCTTGAGAGATTTGGAAGCTGCTTTACCCCTGATTTTGTTATGAGATGTACCAATAGCATCGGTCTCTGTATCAGCAGTATCGGCCTTTTCCTCGAGTATCGGTATCGGGATTGGCGTCCAAAAAAATGAAGCATCTTAGCCGAAACTCCGATACTTTTATACTTCTTTCACGAGACAAGTAATGTAAAAATTCGGAAAACAAGCTTAATAACGAACATTTCCTGTGTAAATTTATTCATTTCTCAGATAAAATAATAAAAGATTTAATTTTGAACATAATAAGAATTATAATTGAGCATGAATAAGTATTGTCACAACCTACTTCATTTACACACAAAAAGGGTGCCTGAGTGTCCGTACCCGTATTCACAAACACGCAAGAAAACGTGACATCTGTATGAGACCACGCAACGCAAGCTAGTAGGATGCCACTTAATGTAAGATTTTCTTAGTGAATAATACCTATCGTATATTCTACAGAGATCGCAACTTCGTAGTCATAATTCAAAATACAGTGGGGGGGGGGGCAAAATAATACCACACGTTGATTAAATTGTCAGATTCCACATATCTAGACCAGGTGCAATCACGAAAATTGGACTATTTTTAACAATAATATAAAAACGTTAATAATATATCTAAGAGAAAAAATATATAGGAAGATGTCTAATAAATATGTGAACAAAAGCTAACAGCACATTGCAAGATATCCGTGCATTAATATTTCGTTGCATTGTCGTTATTATTATTATTTGTGGCTTCGAGACGTTTAGAGTAGTTCACTACCAGCCTTTTTTCAAGTTTCGGGTGTAATCTTATTAAATTCTCTTAAGCAATTTTTTTTTTTAGTTTAGTGATGTTATTGGGACCTCTCTTCTGAATCTTTAATTTGAATTTCCTCCTCAAGTTTTCAATCGGTTTCATGTCCGGGGATTGATTTGGCCATTCTAAAATGTTTTTCTTTTTAGTTCTCAACAATTCCGTGGTTTCGTTTGCAGTATGCTTTCGACCGTTGTCTTGTTGGAAGGTCCATCCACGTTTCAATATTAACAAACGAGCTGAAGGCAGAGGTTGCTCTTCCAATATTTCACGATATTTCCTGCCATTCATGGTTACTTCAATGATGTGTTTACCTACCACTAATGAGGTGAAACATCCCACAAGTCATGATTGAGACACCTCTAAACATAATATAGGGTATAGTACACTTGCTTATACTCTTCGTTTTGTTGCCTCAAAACATGGTTTTTGCTGGTTCTCCCAAATAGTTCAATTTTGGTATCATCTAACCCCAGTAGTACTGAGTTCCAAGACGCTGCTGGCTTGTTCAATTGGTCGTTGGCATATTTCAGCCATGCCTTGACATGACGTTTCTGGATAAGAGGTATCCAACGAAAAGTGCGTGAGCGAAGTCCTTCACGGCGTAGTGCCCTGCTGATCGTGTGTTTGCTGGATTCGACCCCAGATGCCTTGAGATCTTCCTTCAACTCTTCACGAGTAGTTCAAGGCCTCTGCATTACTGTCCAGACCAATTTTCGAGCAGCACGGTCGTTAATCTTCCGCGGATGGCTGGTTCGAGGTTTGCTGAGAGTCGTATTTCGGCATTTCCACTCAAGTATTAAGGTTCCAACAGAGATTTCTAAAGATTTCTAAAGTGCAATTTCGTAACTAACAACTTAAAAACATTCTGTGCTGTTGCTTTTCAAAGTTTCCTAAGATGGAATCATACTGCAACTCTAGTAGGCCTGAAGCTAAACTGTGTTAACACTTACTGTAAATTGATAGTGGAATTGTTAGTGAATTAACAAGCACTGTTACTCCTTATAAATACAATTTAAATACAATTTACAATTATATAAACAAAACCCTTATGCACCACCGAATGTGAAATTAATATTGGTTGTACAGGAGTGCAATCCTGAGTTCCCTAACTGTGTGTAATTGTTCCTTTTTAATAATGTGTATTACTATTTATTAAAAAGAAAAAAGAATCGGGATTGGCACCTGAAAAAATTGAGTATCTGTATCGGGATCGGCTCTTCTCTGGTTACGGTAGGTACATCACTAATTTTGATATACAAGTCCCGACCTTTCCAGTTCATCAACTCATTACGAATTAATTGGATTTGATAAAAGGCTTAGATACTATGAATGAGCATTGACATATTATCCTGAAACCAAGAATTTGCCTGCGACTCAAAATTCGATCTACATGACATCCTGGCTGCCTCTTAGAAATCTAAATAACATTGAATAGCAAAATTAAAACTTCAGTTTTAATTTTCGCATGGGCTTTTAGGTATCGAATGTAATTTGGCAAAGTTTTTGGAAAGGATGCGTATTTGATCCTGGAAATATGTTCAAATGGCTCTAAAACTAGAAACCTAGGAAGAATAGTTGATTTTACCCGCCTCATTTTGGGCATCCCTCATTTCCATAACTTTCTTATCGATGAGACGAATTGGGACCAGACCTAACAAGAATCCCTATTTTTCTTGAACATTACAATTTCAACTTCTAAAAAATACTTAAGACATTCTTTTCTTAAGGTGCGTAGTTTGATAAAATAGTTGCCGTGAAGAATTGTAAGAGATACAATTTGACAAGGTCTTTTCACATATGATCAGGGTGGTCAAAGGCCAATAATTCAAAACAAACAAGTCCCTTCATTGTTTGTTCTTTTATTATTCTCCTAAGGACAATGTGATTGCCTAACTGGGTCAACTCGAAGTGCACCGACGCCCGAAGAGCCTATCGTCATGACCTAATTTTGCAAAAGATGCATTGCGATATCTACCTGTACACGTGCATTGATCCATGCATTGAGAGCAACAAACACCGTATGTCACGTGTTCTTTTTCTCCCACGTTCTGTAGTATTTAATACAGAGTCTGAGGATGCCAGAGACACAGTTCAACCAAGCGAACAACCACAAAATGAAGCTTATAACATTACCTCTTCTTCTGCTCCTCAGCGTCTCTATATCAGGTATAGTTTTTGTCACATTTTATGGGGTACATGAAAGGAGTGACATTTTACTGGAACTTCATCTTAGTCGTACTTTGTTTGATATGCTGCGGAAGACTATTGTTATTAAAATTCCACATTAACTTATTGAAATTTTACGTTAACTCAATTCAACATTTCACAAACTAAAGATTCAATGTTTCATTCTCACTCGAAACTTATTGAATTTTCTTGTTATTTGATAGAACAGCAATCACTCTCCCTAATTAATCCTTAAAATGCAGACACTAACCCAAATTAGCCCCAATAATAGCCATGATTTAAATTTCTCCTAAGCCGAAAGGTAACGAACCCTGTAACACGGATTACATCCCTACACTTTGTAATTAATTACTTTGCAATTGATTACATACCTTTGTTATCCTACCCCCTCAGGGGGATACAACTGTTGTATCTATTGGAATTGGCGCTCCCAGGGGGACTATGTAAGGGCCTGAGCTAAAGGTTAGGTAGGCCTTCTTTTTTGTTGAAATAGAATAGGTTTTGTTTTGTTACGGACCATCTTTTTCCGGTTCACTGCTGTCCTGTTTTTCTGCACCTACTACTTTCTTCTTCAACTTTTTTCTTGTTTCATGAACTTCTTTCCTAGCTTACTGTTTCTGTGCACCTTGTGCATAGATTCCGCGTTCCCTCAACTCCATACTAAATGGTGCCTTCCTCTTTCCTCTCTTGGAACATCTTTGTCGTGTTTAAGGGAGGCTAAAACTTTCTTATATAATAATAATAATAATAATAATAATAATAATTTGTTATCCTACACTTAATTGTTCAAGATATTAGGTCTTTTAGTTACAGACAAAACAATTATTCAAGTATACATAGTTCCAATATGGCTGTTACTCGTAGTATACAGGATTGTTTACATCTGGCGTCCAGGAATAGGTTAAAGTCACTTCATTTACGTATACAATGTTTCGATTTTATTTCAAGTTTCCAAACCTGTCTCTTATTTCTCCTTAATTATGAAAAGCACTGAAGGCTTCTGCTAGTGTCGCTTGTTTAGAATTTGTTCATCGCTGCCTTTTGAAGCACTCAATTCCTTTATGCGCATACTTTGAGGGTCATATCTAGTGACTTGAAGCTTATGATATGTTTTTCCAGAGACTAATCTCTTTTAAAAGTAGTATTTATGGCTCTAACTTAGAACCAGCATCACTCAACTTTTTTGATACTTACATTGCACTCCGATGAGCCATTATGAGAATCCTTTTTTCTGTTTTTTTTTCAATTTACGAATGAAACTCAATACAAGAATTCGCGAAAAAATTTTAATCTTTATCCAATGTTCTTGAGTCCTGTTAGCTGGGTAAAGCTAGAGTTGGAAACACAAACTAAGTGACGAACAAACTGTGTGTTATTAAATTCAGAGATCATCTTACACTTGAAGTGGATTTTTTCAACAGCGCACACGATTGTTCAGACGAGATATTATACAGCGTTTGATTTTTACTTGCACAATTAATGGAAGTGCCACAAACACTGCACACGGGTACGGGCATTGCCAGATACAAGCGTTCTAATATTCATAAATGACTTGACATTTAATGTGAATATTCACAGCGTTTTGTGGATTGAGTGTTTGTATATAGCCAGTACATGGAAGACGATATAGGATGACAGAAGATTGTTAGTACTTTTACCATTCGAATTAGATCCTCTGCAACTACTATTGCAAAAAAACTCGACAAAAGATCCTTAAAGCCTGTTCAGCTTCAGTCGAGGTTCACTGCAGCATATGTGGGACAACGTACTCATACTAACAATTTTCACTGTCGTATACAAAAGACTAAGGAGGATGGAGAAGAAAAATATAAAAAATTTGGTTAAGTTAATAAGCATTAAATTTGAAAAGATATACTCGTATTCATAGTGAAGGCAAGAAAAATGCATCGATAAATTTTTTATATTTTCCCAATTATTAATTTCACTTATCGGACTAATAAAAATTTCAAATTTTGACTCTACATAGTTTTGATGTGAGAGCGTTGCCAAATGGATTTTGAGCAATGCCGACTGCTCGAAAACAAATCTCTTGTAATTCCTTCAACAGAGAGCGTGATGGTTTGCTATTATGGCTCATGGGCCGTATACCGACAAGGAATGGGCAAGTTCGACGTAGAAGACATTGATCCGTTCCTGTGCACCCACATCATTTACGGGTTCGCCGGACTTGGACCTGATAACAAAATCAAAGCTTTGGATGCCTGGAACGACTTGTGCGACAACTACGGCAAGTGCGCCTTTGATCGCTTCACTGGACTCAAAAATGTCAACCCGAACTTGAAGGCTTTGTTGGCCATCGGAGGCTGGAACGAAGGCTCTGCCAAGTACTCTGCCGTGAGTAAAAATTTCCTATGCATTTTCAACATGTCTGGTGCTAAATATATTACTTAACTTAGTTGTTAAAAAATTGAATGCTATCAGTGTTATCCTGGTTCAATAATTTTGTGCGATTTAACGATTGTTTAATGGTTCGAAAAAAGCACTCGAAATTTTCATTTTCTTTAAATTTTTACATATTTATACAAACAGTATAGTCGAAAAATTGATTTTTTAGCCATTTCACATGTTCCTTCTGTGAGGTGAATAACTGAAGAAACTTTTTGCTTTCCTATTTGTTTCCTGAGCACCTATACCTTTCAGCGATATTGTGATTCAATCAGCTTTCCATAAAGTTTTCAAGTAACTCTAAAAATTTTAATGTCTGTGTCAATGAGGCTAGATGTGCTATTTATCGAGCTTTAAATTTTAATTTTCGAAATTTATTTTTGCTGAGGCAGATTTCAAATAACATGTGGGGTTGAAAGAACTGACCCGCTTGAAGAAAGTTTTCAAGTATCTTGTACGTCTAGAATGTTACAAATCTAGCCAAAGACAAATAAGTTACAAACATGCTTCTTCAACAAGTGTCAGGATACCAGGTTCTTTATTTATTGAGATCAAGGTAAAAAAAACGAAAACTTCTATTATATAATTTTTACGAAAGAAGAAATTGCTGTCGACGATTCAAAAAGGTATATAAATAGTAACCTATCGGAAATACAGAAATAACTTGAGAAGTAGAAGAAATAGAGCATAGCGGATATTACTGGGATTTCAAGATTGACAGTTTGTTTTAGATTCCTAACAAAAATAAGTAAACAGTGAGGTACTAGGCAAGCCAGACCTAATTATCCAAACTGAAACAACGGAGAAAAAACATTGACAGAACTTTATGAAAGTAACCAGTGACAAAGTTTCTATAATTTCAGATGACAAAAATTCATTAGGTGTAAAAATAAGTCATAAATAAATATTCGAATATGCCAGCAAATGACACTTACTGTAAGGTACGGCAGACAAAACACAACTGTATCAAGTTTTCAAGCCGCTCGAGGAAAATTACAATTTACGGATGAAAGGGTCGCACCGCTATGTGATTAGCGGATGTCCTTAACCCAGTGAAATTTCCCTGACAACAAGCATTCACGTAAATTATATTTCATCACATGTTTCTCATAATGATACAATTATTGTGATAATATGCGATTGATACGGAAATTGTCACGAAATTTTGAAAATTAACATAATTTTTATCATAAGGTAAATACGATGCCAGAAGTTTACCAACAATTTACGTATGTTTATTAAGTAGCAGCCTTACTGGGTTTTTGGAAAAATTTAGGTTAGAGAATAATATTTGTGTTCAAGCGAAGCGATGCATTTCAATATGGAGAGGTGAATGAATTGACTGTTCTCCTGACCAGATGGCTGCTAACCCTGCGGCTCGTGCCACCTTCATCGAGAGTGTGCTGGAGATGCTGGCGGCCCACAACTTCGATGGTCTCGACATGGACTGGGAGTACCCCACCGACCGAGGTGGTGCTCCAGAGGACAAGGTGAGCGCTACAGGGTGCATGCTCATGGGTATATTGAGAGTTGCAGGGTGAACACTTAGGAGCGTGGAGCAAGTGTTATCAAGTGGGCAATTTGAAGGCAGAGGAAGGTAACGGCGTGTACACCGGTGAGGGGGAAGAGGAAAGAAAATTATTAACAACCAAGTTCCTTGAGACCAAAAGAGTATTACCAGATTTACCTAAAAGAGGAGGAAGATGTGTTAATTAAATACATTTAGTGAGAGGAAAAGAAAAATGAACGTTGCAGTATGAGTACAACTGATGATTAACCAGATCATGTAGGACTCGTGATTCAGAGATTCATAAGGTTAGTTATGTTGCGATGTCTATCAACTTCTCGATCAGGATTTAATAAAAGTGAGTGTTGTTGATAATTAACATCCTCACTATCATGACACGCGAATCCCACAGCATTGAGTACATAACATCTCTTCCTGTAATTCATCTTGAGCAAAAATTACCCGACATTCTGTTCAGAAGAAATTTTATCCCTGTATTTTCACAATTCAAAATGTTGGGAAATGATATTCAGCAGAAGTTGCATCCCTGTATTTTCACAATGTAAACTGTTTAGAATGATAATTTTTTTACTGTGTTGTCACACAATTACTGGACAGAACTAGTTCACATTTGCCGGCATGGTATACGAATAAAAATTATCGTTGTTATTTGACCTGTTTTGAAAAATGTGAGGATCCCATGTTTATAAGTAGAAATCATTTGCAATGGCAAGAACCTTCATGTTCTACCTAACCTCATTCATAACCTTGTCATGAATAATTATATACATGGTAAAAGGTCTAAGTTCAATTCCCGTCTAACTAGTCAAAGTTATCAAAATTTTACTTCATAATTCATTTCGATTGAGTCCATGCCGTTAGCTATGAGTTTTAAAGCAGTCTCGAAGAAATATTAGTAACACCCTTTAACAGAAATGAAATTTCCCACCACAGCTCGTAATTAGATTTGACTATATTTCAAAATGATGGTGAATTACAGTCGTGGTAATTCTGCGGTGTAGTAATGATCAAATCAAGCTAGAGTAATTTGAAGAGGAAATTGCGAAATTAAGTTCTGTAATGAAAGTTATGAAGTTTAAGGAAAAACAATGTAACTCTTTCCTAAAGAAAAATCCTGTAATGAATCTTCAAAATCCTGTAATCCTGTAATGAATCTTCATTTTAGGGTATAATTTAAGTGACAATACGCTGCTTTCAGGTTAAGAAAGATGGGAGATGGCATGCAGATGGGAGGAAACCAGGCGTGATTAACGAAGGCTCTAGTAATGGACATCTTTGCACTTATTACCAATTACTTTTAGCAAGAAACAGTATGCTCTAGTGCGATCAGCTTAGGAAGAACATTCATTTTCATGAAACTCGGTGATATTTGTGGAATGGCAAATTAAAATTTAGCCTACTTCCACAAAAGTCGGGAAAGCCAATTTCAGACCTGAATAAATGAGAGATTTTAAACAAATTAATTCGTTTGCCAGAAAATATCAATTGGTTGCTACAAGATTTTATAGGTGAACCGAGAGTATACCTTATTCCTATGACGCTCGGAAATATGATAAAGAAGCTCCTTAAATAATATCAAGATGCCCTGATATCACTAGATAACTGTTTTAGAATACTCATCTCAATTATTATTCTGTTTATCTTACTATAGTTATTAACCAAAAACTCTTATTACGTTAAAATACGAAAAAATAAATATCTACCTTTTTCTACTGAGTGATATCTTTTGTCATCAATAAATACATCAATATTATATATGCAAGCACGCTTGCTATTTAAAGTTGAACTAATTTCTATGAGATTCAAAAGAAAAATTATTCAATTTACGTATGATGATCTACATAAAACAGGATATGCTCTTTACCTTTTCGAAAGGCAAAATTAGTTCATTTAATTAGATTTTTAATTATTATAAAGGTTACTTTGATACAAATTGCCTGTGGGAAACTTTTATTGCAATCAGTATCTAGTGTTCTGAAATATCATGAAAAACTAAAGTAGTTTGATGTCGTCTAAGTATCTAAAATGTATTTAATTAGTTTGAGTTTCAATGAGATATCCTTAGCCTTAAAAAATCCCATTATTTTCCATATTTTAGAGGAAATAACACCATACTGCTGTATCACTCAAGCGACGCTTTTGAACTCGTTTCATCAGCCCACTTCTACGCTTTCTAAACTATTCTAATTCCCTAAAGCAGTAGAATGTGAGAATGACTTTGAAATGTCGCAGTCATCGTATCCACATCTGAACACTTAAAGAAACATGAAGGAATATCTAAATAACATAAATTGTTTTATAATTGACAGGAAAACTTCGTCATCTTGATGTCCGAACTGAACACAGCTCTACACAGCAAAGGACTCCTGCTCACGGCAGCCGTCTCTGCTGGCAAGTCAACCATAGATGCTGCCTACGACGTGCCCGGCTTCTCTGCCACGGTCGACATGATCCACGTTATGACTTACGACCTTCATGGCGCCTGGGAGAGCTACACTCATCATCACACGATTCTCTATCCCTACCCTCAGGTAATAATTTTTTTTAGGTTGAATTAAAACTGTCATTTCAAAGGTCTTGCTAAATCAATATTTGTATGCAATTGCCTTCTGAAAAATATTTATTCCATTTTTTCTTTGTTTTTATTGCGCCCTTGACGCATTACATGTTTCCCGCTTGGAAAATAACGACGTTTCCCACACCAGTGTGACCAACGCTTTGTTGTGCAGTACGATTTGGTTCAGAGTTTATGTTTCTGATATATTTATAACCTATAAAGAAGTTTTTACGTCTTCGCTTCAGGACACTGGTGGCAACGCCTACCTCAACATCGACTATGCCATCAACTACTGGATTGAGCTGGGAGCCCCTCCCTCGAAGCTGGTGCTAGGGACGGCCACGTACGGCCGCTGTTACAGGCTGGACTCAACAAGCAATACCGGCATGTACGCTCCAGCGTCCCAGCCAGGCAGTGCTGGACCTTACACCAGATCTCCTGGATTCTTGGGATACAATGAAGTGAGTTAAATAAGTACTGGTAGTTTTAACAGTCATATTTCTTAGGTGCATAATTTCCGTAGCTCACACAACACAGACCGACTCATTCTGATAGCTTTCAGTTTGATTTTTACTGCGACGCAGTCGTACAGAAAGCAGAAAAATTATCTTAAAACTGGTTGATCTTAAAGATGGGCTTTATTCTTCACTGTACTAAAAGCTTCGCTTCAATTCAATTTGGTAGCGAACTAGGTTCAACATAAAGTTCATTCTCATTAATCTGGTCGTTTGCTCACAAATTAACTTTCATACATTCATTAATATACACTTTCAAACGCAACCCACGCGGCCGCCAGTGTATAATTTAATTTCACACAAAATTAGGTCATAACGCTTTGCACAAAAATCTCCCTGAAGATCAGTGCAAGCCATTGGAATCTTTCCAGTTGTATTTCTTTTTTGAGCATGACATTTTGGTGACAATTCGTCAAAAACCTTCTGTTCATTAAAGTGATTACTCTATGTGTTGAAATGATCAACAAAGTTCAACATCTTTACTGGTGGCTACCAAAGGAATTAATAATTTTATTTATTAATATACAATTATTTATAATTTTTCGGCTGCTGCTTCCTAATATTAGTATTTTCATTGAGTTTACTGCATTTTTCAGTGATTTGGGAAAAGAAGTGTCGCACTCCAAATTCTGAAGAGCGCTCATCAATTGTTTCATTTTCATTAGCTGTGCGAACATGAACTTGAAAGTTCGTGGACAATCGTGAAAGATCCCGAGATGAACGAACCCTTCGGCTACGATTTCAACTTCGGCAACACGTGGTGCGGCTACGACAGCCCAGAGTCCATGCAGGCGAAGGTAAGCTGCGTGACCCACTGCGGTGAAGACCTTACTACTCCAGACCGGTAAGCTTAGGTAATACATTTCACTGCTTTGATTGCAGTCCTCTCAAGGCCCGACTTTACCAATTAAAGATATTGTTGGTCTGTACTCGTTGCTGTTGAAAGTATCAAACCCAAGAACTACTAAAGAATAGACATGAAGAAGCATTTCTCAAATTTAGTATTGTATTTTCAGTAGTCCCCATAAAATTTATATCATTTCCCTAAGGTCTGTATTACCATCAGTGAAATTCTGCCCTACATAGACTCCTCATGATGCTAGTTTTTTATGCTTGTTAATATTAGTGCACGAAACCATTTGTTGGCATATTAATTCATAAATAATCAGTGTTTTACAAATGAACAGTAAATTATCTATTTTTCAATGGTTTCAGGGGCATATTTAATTATCAAGTTGCTACCATTACATTTAAGTATCATTCAGTTTTATTTTGAGGTCATCCGTAAATGTTTCAGACATTTTTGGTTTATTCTGATCCTTAAATATTTAACTTCTCAACCAACATTTGCCGCTGCGTTAGTGATCTATTTTGCTTTTTAATTCAAATATTTTAGCCCAATAAAGTTACTTTCTTCAGATAGAAGTGCGTGCGTTATCCGTACAGATAACAAGGAAGACATGAATGAGATGAGCTTAAATAGCATCCTACTGGCCAGAAAGAAATTCTGAAGTTGTTTATGATGATCCTCAGAAGAATAGTATATTTTTGACCTTTAAATTGTGTATGTGAATCTCGATGCCAGTTCACAGCCCTGAGAGAAAAATTATCATCTGAAAACAAAGGAATTCATGAAATTTTGCATGTTAATTAACATTGTATATGTGTATCTAAATGAACATAATTTACAGTGAATTTTTATGCGTTAGATAATTAATGACATTTATGCAGTTATGTTCAAAGAAAAGGAAGTTGCCAGTAAAGCCCACAATTTCATTATTAGGATTTTGTTTCATTCAGATGAAGCCAGCAGTGGTGGTCAAACATTATTACCATTTATAAATTTTGAATAAATTAAATCAATTTCGATTGCTATTCCATCATAATTTTATAACGTTCAAAACTCATTTTTTTAAATTGGAATAACCAAATGCTGTAACACTCGAACAGTAGGTGGACGATATTATTGTTTTGAAAGTGTTCTACTGCTTGTTAATTGTTTACTCTGATACTGAACCGGAAAAATTGAGTAGTGTATATGTTGATAAAATAAACCGTAAATTTTCATCTTTATATTTTCTATTTGATGAATTAAAATTCTGCATTAGGGTTTTTTACTGTATTTACAAACATTTGTATGAAAAACTAATGGAAGGTCGTCTAGCCACAAAAAGTTGATAATGTGTTATGAGCCTAAACTTGCGGATGCCTGACATTGATCTGCTAGGATTACAAGTATTAACTATCAGTTGAAGATTGGCCAACACATGCTCTAATATTTTAATATTACTGACGTTAAAAACTCTCAATACGATAAAACGTCCCCGAAGCACTGAGTTTTTTAACAAAAATTCAGCCTTTTAGGACCACAAATGATTTCTTCATTGCGATTTTTAATGATCATGTTTTCAGTAATATATTCCATAGCGTTATGTAACTTAATATTATACTGTAAAACATTCAGGGCTAACTAATTTTAATTTTGATGAAAAATACATGAAAAATGTGACATTCTCCGCTAGCAACGCCAGGAAATCCCCAGTGCATGTACTTCTCATAGTCTCTCTGGATTAATGCATGCAACAAAATTTTCAATTTATGCAGTTTCGTTTTCTTCTTCCCTCCAGGCTGCTTACGCCCAACAGAAGGGTTTGCTCGGCCTCATGGTCTGGAGCATCGAGACCGACGACTTCCATTCCCAGTGCAGCTCGAGGCCCTTCCCTCTCATCAAGACCTTGGTGGAGACCTTCACGGGCGCGCCCATCACCACCCCCACCCCGCCCTCCACCACCACGCGCGTGAGTCCTGCATCTAATAACACGCGGAGAAATATTTTGGTTTGCAACAATATTTAACTCCAAGCGATTAATTTTATTAATTGACTTGGTGACCGTGAGTAACCAGTCAAGAAATCGTTGGTGGATGTTACCAAGATCTCAAAACCGCCACAACTTACTGTAGAGTGCCTCTTAGAACTGCCCTACTGTTTATCAACTCAGTATCACGTGAAAAAGAAGTTTTACTTAGTATTTGCGGCTTATTTGTGTTTCAAAACATATTCTTGTGACTAATTCACTGTTTAAAAATGACAGTATATCAATTCTGTTGAAGGTAGAACGATCAAAGATTCAAACACCGAACGCCTTTTCAATTAATAGTTCATTATAAACGCAAGAAAGTTTTGTGTAACTATCCAAATTTAACTTCTAAGCCCATGAAACATTCACTAATATTTAGATGACAGAAAGTCTGTTCCTTAGGACTTAAGGTGAATTTTGGATCTCAAAACGGAAAATGTCTCGGCTACAAAAATTGTTTTGTAGAAAAATTAGTCTTGAGTTTTGATCGAAATATTTCGAATATTTTTGCATTGAGTTTGGAGAGTCCATATAAGATTTTAGAAGAAACATTTTAAATTCTCAAATATTTTCATACCCGTAAATTCGTGACATAATGACGATGAGAATGAAACAAAATAACTGAATTTCATTTTGCATACATACATTATCGATGCTTTTAATCAAAGTAAGATTCAGTGAAAAACTAATTCCAAATTCAAATATTTTTCCACATTGTTTACACTCAGAAATTAACAATTATTATCACATCGGCCCCATTTTGTCCGCACAATATTTTCACACCAGATTAATTCGTGAACGAAAATACGTGACGTGTGCCAGTGCAAAGTGTAGTAAATTAATACCATCAAATTACACATTTTTAGAAGAGATGTTGAAAATTTCTAAATAAACACATGTTCAGCAGTATTTACTTTCTCTTGTGCTTTTTAGACTAACTGCAGTATTTTCTTAGACTACATTCCAAGGTACCGAAATATCAGGAGGTATCTTTATGAATAGCATCCATATGAACAATTTTTTAGGATCCTGATGCTACGACGGTGTCGACAACCTCAACCTCAACTACCACAGCGAAGCCCACCACTTACCCGACGGCTGCCCCCGGCGAGCACTGCTCGTATCCCGGCAACAACCCAGACCCGGAAGACTGCAGCATCTTTTATCAGTGTGTCTATGTGAGTATACCGCAATTGTCATATTTTAGGTAAAAAGAAAGGCTTGATTCCCAAAAAATTAAATTATTTTTTTGTTGAGAGAGGTAATTCTGAAATACATTTATTTAGGGTAATATAGGATAGCGAAAAATGTTTCTGTGATATATGATTAAAAATCGACCGTACCATCGACTACTTTAATTTTAGATTGAGTTCTCAGACGTTGACTGTTTGCGCCACATCATAATTTGTTAATCTTTATCAGCATTTTGTGAATTCTGAAAATTTCTTGAATTACCAGTCAGATATGATAGTAGCTGCATGTGAGAGACAGGTAAATTTTGTGTCCCGAATAAGTTTCCCGAAAAATTTAGATGCCTTTTATCGGATATACAGTCATGCCGAGTGTGATGAAGTAAAGCAGCTACAGAACAACTGCTTAACAACGTGAATAAAAAGCGTTTCGTTTAACCCTCTGATTTTCGTTTAAACGCAAATGTTTATGTTGGCAGCCGTTCACTCATTGATATTTTGAATGATGAGTTGAATTAGTAGGCTATAGGGTATCTGATGTTAACTACAACTGGAAGACATTACGTACTAAACCCGGCAGGGTTTACTCTACAATGCTGCCGAACTACATCTCAAGGTGCACGAGAAGCAATAAATGAAATAAAGTAAAAATATGTTAACGTTGACACAACCGAACACAAAGTCTTGCTGAATAGCGTAACGAAACACTTATTTGTCATTTATGAGTACTCCGACATCGAACCTAAACGATATTGCTGCCTTTTAAACATAGTATGATCTTAATAGAAACTTGCCCAATATCTGATGTGTTATCCAGCTATTTATTGAACAATTTCAAGTAAGAAATTAAGGTCCTGATACAAATTTAATTGCAGACTGGGTCTGACTACCTCGAGACCGTTGCCAACTGCCCCCCGGGATCTCTGTACAACCCAGAGACTTTCATCTGTGACTACGACTACGCGGTCTGCGCTCTCGACCCGAGCTACTGCCCTGCAAACTGTCCTTTGTAAACTATGTACAAATACTCAGTGGTGTAGATGGAAGAGTTTATTGTACGTAGCTAGCCTGGAGGCTATATTATACATAATGTGTACATTGCAGCGAGGAAATAATTAGGCTCCAGCAGTATATTATTCTTTATTCTTGTTTGATATGTGTTGTACTTTCAATTACCACGTCTGAAAGCTTGTACTATAGGTAGGATGTACAATAATGTATAAAATTTACCTAAAAATCCAAAATTTTCTAGATGTATTTCTGTCGACTACGTTAATTTAGAAAATAATTACGCCAAGGCAATTATATAAATTGTTCTAAATTTCAACAAGATGAGTAATTATAAAAAATATGATTTCTTTTATTCTATTCCTCCAATTCGATCACTGAAGTCACCTGCTATAGTATCGGGAAGTGAGTGAAAAACACATTCTCCTAGTTCAATTAATATTTTTGCAAATAGTAAAATATTTCACGCTTTTACTGTTCATGGTTTTGCTCTGCTTCTAAGTTGCTAGTCAAAGATAACCACACAAAAATAGAAAAAAATAGAGTAAAATATGTACATAGTAATTTGCTTTTCAAAGTATTTTAATAGTTATGACTCTTCGGCATTCAGCTGAATACTATCTCAATTTCTAACGGCGATCTACTTAAATGGAAACATTGCTCCCAAAACTGCCTTATGAAATTTAAAGCACACACCAACTTCAAAGAATATAATTAAATAATAAATTAGGAAAGAAACTACAATAAGAAATCTCAAAAACATTTGGTCGAACGTTTCGAGCCTAGCCCCATTTTAAACGAATAGTTTGATAACACAAAGTTACATATCAGGAATATCTTATCTGCTGAGCAGTTTAATTTTGAAGGTAATAGCAGGGAAGAACTTTGAAATCATTTTAAAGAAACGTTTCAAGCCTCAGCTCATCATCAGTCATACTCTGTAAAAACAAAATATACATGCATTGAATTTAAACACAAAAAATTAACAAAATTGCTTTTCAATTATTCAAAATTGGTGTCTAAATAAAACAATGACATGACGTAGAAAAACAAATGAATCTAATTATCAGAATTTCACTATCTAGCCTCGTACACGCGAGTTGAAACGGGGAAAAAGTATATAGGAGTACAGCAAAAATGCAACAAATACAAATACAAAGGAGTACAACAAATGGTCATAAGGAAAATTAACTAGCTGAAATAAAATTTTATCAAAGGGAGAGGAAGAAGGGTATGTGTGAGAGAGAAAGAGAGAAAGGAAAAAGAAATAAAAACAAGGAAACAGAAAAGAGGAGGTAAGAAGAAGAATATAAATAAAAATACATATCTTCCAGCGAGTTGTAAAAATGAAATCGAATGCAATATTTCTATTGCACTACTAGGTCCCTTTGCGCACCTACCCAGAATTTGAAGCATAGTCCATAATTTTAAACTGGTCATTCCTGATAATTTGTTCACAGGGACCTATACAATGCTTCCTTAAGCCTGGGTTGGCATTGAAAACCCGCCGAAAAAATACGCTTAAAAAAATTATAAAAAACAGACTATTTTTTTAATTTAGTCACATTTGGATGCACAAACCTGCAAGAAAGGCACAATGTAGGTTTTATAATTTTTTTTATTGACTCCGTTTTCAACCACAACATATTGAATCTAATTTGAACCTTAATTACTTCCTATGGGTTGTACAACACAATTTGTACCATCATGTGCAAGTCTCTCCTGACAGTTGTAGGTCATTATTGCATTTTATTAGAAACCAGCATTTAGCCTCAAATGATTGAATATTTTAAGGAGCATTTGAGCATTCCCTGCCCCAAACCCTCATTAAACATCATCACAGCTAGACAATGCAGAGTGGCGGTAAGGTCTGCCGGTATGTATCTAGATCAGGGTTGGCTTTAAAAAACTGACCTAAAAACACATCTAAAAAACTAAAGACCATAAGTCTCGTTTTTTTAATTTAAGCTCACATATGAATGCACACACCTGTAAGAAGGGTACAATGCAAGTTTAATTGTTTTTCTTTTATTGACCACATTTCCAAACTTAGTATATTGAATCTAATTCGAACCTTAATTACTTCCTATAGATTGCACCAATTTGTACCATCATATGGAAGTTTCTCCTGGCAGTGGTAGGTCTTGATTGCATTATTTTAAAGCTCAGCATTTGGTCTCAAATGTTTGAACATTCTAAGGAGCATTTGAGCTTTCCCTGCCCCAAACCTATACCAAACATTATCACAAACAATGCCGACTGGCGGCATGGTTTATTTTCTATTTTCTATCTCAGTATTTTCGATCACATTACATTCTTTACTTTCGATCACATTACATAGAATAAATAATTTAACTAATGAATTTTTTTCCGATTGAACATTTATTTTTTCTTTGTTTTCTTAAGAAGTGCATAGGAACTCAAAAGTCCTACTCCGTTTTACAAGTGGTGGTGGTGCAGTTGACTTCACTGTAGTTGGTGCTAATGCGAAAGAAAAGTATATTGTTGACAAGAAACTAGTGGGCCTAAAAACCTAATGCAGATGCCGAGCATGCAGTATCATGTTACACTTGACGACACTGACAGCAAGTCTGAGAGAGCCTGAAAATCAGAAATGTATATGTTACCAACTCATACTCTTGATAGGTTGGTAGCTCTAAGCTGTGTTCACACTGCACACAAAAATAATTAATGTATGCAGTAAAAAAAATTACTCATGAGTAGAATTAGGAATCCCGTAAACCAATAAATTGAACAAAAACCAGTACAACCCAATGAAACCCAATAAAACCTAAAAAAACAATAAACCCAATAAACAAAGTAAAACACAATAAAACAAAAAAACAGAGACGCTGTTTTAAAAAAACATGTTTTTTCCAACCCTGCTTTAAACAAGTAACTTTTAAATCAACAGAAACTCTAACTAATTTTTAGAACTAGAGGCGGCACACCTACCGAAATATCTATTCATGTTACGAGCACTGTTTGAAAACAGCGAAATGAAATTAAAATGTCAAAAAATTCGTGCAGACAGGAGAAAGGACTGAGTTCATAAGAATGTTAAAGTTGAAAACAATACGAGAGAGGAAATAAAAATGTAAAAAGTAAATGAGCTTAGTAAAATACAAAATGCAGTGAATAAAAAACTATTTCCTAGAGTTTTATATTTATTTATTTCCTATAGGAGAAAATATAAGTTTACGGTTTACTATTTTGATCAGATACGAACGTTGCTAGTCATTGAAGAATGCTTTCATTTTATGCATATACAAAGATTCGAGAATGCGAAGGTCTCACTCAACTGAGCAATGTGAGCATATGTACTTGAGTTTTTAAAGAAACCTACTGATACTTTGACTGCATTCACTATTGCAGCGCCCTCTAATACTAGGAAACTTTATTATTTTGTGTACTTTGTTTTTCTGAAGTTTAATATCTTTACATTTTAAAACCGTCCCCTCTTGTTTCCAATTTTTCCACACATATGCATGCAATTCTTTCATCCTTTCTCCACTCTACGTTCTGCCTGACAACCAAATATAACATTCCTGTTTCCAGGACTGTTCTCATAACATAAACTGATATTTTGTTCAGTGTTTCTCCTGTAATTTCAAAAAATTTTGCCCTTTTCGTGCATTTAAGAATTGTGAATTGTGAATCGATGTGTACTGAACGTTACTCTACATTTTCACTGAATTCGTTGATAATGAGCCTATGCACAAAACGTTCGAATTGAATGTTTTTAAGGTTTTTCTTCGCTCTTTCCAATGCTGGATTGCTGAGCAAGCGAGAAAAAACAAATATTATAAATTGTGTTCAGCAATCAATTCTTAAGTTACGAAAGATAACATTTTTTAGCTACATCTCTGTTGCAAAACTGTGATTGAGAAAAACGAAATGCAGATAGATAAAATACAGCTATGGCTGGAAATCTTTCAGAGGCTTTTATTAGAGATCCGAGACTAATGACTTAAGGTCTGAAACTAATGAATTATTCGATAATGCTGCCACTCTAAATACAGCGAAGCTAACATTTGCTTCAAAGAGTATTTATTGGATTTGATCTGAGTTTCAGCATCGAAATACTTTTTGATGTTAGCACTTTAGTCGCTGCTAAAGGACATCTTTCGCCATTACACAAGAACAGGTTCGACTTTTCATCAAACAAAATTTAGAGTAGGGGCCAAGGGATTTTGAAGCCCTAGCTTCAAGGTTTTTCGTATTCGTACGCAGTATGGAGGAAGCGAAATGAAAGACATTGAAAACATTCTAAAGTGTGAGTATATAAGGCAGTTTGAGGCACAGGGGAGTACTTAATTAGTCGCTGATGAATCTCATATAAGAAATTCGTAACGGAATCAAAACTAAAACGGACGTAAAACAAAATAGTTATGCTGTGAAAAGTGAATGAAGAGAAATTTCAAACTAGGAGTCACCCAAGAACCAAACCTTGGAATTTAAGTCAAGAAAGGCACTTCTCCCTGATACGTAACCATGTATAGAGGCCATAATCTAGGAGTATGTATATTTGGCTTTATTAACCTTGGCTTGATGACTGTGAAAAGGCTCAACAGATTAGTATGATAATTTTTAGGAGGAAATGAAATGCGAACAACCAACAACAGATGCATTGGAGTTTCAAGACATCGTTGTTCAATTCAAGGAGTTTACCATTTAGCGACTGTTTTATTTACTTGTTCAGTGAAAGGATCGACGCATCCTGGAATAGAAAGACGAGAAAACTAAGTACAAATCAACCAAGCTAATCAAATTGATCTATGTTTCAGTTATAGGCAAGTTGCTTTGTTCAAGAACAGGAATCTCCCTCTGCTCACCCAAAAGATAAAGAAGGCTTCCAGTCGACTCGCCGTCGCTGGGCCTCCATTACCCACAAGGAAAATTTTACTAAGCGCCACCGAAGAAGCAGAGTTGCGCCGCGTGTCCTAATCTGAGCAGTGTTCAGGTTCAATGTTGCTTTCTACTAGAACACGTTAAGGTTATGTATTCTTTCCATTCAAGAAAGGTATAGCAGTATGATCAATATAATTTCATGACAATAGCCGCCTAGTTTTACGCACCTATTTGTCGCCTTCAAAAGGGACCATAAACAAGAGCCTCTGTGAAGCTTTTAGAAAGAGGAAAATAGAGTAAGAAATAGTTCCACTCCATTATACCAAGTTAAAAGTTAATTTTTTAGGAATCATGCAAAATAAGCATGGCCTAATTTTAAATAATTAAATTGAGGACATCGCCTCGGTCAAGTTAACTCTACTTTCAAGCAGCCAATTTATTAGTTTAATTTTAAACTTTTAACTCTGCGTATAGCAGCCGTAAAGGTTATCTGTCACACGGGCAGCCAGAGGGTCACAGTCAACTCCTCTACTTTTATTTTAATTAATTTACACGAGTTTAATTTGAACGATTAAAAACGGCATTAAGCCAAATTCATGAACTTATTAAAGAGTGAAACAAAAGATGCGTAAACAAGCAAAATTATGACTCAATAGAACGAAATCACATTCATACAAACTAAAAGTTAAATAGGAAAAGAAGAAACTTAACGAAAAGGAACTCAATATGCTAACAAAAGGGCTCTCAAAATCAATCTCCCGCAGTCTGCGCAAGAACCACCTATGACACCTCCAATTGCAGGTGCAGACAAATGACTGCATTCAAGCGCACGCTAAATTTTACGGTTCAAACTCTAAACTCACGGTTTAAGAATTAAAATTTTCAATATGACTGCCTCTAACTGTCTGCATATATAGTCTTTCAATGGTTTTATCGACACTGAACTGTTACCCTGCTGCCCACGCTACGAAATTGTCTTCATTTAATATCCACTCTCCGTGCGCATCCAAGTTCGCATCTCGTTGCCTCTTCACCTCGTCTCCTTTAGGACTTGAAGTCCTCTTTACCTTAGCCCCAATGCGTGTGGATGAGCACGAGTTTGAGTAGCCTACCTCTGACGCTGTGTTAGGGTTGGAAATATTTTTTGCTCTAGTTTATACGTGTGACCTTTTTCTAACAAAAGCTGTGGGGAGTAACACAACTTTCTTATGGCTGGCGTCTTCAATTACGTGATATAAAATGAAACCATGATTCTTCACGATGGCATAGTGGGCTTGAGAATCAACTAAATTTGAAATATCTCACGGCCAAAGGGTCCGACCAAAGCTAGAGCATCTTTTATAGTGTTCGCCTGTAATCTATGGTTTTGTGGAGCATCTTCAGCCATTGAGCTCTTTGATGCTTGGCCCCACGAGACGCCTCAGTCAGGTTAGATCGCTCGCAATAACATTTGATAACAAAATCTTGATTTCTACTGTGGCATGAAATTGTGGGAACCAGTCTTTTAGTACCTGTTCGTTCGTAAAATATTAACTGAAATTAATTTCGTCATTAAATTTCAATAATAAATCATCGAGAGTAATAAAGCTCGGAATTGCGTAACATCTTAGCATGAATTATTGATTTATTCAGTGCTCATTATATGGATGATTTTTTACGCGATTCAAATGTTTGAAAATTATGCAGCGAGACACTAATTGCTTATAGATATATTAGTTTATTTTACATCTTTATAACAAAATGGAAGTGTTTCATGCGTCAAATTGCAGTTGTCCAATTTTTTATTCATGAATGAAGTTTCTGGATTGACATCATTTCAAACACCAGCGTGAATATTTCAAACAATTATTTGTGAAAATTTCTCTGCGCAATGGAGCGCTTAATTTGACGTGGAAACTGACGTGCGAATGCACAGAGACTTCAGAATGTGCTTCTTAGAAATGTTAGCTTAGGTAACCTTAGAAATTATTATTATTGTCATACGTACAATAGGGGGAATTAAAATGAAAAAATAATTTAACAACTTTCTGGTATGAAAACACATTAAGTGAAACGTTCGGCAAATAGATATAAACGTAAGGATATCGACGAAGCTACTTCATTTTTTTTTCAATGAATATTAAACGTGAGAGAAATAAAATGTTAAATCAGGAGTGAACCTTGATATTAAAACATATGAAGATAACGTGATAACGATTGCAAGATGTTAGAAAATAAGTAGCTTGACTATAAGCAGCGAGTACACGAGTCTAATAAGGAAAATAAGTTTAAGAGTTCGATGCTATGCTGAGAGGGAGATAAAGTTGCATGAATACTTGCATGGAGGCTGTGTAAGGCGGTGAAAATGGATTTGTCCAGATTGAGAAAAAATTACTCTGAGCACAACGATTATACAATAGGTCCAGGATGCAAAAATAGGATGTGTGAGTAGCGGTAACGAGTTTATTGACGAGACCTGCTTTCCTGTCTACCACGTCAGGATGAACGAGGATGTGAATGAGGTGATTCTAAGATTAAATGCTGAAAGCGTAACGAAACGTAAACAAGGTTCCCAGTTTCCTGGATATAGTTTACTAGATTTACGCAGAGTGCTTCTACTGAAACGAAATACACTATGGGTCTCTTATTTTTAGGTTCTGATAAGAAAATCGTACACACGACTTAAGTAGCTCAGAGGGTTCGATAATTTCCAGGCAAGAATATTTTGAAGCTCCTCGAAGAAAATAAGCAGTGAACCTGAGTGGTCTTTCATGCTTGATACAAATCTAAGTGAACAACCTTTACCTTCAGTTACTAGTAACTCATCTCGAGCGTAATCACATGAATAAGTCCATGAATGAAATGAACTGATGTAGTTTCACACTCACCTATTCTGATCCCCACACCTAAATAATTCAACGAGTGTAATCAAAGCTACTCTTTCAATATTCGAACTGGAGCCTCACGGGGGCAGTGAAATTTTTCAGTACCAAGCATTCAGCAGTACGCTAATTTCAAAAGGTCAACTGTGCTATGGGGCCATTCCGTCGCTCAGGAGAAGATCAGCTGACCAACTGTCATGACAAGATGATAGGTCGGCAAAGCAGCTAAGCCAACTATATACAAAAAATGAAGTTGAATTGACTTGAGCTTGAACAAGCTCTGCAAGAATTAATACCCACTAAGCGTTTTTTTTTGCATTTAAATGACTACTAAAAAGTTAAAGGTGAAATAACAATAACAACAAGTTGGTTCGTTATTTATCGAAGAAAGTTTTTCCTTTCCACGTAGTTTTTTATCTTTATTATTAGATAAAAGTTCCCGCTCTCCACATCCACGCCAGGCTCACAACATTTGCACCTGTGAAGAAAAGGAACGAGAACTTAGAATTTAGCATAAGCATAGTGCATAGTATGAACGCTAAGAATGAAAATTTTAGTAATTATAGTAATTATATTACCTTTTGTCCGAAACCTGGGGGAATCAAAATTACGTTCCAGTTCTATGGGATCATCCACTCTAAATTTGATGGCAAGGGGCGAGATCAGGAGTTGATTGGCAGATAGCCTCACCTTATCGAAACTCAGGATTATGAAGTAATCATCCTTGGCAGACCTACCAATGGCCCCCAGTTAGTAATACGCGCCTTCTCCTTTCGGATTGCTCGGACTCCGAGCGGCCGTGGCTAGAGTGGCGGCGTTCGACGGTGGTCGTTCAAAAAGCAGTTACTGGTAGCTGAGGCTCGAATAACAAACGGTGCTGAAGAGTCTCCAGCGGAGAAAGGTTAGTCTTAATGGAGGCTGTATTCTAAATGTGCCACAAGTCTCGAGAAGCCCGTATGTCTTCTTCGACTGGTTTTATCAGCTAGCCCGTAAAGCGGATAAAACATAGACCCATCACAGTTTCCACCAGAATTTTGTACAAACTAAGTGAGACAAAAGTGGGTTCGCCAGCGAGTTGGGTCACTACAGTGGCGTGTAAATAGGAATCGCCAACGTTAACAAGCCTACAATTACCCAGAATTAAGCATTAACTGGCACAATTTTGTTCTCTAATTATTCATATACTTAAGTGATCGGCTTCAAATGCAAGGAAAGGTGTAGGGCCTACACTGTCCAGAAGTAACTATTATATTCTGCTCACCTGCTCGCGGTTTCTATTCATTCGAGCGTCTACTTAATCGCAATATTTTATTTGTGTACTAAGTTTTGTCAGAACTATTTTTCTAGTGAGAAAAGTAAAATGAGAGCTGGTTTCACCATACTTACACATCCTCCTTTCATTAGGAGGTAAACAAAAGCTTCCTAAAAATTTGTTCAATAAATCAGAACCGTTCCTACCCCATTGGATAGAAAGCAGGAGAAAAAAAAGGCTGTTAGACAAGACTGAATGAATTTTTAGGAGTTCTGGTGTGCTTAGAATGTCTCAATGAGCGTATACGGTGTGTAGGAAATTCCTTGTACAGGAAGCGAAAAGAGGGCATTGATTTTTATTGGTGTGGCATAGACCCAGACGCGAGTTAGGGTGAGCTTGGGGCGTTAAAAAATAAGCATAAAATAATTGGTGATGAACGAGCAATGAGCCAGAAAAAGTGACTGAGTTGGCTCATTGCGAAGAATGCGTCCAATAGAAAATTTCAAAAATAGTTGTTGGAATGTGAATGGGAACAATTTTGTCAATGAAGTGTGAAAAGTGCAAGCAAATAATTAAATCACTTTGTTAGTGACTTGCACATCAACTACGCAGAAGTCAGCCCAATAGAATGCAAAAAGTATGTACTGACAACTGGACTCAACATATCCGGATAGCCATGCCGCCATAGCCATGTGGTATAGGTTCTGCCGCCGTGCGGCAAGGACCCGGGATCGAATCTCGGCGCAGGCAGTGGCGATTTTCTCTGTTGGGTATAGGAGAAAAATTCCAAGCACAATACCCCACTCCACCCAGGTGTCTGAAATGGGTACCGGTCTCGACCGGGGGAAAGCGTCATGGCGTCCTGGCGTTAGTTATAAGGCATTTGAAAATCCAATGTACAAGGTGATGTGTATCAGGCTTGATTGGAAATAAAGCATCCGTAGATGCCTTCATTTGGATATCAAGTTATTAAGGTCGTCAAGCCATCCGCATGAAGATAGGAAAATTTAAGATTTATTGAAACGTACATTGCTTTATTACAGGTAAACTTTGTAGGAACGTTACAAACAGGAACATTTGCTAGAATTGGATGTTGACATTCAAAAACGAAACATCATATTTTTGGTAAAACTAAACCAAGAGATAACACATGTAAAATTAATGTTTCTACGATTGTCATAAATATGAGCTCCATTTTACTGTAATTAATGTAACTGTTTTACATTTTACTGCAAGTAATGTAATTGAAAACGATTTCATTGAAAACATGGTAAGCAATGCTAATAATATTCATTGCATGTTCGGTTGTCAGGTATCCAGTTGTCAGGAACTCTACTCTATATAAGAAGAGCGAGGAAATACTGGTATAGATTGCTTCATCATTACAACCGGGTTGTAGAATGAACTTTTCAGTGTTTTATTTAAAGGAGAATGAATAAGTGAATGAAGTGCACTCTCAACGAATACAGGAGTTTTTATTTTAACCTCTTCTACCTGTCTTCTCCGTTTACAGCAACTACAAGAGAGATGCATTTTAGTAAAAATCCTACTGGTACCGAACAAAATCGTACCAAGATCGTTTTTGTCTGAAGAGGAACACTTAACCCTTCGTGCTACAGTGAACCCAGAAATAGTATTTCAAAGAGGAATACAAGAATGTAACGTTTCCAGTGACAGTAATGGGGAAAACAGGAAACTTCATATGGAGAATATATTTTGTAAATATATTTATCGAAAAAAAAGCATTGAAGTTGACAGCTGTTGTCTCCTAGATCTAGAGAACAGAAACCGAATAAAAAAATAATTACGAAAACCAAAAACTGAATGAGTCAAATGGTTGAAGAGAATAATCCTCTAGCAGGTGAAGAAAGCTCGAAAAAATATTACAACTTTCCTGGTACCTTCAAAAAATTTTAGAACAACGTAGCATATCCTACACTTTGATAATGTACAACATACTCAATATTTACCAGAATTGCTTAGAAAGGCGAGTATTTCCCTCAGATAGCAGCCTCCCATTGTCTTTGTCTGCGCACTGACTCAGACTCGATAAAGTTCTGCGCCTGCACCTCGCTACTGATACCACACGTGGGTCACATGTTTGACATATTTCAGCGGCATGACCTATGTACAGTGTTGTGAACGGCAAGATGTCACGTTGTGTACTTTGAGAATAGAATGGGAGAGTATTATGGACATGCCATCGCATCATCACCATTCTCTCTTTAAATATTCAACTCGATGAAAGTTTTATCTCGAATATTTGAAAGTTGACCACCAATCCATTAATTAAAACTTAGCATGGGGCCTGAAATTCAACTCCCAGTGCAGTAACCCGCCCTCTAGCCAACTAATTCTTTTCGAAAAAACTTAATCTTTTGTGGTATACGTTGTGAATAAAATCATTTACATCTGCTTCTTGGGGAATTTTTGCTGTGAGTTTGTAATGGACTTCTATTTTGTTTTCCAAAAAAGTTCAATCAGGGCTCTGAAACCAAAAACAATGTTTGAGTTTAAACTCCTCAGTGGTGCATAACGGACTTTTTGACAAATTTCACGCCAATGAAATTAAATTCGACCAGCCGTGCAATAAAAGTCCAGATCAAAGTGGAAGTACTCTGTTTCTTGAGCGTTACAACCTGAACTATTTTGAAATGTTAGACAAACAGCATATCCTGAAGGAATATATGAACCTAAATTTTTATTTTAGATTTTTCGTGAAATCATTTCATAAAAAATAATGCATAGTTTTCTCATAATTTCACCATAAGAAATATTTAGACAAGTCATGCTAGCAGCTAGGTAATACTCTCTAGCTATGCCTCCAGAGAACTCATTCGACACGTGCCTTGCAATCATAAATGTAACCATGCGGCATTCAATATTACTTTGACAATGATTTGATGGTAATTAAGAGTATTCAATGATTTTACCTGTGTATGAGGATCATGGGAACTCAATTTACTAATACGTGAATGAATATTGTGTACAACCATGCAAGCAATAAAATCTGCATTCTAAGTTGAGTTAAAGTTTTGCTATATCATTTCACGCCAAGCCCAGTTTGAATCAAAAAATTTGAGGTCAACATCGGGCGTTGAAACTTCTGATAACCCAAAGTAAAATGCTGCTCTTCGAAATACTAAAAAGATACAAATGCTGTACAAATAAGAGTTACCACTCTGAGGAGAAAAACGTGAGGTCTCAAGCTGAAGGTTTGGTAGGTCTTCCGTTTTTTAAATAAAGTCCTGTGCGTTATTTTATTTGTTTACGACTGTCTTTTTTTTGTTCACTGCTGTCATTTCTTCCAGTGCTTTTAACTTTCGAATGAAAATAATGGAGAAAAAAATATTGAAAACAAAATATTCGTTTCGATCCTTTGATTATCATCAGCAAAATCTGGAAGCAGAAGAGGGAGGAGATGTTTTATTGAAATTTAACAAGAACTTTACGCAAAACTAATTTAAAACAGATTAATAGAGCATAAAGAAAACAGAATGATGAGTTATTGAAACAATTTATTTAAAAAAACTAAAGTAAATCACCAGTTGATTAATTTTGAAGGGTGCACACTCTGCATTTCTTTGAGTGATGGTTTTAGTTTATAGATCAACAAGTTGGATTGTGGATGTGAAGTTTCAATTTATGGATATGCAGGATGGATTGTGGATATACAGTTTCAGTTTATGGGAATACCAGCATGCTCAGCAACCGTCAGATGAAGCGCTCAGTGAGAAAAATAAAGAAAGCCTACTGATATTATTAATAAGATATCTTCCTCATATTTCATTTCTTGCTATTTTGGTTAAGGCCATCGAACGGTTTTTTCCTCGAAATTTTCAAAAAATAAATAAAAATACTTCCAGAATGAAATAGGCTCTGAGGTATTAACAGCATGTTTATAACAACCTAATAAACATTCATAGCCCATAAAATTTTTAAATTTACCCATACCCCTCTTCCCCCCACCCCCTCAAAGGGAAATTTCAAAAAAATCTTATTTCTCAGCCAATATTGTACATTGAGATTGTTAGTTTTTTGTTCTACAAAGTTGAGATTCAGTTTTTTGATATCGCTTCAAAATAAATTTTAAAATGTTTGAATTCGACAAAAAAATTCAATTTTTTTATTAAAATGGCTATAAAAATTTTCTAATCAAGTTATCAAAAAGCTACATCTTAACTTCATAGTACTCACCTTGATCTGTGCGATGCTGAAAAGATCTCCTTCATAAGTGAAAACTGTAGGAGAAATGAAGCAGCACAGCCAAAAAAATCATTTCGAGGAAAAAGCGCTCAACTTTTTCAATTATATCTCCAACAGTTTTTTACTTATGAAGGAGATCTTTTTTGCAATGTAAAGATCAAAGTGAGTACTATAAGCCTGCATGGTTGTTTTTTGATAAGTTAAATAGAATTTTTTTTATTGCCATTCAAATAATAATTAAAGTGTAATAAATTTAGTGATAAAATTCAAAAACTTCCTAAATTTTTTTTTAAAGCTCTATCAAAAAACTGGATCTTTCCTTTGTAGACCAGTTCATTGTGAATCGAACAAAAAAAGTAATCATCTCTATGCACAATATTGTCTGAGAAATAAGTTTTTTTAGAAATATCCCTTTGAGGAGGGGGGGGGCCGGGGGTGCGGGTAAATTTCGAAAAATTTTGGGCTCTGAACATCCATTCGAATGTTCTAAACATGTTGTGAATACTTCCAAGCTTATTTCGCTCTTGAAGTATCTTTTATTAATTTTTGAAGGTTTATAAGAAAAACTGTTCGTCCCCCTTAACCAGTCCACAAATGATTTTTTTCCCTGAAGATGTGTTACAGGTGACCATGCGATCGGTTCTCGTTTATTTCTACAGTTATGCGCATTTCGGATCGCAGTACGAGGGTTCAATGCACAGAGCGCTTCATCTCAGGGTTGCTGAACATGTTAGATAAGTCAGTCGGTGATTTACTTTTGTCTCCTTTAAAAAATTGTTTTGATAATTTTTTTTCTTGGTGCTTATTAATCTGTATTATACAAGTTTTTTTCGCGTTTTTAGTCAATTTTGTTTAAACATTCTTTGCCTCTGCTTCTTCCAAATTTTAGGATTGAAAAGTTATGAATATTTTTTAGATTGTTCCTAGTGTATATAAAATGTGCCTTAATTTACTGCGCGAACAAAATGTTCCTAATCTACAACTTCTTCGTTTAGCTTTTATCTTTTTTTTCAGATTGTTTTTTCAATGTTTTTGTTTCTGTGTGAAATATGGGGACACACCTTACACATAGATTTCCTCTTTTCTTACTGTTATGCTAAATGTTCCCTTCCTCTTTCTTTACTTAGGAACTCCATAGTTATGGTTAAAAGGCTTAAACTAATTAATATTTTATCAATCCTAAAGTAAAGTTTTCCAATCAGTGTGCGGTAGTTTGAAGTTATTGCATTTTTTGTGTCATACTATTTTTGCCAAGGCACCACAGACGACAAACGAAAACTAATCTGGTGATCCATAAATGTCGAGCGTTCGCCTTCTATTCCTTTCATTTTTTTAAGAGGTTCAACCATAGTACTGCGAGATGCACATATGTTTAATTGTGGTGGTTGGACTTGACCATTTATTCAATTGTGTTGTTTTTTCCTCGAACATGGCGATTAATTATTTCAAAATTCACTGCATTCACTTGCATGAGATGAATAAGCAATGTTATATATGATGACACAGGACTAGTGAGATTAAAAAAAAATAGTGCCATAGAAAATTGTTCTTACTGGATTTACCAAATGACTCTGAGATCAAGTATGATTTTTCTACACTTCGCTGATGTAAAACTGATTTCCGTGATGATCGTGCTGAAACGTGATGATCGTGCTGAATATGTTTACTAGAAGAAACGAATTCTTAAATTGAAAACGACTTTTGACGCTGTAGATTTAAAATACAACGGTGAAAGGCAAAACTTGTCTCATTGTACTGCAGTAGAATGGACCATGGATCAGAATTTTTGCTTTTGCAAAGTAACATTCACTTCTTTGAGTCACCTTGTGAGTTGAGGCGGGAGATAAAGGACGCGAATTCACTGAACAATGTTTACCTGCGACCGTAGAAGAAAAAGTATTTTCTTATTCACTATTTGATAGTCTTCAAAACATCAGACCACAATACGTTTTTCAAGCAGTTCAAACAAAATCATATTAACTATTGCCGTGTTTTACTGAAGAACTACACTTGGTTTATTGTGACCTCGATTTCCGGATTCTTTGAAAAATTTCATGCAACACATTCAGTAAAAAATTACCAATACGTCAAAAAACAATACTTTCATAAGATATCAGATGTCACCTACTGGATAATTATATATCTTTAATTTCAGTGATATCTATCATGTGTCTATAAGTGTCCTATTTGCTTCTAGGGTAAAACAGCAACTCAAGTAGTGCATTTGCTGGAACGTATCAACATGAACTCATTTTGGAGAAGATGTAATTCGGTATCTACTCTCGTAACTAGTCCATGCTTTTGGGGACAACATTTATCTGCCACTGCAACTGATTTTTCCCACGCGTTTTGTGGTATTTAACGCTCAGCTAAGGACACCTGAGACACAGTTTGACCAGTCGGACAAGCGCCGGTCTTAGCCACAATGAAGCTCTTAACGTTGCCCCTTCTTCTGCTTCTCAGCGTCTCTCTATCAGGTATAATTTTTTAAGCATGGCAGAAGAGTGACCAATTCACCCGAACTTGAGCTTATTCGAAGAGCACGATATATAGTCTGCTTTAAGACGTTCTCTTTAAATATTTAACGTAAATTTTAGGTTGGTTTTAAGCCGTTGGCCTTGCAACGGATAATCATACGTGTATTCATAACATTATAATAATTCAACGCTACTGATCCAGGTTATCACTCTGAGTTAAATTATATCACTTAATGATGAACAGGAACACCTTTACGCCTATGAGGTGCACATAAATTTGTCCGCTCTCTTAGATTAACTAGGTAATGAAGCATGACGTACTTCTGACACTTTCGATTTTATTATTCTCGTACACGTTTTAGAGCTTTCTGAATGTGTTTCTTGAATCGAGCGCGCCTGTTTTTGTAAATGAAATACCTGGAATTTTCGGGATTACTCAGCTATTCCCTAAGTTTTTCCTTTTCGCTTGAAACACCCGAATAGGCAGTATTATATTTAGTGTGGGGACCATTGTGAGAACATTTTGAATAAAAAATCTTCCAAGTGACACAAAACATTCATCACCACCAACCAAAGTTCTTCCTTAGTGTGAGCCCTCAAACATTGAGGACAAGTAGGAGTTTTTAAATTATACGATCTATATTACACAATTGGCTTGATGCATTAGTGTAATAAATTTTTCTTTAAATGAAAGTCTAAATGTTTTGTTCGTCCATCTTCTGACAAATACCTTCAAATATCAATCTTAGGCCGATTGTCGCGAGTGCTTTCGGTGCAACACTGATTTTAGATTACACTGGACTGGATTAGTGAAAAATCAACATTCCTTTTCTTTTTTCGTGTAACAGAGAGCGTTATGGTTTGCTACTATGGCTCATGGGCCGTATACCGACAAGGAATGGGCAAGTTTGACGTAGAAGACATTGATCCGTTCCTGTGCACCCACATCATTTACGGGTTCGCCGGACTTGGCCCTGATAACAAAATCAAAGCTTTAGATGCCTGGAACGACTTGTGCGACAACTACGGCAAGTGCGCCTTTGATCGCTTCACTGGACTAAAAAATGTCAACCCGAACTTGAAGGCTTTGCTGGCCATCGGAGGCTGGAACGAAGGCTCTGCCAAGTATTCAGCTGTGAGTAAAATTTTTAAACCTACTACACAACACAGGTATCATGATAATAATAGGTAACATTCCTCATCTAGAGTGTATATTTATAATGTTACAGCTTCTAATTTCCCACGATTTCATTAAGATCAAAAAATCTGAAAATGAATTGAAATATGTGTTTATCTTCAAATTTCGTTCAAGGTAGAATACAGTCCGCAAATCAAAAACTGTTATTAATAGTTTCACACGGTACTTCCGAAAGGCTTATAAAGCTGAAAAATAGTAGTTTAATAATTTAATCTTTTCATTCAGATCCCTTTTGGTAATAGTTTTAAATCAAAATGCTAGTAGCATAATTTTGAAGTGCGTAAACTGAAGTACTATTACTGCTTCAATGACGTTAGATTAGCAGTTCAAATTTTACGAAGCGGAGTTTATCCCAAAATAAATACAGGCATCCAGCGGCCTGTTGTAGAAGAAATTAAAACAGGTAATGAACGTAATGATTTACTTTGAACGTCGTTGGATACAGCAATCTAAGTAATAAAATAAATCGTGGACTAACTTTTACAGCATGTGTTTAATCATCATACATCTCTAGAGAAACAAGTCCGTAAAAAATTGGGTCATGAAAATATGAAAAATTGTTATTTTTGTTTATACCTACCATATTTCATGACTTAAAACTGCAAAATGGCTGCATGTTAGGATGCGTTTCAGTTATAACATAAAGTTCTGAAATAATTTCCGTAACTGGACGCTACTGAACCTGTAGAATTGAGCATCTTTACCGTTCTCCTGACCAGATGGCTGCTAACCCTGCTGCTCGTGCCACCTTCATCGAGAGTGTGCTGGAGATGCTGGCGGCCCACAACTTCGATGGTCTCGACATGGACTGGGAGTACCCCACCGATCGAGGTGGTGCTCCTGAGGACAAGGTGAGCGCTACAGCGTGCTCTTCAGTATGTACCTTGAGTGTGGCAGGGCGAGGGGTTTGGAACGCGGAGAAACTGTTGTCGGAAGTTTACATCGAAATGCATTGCGAGTGTTACCGTTTGTGTTCCTAAAAGAAAGAAGGAAGTGATCGAGTGAACACCATGGATGAAGGAATAAACATTGAGGCAGACGTACGAAACCATACTTTAAACTAAAGATCATACAGGTATTATGAAATTAAACGTGATCGCATTGCGAACACGCCCGTCTTTACCGTCAACACAATTCACTACGTATTTAAATACTCTTATTTATTTATTCATTAACAGTTTCAAATCATTTCAAAATATTTTTTTTGCAAATTTTTAGGATGGAATTTATTTTCAAGTATTGTCATTCGAGTACAAAACAAAAGTATTGTCATTCGAGAACTGATACCTTAATCAGTGCTATCAATAATGGATTAAAAATACTTATCATAAGATCTATTTAAGCAAACACACAAATTCAACGCAAGAATAAATTGAAGTCAATCGCCCTCGCGATAAGATTGGCGTCATAATGATTATAAGGCGTGTGTTTGTCATACTTGAAATGGGTGATTTACTTGCTCATTTGAGGGAAAACATTCAATAATGTATGTACAAAACAAAGGGCTTTGGATTCATTTCCATAATTTATTTCGAATACTCTTGCATTGAAGTTATATTCGAAGTACGTCGTAGAAAAATTTATTACCTCCATTTTTTTATATTTATTGCTTGGAATTATTAACTGTAAAAAAGTATTTCATCAGGATTTGTGAAGGTATGAGCTATCTTTTTTCAAATACAGGAGAGGTGTAAACCAATTAATTTTATGTGCTTAATGAACTAACATAATTCTTCCCTTTTTGCACCGCAGTAAAAATAACGAAAGAGACATACAATATCATGCTGCGCAACCACTAGCTTTACTAATTTTGTGTGACACGTAAGGGAGTTTAACAGTTAAGTCTTGGGACTACATGAGATATCTTGGTATTACTTGATAAATTTTAAAGAAATTTATTTAGTCTAATAAATATTGTACGCTAAAAATTTTATTTAATAAAAGAAATAAAGATATTACAGTTCACTTCAATGCACGAAAAAAATCACAATTTGTTATTCAATGCATAGAGTTAGAGTTTATTACAATCAATTTATTCAGTAATACGTGATATGTTCAAAAATAAACAAATTATCACTGAAGATATTTAAAGCTTGACGAGTAGGAAGAATTAACTTGGAGCAAATGTATTATGAATATTATGAATATTATCATATTCATAAGACTAGTTTTAATATTTCACCCGCGGATGTTGAAATAAACTGACTTTAAATGATCATCTCGTTAATAAATGTCACATTCATAAATCGTTAATATAAATGTCCCATTGTGCCAAACAGTGATAAACTAATTAGTGCTACTATATACTTTACTCCTACAATTATGAAGCATATTTGAAAAATTTTGAGGCTTTGAGTATTCAAAGTACACTTAATACTTAAAAATATTAAGTGATTTTCAATGTACGTTAGCAAGTAAAACCAAAAACTCTCTCAGACAAATAATACTTTTGATCTTGTTCATCAGCCCACTCCTGCTCTTGATGTATGATTTAAATTATTACTTTTAGTGCGAGAAATGACTAAAATGACGAAAGCACTTTCGCTTGCTGCAAAATAGGAAACATATTTTTGATAAGTAGTGTAACCCATCGTCCATTAACTAGTACTGGATGCTTCCGCAGGAAAGCTTAATATTTCTTTTCATTGGCAGGAAAACTTCGTCATCTTGATGTCGGAACTGAACACAGCTCTACACAGCAAAGGACTCCTGCTCACGGCAGCCGTCTCTGCTGGCAAGTCAACCATAGACGCTGCCTACGACGTGCCCGGCTTCTCTGCCACGGTCGACATGATCCACGTTATGACTTACGACCTTCATGGCGCATGGGAAAGCTACACTCATCACCACACCATCCTCTATCCTTACCCTCAGGTAATTGATATTTTAAAATAACATTTTCACTTGCGAGTCTATAAGGCACTAGCATCTAAATGACCGCGAAACCAAAAACTTGCTATTTTTTAAGTTCTTATCAAATTCATAAATTTTGCATTGGACAAGGCTCTTTACGTTTTCAGAGACAGATTAGTGATGGTATTTCTTCCATCCGCGTAACGAACACCTTGTTTCTTGCCTGATTTTCGCAGAAGACTAATTTTATTTGATGTTAAGATAACTTATGGTGAATTTATTTTGCGACATTGTTTCAGGATACTGGTGGCAACGCCTACCTCAACATCGACTATGCCATCAACTACTGGATTGAGCTGGGAGCCCCTCCCTCGAAGCTAGTGCTGGGGACGGCCACGTACGGCCGCTGTTACAGGCTGGACTCTACAAGCAATACCGGCATGTACGCTCCAGCATCCCAGCCAGGCAGTGCTGGACCTTACACCAGATCACCTGGATTCTTGGGCTACAATGAAGTGAGTCTGAAAGAGATTCACTTATCTTTTGAATTTTTTTTTAAATGTGCCAATGTGGCACAGCATAATAGCTTCAAACTAATAGAAGGCTGTTTAGATCTTTACTCCGCAAAGACATAAAAACGATTCACAAAATATGATCAGTAAATCATTAATGTATCAGTGATCCGTTTGTCAAACAATTTCATTTGAGATAGAACCTAATCTCAAAATGGATTTTGGCGCGACAAACCTTCCCATAAGCCTAACTTCTAGCTGAATCAAAACCCCATTGCAAGTCCACTAAGTAAATTGAAATATTTTTTGTACGTAACTCACAGCCGCAATTCACTGCACATAGTCTAATTCTTTTACGAGATAAATGAGTGACCCTCCACAATTAACTCGCAATAAACGAGTAGAAATTAAACTTGTGATTTTGAATGTATTTTAGGGTATAGAAAACCATTTCAGTTTTATAGAAAGACACTTAGCGTGCAAAAGAAGTGTCTCAGAAAAAATTTTCTTCAGAAATATCATTTCGGAGTTTTTGCATATGTTAAGTTTATTCTTTCCATACGCTGTCGCAGTAAGAAAAGTCGTGAGACACAACAATTTGAGAATAGTGTTCAATAAATTTTTCATTTTGATCAGCTCTGCGAACATGAACTTGAAAGCTCGTGGACAGTCGAGCAAGATCCCGCCATGAACGAACCCTACGGCTACGATTTCAACTTCGGCAACACGTGGTGCGGCTACGACAGTCCGGAGTCCATGCAGGCGAAGGTGAGGCTTGGCATTTTTTTTTGTGGTTGCTATCGCTACCAATCACCGTCTTCATTCTAGCCTTGCACAGCTACTATTTCAATGCTCTGTAGCACCATCACACCAAGCACAGGTGTCTCTGGGCCCGATTACGCTCTGATTTATGTGCATTTGCTAGACTATACCCGAATCGTTTTGAACGCCACTCTGGGTTATCTTACGTGGGATTAACATAAAATTTTATACAGTATCTATTCATATGACAATTTTTTTATTTTGTATTTTATTTTTTCGAACAAAACTTGTTGGATAAGTTCCTACTCACTTGCTGGAAAGGCTTGATATGCGGGATAAACGCTTCAGTTCATCGTACAAAACATTCTCTAAATCACAAAGCTTTATACACAGGAAATACATGTGAAACAAGTATTAATGTTCCCCTTGGCAATGGGAAGATTATATTTACTGATTAGTTCCTTTTCTTTCTCCCTCCAGGCTGCTTACGCCCAACAGAAGGGTTTGCTCGGCCTCATGGTCTGGAGCATCGAGACCGACGACTTCCATTCCCAGTGCAGCTCGAGGCCTTTCCCTCTCATCAAGACCTTGGTGGAGACCTTCACGGGCGCGCCCATCACCACCCCCACCCCGCCCTCCACCACCACGCGCGTGAGTTCTTGTGACATCGATGATGCTGAAAACTCCTTTATTTCAAGTTTAACGAAGGCATACAGGCTGCTGCATTTTGAAACTCGGTTGAAATTAAGTAGTAGATCAGTTCCCTTTATGAACTGAACTTACGACTGTTAAAATCAACTACGATAGAAACAGTAAGTGTAGTTTTTAAACCTGATTCGCTGTAACTGATATGTGTTCCTCTCGAATGTTAACTTCTTAGACCCTCCTTCTCACTACACTCTAAACCTTTTGCAAAAAATTTTCCTCAGAGCTGTTAATCCATGGAATGTAGAAAATAATATTGTTCACGCTGCTTAACGAATGCTAAGAATTCAATTCCATTTAAGGGTAGACCTTGTGAACAGCAGAACGCCATAAACATTTGCCAAGTTGTACTTGAATACATATCCTTTCAAAAAAATGTAAAACAGTTTAAAACGCAGCTCAAAACGTTCCGCTTTTTCAAATGGAATTAATCAGCTCATAGTCATAGCATGAAAAAAGTCTTCATGGAGCTTTTGCAGAAGTCTGAGTAGCACACTTTACTTATAAAAATATTCTGTATTACTTTTGGTACATCAATTGCCGCATCGACTATGAAATCCATTCATCAATCCGGATAATCTTTCTTACCTGTATCAGAAATAACACTGCAGTGGAGTCCGCAAAAAAAATTTCTAAGTTACGGTATCGCATCACTTGAAAATTGCTGACACCTTCGACTGAACTGATAAACAAATAAATGCCAAATGTTTTAAATTCTCTTTGGCGTTCAAAAATAACAAATGAAATAGTTCCAATAAATTACTCTCTTACTTTCTCTTTTAAATACTCAATGACATTAAATTCGTCAGTATCATTCAATTTTTGACCTCAGTCTTTGTAAGGCATGACAACTATTTTTTGCTAAATTTCTTTTTACCAAAAAGGTTTCAAGATAATAAGGAAAACAGTTCAATTTCATGACCAATTCTGTACAATGTATTTCCAAACAGGTTTTTAAATCCATTTTCATTTTGGGAATGCAAAACTGAACCGCGTATGGCAATTCCCTGATATTTAAAATTACTTGACTGTATCGAGATGTCGCCTACACTTTAAGCATCTTTCCAGGATCCCGACGCCACGACTGTGTCGACAACCTCAACCTCAACAACCACAACGAAGCCCACCACTTACCCGACGGCTGCCCCCGGCGAGCACTGCTCGTATCCCGGCAACAACCCGGACCCGGACGACTGCAGTATCTTTTACCAGTGTGTCTATGTGAGTATGATTAACATATTTTGAACCAACAAATAGTTTGTTTCATGCAACATATGTTTTTACAATTTATCTTACAAAAAATTAGTTTAAGGGTAAAAAGAGGTGAAAGTGTATTTACGTTAGTTTACACATTTAGAAAATTAACTTCGAGTACAGCTGATTTAGGCTACTATTCATGACTTACTTTTCAAGCACTGACCCTTGCTAAATTTTTATTTGTTAATCAGTACTAACGTTCGTTCTTATATATTAAAAAGTTAAGAAAATGCATGAGATGGATATTAGCCTTAGGCCTCCTCCATGCAAGCGTTATGTTTCTCACGCTGTCCCCTGGAAATGTGGTTCTTTCTTAGAATATTTGTATTTTGCTACCTAGATAATGAATTTTCCGCTTGTATTTAGTTTGTGTCTATGCGCATTTCTTTTAGAGGTAGGAGTACGTTAGAGGACGTTGTGCTCCAGTGAGAACGGCAGACAAATGTAGCATCAAATTTTTTCTGGCATCTGCTTGTACATCTCAACATCTTTTTTGGCATCTCAACATCTGGTGCTGAGTGTGCAGAAATTATTTTGAACTTAATAATGCACGGCTCAAAGCCGCTCTAGGATGAGTTTCTTCGATGTAAATGATGGACATTTTTTGACAATGTGCTCTCAAGTAATCAAAGAGATTGACCTTTGTAATCTTAATTGAAATTCGCACCGTGCTAGCCGTGAATTCAACGTGCATAATTGGAATGAAAATTGTTATCGTACCACAGCTTTAACCAAATATTTTTTGATTTGATTCTACTGAAACCGTGCTTCCTTTTTAAATGGATCCTAATGTTGAAGACTGAATAACTTTAAACGTATATTCTTCTGAGAATGATTCAATCCTTTGTACTCTAAATTCTTATTTTCGATTCATCACCTGGAATTTTTTCTCCTATTAATTAATTATAATCATAAAAACTTGCATGGTACACTCGACTGTATTCAGTGATCAGCATTGTCTTAATAATGCGGTGCAGGGGTTAAACATGAATGACATGCTTAGAAAACTTCACTGAAGAATAACACCACTAAATGAAAAGTTTCCTCAAGCCTCATTATTAAGCTCTGACAACCCATTTGGTTGCGAATCTGGCTCGAAAATTTTTTGCTCCTTACCTTCCTTGACCTTAAAACAAATTATCTTGTAACTATTGTATTGGGAAATTATTTCTTAAACAATATCAAGAAAATAACCATTGTACTTATACGAGTTCTACTGCCGCAGACTGGGTCTGGCTACCTCGAAACCGTGACAGAGTGCCCCCCGGGATCTCTATACAACCCAGAAACTTTCATCTGTGACTACGACTTTGCGGTCTGCGCTCTCGACCCGAGCTATTGCCCTGCAAACTGCCCTATCTAAGCCTGCTATAAATTGTCAGTAATGTAGAAGGAGGAGTTTATTGTACGTAGCTAGCGTAGGTAGCTAGATTATACATATTGTGCATATAGCGTTGAGGAAATAATTCAGACAATAGGAGCATATGGCTCGTCCCTTTGTTTAAAATTTAGCGCACTATCAAACAACTTATCAGAAAAATAATATGGTAAATAATTTGTATATTTGTATCATAAGTTAGAGGTAAAGTTAAATTGGCAGTCGGTTTAGACACACTTTTATTAACATAGTTACAGCAGGAAAATCAGTATAAAATGGTAATAATGTAAGATATGAAACATTTAATGTTAAAGTATGCTTTTCTGATCAATATTGGTTTTCACTTAAACCTTATAAGTTGTATGCGGAAGAAATTTTGTATACTGTAAGTCAGAAAAATACACATTTCTCAATTTCTAAATGATTATTACAACAAATTCATGTATTCACTATTTTGATGTATGCAGGTATTCTTCGAACCGAAGTCTCAGATGACAGATACCAATGCTATGAGTAGCCATTTTCAAGAAAATGAACCTCTTAACTTTAATTTAAATTGAAATTATATCCCTCACCGAATTTGAAGATGAAAAGCTCCAATGCCTCCATGTCATTTAAAATTAACTTGTTTTTAACCATAAACCAAAAATGATCATTTAATATTCAAATAATATGGGAAATACAACATAACTTCTTCATTAGCAATTTACAGGACGTAATGATAAGTCTAAAAATTAGTTCTGCTACCTTCCTAAATAAAAATAGCTGTACTTTATCATACTCGAGCTTTATCATACATGGAAAGTTAAACATTAAAAATGCTCCATTGGGAACTTCGTCAAACCCGATACGTTAGTTAAAGAAAAAAGAAAAAAGAACACGCAATTCATTTCCAATAAAGAGGGCACATCATTGGTTCTTAAAATATCTTAAAGTAAATACCCAAAATACAAATAAAATAGCAAGGATAGTCATTTTTAAAATAGACATTATTTCTTAAAGAGTTTAATAGGTCAGCACTAAAAATATAAACGAGAAAATGAACGTTTCGACCACAAGGGTCATCTTCAGCATCTGGGAAAATACAAGAGACTTTTTACTTTACTTGTCTATTTTAAAAGTGACTATCCCTGCTATTTTATTTGTAGTTAGACTTTGCAAACGACAAAACATTGAATTAAATAAATACCCAAATATGATGCACACACATGAGTATGTAATACCCATGTCACTAGTAAAAAACAAATGATTAAGGGCAGTGTATTCCAAATGTTGCATAATCTAGATTTAATGATATGTATGTATCTACAATTGTGAAAAAAAACACAATTTCAGTGACGATGCATTGTTGAGAACTCTCTTTTTAGTGCACACTTAAGTGAAGTACGAGCTCAGGAACTTGCGGTATAAGGAATTGGTTAAAAGTAAAACGGGTGGATTAATATAATCCCTCGTCTAAGGCAGCTAGGTTGACGTTCAGAACTTTATTTTCACTCCTATGTATAAACTAGCATACCAATCAAGGGACTCGGAGGAAATTTTTTTACCAAAATGATATTTCCAATACGAATTTATATTTCCATGCGAAAAATAGTGGCACAAAAGCGTCTACATGAGTCAGAAACATGTAAACGATTATTCTACAACGGCTACCAAGACATCAACAAAACATAATTGGAATAATACGTGCATGGAAGTGAGCACTTAGGTAGGGTTGTAATAATAGACTCAAGAGCGCGAGAAATGCTATGATAATTTATATCACACAAGGCTAACAAGAACATTTTATGACGTGAATAACAGAAGGAAACAATAATGTCCTATTAGGTTAACATATTAGAAACAATTACATTTTATCTAAAATATAATGCAAGTCTCTTTAATTGAGAAGCCTACATAGGACCCATGAGGGTCCAGTTTAATGCTTGTCCAAAAACGGAGAAAGAAAGTATAAAAATCTTTCCTGTAGCTGGTTAATTAAAGTTAAATTGTATTTATTAGTTCATAGGAACATAAAGATAACGAACTTTGTGAGGTGAAAACACTCATGACAGTTTACACGTATCGATATACTGGCTTTGAATTTCTTGACATCAGAGAATAATATGTAAATTGCTTGTTGCGGCAGATATTCATAAATATCATTTAGAGCCAGCGTGAAAAAATGAATAAAAATGAGTTGACTGCCTAAGACTACACACTTAACTCACACAACAAATTTATGAGATTTCTCATGAAGTGCTTGACAAAAACATAGGGAGAAAATAGGAAAAAATACGATGTTTATGGGACAAAAGTAAGACGCTTGATTAGAAATTTCGCAAAAACTTTATTGCGTAAATGTTTGAATGTACAAATATACATATTGTCGGGGCCAAGTTAACGGAAGAGCCCTTAAGAATTCTAATAGCGGGGACGCGCAACCTAGACCCCCAACTGAACGGTTTCCTCGGGTAATGACAAACAATGGAACATTTAATTTATTGATAACAAGAGGAAAAGTAAACTTATCTAAAGGTAATTAGGACGGTAACCAAGTGGCTGCTGCTCAGGCCGGGAAGACAACTGCTTAAGTACGGCAACTGCAAGATGGGCGAGGTAGACCAAGAGGCCGGGTCGTGAGAGTAGCAGGAACGACGGGTGAGCAATAGCAGGCGAGCTATAGCAACGTGCTATGAAAAGGATGCAACAACAGGCTCAAGCGTAGCTCCACCGTGGCCAGGAGGACGTCCAGCCTACGGATACACGGTCAATGTAACATTGTTAACGAGACCCTATAGACAATGTAGATGAGAAGAGAGAGCGAGAGGAAATTCGAACGGGTATGATGCGTTATTTATACCATCGGAAAACACAGGCTATCGGAAAACACAGGCTATCGGAAAACACAGGCTATCGGAAAACACAGGCTATCGGAAAACACAGGCTATCGGAAAACACAGAATTACTCACTTGCTAGAAATAGAGACCCTATCAACTGTACAGTATAATTATCTAGTTCTCTAGGGTTCTAGGGTGCGGCACTGCAAAGAAGAAAATACAATTAAACCTTCTGAATAAACTAAGCTACGATTATCTAAACTAAACATTACAGCAAGGAGGGAGCCTGGAGAGGGCTCCATCCCCGCTCGCAACAAGTGACGGTTCTTTACGTAACATACAAGTCAAGTTGAAGAATACCGGACACGGGAGAAATATTGTCGCCCCTACACATATATATATATATATAATTATATATATATATACATAAATGAACGCATGCATACACACATACACATGAGCACAGATACTAGGATACAAGCATGAAAATTACAAGTTTTGTTTTTCGAATTAAAAATTGAACATATAGATCATTAGCTGATAAGCATCTTATCAAACATACATGGGTGATTAACAACAAATTTATGTTTTTTAATGTAAACGCTTTACTATAACAAAGAGAAACGACGAATTAGGTAACGTTACAAGTTAAGAGTGAACAGAGAAAGAGCTGTATTTACCTGTATGGTTCAAATGTTTGTTGCTAGTTTAATACACACATATAGGTGCATATATGCACATATATGTGCACATACACATAACAGACATACACTAAACACACACATACACATATACATACGCAAGCATGTGTGCAAATATTAGCCTGTGGGTAATCAAATCATAATACGTACAAATACTACAAAACTGTCGTATAATGTGTTGAAATATAAGATAATGAGCTAATTAGATTAGTAAATACTTATTCAGTATGTTTTGTGGCTTAAAATTATTGTTGAGACTCGCAAGATCTGAGGAAGATATAACGAGAAGAATACGTTTTGAGCTTTGCCCAATTAGGAACCTTTCTTGAATAGGATTCCAGCTGAGTTTATCAAGGAGAGGTGCAATGTGACCGTTTCTTCTGAATTGGCCTTTTCTTACCCCCTTGGCTGCGAAATTTATGCATTTTTGTAACTCTTTTTGAAGATACCATAATTTTCAACTCCCCTCATGTTTTTCAATGAGCATAAGATATTTCGTAGTTGTGGTAAATCCCCCGGACGTGGTCTCCACCTAACACAAGCCCCTGAAGATGAATTAGGGTACGAATTTTCCCCTGAAGATTGATTTGGAATGGTTTTACAAACCTCATAGAAAACTAGAGCACCTACTTTCGAAAAGAATGTGCTGAAATCCGTGGCTGTTTCAAAGGGACTCTCAAAATTTCTTATGCGGTCTAAATTTTTATATTGGGTTACCTCAATAAAGATTTCCCATGTTCGTTTCTTGCGTATTTTTGGCCGTTAATAGTTCGAGGTGTATGTGAGTTTGTTTTGCTTCTGTGATTTTCTCTCGAAGAAACTTTTCATGTTCTTTATATCTTTTCTAACTTTTCAGCCTGAAGAAATAGTTCAATTTCTTCACGTGTAAGTTGGTTTTGGAATGCACCTAGCATTTTTGTCCTAAAACATAGCAATTCATTAAAATCTATATATCTGTTAAAATCTATATTTCTGTATATTTTGCTGTATTTTAGTAGAAAATGCTATGTGCATTCCTAAACCAACTTACACCTGAAGAAGTTATTCTTTAAATCTCTTGTTTAAAGTACTGTTTAGCCTATTCTTTTTGTACTCTCGCAAGTGAGTTTTCTTTAGTTTGATCAGCTCTTTAATTCCATCAGTATCCAAATAGTACGTTTTGGCATAGTTTTTTTGGTGCTGTAAGGTGTGCATTCATCGAGAGCTGCTGTAAAGTTCTCGTTAAATATTGAAACTTGAAAGTAAACATTGACAATTCCTCCTTAATAGTTTTATGGAATAGTTCCGCTAAATAGTGACTTTTCAAGTGGAAAGTCATCGAGCGATAGTTTTGTCTTTCCTTTGCAACAAAAACAGAAGGTGATGTTTCGCACGGTATACTTATTACGATATTAAGTATTGTACGAGTAGTAGGATTATTTGTGATTGCCAGATGAAGTTGAGTTTCAGAGACTCTAGTAATACGAGTTGGTTATTTGACCATTTGCGATAGGTTTATTTTTTACAATAGTTTGCTCAGCTGATTTTTTGTATCCGTTAAGTCGATATTAAAATCTCCGAAAGCAAAGATTGACATTTTTGTCATTAGAATTTCTTTGAAAGTTTTCTCATTGAACTCTAGTGGTGGACGTAGAGGAGCCGATGCGTGCCGGTAAAAGTTGCCGATAATGATGGATTTATGTTGGTTTGTATGCATTTTTAACCAAACCATTTCATTGCCTTCCCTCACTTTATTCACTAAAAGTAAAGATGTTGAGCACCTTTCTTTCACGAAAACACAAGATCCACTCCTCGACTGTTTTTAACGCCATCACAGTGGTATAGCACGTAATCACGAAGATTAAAAAATGAACTTTGGTTTCGTGAGTCAAACCAGGTTTCTGAAACGCATAAAATGCCAATTTCTTAAGTGACCAACGTTACTCTGATGTCATCCAATTTTTCATTTTGGCTTCAAGTATTGATATGTTTTATTTTGACATATTTTATTATTAAGGCTCTTTTTAAAGGTAGCAAGGTTACTGTCGCGAAGGGATCGCTCCGAGGATTCATTTATACTGTTTACGTTACATATGTTTGGTTTAGGTCCAGCGTCTGATATGTAAGAAAGTTTACTATTTTACTGGGCAACGGCAGTTTGCCAAGATGATGTGACTCCAGTCTGATGTTTGCTTTGTATGACAAGAGCACTGTAGTGATCGTCTTTACGATGGCGCAGTAGTGAAGGGTTATTATTTGATAACTCTGATGAGGGATCAACTGCTGTTTCCCAAACACCATGATCTTTTTAGTCCAGGATAAGAATTTTGGCCTGCCACATTTGATATGATTTGTGGTATATGGTCTTCGGCAGAATGATCGAAATGTTTGTCGGCAATGTTATTATTTATGAGGTTAAGCATGACTCCACTGTTCTCGTCAACAAACTTAGCGTAAGTGTTTATGTGTGCTTTGCATTCCGTTTTGATTGCAGTCTTTGAAAAATGGTAATTGCTGGTGCTGGTTTGATGCTGGTTGTTTCGTAAGGAGGTGAGCTACTGCATGAAGGAGGCATTGTTCATCGGATTTAGTGTAAAATAGCTCTATTTTCCTTGATCGTTTCAGTTTATCTATTGTAGAATTCTTGCCTTCAGAAATGGGCCTTGAAACATTTTATGTTCGACTTTTCACATTATTAGAAGGTCCAGATGGGTACTGGGATTTTTTAGAAGTATCATTTTCCTAGCTCTAAAAGGGCCGCCTGTGGGGATTTTTTGTATGGGGATCGACATGGCAATGAGAAATGCTCGTGCCATTTCTATTTTCCTGAAGATGATTGCGCACGCATTTTGGTGGTGGATTTTCCATTGAGAGTCGACAGCAATTTTGCGGCGATCTCTCTCTTCCTGTTGATTTTACTGCTTCCGAGTGCGTGGTTGGATTTTGATTTATACTCGTATCTGAGAAGGGCTTGTCATTCTCTGTATTATCATTAGATAATAATGAAAGCCTATTTTTTGTAGGTACTCTGTAGTTGTTAAGGGTAGAGGGAGGACAGGGTTGATCGTATGAAGGCAAACAATGGTTCATGCTGCTGGAGGTTTCACCAGGAAAGGCTACCGACTTAGAACAATCATTTAATCGATTAAAAACTTCATAAAGAACGGCATAAAAATACGTAGCTCCTGTTATCGAATTAAAAAGATGTAAACGTCCGAAAGTTGAAAAATTATAGGGTGTAGACAACGTTTGCGATAAAGCTTTTACATTTATTATACTTATAAAATCTCTTTCTCACTAGCCATTATATCATGACGGTTGAGGATTACTCAATTAGATACGTCCTTATAATAAACTTAAAATTAACCCTTAAAACACCACTGTCATTCCTGGAAAGAGTAAAAATAACACACAACGTTCTTCTACCTACATTCTATCTAAAGATTTTTTAGAAAAATTAGCTTCCTAGTGTTCCTAGGGTTCATCGAGAGGGATAACTTACGTGAAATTATCGTTAAATTTATTTCACGAGGAAATAAATTGGTCTTTATGGGGTTAATTAGATATACTGATTTAGAAGGATACCTAAAACTTGTTATTCCTTAATTATACAATTATCAAATACATGAGACCTAGAGTTAAATAATACCCATACAGGTCAAGGCAGGAGTTTGCAACTGGAATAAATGTGACTGAAAAAAAACGAACTCTATCAAGATAAATGAAGTTGTCACCGTACAAAATGCTGATAAGTACGTCACTAACTCACAAACCCCTAAAAGAAATGCTGCTGGCTACACAAACCTTTTTTGAACGAGTTCAAAATGAGCAAAATTAACTTGTTAAATGACGGAGTGATAATAAAGTCAAGTCCGCATATCATAGACTCCCAGAGAAGAGCTTTTAGAAGCCGAAAACCTGCCCCGGTCGGGAAAAATGTGGTCATCTCAAAGACTGAAAAATTTTATTTCTTTTTGTTCAATAATAAACTAAAATAAAATCGATTGTGTACTTCGAAGAAATTCTGATTTCAACGCTTGCAAACATTGAAGTGCATTTCAAGAACAAACCGTCCTCTTGCTAACAATTCTGAGTTCCCTTTCACCTATGCCAGAAATAACACTTCAGTGTAGTCAGGAAAATTTTCTAATGTTTCTAGCAATGAAATTTAGTCGCCTTATCTCCTAACATCAAATCAGCGAATTTTATTCTAGGGTCAATTCTGAATACCAGTGCTAGTGCTTCCTCTCTCACAACGGAAGTTCTAAAGTGCATCCTTAAAAAGGCCTATGAATTAATTATTCAAGACATGCTACATAATGCGGTAGAGTTTTTTATTATATCCATGTCTCATCTCAAGGTCAGTAAGATTTCAGTAAAAAATTATGCATAGAAACCGGTCATCTTCGAAAATTGATTTGAAACGCCGCAAGTGACAATCTCTTGTTTCATTTGTTGCCGTCACCGCAACTATCAAATGTACAGAACGAAGGTATATTCTACTCTACCTTTCATAGCGTGCTTGTTCATGTCTGTGATAAAATGAGGTGATGATGACGCAGACGTACTTTTTCATCGTTAGGCGTAGTGCTTATACAGGGTGTTTTTTTTACTTTGAACAAACTTCGAACTTAGGTACAAAAACTCAAAATAAATCGATTTTCATGAATGACAAAATGTCCAAAACTCTTTAGTTTTCGAGTTATAGTTACTTGAAGAATATTAGAACTTCAAGTAGGATTGCACGCGCACACCATTTTTAGCGCTACCTTTGATAGTTAAAGAGGTTTTTGGGCCCCACTAATGTAGTATTTTTGTTATTTCACAATGAAATTTGCGTGTACACGTTTTACAAATAAGAATAAATTGTCCTAAATGAGTAATTATCAATTATTATCATGTAAGCTAACAATTAATCAGTAAGCATTGCAGGACACAGGTAAAAAACATAATCATTACAAACTTTAATGTAAGAAATTTAACTCAAGAACAGACTTGAATACAGTTTTATTACAACAGTTACTCGAAATGGCCTCCATGAACTTCAACACATTTACGACATCTAACAGCCAGTGAGCGCCTTACAGATTGAAACACGCCAGGCATTTCCGTAATACGGCCAGCTGAGTCCACAATGCGTCCAGCCAGATCCTGTTCCGATTCAACAGGAGTGGCATACGCGAGGTCCTTCATGGTTCTCCACAAGAAGAAATCCAGTGGCGTCAAATCAGGTGACCTAGCTGGCCATGCTACAGGAGCACCTCTGCCAACCCATCGGTTTTGAAATTGGTTATTCAGGAACAGGCGTGTTTCACGAAAGTAATGTGCTGGCGCTCCGTCATGCTGGAACCACATTTGCCTGCGTGTCTCCAAGGGCACGTCCTCCAGTAGTCCAGGCAAAACTTCACGTAGGAAGATGGTGTACGCAGGTCCCGTGAGAGGAGAAGGCAATAGGTACGGACCAATTAAATTATTGCCAATAATGCCTGCCCACACGTTGACACTAAATCTGTGCTGGTGACTATTAGGCTGAATAACATTAGGGTTATTTCCAGCCCAGTAATGATTATTGTGGCGGTTGAAAACCCCATCACGACAGAAATAAGCTTCATCTGTGAAGAGAATAAGTTTTGAGAACCCGCGATTCATTCTTTCCTGTTGCATTAACCACTGGCAAAACAGCATCCGAGGTTCAAAATCACCTGGCATGAGCCCTTGCACTCTTTGGAAATGGTACGGATGTAATTGCTGACGATGTAGTGCCCTCCACACAGTAGTATGGTTTCGCAAGCCAAGACATTGAGCAGCTGCACGAGTGCTGGTTCGTGGATGTTGCTCAAAGTATTCCACAATTCTATCCTCCTGTGGATGATGGCCGCGCCCAGCATTCCCTCTGTTAACGTTGAAGCTGCCGGTGTCACGCAATCTCGTATGCAGAGAAGCAAAATACCGGAAATCAGGCACTTCGCGCCTAGGAAACCTTTCTCTGTACATCCTCAGAGCTAGCCTACCATTTCCGCCTGCAGCTCCATAAATCAAATGCATGTCTGCCTTCTCAGCATTGGTAAATCTTTCCATGGTCACAGTGCAACGGCGTGTCAACAAATGACGAACTGATACTGCAACACGTGGGTTCCAGTAATATAGATTGTTAATAATAAATTTTATTTCATTATATCAGTTTCACATTGCATCTTGAAATCTTGTCGTTGATTACATGGAATGGATAACCCATAATGAAATGAGAAAAAATGCTTTAATTGTATTCGACAATCTCGAAAACTAACAACTTTAAATAACATTTGGTGTGCGGCCCAGTTATAACACGCACTTCTAAACATGCTTTGCGACGCCATAACTCAAAAACTAATTAGTTTTGGACATTTTGTCATTCATGAAAATCGATTTATTTTGAGTTTTTGTACCTAAGTTCAAAGTTTGTTCGAAGTGAAAAAAACACCCTGTACAATTACAACAAAGAAAACCCAAATTATTTTTGTTCTACAAAGTACCTCGTAAAAGCTAGAGCCAACAAAAGTGTCACCTGACCTACTGAACGCTGATCTGACACCAAAATGCAAAACTATTTACAGATCGATAATCAAGAACGAACTCTAGTTCCTTCATAATGAGAATTAGTTCGTATCAAACGAAATTCAATTATTTATGGAAAAACTCTGATTGGTCTCGAATGAAATTGAATTTATAACAAACTAAATTTAACTTATCGTCAGCAAAAATTAATTTCCTGATGAATATATATGATTCCTCCTAAATAAAATTGGCTAAATCATTTTAAAATGTAATTTGTAACAAATGATATTTCATTTGCCGTCAACGTATTTATGCAAACGCTGTGGCAGATCGTTGCTCCAAGTACGAGTACATTCATTTGCACTTAGCGCTGAGGCAGATTTTATAATTAGCTAGCTGTCATAATTGTGATAGCCGCTCACAATCACATAAGCTGTGCGGACAAAATATCAGTCACTTTTTTTTCGAGTTTCAGTTATAAACTGAGTTCTAATTTTTAATAAAAATGAAAGAATGCGAAACATGGTAATCTACATTTACTTCTAAAAGAGACGCTTAAAATTTCCATAGATCATTGCTCTTTTTCACAAGTTCACTTTAAAAATTAAAAATAGGACCAGTAATTTTTACGGTAAATGATGAAACCGGTGAAATTTACTTTAATGAGTTCGTCCCAAGATCTTCCCCGGTAATCTTGCATAGGCTACCAGAAATTCAAAAGAAAGTCTAGGACAATATGTCAGTATAGTCCCATGTTTTCGGCTAATAATACTTCCAGCAACAATCTGTCGAAATTTCTTGTTCCAGGTTTCCGTCCTCTTACAGAGAACTAATTTACAGTTAAGAACCCAACTCAATTTGTCGGACGTATTATGGAAGTAAAAAATGCCAGTCACTATTATAAGTTTATTCTATAGATGTAGAAAGTCTTTTTACTGTCATTCCGCTCCGTGAAACCATCAAAATACGTATACAGGAAGTCCGACATTTTTGTTGCCAAACTTTAACATAAGGTAGAGATCGTCGAAATGAACACTTTTTATTCTACTAAGGTATGGTCTAAAATGCTTAGTTAAAGAGTTATAAGGACTTGAAGTTGGACAGTTATTAAAAATAATTCATAGACTCTCTTGCGGAGACGAATCCAAGGCGGTAAACTGCTGCACATCAATGGCATGGATACGAAATGAGAAGTTAGGCAAGAATGTGAAACATTTATTATTATTAATTAACATTAACTTTTTATTGTTGTGATAAGGAAAACGCATTTTCGACAGTAGTTATTATGAGCACAACAAACGAAACCGTAAACTAGGTTACATGTTTAAAAAATTGTTCAAAATGCCGCCCATTTGTTTCGATGCAGGCGTTCAAACGCCTCTCCAATGATTGGCGGACGCGAGCAAAGACACCAGGAGTTTCACGAATCCATTCCGATGCTTCAACAATCCTACCCATCAGGTCCTCTTCGGATTGAATCGGTGTTAGATACACTAAACTTTTCATATGCCCCCAGAAAAAGTAATCTAGGGGCGTAATATCAGGAGATCTTGGTGGCCACGCCAAGGGACAGCCACGGCCTATCCAGCGATTGGGATATCGGGCATCCAATAATTGCCTAACAGCAACCGCAAAGTGTGCAGGAGCACCATCATGTTGAAAATACATTCCTCTGATGCCAGCTGAAGGTACATTTTCCAGTAGTTCTGGCAATACTTCATTATAAAAAATGTAATAGGTACGTCCATTTAGTCTCTCTGGTAAGATGTATGGCCCAATCAGATGTCACCAAGAATTCCTGCCCAAACATTTACGGCGAATGTAACCTGATGTCGACATTGTCTTGTAACATGTGGATTGTTGCCAGACCACATGTGCCGGTTATGGAGATTAAAAATTGAACACGACGTTCGAAATCTTCACCGTATAATTCCTGCACACGCTGAAACTGAAATGGATGTTGACAACTGTTATGTAGTACATGCCACACAGTAGTTTTGCTTTAAATGTAAAGCACGTGCACAAGAACGAGTGCTTGAAGTAGGATTGTTTCGAAAATATTCTAAAACATCTTCCACCTTGTCTGGATCTGCTACTCTCCTTTGGCGTCTTCCTTCAGGTCGTGGTCTGTGAAATGATCCGTATTCACGTAATCTCCGGTGTATGTCTGTGAATGTTTGACGCGATGGAACATGTCTGTTAGGATGCCTTTCTGCGTAAATTCGAACAGCCTCCCTAGAATTTCCATTAGCTGCACCATACACTAGGTGCATATCCGCTAATTCAGCATTGGAGACTCCCTCCATTGCCGGTGATACATTTGCAGCCGAAGAAGTACTAACAGTAAACAAACTAATCTTTGTCGTTGATGTCGAGGAGCACTCAGAATATCGGATGAAAAGTAACTTCACGTATTTGTAACTTTTTAACTAAGCATTTTAGACCATACCTTAATAGAATAAAAAGTGTTCATTTCGACGATCGCGACCTTATGTTAAAGTTTGGCAACAAAAGTGTCGGACACCCTGTATATCTCATTTTCTTACAGCTCCTCATTCGGTTGTAATTAGGTGAATCAGAATAGGTTCCATCGTAAGTCGGTGATAATTCAGAAAAATTTTTGGAAAATTGCTCGAATTATCTGTCCTAACATTTTTCTTTACTTTCGTTGGATAGTTCTTTTAAAATTTGGAAGGTTTGGGTCCCTTCCCGTTTTCCCTGACATTTGCTGGTGTGTTTATCTGTTTTAGCGTGAAGAAATAGTTAAATGAATGCCGATAAATGTTGAAGTTAATTTTTCATTGAAAACATGTCGATGACACGTTTATATGCATTGGCGTGACCTTTCTCACTCTCGGTTATTCTTGCGATGCCTTATCGCAAATCATAGATACATCAGATTACCTATGGAGAGTGAAAAGGAAGGCTTTCATTTTTTACTGTTCAGGGCATTAAGCGCCTTATTTGCCATAAACACCATAAATGCTAAGGATGCCTGATATTTGTGTCATATGCGCCATAGTTACCACCTAAATATGCCATGCTAATGAATAGTGCCAAAAATACTGTAAGAATATGGCTATTTGGTTGCCACTGTGCCAATCCTGTGTACCTATTCCGCAAAAAAATAGTAAATTACGTGTTCTTAAGCTATATAGTTAACAGGGTTTCATGGTTAATTTTTTATTTAAATGTTCAAAGTTTTCACAGAGTCTTTGTTTATTCAGATACTTGACCTGTATTGTTTTTGCCTTTTTTGAATTTTTGCAGACTGGACTGAAACCTGTTTAAAATTAATAGTGCAATCGACAGGATCTGTTTTCAAAACCTAATTGCTAAAACTTGATTGCTAGAACTTTAAACAACCAATTAGTTCCAACAATATTGCGCATCAGACTTCTGCCATTTCATCAGTGTACCGCTTAGTTAACATTCATCATGCCTAAGGTTAAGACGTGTCTGACTGACATGTTAAATTCGTCACGGAATTTCACAACTACGTCTTTTTAACAGATGGTTCTTCCCTATTTTGCAAGCCGTATAAAACAACTGTGAATTCCGGCACGAGGTACTTTGTCACGATGCACTGCAATCATGTAATGCACAAGACAGCGGTGGCGCGTGCCTCTTCCGTACTGCAGGAAAACGATATCTTAGCTGAGCCATCTACGAGTACTTCAGGGAATACTTCGACTTTTTCATTTGACCTTTGCAAAGCATTCGTGGGCGACAAGATCCCTCTCTGGAATCTGGAAAATCCATTCGAGAAAACGTTTTTAGCAAACTTACAAGTGAAAACTTTCCGAGTGAATCCACATTAAGGAAAAAGTACGTTGACGCTTACTATGATGCCACCATGAGTAGAATTCCAGAAAATGTTGGAGACGGAAAGTTATGGGTCGTTATTGATGAAACTACATATCCCACTGGACGCCAGATAGTCAATGTTTTTGTAGGTGTCTTGGATACGGAGAGTGAAAGTAGATTCTATCTGCTAACCTTAGAAGAACTTACAACAACAAATAGCACCACCATTGCACAAACTTTTATAGCCTCTCTTAGCATGCTCTGGTAGGATAGAATTAAATTTGACGTTTTTCTTCTAGTTACCGATGCAGCTCCTTACATTAAGAAAGATTCTTTTACCAAGGATGATTGATTTGGCATTTTTAGCGCATGTCCTCCACCGCATAGCTGAAGAGATTCGCTTCAAGTTTCCTGATGTCCACAAGCTAATTTCTAATTGCAAGAAGGTATTTGTGAAGGTCCCTTCTCGGATTAATTTATTCCGTGAAAAAGCTTCTGAACTGCCGATGCCTCCTCGGCCGATCCTCACACGGTGGGGCTCATGGATACTGCTTTATACAATGCCTCAAATTTTGACAGTTTGAGGAGTGTTTTCGATGAGCTACTTAGTTAAGATGCATCGTCTATCAAAATCGTTAAAGAGCTCATTGACCAACCCCCTTTCCAAATCGACCTTGCGTTTATCACCTCTTGCTTTGCCAGTTTACCCAGTGCTATCACCACATTAGAAAGTAGGAATTCTTCACTCATTGAAACGTTTGATTCGTTTGAAAATACTTTTGGTAATTTGATGAAAACTCCAAATGAGAAAAGCAATGCAATCAAAAATAAGTGTGAACGTGTCATTCAAGCAAACCATGGCCTAAATACTATGAAGACGATTCGGAATGTTCTCAAAGAGAACAGTACAGAAGAACTCTCCGATTTAATCCCAAGCGAGATATCATTCAAATGTGCTCCTGTGACTTCTGCCGAAGTTGAGGGCAAATTCTCCAAACTAAAATTATTACTTTCTGACCGTAGATTCAGTCTCAAAATGGATAACATAAGTATAATGTTAGTTATTGCTTGTAATGAGCCCTAGGTGATTGTTGATGCTTATCTATTCGTGTATTTCAGTATCGGTTTTTGATTTATCAGTTATTATGGGACATAGCATTCAACTGTTTTCTTTGTTTCTGTAAACTGAGGTGATATTTTAAAAGAAACGCTAACTGTTGTATTTTGTGATTATCCGTTTCCTAGAAAGTAAGTCAATAAGTATGTGTAAGGTTTTCCATCCACTGGCAGTCATCTATATTAATTTGGTATTCCTGCATAGAGTCAGCAAAGCTCATGCCATAAAAGCCATATTTGCCAGTCTAAACAGCCAAAAATGCCACTTTTATGTGCCCTATGCGCCACATTTTGTTGCCATACGTGCAATTTTTACAGCCAAAAATGCCATGATTTTCGTGCCACAAAATCCGGGCTCAGGAACTTAAAAATTTGAGTGTCAGTCCTTACGAAAATCAGAGCTCTGGTTTTCGTAAGGACTGACTGACGAGCTTGGGCATCAGTTTTAATATGTAGTTTTTCAGTCTATTTTTTTGAGCTAAATTTGTCAGAATTTTTTGCGTCGGGATTATAATTAATGCAGCTAAAAAACCTATTAAATGGTGAATTTATTTTTCTGAAGTTCTAAGTATGGAAAAAATGTTTTTTTATCATTATTCAGTCACAAATTAGCAAATTTTTAGACCAAAAATTTGAGCAGTTCTGTAATTTAGAATCAAACTATTATTAGCCCTCACACCTTTTCGGTCTGTACGTTGGTTGTCAGTTGGAAAAATGAGAAAAAAACTCAAATATTGAGCAGAAATACTGCAAACAACCAAATTTTACCGTCATATTGGTCAGTTTAAAATTGGTCCATTCTTCTCTTTCGAAGATACTCTTCATATGTACCAGAATGCATGGATCCTCCGTGTGAAAATACAGTAGTGCATTATGTGCATCAGAGTATGTGAGCATGGCTTCCCGTACTCTAGGCGGTTGGATCGCTGAGCATCAAGGAAGAAGTTATCGTACATGAACTATTCTATTATATCAACTCCTTTACATTTAGCAGTGCGGGATTATACAGATTTTTGTAACACCAATACAGATTTTGTAACAACAGTGATTTTAAGGTCTTCGTCATGGGAAATTTTTCCACAATTTAAGGATTTTTAAATCGTTTTTCATACCTAGGACAAAACCACTGTTAAATAGCCACCTTAGTTCTCTTGAGTTGGTCATAGCCAATAGATAGTTACCTTTATTTTTATTACTTATATTTTATTGTGCGTTTAGTTTTACTCGCATTATGCTAATTCATTCCTTTCTTTTACAAATTACTTTCCCTATGTTTTCTTAAATGATGATGAATGAAAGCTCGCAACGTCCTTTTAACAAGTAAAAGTATTTAAAGATATATCACATTCTCTTATTTATGCCTAAAATTATGGGACCTACGTAAATGACAGAAACTCTCAATGCAATAGGAGGCCAATTTTTAGCCTGGCGAGCTCATATGTTTGTTAACAGCTATGACAGTTATGAGAACTTGCCAATAATAAAACATGTCGCAGTGTAGAGTGCAAATGCATGTGCGTAAACAAATAAATACCTGCCACAGCATAAATGTCTATGGCGCCATCAAAGGAACAGAACGATATTGTCAGTTGTATTTTCGCCAATTGCAAATACCATTTTGGGATTAGGTTGAGACCAGAGAGGGATTATATCTATCTTTGTCAATCTTTGACATAAATAGTTCCTAAAAATTAAATTTATCCATTGATCAACAGTTTTCGAAAGCTGCGAAAGCTGAACATGCGCAATCAGATTCTGAAAAAATGCAGGAAATATCGATAAGATGTTGAATTTTAATTATTCTTCGCCCAACTTTTCTGTCTTGGTAGCTCAGAACCAGCATCTCAAATAATAGTAAATGTTTGAATTGGTTATAACAATTTCCGTGATTAAAAAACTACTTCAGTTACCATTCAAGGAAAATAGAATATTTCAATTGTTTTACATGTTGATAGGGGTTAGAATAAAACAAACGTTTTTTTAAAATAGTCTGTGTTTTTAGAGTTCATGAGTTATATTACTTCAATGGTTCATTGGTTTTGAAATAAGGCTAGGACAGTTGAAGTTAGTTGAGCTGTCTGCGTACCCTATGTATAATATCATAGTCCTGTTACTACCTTTAACTGCATTAACTGTACTATTTTCCAGTGAAACAGCATGATATAACCCTTACAAATAAAAATTAAATAAAGTAAAAAATACCCGATTTAAAAGTTCTAAACTTTGCATTCTTCATATCTTGAAAGTTATACAAGCTTAGGTCAGGCAGGATTTTGCTTGCAATTTATGCAAAGTTTAGACCGGGCAGTTTGCAGGGCAATAGCTCGGGTCGAGAGCGCAGACCGCGTAGTCGTAGTCACAGATGAAAGTCTCTGGGTTGTACAAAGATCCCTCGGGGCACTCCGTCACGGTCTCGAGGTAGCCAGACCCAGTCTGGAACGATTGAACTCATGTTAGTGTTGTAATTCCTCCCCGATCTTGTCCAAAGAAATCAAATGAACACAAACGGGTTATTAAGAAATTTTATATATTTGCTTCATTTGAGGCTCAATGACGAAAACGTTTATCAATTCAAATGCCTGACATTGTGACTTGGCCGTACATCGAGACGGTTATCGACACTTCATATTTAATTACTTCCCTCCATGGAGTTTTCCATGCACTTAATTCTTCATCAACCACTGCAAAACCGATGAAATCCGGCAAGACTTTCAAACATTATTGTTAAACTGAAAACTCAGAGTTTCGGTTGCAGCCAGGAACTGACGCACTATTGCTCTTTCTTAATTTTTCAAGACATATTTGGGGAGTTATCAGACCTCTAAGCAAGCATCACATTGACGCAACCTATATTTAATTAGTTACAAATATTTTGATCACTATGTATAACAGTCATTGTAAATAACGTAAAATCATCAAATTTTGGAAAATGTTGCTCCTATTTTACGATGATGCAACTGTTGGGATTGTCGTTGAACATTGATCATTGATTGTCTTTGAACATTGAGATTGAACACTTGCACAGCCAATATAGATTTGAGCGGCAACTGGCGCTATCTTTTCCGTTATTATTTACGAACAAAATTTTGAAACAATCAAGCAATTGGTTTCAGCGTTTTTTGTATGCGGAATGAAATGCCGTGTTCTCAAAACAGACGAAGGATCAGAATAATGAGACACATTCGTTAAGTAATAGTTCTAAAATATTACCTTAAGCTTATGATTCAACTGAAGCACGGATTTATTTGTGAAATAAAACGAACTTAATGTCTGAAATTTCATGAATAAACTGATTTAAATATTTACAGACGACACACACATTAGTGTAGTACTATATCCATATGGTTCAATAGACTAATTCAATATAGACTAATATTGCCCAAATATGATCTTTATTCAGTTTTGATTCATGTGTGAGTTCAAATGAAATGACAGTGCTTGTCGTTGCAGCACAATCTCGAAAGTAACAAAGCTGTGATATTCACTCAGCTCCTGGCCTGCTAAAGAATACGCTATTGAAGCAATACAGAAAACTTCGCTTAACTGTTTGTTTGATCATTATAACTGAAATAAAATTTATAAACATGAACTTGGGAGAAAACACTCCAGATAAATCGTATTCATAGTCGATAATGTTTTATTTCAGAAACGAGCTAGTCGAACTCATCAATTTATTCGCAAGTCTCGTACGATATACTTAAACTACTTTACGAGAATGAGTGCTAAACATCGATATCGTTGAAAAAACTCATTCGCATTGAAATAATCATTGATAGGCCGAAAGAGGTTGACGCAAATATAAATGAAAATTTAGTATTTTCACTTCAGGAACTTGTCTGACGTCCTTCATCACCAAGATTAAATTGAGTTGCTTGAACAAAATTTGCTACATCTGATACTCAATTACAATATTTAACATTTTGAGTCCGCGTAGTTCACGAAGAAATCATTTACTATATTTTGTATTTCAAACGAGCACAATGAGACAAAACCTGTCACTCTAGATAATTAAGAAAATAATTTCCCCCAACACGTTTGCCATATCACTTAAAAAACTAACTTGTTGTGTACATTTCGAATGTAATCTTCCAAAAAATTTTCTTATGTATTTCTGGATAAATATACATTTGATCTTTATGCCCTTTCAGCACACACGTTCAAAATAGTAAACATTTTCAACCGCAATAGATCGACTTTCAAAGCAATTTTTTGGTGGAAGTTTCATACGAACAACATAGTGCTCACAATTCGAATACTTTTATCTTGCACTTCTGAGTGAAGATTAAGGAAGGCTGGAACAATTTCCTTGCTTCGGGGAGGATTTTTGTTGAAATTGATTACGCTTTTGTGAATCAAAAAATAAATCACAGTGTACATTAAGTAGAAGTTGCTGGGCATGGCGCAGTCACCTCCATAATTCAATCTTTGGTTACACAAATTTCTACCTATTTATCGTTCATTTGACAGAACTGTTACGATTAGTATCATGATTTGGTCATTTTTACAAACTCTCTCTAAATTTTCTACGTTTGCTTTAATAGTTTTCAATTTAATGGCCATCGAGCACAGTCATAAGCTGGAATCATGGCTTCCAACAATTTAAACAATAACGCAATATTCTTATGAAGCTATTGTATTTTACGAATTTTCAATGGGTTTTAGTTGAATTATTTCAAATGACCAGTTCTATTTTTGTTAATTTTCCAATTATTTTTTATTAAATGATATAGCTCCCAATTGTTTGAACTATCCTAGAATGACTTTCCTTGAATCCCTTCTCAAATTATTTACTTCAATTAACGAGATAACATTATTGTTTCAGCATTCTAAACTACTATCCAAAATATTCAACTCATACGTAAGTCTTATGTTCCTGTACAAATATCAATTTTGTTACAATACAGTGGTTCATCCAAAGAATGAAATATTTCAAGATTGTTCAGAAATCTCAGTCTTAGCTTCTCTTGCCTATTAACACGCGACCTATATCTTATCTTAAAACTTCAATATTTATCAAGTATTATCGGCTTTAAAATTGTCACCTAGACAAAAGCATAAGTTAAAACACAAGTTAACCATCCTCATTGCCCATTCTGATTCCAAAATTTCCTAAGAAAAAGAAGTGAAGAAGTGAAATGCCAGCCTAATAAGTAGCTGAGATTCCCAGTAACTTTTTAAATTACTCTTTTTCATTTTCCATTACCACGAGACAAGCTGCTTTAAGTGTGGTAAGAATGCTTCAGTTAGAGGGCTGAACACGAACCAGGGCCTCTCGATTCAAATGTAACACTCTACCATCGTTTTAGAGCGAAGGCAAGCTGCAAGAAATTGTACTGCTGAAGTGTAATTTGAAGAATAAAATCTGGTATCGAACTCTAGCTGTTAAAATAAATATGCAATAGAAAATAATCCAGAACAACCAATTTGCACGGAAGACAGAAAGTCACTATCTACATTGTACAGCACAGCGAATCTCCACCCTCGAGCAACTCATCACGAACATTACACTTGCAGAAAGCAAAGTACTGCACAGAAGTAACGTTAGCAATCCCGAATACGTATCAAAATCCTTAAAATTTGCATCACGTAATGTGATGCTACCAATCGGTGGATGGCAACACAAGGTTCGCAAATGTGATCAACCATCATTTCCCTCACTGAATGGATAAAACACGATGGCTCTGTAGAATTATACGAATATGTCTACAAGCTCCTTTTTCTCAATACATTTAACCCATGATTTTTTTCGTGAGAGCACATCGTCATGGTATGAAGGTTTTTTATTGTAATCTAATCAAGTAATTTCTAACGCTGAAATTACGAAGTAACACTCACATAGACACACTGGTAGAAGAAGCTACAGTCATTCGGGTCCGGATTGTTGCCGGGATACGAGCAGTGCTCGCCGGGGGCAGCCGTTGGGAATGTAGTTGGTTGAGCTGTGGTAGTTGACACAGTCGTAGCATCGGGATCCTAGAAATATGTTTAATTTTTGATACTGAAGGAAATACACACAAAGTAAAACATTCATATATATATCGCTGCGTAAACACTAAATTTGAAAACCTTTTTACAACAATGAAACCTGAAAGATTGCTCTTCAAAAATTGCGCAGTGCAGTAGTGATTATATTGGACTTTCAGTACTGGTTTGTTTCTGTCTGTTTACTAAAGAGAGATTATTATAATCCACCTCAGCTATGCGATAAACAATGGAAGCCCTTTTATAATTCATGCAAGCAATGAACCTAAGACCTCAAGCAATTCAGGTTTTAAATGAAGTCGTTGCTACTCGGCACTTAAATGGATAGCCCATTGTGTACTCGTCAATAAATGAGAACTAAGAGAAAGCGTGTTACTGCGGAATTTTTCCCACAGTGAGACACAGATACGTTTTGGAATTTTGGGTGGTCATGCTTAAAAAAGATCGTAAATCCTCACAAATGTATTCAGATAGTCTCAGAATTTCAGTTAGATATTCTATCAGCAGTTATGAACATGTCACAAAGTCTCACGCGCGTGGTGGTGGAGGGCGGGATGGGGGTGGTGACGGGTTCGCCAGTGAAAGTCTCCACCAAGGTCTTGATGAGAGGGAAGGCCCTCGAGCTGCACTCGGACTGGAAGTCGTCGGTCTCGATGCTCCAGACCATGAGGCCGAGCAAACCCTTCTGTTGGGCGTACCCAGCCTAGAGGGAGAAAACGATATTTTCAATTAAAAATTATTGTTAATTTCCTATCTCTAGAGCAAACATTTATTCAATTTTCGTAAACTTGATTTTATTTCGGTCACAGGTAGCTATACTCAAATTTGACCATATTACTAAACTTAATAAACAATCTGCTTCTGTATCGTTGTGGTTAATACCTGTTTTAAAATAGTTTAAATTGTTTAAATTTCCATAATTTTGTTTTCCTTCGATGAATGTTGGCTATAAATTTCAGTTGTTCAGTGTTCAAAGCATGCTAGTAACAAAAATTAGAACAAAATTTCTTAGAACATCAATTTTTTCACGTTGGTTTGTAAGGAAACGTGTTAATTGTACAGAAATATAATATTGCGAAAAGCGAGCGAAACTACGACGGTGCTGAAGCGCAGGTTAAAATCGTGTGGAAGCATCTCCTCAAGCGTCGAGGGTGAATTGGGGGAAGTGTCTCCTCAAGCGTCGGGGGTGAATTGGGGAGATTACTCCTAGTACGAACTTTGCCCAGACTTCAAGCGTAAATTAAAGATTGAAATGTTATAAATAGGTATAAGAAGTATCGTGAAGCGAACAATATGTTAAGAAATAAAAGGAGTTAGACATGTATTTAAACATGTACGCGAAAGAACAAGCGGCTTACTCGAGGGCATCGACCAGTACGCGGGATACGTAGCATATCGGAAACGCGCATAAAGGCCGCGACTCACTGGCCAAATTTCGCCAGCATACTCGCGAGCATGCTGGCAAGCGCGCTGAGTTTGATGCTCTACTAGAGACGAATTCGAGCTTGCTGGTAGGCCGCTGCTTGAGCTTCAGTCGATGTTAACTGTCGTGTGGGAGGGTGTGCGCTACTCGAAAGATGAAACACACATCACGAGAGAGAATCCTTCTTCGAAACACTCTTGCGCTTTTAGTTTTAAAAACTTGCATGCCATCAAATGAAGAAAAAAAGGGATGGACAATGCTTCGTTGGAAGTTTTCAAGAATTTTGACTTAATTATGAAGACTTTAATTATTTCATGAATAATGACAGATATATGAATTAATGAATTATTTCGTTCTTCCTAGTCTTTCCAATATGATCAATAACGGTGGCAATATTGTGAAAATGGTAATGAATTCATATATCATTATCATCTGAGATGTTAAAACAAAAAAGGCGGCAAAAAGAGAAAAATTGCAATAAATAGACAAAATAGACAAGAAAATTGGCTCTTTAAACTTGAGAGCGTCTACTCGTACTGATACTTTTACTGCCTTCGGGACTTTATTTCATATTTATTAGAGGAGAAAATGAAAGACTATATCTTGTGAGAGGACGAGTGGTTGTGAATAAAGGCGAGCGGTACAAAATGCTAGAATAATAAATTAATTTGACTTTTAAAGTTCATTGTTTCCAATTTCTAAACAGCACCTGAATATCAGTTTTAAAAATTGAAAGGTAAATTTTTTCTAATATTTATCTACACTCGCGAGCAAAAGTTTGGAATCACTTTCTTGGAATTGGTTCCGCGCGATTTTGAGCTCTAAATATTTTTTCAAAAACCATAAAAATTACATCATTTTAAAGGTTCAACTCTTAACTTTAAATTGATACCAAATTCATTCAAATCAAGCCTGTATTTTGGGAGCTATCCCGGATCAAGTAAAGGCGTAACGGAAAAGACGTGCTTCAATTCTTAGATTCGTCGCGAGTAGCGACCTATTGACCCCTTATAAAAGCACCTGTTATCGGCTTTGATTTCTCAGTCCACCTTCACACGTTGATCGGTACACATCTCCGGTACTTTTGACTCTTTCCTTGAGCGACAATGGAGACAACTCCTTCAGAAGCAGCACAAATCGTAGCCCTATTGCAAGAAGGGCTCCGCCAGCGAGTTGTCGCTCGTCGGCTCCACATAAGCCAGTCATGTGTTTCGAAAGTTTACAAACGCGTTCGGGAGACTGGTGGCTTTATCCCGTGACCAAGATCTGGACGACGCCTGTGCACCTCGGAGAGGGATGACCGTTTTATCGTTTCAACCTCTCTCCGAAATCGGCATTTGACTGGTGTCGACGTTCAACAGGAGCTCCGAGATGTTCGTGAGGTAGCTGCCAGCGAGTGGACAGTTCGTCGACGACTCAAGCAAGCGAACTCGACTCCAAAAAGGCCTGCCACAGGCCCGAAACTCACAGCAGCTCACCGACAAGCACGCCTTCAATTTGCTCGCACCCATCTTGATTGGGAGGTTGAGCAATAGAGTCAAGTTCTGTTCTCCGACGAGTGCAGGATGTGTTTGCACGGTAGCGACCGAAGAGGTCGGGTCTACAGGCGGCCTGGGGAGCGATTTACGCAGTGCTGTTTCGCTGAAACAGTGGCTTATGGAAGCGGTTCTTGTATAATGTGGGCCGGCATTTCCTTCGACGGTAAAACGGAGATTGTATTCGTGCCTGGCGGGGGACGAGGAGGCGGTCTAACCTCGGACCGGTACATTTCCGATATTCTGCTGGAACATGACGTTCCCTATGCGGGATATATCGGTGATGACTTCCTCCTTATGCACGATAACGCTCGTTGTCACACTGCCCGTGGCACAACTGAATACCTCGAATAAGTCGATATCGCCACATTGGACTGGCCAGCGCTCAGCCCTGACTTGAATCCCATTGAGCACGTGCGGGATGAACTGAAGAGGAAGGTGCGTTCCAGAACTCCTGCTCTTTCATGTCTGAATGAGCTGAAATTGGCTTTAATCGAGGAGTGGGAAGGTATCCCACAAGAATCAATTCAGAAATTGATCAGGTCGATGAAAAATCGTCTTCGAGCAGTTATTAGGCCAAGGGGAGCGAACACAGAGTATTGACACTTAATTTTAAGGCTAAATAAATTTTTATTGATTATTTTTTGTTGTTTTAGTCATTCCCATATTTCCTTGTTTTCCTACCTCCTTGATTTAATCCGGGATAGCTCCCGAAATACTGGCTTGATTTGAATGAATTTGGTATCAATTTAAAGTTAAGAGTTGAACCTTTAAAATGAGTAATTTTTATGGTTATTGAAGAAATATTTAGTGCTCAAAATCGCGTGGAACCAATTTCAAGAAATTGATTCCAAACTTTTGCTTGCGAGTGTAGTTGCATTGTTCTAAATTTAATTTCATATTATTTTTCATTTTTCGCTTGTGCTAGCATGAAATATATTGTTGTAATAATGAGAGGCAATTAGGTAAAATGAATTGTTCGAAAATATATATTACACATAAATAATCATAAAATGGAAGTATTAATTCTCTAAACTACCATCTAATATTGAATCCTTTCATTTAGTAATTAATTAATAAATTACTAAGCCATTGGTGCCATTGAATCACTACGAAGATCGACCAGTACACTATTTGACGCGCATTAAATAAATTGTCTTCAGTTCTGCGCAAGAAGTATTTGTATTTTCTTTGCAACGTCATTAAGGGGATCATCTCAGGCCCCTGCTAGGCCTCTGTCGGTCCGATGAGCTTTCTTTTTTTTGTTGTTGGAAAAGAACCCTTAGGTGGTGGAGTAATCGGTCCTAAATTTTTATGGCGCTACGGACACTAGATCCCCCCTTGGGATCTAAAAATCCTGAATTTTCGACGCCATTTCGACCCCATATATAAACAAAAATAAGTGAAATGGAAAATTTGAAACCAAAACTTTGTTTGTAATGCTTTAACGATTCTACAACTGTCTTGGGTTTTGTTTTAGCATAAAAACTCAATGAATTCTATTCGTTTGAAATATCAATAAAAATGAACTAAAAAAGCAATCTGTCCAATTTTGTCAAAAAACTAAGGCCTGAATTGAAAAAATGAATGTAGGAAATTATGTTTCCTTTCAAAAGTTACATATAATAGTCAAATTTTATAAGAATCAGACTACAATATAAAATTTCATACTTTTTATAAAAAATAAAATAAAACTATTTTTTTATTTTTTTTCAATTACAATTCACAGTGTGAATATAAAGTTATGCATGGAGATTATCGAAATAAAAATGAAAACTGCATTCAATTACATAAATTGTCCATTATATTACACTTCAGCAAAAAGTTTGGTTTATGGCTTTATACCAAAAACCTCTAAGTTTCAACATTCAAATGAGGACTCGTCAGTGAGTTCTTATGCTTGGAAAAAACAAAGACAGTTTTAGAATCCTTGGAACATTTCTAACAAACGTATCGAAGCAAACTTCCAAAGTTGAAAAAAAATTATATAGCAAAAACCAAAAATAATGTATTATTGATGTAATGATAAAATATCGCTTATCACAAAAAAAATTCAAATGTACCAATTTTCTTCAAAACATTTGTTAGAAATGCTTCAAGGATTGTAAAACTGTGTTTAGTTTTGTTCTAGCATCCAAACTCAATGACGAGTCCTCTTTTGGAATATCCATAAAATGTACCAAAAACTAATTTTTCGTAAAAAACTAAGGCCTAAATCGGAAAAATTACATGAGTAAAAATGGTTTACTTTCAACATATACATATACTGGCCAAATTTCAAACGAATCGGATGAAAATAGTCAAAATCTTGTGATGATCCCCTTAAGTGAAAGGTTCATGTCCATAACTTTTTGGACAGTTCTTGTACCACGTTGTCTCGGTGCTTTTTTCATGTGCGCAGTAGATTTCGCTTACCATAAACACTTGTGTTCTGGAAAAGCGTATATGAAGCGCAATGTTTACGCTCTTGTCCATTCTACATCGGAGCTTGACTCCGATGTAGGATGATCAAGAGCCTCTAGTTAATGCCTCTAATTAATGAGAATCTCCCCCTCAATTTTCTGTGCGGCACTGAATGTGAGCGCGCTGGGTCGTTACCGTTGGCCAGCGTGCTGTCGGATAACCTCCGAGCACAAAAACGTAAGCGTGCTGGCGAAATTTGGTCATTTTGTGAGCACGCTTGTCAGCGCGCTGAGAAAATTCGGCCAGTGAGTCTCGGCCTTTAGCAGCCAAGCAGAGCTTTGTAAATTCGCGGGAGAAGGGTTGAGCGCAGTTGAAAAGGGGAAAGGCAACAACGTATATAAACGCAGCATAAGTTAATGTAGGCCACTTAATGCCTAAGACGTATAAGGTGTAGGACGAAACTCCAATCGACGAGATGTAAAACTGGAATTTGGAATCAAGAGGGAGGTACATAACTAGCTGTATTAGTGTGAAATTACTGTGAGGGGTTTCAATTCAGGGAATGAATGGATCCAAAATTTTGTGTTTTCTTGTGGGGAATTATTGAGCGTTATATTGTGTGATGCAAAGCCGGTTAGATTCGGGGACGCCATCTTGAATGAGTTCAAAGTCAGGGATTTCATTCAAATGGTCAGGTATTTATTAACAATTAGTGTTTTTTAAAACATTGTTTATTATCTGTGCGGGAAAAGTTACCATTTTGCAATCGTGATCCATATTAATAGTGACTCTCGATGGAATCATATAAATGGATCCGAAATTACTCTAATCAACTGTTAAATGAGAGAGGATAAGAGCTTATGGGGAATATATATTTAAAGCAGTTTGTTATCCTCAGGAGGGCGGGCATTCTCTCTTCGCTGGCTTGGTCACTAACACACTCGCCAGTTTTTCGACGGAAGTTATCAATGGGGCTTAACTTCAAGCTCAGCTGGTGCTGCTGGTGCAAAGCAGAAAACAGAGACTGACAAATATGGCGGAGATTAAATAATTGAGAAGCAAGATAATGGAGGGTGTACAGAGGTCACCTAAGACCGAGGGAAAAGGTCGAATGTTCAGTTACAAGAACGAGTTCGAACGATCAACTTTTAGTGAAGTGGTAAGCAGAGTAGGTCTGATGTATGCCATTGTTTGTCTCAAATTTTGAGCAAGAAGCCACTTTTTAGTGTTCCTACAGTGCAGTTTATGAATGAAAGGGCTAGCAAGAAATATAAAGCCGATAGTGTAAGGCTCTGGAAGGAGCAGCCAGTGTACAGTGCAAACTCATTCAGTTTGAATAGAAAGTGATGGTATTTAATTTTGAAAGGTTCCGAATGCATAAACTGTGTGTGATTTCCTACATCGTCAGTTATCTTACACCCTGTAGTGTGTTCCGATTTATTTGGTGATGTCGTTTACATTTACTATTGTTCCCATGGTTGTGTCGTGTTCACTATATTATGTGCTGTGCTTATTTTGTAAGCGCAATGATTATTAATGGTAATAACTTACGTGTCTACACTTAAATTCAAGTAAAATGAGTGAAATCCTCCCCTGATAGTTGTCATTGTCCCGTGTTGATCATAATGCATGATGGAAAAAGGTAAAACTGTTTTTATTTCCGCATCTATCCTTTATTTACTCATGCTACGTTCATTACATCTTTGTTTTCAGATTATTCTCTTACTGTCCAAAGAGGGTTGACGTTTAAAGCGCAAGCCAAAAAATGTCTCGTGACAGGACCATAAATTTGTAAATGAAATCTGGAGTAAATTGATTTCACAAATTTATACAGGATTTTTTTGATTTTTATGTAGCAGTCGTAGTACTTTAAAACTTTCTTAGTAAACCCTTTAAACAATAAGTCGCTTCAAACAATTACATTAGTGTCTCTTCTCATTTATTCACCTGTTCTTTATAATTTATCTTTAAATAATTTACCTGTTTTCAAAACGTACTATGATATCTGAATATGCACGAATGATATTAAACGTCCCTCATGATAATGACTATATGAATACTGGCGCAAACTATATTCTTGGAGGAGCAAGTTTCATCAAATGCGATGACGCTTTAAAAATATACCAATCACTCCATAGAAAGGCCTTATAACTACGAGAGCTATGTTATAATTTAACCGTGAGGAACTAGCGATCGTAAATTTTGTATTCCCTTGGCAAAAAAGCTCTGCGCACTCTATGCTTCTGATAACAATGAAAAGATGTGACAATTTCAACCTTCCTATATTCGTGTAAAATTTGAAAACTTTGTTGGTAGCAGACCTAAAGGAGATATAATTTGTAATCTCATAATCGAATTTTCGACCGCCTATACTCTGAGCAACAGGAAATTTTGCCGTGATCTGTGAAGGTCACGACCGTGACTTATTCAGGGCTTACCGTAAAAAATCACAACCGCATCCAGATGCTGCGACGATGTCTCACCTTTGTCTGCATGGACTCCGGACTGTCGTAGCCGCACCACGTGTTGCCGAAGTTGAAGTCGTATCCGTAGGGTTCGTTCATATCGGGATCCTGCTCTACAGTCCACGAGCTCTGAAGCTGATGCTCACACAGCTGTCCAAAGCGAAACATTGAGCGCACATTTTGTCTGCCTAATGTTTATAGCATCTATTATTTAATATGATTGAACTACAAAAACTGTATGAAAGGGTGTAGATTACGCTGTGAAAACTGAAAAGGTGTGTGAAATGCAGATAAAATTTATATTTAAGTGTTGGCAATGCAATATGTTGCTCAACATCGTTGATTAGATATCGTACATTCTTATACTCTTCCAAACTTCCCGCAGGGAATTGTGTTTATTGTGCCGAGGAACTATCGTCTTTTTCCAAACATGATTTTGTGAAGTTCGCCCAGAGAATTCCATTTGGTCTCATCTGTTGTCTAAAGAACCCAATCCCATATTGTTTTGGACGAATCTTATGTTCACGAGCAAATTTGAACCGAGCATCCATACGTCGTTTCAACAACGGAATTTTTCTTAGAGAGCTCGATTTCAGTTCGTTTCTAAGGAAATCTTGCTTCTCTTTGCGCGTGATCTTCGGATTTTTTTGAATTTTTTGGTGAAATTTTCTCGAAGATTTTGAAGATACATTGGTTTGGTGAACCAGATCTTCTACGGTTGTCGACAGTTCCTCGGCTTTTATTAATATAAATAACTGAAGCAATTTTCATAAGCGTAATTTCAAGCTTCTCTGATATATTTCTGTCTCTTAGTGTCTCCTACTTTCATTTCTTAATTATCATTTCTTCCACAGAGTTTAAAATATCTTTTCTTTCAACCCTACTTGTAACTCACTGTGTGCTGCTGCAGTGTTAACTGTTGACGAAACCATTTAGAAACTTGACGTATCAGCTATAGGACACATTACGAGAACAATCTAGAAATTTCTGTGCGGAACACTATTGATAAAAAGTATTTTTTTAAAGCAGAAATTTATTTGTACGCGTACTTTTTTAACCTTAGAGTTTACAAAAAAAATGTGTATACTGTCTCTAATAGTTGAATTGTCTTGATCTTCCTCTCATATTTCGCTTCTATGAATTTTAGTACAACTATTTTGATTACGAGCTTCGTTTCGTCAAAATATTTAATAAAGAATTTGTTGGTGGACGAATATTTTTTCTCCCATTGTAAAACTGTTAATTAATTGAGGAGACCTCAGAGATTGTTGTAAAAATTTTAGATGGAAATTGTTATTTTCCCGTCTTTAGAAGGTTGTTTAAAACATCTACAAACAGTAGTACGCAATTTTCTTTCTGGAGGTCTACAGCATGATACCTTCACTCCGCGATGAAAATATTACGTCCAACAGATTAGAGCTCAAGAATGGAAAAGCAGTCTGACTCACTTCATTGTAGCCCAAGAACCCAGGAGATCTGGTGTAAGGTCCAGCACTGCCTGGCTGGGACGCTGGGGCGTACATGCCGGTGTTGTCTGTAGAATCCAGCCTGTAACAGCGGCCGTACGTGGCCGTCCCCAGCACCAGCTTCGAAGCAGGGGCTCCCAGCTCGATCCAGTAGTTGATTGCGAAGTCGATGTTGAGGTAGACATTGTCGCCAGTATCCTGGAAAGAATCCGGGATGGCAGTTTATCATGATTCATTTCATTGTTAGACCATATTTTCCATGTGTAATCAAAGTACTAAAAAAATATGCACTTACTGCACCGATATGGATCTTCCTTTTTCAATTAAATTAAAATAGTCTGTCCAATTAACAATAGTCTGTTCAATTTCAAACTTCCCTCCTTGGGTACAAAAATTTAAAAACAAGAAATAAATATTGTAGCTGTATGTTACAAACAATCAGATAATACGTTAGTTACCTGGGGGTAGGGATAGAGGATGGTGTGGTGATGAGTGTAGGTTTCCCAAGCGCCATGAAGGTCGTAGGCCATAACGTGGATGTGGTCGACTGCAGCCGAGAAGCCGGGCACGTCGTAGGCAGCATCTATGGTTGACTTGCCAGCAGAGACGGCTGCCGTTAGCAGGAGTCCGTTGCTGTTTAGAGCTGAATAGAGCTCTGTCATCAAAGTGACGAAGTTTGCCTGTCCAACACGAGACACTGAAGTTACTCAGCAGCAAACATTCATTCAGAGTTTGAACACGTTCAGTGACCATACTGGAATTCTCGCTCAATTTTTGCATGCTGGTCGAATGATACAGTGTTATTTACTTGACTCAGGCAACGTACTGTTTTAAGTGAACTGTTGTGCTTACCTCAAAAGTTTCACTAGTAAATATTATGCGTATTATTTATTCATTTGCTCCTAAACTGACTCGACTTGGTTGAATGCACGTTGAAATTGATACTTATGAATCTCAGGATTTTAAAATTTTTTTACCGATGTTTTTTATAATTGACGAAAATTTATATGTAAGTATGCGTAATACAAAATCCCATGATCGTCGTTTACTACGAAAATATTTTTAACATTTTTAAAAATCAGCGTAAATTCACTCACTTGACTGTTTGTAGTTATAAATTATCGATCTCGTTTTCGTGAGAATGATCACATGCTTCTCTAAAATTTGCTCCTCTCACTTGTCATAAATTGAATCAGTTCATTGATAAGGGTTGAGCTTATTGACTAACTGAAATGAATAGTATCTGCATTGATTGTAAAATGTATTCCTTCTGTCGAAGGAATGATACACAGTGACGCCTTCTACAAAACAGATATAGAATTATTGAATATTTTTTTGGATATTTCAAAGGAGAACATCATGGCACCACTTATTCATATTTTCCCTTGTCTCATGTTTTTTTTTCTTTTATTTAGGTGCCCAACTTACCCAATTGGTGCCAACAATATTTTGCCGCCGCACAAAGAATCAAATACGCTTTCCAATACTTTTCTCATAGAACTTAGATAACGTATAAATAACTGTCATCAGTACCCGATTTGGATTGAGTTTACATTCCAGTTCAACAGACATGTTCTTATTTGTCTTTTCTCTGGTCGTGATCACCAATTTTAAGGCCTAAATTAACTTTTCTTGACAAATATTTTAATCTGAATACCTATGCTTCCTACTTTCTCGCACTATTTATTCTGATTTTTTTTAAACTGATCAAAACATATTTGCAGACTTTAATACCGATATGATTCATTTTAACTCAATACTCTCGAACAAAATGAATCTGTTAAATATAGATCAATCCATTTACCAGAATGTCATAATAATTTGAAAAAATAACGCAATTTATGCAATATTACCAGAAGCCGTTGCTGTTTAAGGTTATATTTGCAAAAAATTGGCAATATCTTGTATTAGGCTTAGTCAACATACCGAGAAAAAAAGGATTTTGTTACGGCTTTGAAAAAAATGAATTTGGAAAATAAATTGTCGTATCGAGGGACCACACTTCAGTTAAACGTCCGTCAATAGAAATATTGTATTTAAAAGAAAGGATTAATGATTGGGCGTAAATAGCGGTGACTATTGATGTGATGGCTTTAATTTCTCTTTTACACCAACTACACCATGATCGGTGGACAGCAGAGGACTTGAGTACCAGCCCCTGAATCAGTCATCTGCTTCGTTTTTGTTTGGATGTTCTTTTCTGTTCTATTTTATTCCATTCCATTGTGTTCCATTCGATTCTCTTTCCTTCCCTTCTTTTCCCTTCCCTTCCATTCCTTTCCATTCCATTTCATTCTATACTATTCTATTTAGCAACAAAAATATAATGAACCTATAAAAAATCATTACTAGTTTTGCTCTGTATTGAAATTGTTAACCAATTTTTAGCACACGGGGTAGAATGAGCTGTGTTTTCATTGAATTAGACTGCAACTTTGAGATCGTATGCTTCACTGAACGCTTAAAGGCAAAACTGAGAGCTATTTGCTGTTATAACTCACAACATGTAATGAATGTGCGTATATATCTAACCGCTGTGAATCTTCGATTACCGCTGTAGGATCTTCAATTCAAAACTAACTTGAATTTTTGTTTTAGAATCATTGTAGAACAAATGGCAAACATTTCTATTAATCTAGGAATTACAGTACCAGTACACCTCCCTTCCTATGATCTCACCCAACTTTTCTTAATAAATTATATTATTTTTGCACTGTTGAATAAATTTCCAGTCATTTTCATGACAATTTCCGTAAGAGTTAGCAATAATGATCTTGAAAGTTGTGAGCAAACCTCAGTTGGAATGTGTTTCACTTCAACTCATTGCTTCCTCTATAATCCCTAAACCAACACGTGTCTTATCAAACTTTGCACCGTAATTGATAACATACTCTTGACTGACCTAATTGACTTCATACCAGATGATCAGGGCCTAATGCATTCGATCAGCTTACGGTGTTTCAATGAAAAAGAACGACTTTAATCTGAGGACGGTACCGCCGGTTTATGTTTAAGAATATCGTTGTATATATAAATAAACATACTTTACAAAAAATATACAGCGTAATAGTAACCATGTCGCTTTTAAGACATCATCAAAGTACGAGGTATTGAGTCAACAATATTGATAAAATAATATCATTATAAAATATTTATCAAATAGTATTTCATCATGTTCTCCGGTCATCAATTGCTCATTTTTTGGAAGATCACGGAAGTCTTGAATTTCCAATGATTGTATTATCAACATTAAGTATCATCAAATACATCTTGTATCATTCTACGATGGTAAAGTAACACCAGCAGCGAATAAAATATTCGGAAACTACTCTGTCTAACTTTTTCACCGGGACATTTTTGCGTCAGCTGTTCAAGTTGAGCATCTGCAGAGGGCTACTAAAATTAGAGCATAAGGAAGCAAATTGAAAATGACATCCGATGACGTGCCCCTTGCACAATTTATTTAACTTGCCAACGATTCGGTATGGAAAATTGCATTCATTGGTCGGAAAAATGTTGCTTTCGCTGGCAAGCAGACCTTGCATGCTGCTTTAACCAAGGCATTTTTAAAATGTAGTAAGTAAAAACATTGATGATGGTGTTAATACTGATCCAACTTACCTTTTGAATAACAGGGACTGTATTTTAGATACTTAACCTTTTTAAACATCCGCTAACACTTCCATTGTTCTTGATTCAGTAAACAACTCGATAAAGTGAATCGAGTGAAGTGAAAACGTTCTCTCCAAAATATCAAAACAAGGCTGATTAAAGATCAACTCTCTACAACGGAATCAAGTATTCTCATTACCTATTTTCCCAAACTGTCAAAAATATACAGTCCCCCACTGTTTTTTTATAACGAAATCAAAAATTCTCATTACCTGTTTTCCCAAACTGTCACAAAAATACTGTTCCCACTGGTTTACTTATGAAATGTAATGGCATAGCGTTAAACACAAACCGACAATTTTTTCTACCATTCACCGTGAACGTTTCGTAGACGCTGCGAGAGACCCTGTCGAGGAATCGCATAACCTCCCCACTCTCAGTAACATCGTACGCAATGCTGATCATTTTTATCATCCATGATTCTACAGAGCACCCGCAATGAAGTGTTTCCTTGTTCTTCAACAATCTGTAACTTTCGCTTCTTTTATTAGAATGCACTCGGTGATACGTACCTTATCCTCAGGCGCACCACCTCGGTCGGTGGGGTACTCCCAGTCCATGTCGAGACCGTCGAAGTTGTGGGCCGCCAGCATCTCCAGCACACTATCAATGAAGGTTGCACGAGCCGCAGGGTCAGCAGCCATCTGATCAGGAGAATAGTCATTTTCTAACTTCTGTATATTGAGTAACTAGAATACTTTACCAACAACATCAGATTTCCTAATGGTCCCACAAACTACAACATACTTAGGATAAATCTGTAAAGTATTGCACGAACATATTCGACATGTTCTGAAACAATATTTTTCTAATTTGCCTCGAGCAAGTTTCATAACCATCTTGGTTACAGCTACTCGTTAACAAGAAATGTGCATTTTATGGTAGATCAGATTATGTCAGCGATTTCATTCTGTTTGAAACGCATCTTATTTTGGCTTAGAGTGTTCGTAGAGTTAGTGCTAAAATAGACAGTCCTTTTTTCTCTCACTTCGAATACTTTTCACTTTTCTGTGCTTTTCACTTCTTATGACCATGTACAAATACGGAGATAAGTTACTGGAACTTGGATAATTTAAGTGCCACTAGTAGTGGCAGTTATTTCATTATTTGCTATAATATTTATTGACATAGTATCATTTTCCCAGAAGCGTAAATGCTCCCAGTAAAGATATCATGATTCAAATGACAAATTTGGAAGAGAACGTCTTGTCTTGCTTTTCAGGCCTTGAGAAACAGATGTGAAAGCTTAAAAAGCTGACTTCAAATTTTCAGGATGAAAAATTGTTTCGATTTATGAATTGGTCCAAATGAATTTGTGAAAGAATTAAACATAGGTAAAATCGTGTAAAAATTAGAATCGGGGGAACACTGCCATGCAAAATCTTCATTTTCAGTACAAAAAAGGCTTAAATTAAAAGTAATTGACGCAATTGAATAGTTTTTGAGATTTACTCACGGCAGAGTATTTAGCAGAGCCTTCATTCCAGCCTCCGATTGCCAACAAAGCCTTCAAGTTCGGGTTAACATTTTTGAGTCCAGTGAAGCGATCATAGGCGCACTTGCCGTAGTTGTCACACAAGTCGTTCCAGGCATCCAACGCTTTGATTTTGTTATCAGGTCCAAGTCCGGCGAACCCGTAAATGATGTGGGTGCATATGAACGGGTCAATGTCTTCCACGTCGAATTTGCCCAATCCTTGTCGGTATACGGCCCAAGAGCCATAGTAGCAAACCATCACGCCCTCTGTTAAATGAATAGAGGTATATGAAAGCTCAATTTTTAAAATCTAGTGGAGAATTCCAAAGTTTAACATTACAACGGGTTTACTCCAGAACTAACTTCAAAAACTGGTATTTGATGAGTATAGCCTGTAAATTGCCATTTTCTGATACCAACGCACGGAAAATATTGTATCTGCTGCATGGTACAGCGAATACGTTCAAAAATTGTCGTGACTGGACTGGAAATCCACAGTTTTCTGAAGTTTGAGTGTTGACCAGAATTCCAGAGGTACGTAGAACAACAAATTTTAATGAACGTAATTGATTTTTTTAATCGGAAACTGGTTTTTCCCCGTGATATATTTACGATAGCACTGGTTATGTCTCATCAGATACGAGTATCTGCTGTGACCGAAAGGAAGAACGATATGCAATGGCTTTTAAACCGTTACTGCGAAAAAATATTAAATCGTTAAATCTTAAATCTAGAAAATAGTGTGTTAATATCTTATTATGTTGAAGAAATGTAATGGTAATTTTTCTTGAAAATTCCTAACAGAGAATGAAAATGTTACGGTTTCTTCTCGACCTCTCCGTCAGTGGCTGAGCGTGATCGGCGCCTGAAGGCAAGTGCCTCCTGTAGCAATCCGAGTATGGGCCAGTCGACTCAAATCTATGGTCATATTCCATTCTCTTCTCTTCACTTCTCTTCTATTTTCTTCCTTTCTCACTTAGTCTGCGGTCTTCTATTATCTTTTATTCACTTCCGTTCTTTTTCATTGTTTCTATTTTCTTCTATTCATTTTTATCATTTCTTATTCGCTTTCGTTTTCTTCTACTCTTTTTATTCTCTTTCGTTCTTTCCTATTCCATTCTGCTCCATTCTACTCCACTCTGCTCCATTCTGTTCTATTCTGTTTCTATTCTGTTTTTTTTCTATTCTGTTCTATCCTTTTCCATTCTGTTCAATCCTTTTCCATTCTGTTCTATTCTATTCTGTTCTATCTGTTATATTCTGTTTCATATTGTTCTATTCTAGTTTATTCTGTTCTATTCTGTTCCATAATGTTCTATTCTGTTCAATTCTGTTCTATTCTATCCTACATGAAAAACATAACTCAGGTGAGTTTTATGCACTAAGAAAATAAGACTTGAATTTAAGTTCAGCTTACAAAATTCATGACTATTAACATCACCATCACCAGTTTTTCACCACCAGCTTTCTTTGCTTCTCAGATAAAAATTTAGCTCATTAAACTAAGTACTGAACATCAATCCTTCATATGGAACTGAGTATCTCAAATGAGCGTGAACATCCCAGAACCCTTTTTTCTTGTATCGAGCTACTTAACACTGCACCTACGGAAAACCCATCTCAAAAATACGATGAAAACTCATTGTGTCTAATTCTAAACAACGTGTCAATACCGTATTGTCGCCTGTATTTCCTGCTCATTTCCTGTTTATTGCTCTGTTCCATCATCATATGATAGTTAGAAAATTTTTTGAAAAACGGATGGGTACAACTCCGCTCTACATTTTTATACGAACCCGAAATAGTTATTTTACAAGCCATTTTCTGCTTCTTTAGAGTATAACTTTTAAAGTAATTCATCTGCTCGACATGACGTTTTTGGATACAACTGCCGCAATAATTAACATTGTGTCTCTGCATATGGTTCGGAAAAGATGTAAATTCATTTCATCGGAGATAACTGTTTGGCTACAGATATGTTATTATTCAATGACGGGAACTTTTAACTGAATATCGCACATGTACTCTGAGACACTTTTCATAAGAAATCAGTTAAAAAAACTCTGATGAAATATTTTTTTCTTTCGCAATGGTCAGTAAAATGTCAGGAGCAAAATTTAAAAGATATTTCCTAAAAATGAGATATACATGAATTAAATAATATCGTTTTTTGTTTATTATCACTTTAAAAATCCCTTTGAGAAAAAATAAGATGCACCTATGTTATCGGAATGAAAAAGTAGTTGAAAGGACAACTCGTTACCTTAGATAATCAATAAATTGTTTATTTTATTAACCTATTTCAACAAAAAAACAAGTTCTTAACACTACAATCTTCCACCATGATTACAAAGCCGCCGCTGAATTTACTAATTAGTCAATAACTCAAAAATTTGTTTCTTCTTCTTTTTCAAAATAAACCTCCCACCATGATCCCGGAATTCTTTATACCAAAAAACACTTGTGGATTATGTGCACCTGAGAACTGTGTGTGGGTATGACTTAAAGTCTAGGATGACCGAACATCGATGTCAAAGCTACCATACTGACAATATTATAGCAATTCTACTTTCTATACCAGCTTCGTGAGATTAAGCAAATTTGTGTAACTCACTAATTAACAACGTTGATTTTAAAGTCGTGGATACGGCAAAGTATTTCAACGATTTAGGATTTGGGAATATCTCATTCACAGGACTAAACCAGTATATGATAATCTCAGTTCTTTTGAGTAAGCCATTGCCAATGGATTATCTGCTTTATTATTTTACTTATTGATGGTTTTGGGATGAGTTTGAACTGCTTATTTTACTCCATTCCATAGTTTTAAATATGACTCTTATCCTATTTTATCTCAGTTAATGATGAGCGAAAGCTCTAAACGTGCCATTTTACGAGCAAATATTTTACATTTTAGTCTTCGTTCGGCAAGTTATATTTGAAATTACAAAGCTTGATTTTTTGAAGTACTTAATGTTTCGCCCTGATCAGCTTTTTTTTGTTTTCTTAAACTTCAAAACTTAGGTTATACAAGTGAAATTTTAATTTCGTAGTTTGTGTTTTACTTTAATTGAAAACAAATCGGTGCTCTCATTCATTTTGCTGCTATGCGGCGCTTCCAATGAATATTGAAAACGGGGAAGACGGGTAGAGGAGGTTAGACCAGATGCTCTACTACACACAGTGAGCTTGAACTTCACTAGCACACACACTTCCTAGGGTCAAGACGCTGATACAGTTGCCACAAGAACAACGAAAGTGATGATGAAAATGGGAAAACTCTTGATACGATTTTATCATCATTTATCTTACAAGACGATACTAAATGCTGAACAACATGATGAAAATTAAATGGTGAATGGAAATTAATTAAATTAATCAATTAGGTATTTGCTTACGCCGTAGAGAAATAAAATGCACAGGGTGTCCCAAGAAAATGTACTCAAAATGTTACGGACTTAGGATAAATCTGTAAAGTATTGCACGAACATATTCGACATGTTCTGAAACATAATATTTTTCTAATTTGCCTCGAGCAAGTTTCATAACCATCTTGGTTACAGCTACTCGTTAACAAGAAATGTGCATTTTATGGTAGATCAGATTATGTCTGCGATTTCATTCTGTTTGAAACGCATCTTATTTTGGCTCAGAGTGTTCGTAGAGTTAGTGCTAAAATAGACAGTCCTTTTTTCTCTCACTTCGAATACTTTTCACTTTTCTGTGCTTTTCACTTCTTATGACCACGTACATGTTATTCATGTACTTTTTTCTCATGTTTCATGTGCAACTAAGTTTTCTTTAGTGAGATTTAATTTTATTAAATTCATAGTTCATTTCTCTGACTTGACTCATTTCACTCGTATAAATATAAAAAAGCCTATATTAAAACAAAATACCTGAGTACTGGTCAGTTAAAAGTGATTAGATTTATTTTGTGACACCCCGGTACACAAGAGTTAAAATTTCCATCCATCAGTGACATACATAGTGTCAGTTGCTTCTATGACGATGTTGCTTGACGGGAAAATCGACGTCTACTTTCCTAAGAAAGCGAGTAGAATAGTAATTCCTCCCCTGTTCTCAAAGTATTTTAGATCTTTACCTGATAGAGAGACGGCGAGGAGCAAAAGGAGAGGTAATGTTAAGAGCTTCATCGTGGCTAACGGTGCTTCTGTATGACCTCGTAGTTTGCGAGGCCGAACTGAGTCTATTGTATCGTGAGGCTCTCTATTATATACAGAACGTGTGGGAAAAATGTTTGTGTCGTGCGATAAATGTTGCACCACACGCGTGACCAATGCAGAGTAGATATCGATGAGTATTTTCTCCAACATGTTATCTTGATGTAGAGTAAGTTCATTGCGCAGAGGTGCCCTTTGGATGAATCGAGTGAGACGGTTAAGTTTCTAACGGGGAGAGGAAAACAACCATTTTAATTCATTTTAATTCTCTAGTTTTTTATTCTTACCAAATTTTTCAAGTTCACTACGCGTTGAAATTTTTGTGAAAATTGTTAGTCATTTTACTAATCCATTTGTAATTTTTTAGCGGATTTAGAAGAATTTTCAACACTCAAAACTTGTAATTCACATACTTTTTGTAATTCACATACTTATATTTTTTAATGCTCTCTCGAAATGATATTTTTGAACATCTACGAAACAAGCAATTCTGATATTATTTCCTAATGTCAAGAAATCCAAAGCTTTATGTTTTATACATGTAAACTGTCAAAAGTGTTTTCCCCCACAAAGATAATTCATCGTCAATGAAATTGCGTTGACTCTTATAATTATAGTTACATATATCATCAAATCTAGGTTAAGTAACATTAGGAATACAATGCCCTCAATCATTTTCTTTTGACTAGTGACATGGGTTTTACGATACCCATATGTGTGTATCTTATAAGTGAAGTAGCTTTAAGATATTTTAAAAACCAATGATGTAGCAATTTTTTTGTACTATCTTTATTGGAAATAAACTGTTTTCTTTTATCTTTTCTTTTATTTTACTTTCAACAAATTCCTCATATCTCAAGTCCTTGAGCTCGTATTTTGATGTAAGTGTGCCATAAAAATAGTGTTTTCAACAATATATCGTTACTGGAATTGTTTTTTTCTTTCATTATTGCAGTTACATATATAATCAAATGAGGATTAATCAACATTAGGAACCCATTGACCTCAATCATTTTATTTCGAATAGTGACATGGGTACTGCTATACTCATGTGTGTAGAATATAAAAACCCTTACTTTAAGATATTTTAAAACCAAAGAGAAGTTTTTTGTATCATCTGTATTGGAAATAAAGTGTTTTTCTTTTTCTTTCTTTTTCAGGGAACTTCAGCAGTTTAATTGACGTAACTAAAACCCCATCACAGAGATTAGTCATCATATTTGTGAAAAGGGTTTTTAAACAGTGTTCAATTTTTTATGCGTTCCATAGGATTTTGGATACGTAAATCGGGCGTAATTTTAAGGAATTTTCGTCGTACTTCACAAATAAAATTAAAACAGAATTACAATAGGGACAGACTAGACCAACTCTTTCAGACCTCTCCAAACGAATGGAAGCTCCGTGAAATTCCTCTCATAACTGGTATGGGTTAAATCTTCTGCATGATATCGCATTGCGCAATTAATAACGGCCAGTTTTAGAGTACATCGCACACTATGGTAACTTTCCCCAGATGATTGCCAGCAGTCTGTTATTAAGATGAGTATTTCACTACAGAAATGCGTACTTCTCAGCTCTCTCGACTCTGAAGTATTCCTGTCATGTTAAAAATTTCCGTTTTTTGGTACCGATCCTGATGGATAAGTTGTTTTGATAATATGAGTGCGTCACAAAATCGAAAAAACGTATACGTAATTTGATCATAATACTCGTTTGATTAGGATCGGAAACGGAAATGACACATAAGTGGGGAATACCTTATAAATTTCTTTACAAGTCGACAGCCATTTTATACTGAAATTAGGGAGTATTGAAGTGTTATTTAGTTACTACATATTCACAACCTTCGTTTGTCATGAATATTTTGTAATTAGTTCAAAATCATCAAAATGTTTTTTGAACTTCGTTAAAAATAGTTATTTCTCCATGGTAAAACTTGTAAATCTTTTTCTTCTTGAATAATAGCTCACCTTTTCAAAAATTGTTTGGGTACCGCTCTTATCGTAGGCTCTAAGGTTAAGCGTTCTTAGTCTATTTACAATTTATCCATGGGAATCTGGATTGTTTTGAAAACGGTTATGATTAGTAAAAAGAATCATTGAACACAGCTATTAGGCTACATTCACTGATTACTTCATTTTAGGTGAAGACTGCGTTTATACATTAGGTGTATTGAAATTATAATATCAGTAAATCGGCATAAAAAAAATTGAATTCTCTCGATTAACATGTCAAAGTATTCTTTGCTCAATTCTAATTCACTTTTCGTATGTATGTCTCCCACTCTCTCTCCCTCTCCCTCCCTCTCTCTCTCTCTCTCTCAAGCACATCATTAATGCGAAAACTTCCAATTTTATTTCGAGGAAAAGGGAAAAAAGGAAATTTATTTTTGGAAAATTTAAATTTTTTTACCTTGCATTTAATAACTGAGGTACAGAGACCCCCTGAAACTTATATCACTGATGTCTGCATCGACGTTCAAATCTGCGGCTCCTCTAAAAAGCAGCCCTTACAGATATACGAATCCAACGTGGTATACAGGGTGGTTACTAAAAATGTGTACATTTTAAAATTGCTATAATCAATTTCATAAACAGGATATGGAAATAAAACTGGTATTATTGGAAAGAAGAAGAGTTAATTTTTCATTTTAATTCTACGTTTCTGATTTGCGAATCGAATTCGTATCTTCACATTGAATTAGAGTTCTCAGTTTTTCAACATTTTCCGCTGTGCGTTCTGAAGCTTTTCTTCCAGATCTGTTTTTATTAATGCTTCTCACAACAAACTGGGATTGCCACTTTTGGAAGTTCCTCTGATTCGTTATTTTGCTTGGTTTGAACCTGTATTTCAAGAAGAATTTCCTCTGAGTCCCGACGATGGATCCAATTTTTGTCATTTCTTCGATCATAAACATGCGTTGTTAAAGAGTCAGTTGTGCCAGGTTTGCTGGTTACAATTATCTTCTTTCTTGCACCCTTGATGTTTATGCTTATTTGGAAGGTATGGAAAACTTTGAATTCTGTCCTTTCGGATATTCAATGCTATAGTCTCCTATTTCATATTTTTAAAAAATTATAAGCATTTTAAAAGGAAAATATTTTTAGCAACCACCCTGGATATTAACCCATAATATACGGATTTGTGTAAATGCAACTTACCAAGAGTTCAAGGACTTTTATTCTCCATGGGCGTCATAAGTGTTTTCTCGCATAAATTTACAGGTTCACATTGAGCAGTGACCTAAAGTCAAATCTTAAAGATGATCAATACATTCGCATTCAAGGTCTAGATAGATTAGTATTGTTTCTCACTTGAAGTAAACTTTTTATTGTGCGGTCCAGCACCGAACGGGAACTGAATAAACTCTAACATGTTTAGTTCATTTTATAAGTGAACCAGTAATGCAGTACTGATACTATAATTTCATCATGTATTGTAAAGAGCATGTCGTTAAAATTAATTCAAAACAGGCAGGGTTAAACTCATGAAGTTGCATGTATAACTTTGTTCGGATCTATAACGGTTGGAGATCAAGTATTTACTTATGCGTTTCTATATAGTAGATCATAAGAGATTAGAGACTCATTATGTTTGAAGTTCATGGAGTGTTGAACGTATTTCCACGTTTTAGAAAGGTCACCTATAATCGTTTGCAATCTATCTGAAAGTTGTAAAACTATAATATCATTGTAACGAACTTTCAGCATCCATTCTGCATGATAATAGATAACAGAACGACTAAATGATGTGACAAACCGAAAGGATTAAATATGGTTATTGAATGCATCTCTTTCAGTAAGTATACGAGTAGGTTTAGATCAAAATGCTGGAGTCAGTCGTGTCTTCTTCGTCTCGGTAGGGGAAAGTTCATGGCCCATTCTTCTAACAATAGAAAGCTGCCAAAATTTTGCGTAATTGAATGTTAATGAAGCTGCTTTCATGATTAACTGATTAAATTTTAGAAAAAAGTGAGAACGGGAGTACAAGAGTTGCATGGAGTCTACTTCCAAGTTAGTTTTGCTGTAAGCCCTGGGGTGATGCACTGTAAGTATGTGCGTGAACAGCAACTCACTCAAACAGGAAGTACATCTGCGTTCAACCCTCAGTGCCCAGTTAAAAATACGTGCATCGCAGTTCACAGCCTACATTGAAGTCAGATGATTTAAAGCTATAAATAGGGAGAATCCAAGAAGATGCGAGTATTTAGCAGCCCACCATATGAAATTTTTTATTCACGTAACAGTCAGTGTTTAACCCAATTATTCAGCATAATTCCGTAAACTGAATGCCAATATCATATAATAAATTAACACTCTCATAAAAAATTCTCACTCGAGTGTCGTTTATGCGGATTAAAACCTACCTGGTTTTCATGAATATTTCTTTTAACACAATGAATTATAACTTCAATTTCATTACATTTTTTGTTGTTTTATTAACAACTCATAAGCCGTTATTCAGATGATCGATTTTCACTCAGTGGAATGAGCTATATTCATTGTTTATTGTAATGATTCGGCCGGCCGAAACTTATAAGAGACGCACTGCAGGCGCTTGTACCTCAGGACGCAGCCATCCCACAGTCAAGAAATTTCTGACCACTCCCGTTACCCCAATTAATTTTGAAAGCTCAAGCTTGCTTAATCAAAGCCAAACAATATTCAGCCACCTGCAAATTAATCCTTATATTTTTCGATCTCTTCAAGTAATTTCGAGACATTTCATTACAATCTATCGACAATGGCTGAGACTTCACAACGCTTACTCAACTACAAGTTGCCACTTTGGTCATAATTACTGAGAAATTTCTGATAACCGAAGACATGATAACTGGACTGACATGACTAACGGAAACATGAAATCGAATTTGGCACGTGTATATCATATTAAGGAGAATAGGTTGCAACAAAGGTTTCGACTGCATCCGGCTATCGCTTTCGTGTTGGAGTTCCAAACCACAGGGGATAACTGGTCTCACTAAAGAAATGCCCTCGGTTCATGAGAGCCGCAAAGTTTGTGACAATTGGACGTATGCTGAATACAATTAATACCTGCTGATGCATTGTTAGCATCAATTAGAATTATAAAATAATTTACGTTTAAAATTCTTTCCTGTTTTTTATACAGTAATTTGTCAATTCATCAGTGATAAATAACTTGCATTTTTGTGAGAGGTAGATAACATATCACAAAATTCTGTCATCGTTTTGATTTTGAAACAGTTCGTATAGCTAGTGAGCATACTACAATACTTTTCGCTTGCTATTTTTTTGTTTACTAATTCCACGCTGATTATTTTGTAACCGAAATACTATGACTATCTACACTGTTAAGAAAGTCCGGCTGTCAATAATTACATGTAGTGCATTCACACAGGGTTTCAAAAAACTGTATGCCAACTTTGAACTGCCACAGAAAATTCATTTATGAGCTTTCAAAGTAAGGTTTTTTTCTAAAGTGACGGTAAAGTTTTTTGGCTAAGCCAAACGTTCCAAAGGTTGGATTAAATGTTCAGAATGATGGCTTCCAGCATCGATAAATTTTTGGAAGCGAGTCACAACAGATTCCGTACTTCATCTCTGGGTGTTCAACAAGATTTCTGACTACTTGAAAAAACTATACACACCTTCTACTGATAGAAAACGAATTTTCTATCCCACAAGGTCAAATTTCAGGACAATTTGAATGTAATTTTTCCTTGCTATGTGACAGCATAATCGATTTGCACAAAATGGCAGACGCACATTTGAGCTTTCAAGCGGGAACGGGCTGTTAAGTGTAACTGGACGTTTAAGCATGTTGCTGCGTTTCAGAAACAGTAGAGACTTGAGTCTGGATCAAGTAGTGTGTATAAGAATACAATTGGATGCTTTAAGGGGAAGTATGAAATCAGTAGTGAACTGTATCTACTCCCACAAATATATCGATGCTGAATGCTATCAGTGTAAACGTTTAATAAATCTTTAGGAATATTTTATCGAACCTTCAAAGAATTTCATTTTACCTCTGGATCACAAAATAGTCTAATATGTATAATTTAATTTTCACTCAAGTTTTCCGAAAATTTAACTCTACAAGCGACAGAATTAATTTTTGTGATTCTTCAAAATGTGTTTACATTTTTTTTTTAAGTACCAAGCATTGAACGACGCATCTCGCCGTCGTATTTCTCCTAACGGCTTCTCTTTCATAACTTTCATGTCCTATATCAAGATATTCTGTCAACCTTACAATGAAGGTAATCAAAGTCGGTTGGAGTTAAGTGGGGTCTGAGTGTTGGGTTATTACTGCATAGCGCTTTTGCTTTGATTTCAGGCATTGTTCCATGTCATATCAAATGGAGTTAAATTCGTAAAAATATGGGGCGCGTTCAAATGAATGTGCAATATCGATCATGCATGAATGGTTACAAGTCTAACGTATAGCACTACGAAACATTGTAACCCAGAGAGCAATTCATTATCATATCTCTATTAAAAATTACTCCTCGGATTAATTTTGAATTAAGGCATTGAAACGAAGATAACATTTCATTATTCTGGTAAATACAACAGCTAACGCGTGATCAAACCATGATTATAATTCAATTATGTTCGGTAGCGAAGATTCTTGTATTAAATAAAGTTGAATAAATCGTCGCTAACTACGCAGTGTTTTTTTTTCGATTTCAACTGAAGAAGGTCTACAGCTTTCCTGTGAGTGGAGCTGTTGATTTATAAACGTGTGGTGAAATTATTTAGTAGACACCACTTTCTCTCAAGTATATGAACTCGTGAGAGCTTTCCGTTGAGATGCAGTAAATTCATTGCGGGAATTACTCACAGTATCAGTTAATGACTGCAATCACACAGCATTATCTGGGACGGGTCACTGAACAGGCTCATATGAAGTGCAGCCTATGAGGAAAATTCACCTTTGCAACAGAAAGATTCATTGCATTTCTTGGAGCGTGTTACAAATGACGTAAGTACATGATTCATTACGCATTTCTGATATTTGTTGGACTTTCAAAAGTGTGGTCATTATTTTTTTCGGCGAAACTATTGGTGTACCCTCGCTTTTGATTTTTATTTCATGAACTCATTCTTCATCTGATTTTTTAACGACCGCCTGTCCGCCTTTGTACTGCGAGGGAAACTGCTCACTAAGATCGCTAGGAATTAAAATCGCTAAAATAAATTTCGAAATAATTTTTTTGTAGTTCAGTACGGAAATATCTTAATTTATTGAAATTTACAATAGTATATTGAATATATAACCTGAAGATGCTCTAAAAATCCTATACCGAACATAAGTCCATGAATCCATTACTTCAATCTGAAACAGAAGTATGATATGGGTTGGACAGAAATGAAACGAATGTACTTTCTAAACTACAAAAGAAAGAGATCAATTAGAGCAATCAGATACTTGGAATATAACGCCCATACATTTGATTCAATTAATTGCCTAGAAATATTCAAGTTCTCACATTATTAATTTTATCGGTTTAATTTCAAGGGGCAGTGAAGATCATTATCAAATATTATCAAACTGACCATCACGACCATTCCTCCGGAAACCTAAATGAATTCATATTCCATTACTCTAACAATTTCCAGTATCACTAGCTATAGTCGCTTCTCTTCAATATTTGTGTAGAAATCTACCACGGAGCCTTTAGAAGTGTCTTAGACGTTATTCCTTATCTAAGTAGGTATTGAAGCTAGCTGTTAAGAATTACTGTTTTCTCGCTATGACATAGTCGGAAATAAAATGCAAGTTCCTTTGAAGACGAGATTGGTATAAAGTCTTTTGTTAAACACACGGTTCTTACATGTATCATTGATAGTGTGTATATAGTAAACTACTATCCCTCAATTCTCTCTCACCAAAGAAATATTTGATTGGCTAAGTGCACATTTAAGTTAAATGCTCCAGATTAAATAAAATCGTAGCCGTTGGATGAAGTATTTGTAACATGCCGTATTACTCATTAAACTTAGTCGGCCTACAAGTAGTTATAGCTCAATTTTTCCTCTGTAACTACTTCAAGTAATTATTTGACTCATAGGTAATGTGAAGAAATAAATGTTGAAAATTATTTAAATTTCACAAAGAAAAGCATCGCACCTATTTGAAACGAGAAGTCTTGTTATTATGCAGCATTTATTCGCTCTTACTTCTCGGTTGTCATTAATCACTTGATCAGTCAGCCAACGATGGCTCCCACACGAGTCCATGCTGGGTCAATAGTGAGTGGGTCATCGTACGGCACCGTTACTAAGTAAACACTAGACGACGATAAGCATCTGAACTATTGTTTTTCATTTCTAAACGATAAATGCCTCTACTTAATGAATAATGTTATATTTTTCCCTCTAGGACTTCAAGGAATTTGTGTACATTGATATTTTTAAACGTCTACAAGACATCCGTTACAGATGTGACCACTTAATTTACATGAAATAAAATCAAAACACAAATTAAAGTTTCAATCTTTGTAAGACCAGGAGTGCTACAGTTTACTTATAACACAGCACTCTGCATTCCCAATGAGGGCATGAGAACAGCCAGTTGGCGCCATACTGTATCTCTCAAGACGAGATAAAATGAGAGTACTTCTGCGGACTCCAAAACAACGGTGGGAATTGCTATAATGTCACGAGTATTTAACACACTGTTGTAGTGGTAAATTTTATTCACAATATTACTGACTGCTCAATTTGTAATAGGTACAGTCTAAATGTAGGAGAAAAAATAAAAAATCATTTTAAAACTCCAAAAGTAACCTGGCAAAGTGAGGTGGAGTGAGTATTTATACAAAAATTAGCTTTTATTTTGAAGCATTTATTTTTAACACATAACTATGAAAGTTACACGAAGCACATGATTAATACTAATAAATACAGCTGAACAACATAAATGGAATTGTGTCTTGCATCTAAAATTTACCTACAACTTAATAGAAAAAGTCATGAACAAGTGTTAAGAGGCTTGTTTATTCAACAGTTCTAGTGTCCTAATGTTAACGAACTAATATATTTGTATGACATTTATTTACAGCTCCTCTATTTGAAAATACAGCACTTATGCAGTTTCTCTAAGTTCCTACGAAATCCTGTCAAAATTTGAGTAGAGCTTTTGCTCATTTTTTTACAATTGCTGTCAATTCGTTGATGTTGGTCGTCGTCTTCCGTGGAACTGATATTTGAATTTTATCTGCAAACTTTCTATTGATTTAAATTGTGTGTTTGACTAGGCAAAGTCATTACCTCGATATACTTTTGTATCAATGATAAGAGCTACTTTGCAGCACTGGTTTGAAACCATTCACGAATTCCCTTTTCCCAATGATTGGGATTATTGTGTCTTCAGTGACTCCGTGGTGTGAGGACGGGTGTGGCGCTCGCTCCGAAACAAAGTGCCTATTGTTAGAAAGAATGTACCTCTAACCTAAATGGGTACCCACTCTCGTCCTGAGTATTCAAATGTGATTTAAATACCCCATATATAAAAATAATCAAACTAAAAGCATAATACTCGTATTCCCTCAAAAGCGTGAGAGTATTCAACCCTCGTTTACACAACGACCGCACTCCCTCAATCTTCAAGATGGCTAACAAACGACGCAATACCAGCAACAGCACCAACAACAGCACCAACAACAGCACCGAATTTCAACCGAAGTTTGGTCAATACCCTGATGTGTCTAGCCTAACGAAAGGCGGTAAAGAAGTGGTCTCTGTCTTAATAAAATACTTCGATTCAGTGATGACAAAATTTAATAGCGATATTGAAAAAATGCAAAATGAAATAAGCCACCTTAAAACGCTATTTGGAACAAAAGAAGCGGAACACAAAAAAATTCTCGATGAACAGAACAAGAAAATGGATAGCTTAACCTCCCGCCTCGACCAGTTGGAAAAAAATAATCAACGCCGAGACATTGAAGACAAAAAATGTACTCTCGTCATTTCTGGAAGGGAAATACCGCAATCTCACGCAAACGAAATCTGTAAGGATACAGTCTGCAAACTCCTGAAGGACAAGATCAACATTGACCTCTCCGACACTGATATGACGTCAGCTACAAGAATGGGGAAAAAACCAGTAACTGGGAACGTAGACCAAAGAAACATTGCATTTGAACTAAAAGATTACAACAAAAAACGTGAAATTCTCAACGCCTGCCGAGAAAAGAAACCAAAGTTCTTCTTCATAAATGAATACCTCATACCTTCACGAGCTAACGCCATGTACATTCTGAGGATGGCCAAAAGGAAATTCCCGGATAAAGTTGGAACCCCAAAAACACAGGATGGAAACATTTTCATATTTAACCCCGGAAACCCAGATTCAAGACGCCGCGAGATCAACACGCCAGATGACCTCGAGCAATACCTGATGCAACAACTCAATATGACATCAAAACAAGTCATGGGTGACTAGACTAGGTGATCTCCTCAATTTGATTGTCAGTTTTCGTGCTAGTTTAACCTCAATTAGATATCATATCAACTTATCCTCAACTTGATGTTAGCTTAACCTGAATCTATACAAATGTTTAACAGATGTGTTTGTAAACATTTATGATAGGTGTATGTGAACTTTTGCAACAACGCAATCAGCAATTTTTACCTCCCAATATTACTGTGATTTTTTCATTTTTTACCACTAAAGTTTTTTTGTTACGCGTAAACCATATTAGCTGATTATATCATTGTCATTAGGTGATCCCCTAAATTCCCTAGACTAGGTGATCCCCTAAATTAGTCAATTTCATTTTCATCCCCTAAATATGTCAATTTCGTATTAATTTAACCTCAATTAGGTATCATGTCAGTAAAGGTTAAAGGTTAACATCGGCATCTTTGGGATGCTTTATTTCCAATCAAGCCTGATACATATGATCTTAGCATTGGTTTTTCAAATGTCTTATAACTAAGCCTATATATAGGACACCATGACGGTTCCCCCGTAAAGCCGGTACCCATTTCCGACACCTCAACTTGACCTCAAGTAAACCTCAACTTGATGCTCGTTCAACCTGAATCTATACAAGTGTATAACAGATGTGCTTGTAAACATTTATGACAGCTGTGTGTGAACTTTTGAAACAACGCAATCAGCAATTTTTTACCTCCCAATGTTACTGTGAATTTTTTCTCTTCTTAACCACTTTAGTATTATTACGCGTAAACCATATTAGCTGATCATATCATTGTCGTTGTAATCTTCTTATAATCTGATAATCGCTTCTGCCCTCCACTGCCATCGTAAAACCATATTAGCTGATTATATCATTGTCGTTGTAATCTTCTTATAATCTGATTATATCATTGTCATTATAATCTATCAGCAATTTTTCACTTACCAATACTACTGTGAATTCTTCTCTATTTACCACTACAGTTATTATTACGCGTAAACCATATTAGCTGATTGTATCATTGTCGTCATAATCTTTAGAAATTTATTACCTGTTGTATGTGAACTTGCGAAAACGCCCTTAGCAATCTGTTTGCACCAATGTTGTGATATTGAACTCCATTATCACTCGCTCATGGACTGAGTTTGTGTGTACTCACGAAATCGCGCTAGATTTTTCTTTTTTACTCTATTCTCTCTTACTTAATAAGCTACTTTTTAGACTGAAATATCCCTTTAAGCTTGAGTCTGTATTTCGTCTTAAGCTCTATAGTACCTAATTCTTACTTTTACTTATTTTAAATGACTGATCACCCTGTAATATTTGAGGAAATCGATCCAGATTTCAATCATTTGAACAGAATATATCCAAACCTAAACGACTCTCAAGAGTGTAGGTATACTAATATATCAGAATTCAACGAAACTATACGAATAACTGACCGAGATTTCTCACTCCTGTGTTGGAACTGTAGGTCACTCTATCCAAAATTGGAAGAGATACAATGTACTATTACTGAACTTAAATATAACCTAGACGTGATTAGCTTCACCGAAAGCTGGCTAGATGACTCGACTAAAGACATGATTCGATTTGAAAATTATCATAGTTACCATTCGCTAAGAAAAAACCAGCGGGGCGGAGGCATCAGCACATATATATCTAACCACATAGACTCGAGAACCATAGCAAGTGCAACCATGAATCAGGATCATATAGAATCACTCTTCGTAGAACTTTTTAGAGATGGTAAACGCATTGTGCTTGGAACGGTGTATAGGCCTCCTACAGCCTGACCTATATCCTTCCTGAATGAATTGAATCGTATTATTTCTCAGTTCAACAGGCCCTTATACAATGACATAATAATATGCGGTGACTTCAATTATGATCTACTGAAACATGAAAGCCATGAACCAATCTCTAATTTCCTAACTACCTTTCAGTCTCAATCCTTCCTTCCGATCATTACAAAGCCTACACGAATAACCTCAGAGTGTGCTACGCTGCTTGACAATATCTTTATGACAGACCCTAGTGATTTTCTTGCTGGAATAATTACTTCTGACTTATCAGATCACTTCCCAGTTTTTCTTATTAAGAAAAATGTCTATATTGCTTGCACCAAGGCACGGGCTGAAACTTACTCATATCGTAAAATAAACGAATCAAATCTTGAAGAAATGCGCACCGTTCTAGAAGAATCAATGCCTACATTGCACATCTCTCAACAAAACAATAATACTACGAGCATTGATGAAGCAGTAGTAAAGTTGACTGAAACTATAATGACCGCATACAATCAGTGTTGCCCAATTGTAACTCGTACAGTTACCCCGAAAAATAAACATAAGCCCTGGATTACCAGAGACATCGTGATAAATATAAAGAAACGTCAAGCGTACCTAGCCCTCCTTTGCGAAGGACGAATATCTAGAGAAACATATAACCGATTTAGAAACTATGTAACAAACCAGATAAGAACATCAAAAAAGAACTACTTTACGCTCAAGTTTACTCAATTCAAAACTGACGTTAAAAAGATTTGGCATCTCCTTAACTCCTGCTGTAAACCGAATAATGCCGATAAAAAGAAAATTGAATATGTTGTTCAAGATAATGTAAAATATCATGAGAAGAAAGAAATTGCTAATCTCTTTAACAACTTCTTCGTAAACGTAGGGAAAACAATAGCTGATGGTATTCCAAGTGAACCTACTGATCACCTGGAATTTATGGATCATATTCGAGAACCCAACTCCTTTTTCTTTACGCCTACAAACTCCTCCGATGTAATTACGTGCATAAACAACATGAAAAATAAATCGAGTGGGTTACAAACGTTTCCGACTAAAGTACTTAAAGTTATTGCTGACATTGTAGCCCCACTGATATCAAATATTATTAACCAGTCTCTCTTACTAGGCACTTTCCCGAACTCCCTCAAAGTTGCTAGAGTAACCCCTATCTTTAAAAGTGGTGAAAAAACCTGTGTAAACAATTATCGACCTATCTCCATTCTACCAATTATTAGCAAAGTATTCGAAAAGATTGTGTATAAAAAAGTGTACTCTTATTTTGAACAAAAATCATTTCTTTACGATAAACAATACGGTTTTCGCTCTAAAAAATCAACAACACAGGCTATATTAAATCATTTACAATTCCTCTATTCTAATATAGATGAAGGAAAGCCTGTCTTCTCTGTATTTCTTGACTTCCGAAAAGCATTTGATTGTGTGGACCATAAAATACTATTATCGAAACTACACTGTTATGGCATTCGAGGGATTGCCCATGATTGGTTCAGATCATACCTAACAAATCGGAAGCAATACGTTGTCATTGACGACGCAAAATCAGACCCACAGAAAATTAGCCATGGAGTTCCACAAGGATCTGTTCTCGGGCCTCTCTTGTTTCTGATTTTTATCAATGATATTGTAAAATCTACATCATTCTTCAAATTCATACTTTTTGCCGATGACAGTACGCTTTCTGCGGTCCTTCCGAACCAAAATCCTGCTATGATTGTGGAGAGTATAAATACTGAACTTCACATGGTTTCATCGTGGCTCAAAGCTAATAAAATAAGCCTAAATATCGATAAAACAAATTATATTACTTTCTCATACAAGAAAGATGTATCTCTCCCATGCATTAAAATTGGCGAAGGTGAAATCGAAGAAACCAACTCATGTAAGTTTCTGGGCATCATAATAGATAAACATCTGACCTTCAAAGAGCACATCACTCATATTAGTTCTAAATTATCAAAATCCATCGGAATCCTAAATAAAGTTAAAAATTTTCTGCCTGAAACAGCTTTACAAATGCTCTACCGTACGCTCATTTCCCCATACTTGCAATACGGAATAGAAGCATGGCACGGAACTGATAAAAATAAAACCAACAAAATTTTTACTCTGCAGAAAAGGGCTGTCAGAGCGGTAAAGAACCTAGAATATAATGCTCACACAAATGATTCTTTCAAAAATTTACAAATACTTAAGCTTTCGGATCTCTACAAAATCTCCATCTGTAATTTCATTTACAAAACATTAAGAAATGATGGCGACAATAGCCTAAGACAATTATTGACTGCGCAAACTGGTCATCACGACCATTTAACCCGAAATAGAAGTAAATTCATGCTTCCTTATTATTCAAAGGCCAGGTCGCAACACAGTATTCTCTTCGTTGGAACCAAAACTTGGAACTCTATACCTGCAGAGATCCGTGAATGTAATTCGTACAAAGTATTCAAAAGACATCTTGAGTCTCACTTCCTATCAGAATACTAGTAGTGTAAGATCACCGTGTCGAAATCTTGCCTCCTACATGTAACTAATGATAATGTCATAATGTAACTTGCCTTGTGTACCATAACCAATCTTCTCTCTGCTCTTGAATCGTTTTATCGAACATACTGTTAAATATAGCCGACTTGTAAAATATCGAGTTAATTATCTCAATGATCAGTCTAATGCAAAACTAGGTTAAGTGAACTAGGTTAATCTTTTGTACACCCTAGAATAGCGTGATGGTAGGATGCCCTAGAAGTCGCTGAACTTATTCGGGCCCACAGGTAGCTATATTCAAACTTGTCCATTGTACTAGACTTAAGAAACATTCTACCTCTGTATCTCCTGTGGTAAATAAATTGTTTAAATTGTTTAAATTGTTTAAATTGTTTAAATTGTTTAAATTGTCCTCTTGAAACAGTCATTCACGTCAAAGTTTCAGTTACTCTGTATATTATAGGGAATTATCTTCTAATATCAAAAGATATTTAGCTTTAAGGGGACGTACATATTTGGAAATTTTTTTTTATTTGTGAACCAATGCCTTTGAACTTTGACAGACTGGTAAAACGTATGAAAAAATCGGGGTCACCCTATGGAAAATTTTCGATTTTCATCATAGAAAATGAGTTACGGCAAAGAAAACGAAAAATATATGGGGACGGCAAACTCTACTCCTACTACAAATTTCAGCCTATAAACATGAAACAAGTTTCATTTGAAAGAAAAACACTCGGGCAACACCGCAGAGGAAGAAATGTTTGAAACTCGTTTTTGTTCTGAAGATATTTTGAATTGAAAAACGAGTTTTGAAAAATCACAAAAAATACTCGATTGTTTTTTACTCCGACGACCTGTCGTTTTTCCCCTACTTTAAAGATCTCAAATTGCTCCCCCGGGGCTGTAGCCCTGCTATTCTTCTTTGAGAAAAACATAATCTTAATTCTGGACACCAACATTGTTGGAGTAGCATTTCGCGTAAGGAAAAATTTAGGTTTCCACAAAAGGACAAAAACAAAATGACATAATCGCATTAAAACATTTTTTTGTGAAAAAAATTGTTCTGTTGTTATTGTCGCGAAAACAATGTTCTCTGGTTGAGCACGTAACGCATGAGGGATCTCAACCTCCACAAACATAATATAATGTACACCTTTGTGCTCGCATGTTACCCACATAAATAAGCATGGAGAATAATAAGCATTGAAAGATGAAAACCCATGTTTATTTTAAGATGAACACGTGGATTTTGGCACAGGGAAATATATATCGCCACAATAATTGCACACCAATGCCCTCAGGCAAGATGCTCCTGATTAGCGACATGATAATTTTATCCGACACAATGAGATGGCTACACCTTGGCTGCATAGAATTTCTTGACAACTATCCAACAGTGAATTTCACACAATAAAAGAAATTAGCACCATGAAATGAATATCCTGGCTAGCGCACACATGAAATAAATGGTTATGCCAAAAAGAATAGAACCTTGACTCACAGCAAGGTGTCAAAATATAGAATGCTTCGCATTGTACACAACGCAGAATCCGAACATGAGCTAATTACCCGCATTACACAAATCACATTTGATTGCGCGCCCGCATTACACAAATCACATTTGATTGCGCGCCGCTCGGAACGCACTATTCCATGTGCTGGCTGCACTTGAATCTTTCCACTTGGAATCACTGTCTGCACCCTCAAACAGTCTTGGTATTAACACTTTTCTTGCAATCGTAGATCACGATGACTTAATACACTTAAAATAATGCTTGAGAATTCACGTAGTGCAGATCCGACCGCCCCGCGGTCCCGAAGTTCCTTCTCGCTCGTCGGCCGGTCTTGGTGCGGAGCGCTGCACTCAGTTCTCATTTTGAGTTCTGAGTTCCGAGTCTGCTTGACCACTGCAGGACTCGTAGTGGCGGCATCATTGCAGACCCTGAAGGCGGTGCGGCTTCAATATTTTACCGCTGAAGTTGCTTGTGAGCCCGGAACTGATTACTAATATTCCGAATTCTCTCCGTGGCATGGTTACTTCGTTGATATTGGACGATTCCACCATAAAGCTGAGGTGCTTCGAGCAGTCGTTGTTGCAAATTGGAGCTTCGACGATTTGTGATGGACGACGTTGCCTTTCTTGAAAATTTTGATGTGCTCAGGTGTTCGATTTGCTGATTATGTTGGAGGCACACCAGCAGTGCGCCGGCGTGCCTGTTGGCGTGCCCCTCAGATACGTGCACCTCTTCCGCACTCGCTTCCACCAAAAAGAACCTTGATTATCCTCGTCTCACTCCTTTTATGTGTGTCGCCTCTTTCTTTCTCGAAGGATCTGGATTCTTCCAAGCTACAGAGAAAATCACTCGATTTTCTCAATTTTGATTCGTTGGAAACTTGCCGGTCCTGAAGTTTTGCCTATGATTGGTTCGCGCTCGACACACCTCCACGCGTGATGTCTTCGCGAGCTCTTGATTGACCCGTGTGTTGCGGCCTTCTCTTGATCCCTTACCCCTTCGAAGCTTCCCCTCGCCCTCCCGGCGCTATCTCCCATTCTCACGCCTATATCGGCGCCGGCTTAACGGTCTGACATTCCTTTGTCGTAGCCCAGCAGAATGTTATATACGCAACATGTCTTAAATATGTTGTAGATACATAGCTTTACGTGATTTAGCCAAAAACATATCATGTGATATAATCATACACATTTCATAACATTATTTTGTTTTTATGATTGAAAAAGTTTTAAAAAATTCGTTATTCAAAAAGAAAAAAAGTATTGTTCAGAAGAAATTTTTTACAACAAAAAAAGTTCCGCCTCACCACCAGTCCACCCCCTACAGTGAGCGTTCTATTGCGTACACGCCTGTAAATTTATTGTGGATGTTCAGCACATGTATGTACAGCTTCAGTTTAAAGCAAAGCAATTTTTGTGAACATTTGGCCGAAAAAAGGTGTATGGTGGCTGTCGCGTCTTACAAGACGCGAAATTTTAAAAATTTTTATCAGGCAACATTTTGCGGATCCGCGCTGGTCCGCAAGACTGACGCCAGCGTTCTATTTGGTTGAAGTGCGTGGGAGGAACAGGTTCCCGGATAATCTTAAGTTTCTGTGTCTTTTTAGTGCGATATGTCGGAAACTTATTAATTTAAACGTGTTCTTGAACTAGCTATATTTGTCGATTGCCTTCATATAACTTGTGTTTGATAGCGGTGAACAACCGGTTTCTAGAGCATTCGAGGATGCTTCTGGCGGCCGGCGAACCACCCACATTGAGCCAGACTAGCCGTTGTGATGTTGTGAATCTAGTGCGTTCTATAGCCATTATGCTGCAGTGTAATGCTAGAAATGTCAGATTCTAGATTAACAGTATTTTAGCAGAACACTGAATGTGTGATTTACAGATTTGCCTGTCAAATGATTTTGACTCTGAGGTTAGGCTTAATATGTGCATTCTCATGCTAAGATTTAACAACTCAAGATGGGGAAAGCTGGAGTATCAGACAGTTTCAGTGAATGTGTAGTTTTCACAGGTTTGCCTGTTAAATTATTTTTACTCTGTTAGGCTTAATATGTGCATTCTCATGCTAAGATTCAACAACTCAAGATGGGGAAAGCTGGAGTATCAGACAAGTTCAGTGAATGTGTGGTTTTCACAGGTTTGCCTGTTAAATAATTTTGACTCCGAGGTTAGGCCTAATATGTGCATTCTCATGCTAGGACTTGACAATTCAGATAGTGCACGCTAGAGTGTTTGACAGGTCCAGTGAATGTGTGGTTTTTACAGATTTGCCTGTCAAATAATTTGACCCTAAAGTGAGCTGAATGTTGAACTTCAGTTTAACCCATGACAACTCGAACATGCATAGCTCAAAATTTTATTAAGAAAAAGATATAAAATAAAGTAAAATATTTTATCAATCTGTTGGCTCCTCACCTATGAGCTGTGCTGGGCAAGTTGCGCCAGTCAGTAAGGTGGAAGCCTAAAGTTAAAGCATTCTCAAAGGTAGACTGAGAATAGGCACAGAAATTTATGAGACCACTATCCCATGTGATTTGTGTTTTCAAGGCGACGTTGGTCAATGTGTACTTGTTGTCCTGTGTTTAAAATTAGGCCAGTTAAAAACTGGCGAGCCGTGTCAAGCCTTTTCAGTATTAGGCTAGTCCATGAGATAGCCGCTTTTATTTTTAATGATAGGATTTCTCGATAATGACTGATCTGCTGTAACCTAAGTAGCTTTTCCCTGCATCAGAGACCTAATCTTTAATCATTTCCCTTCCCACAGGTAGAGCAAAGAAAAATAAGTAGTCATTCCTCTTGTAGATGAAAATGGGCTATTCCGAGTTTTTCTATCGTGAGGGACCTCCCCCCACCGTCTGTAAGTATTCTAAAGCGTTGTCAGATTGTTCTATCGAGGATGCAACCGTTGCCTTTGTAGCACTTGATTATGCAAACAGTTGGAGGGAGTCTGTACCTAAATTTAAAATTAGTATGTTAACGTGCCGACTTAGACGATAAAAATGTTGTAATCAATGTGTGTGTGAGTAGGCTGTCCTTTGGTCCTGTGCGTGTATTGCAAATGTGTTTTCTTTTTTTAAACGTGTTTTCCAGCAATGTGTTCTTCAGCAGGGTGTTCTTTGGCTAGAGAAAATTATTTTCTTCCCTGTCAATGCAACAGAAATTTTTTCTTGTTTCATGAACTTCTTTCCTAGCTTACTGTTTCTGTGCACCTTGTGCATAGATTCCGCGTTCACTCAACCCCATACTAAGTGGTGCCTTCCTCTCTCCTCTCTTGGAACATCTTTGTCGTGGTTAAGGGAGGCTAAAACTTTCTTATATAATAATAATTCCCTGACAATGTCTCATGGTCACTCTCTTATTGCTCCCTGTCATTAGAATATCATGCCTAGTGCTAGCATTATTCAATTGCCTTTTATGTCTCACTCAGCTACTTCTCATATACCTTCGAGGTATGAATTTCCTTTCTTGTTATGCGGTATTATATATGTTAACTGGTCAGTCGACTATGATCTTAAATTAGGAATTCTCTTGTCATGCAATCGCTGGTCCGAGTCTGAACTATACCTGTTTGTGCAGTTTAAGGCGCCACGGATACCGAAATAAAGAAAGAGTTACCAGCCCTTTTTTGTCTGTCCTCGCCCGTTAACCCGCGTTGCTGTAGCGAAGATCATAATCCGCAAAGAAACGCGACAGTGGCCTTAACACAGTCCCTTCAATTATTTCCAATCATTTCTCACGTGTGAGGGACGTCCCTAGTATTATGCACAATCGTAACCGTCCCTGTATCGTAATCGTCCCTAGTATTGTGTTTCACAGCTGAGGTGATGTTCTTGCGGGTGTAAACCGTTTCATTTTTACTCCTAACCTTAGCAACATCAGTACTCCCATGATGTCTTTTCTTACTTTTTTCAGACTGCAAAATTTGCTCAGAAAAATTATCATCATGTTCGAAAATTTACATTGCAACCTATTCTCTTTATTTTAAAAGATCAGTAATAGGGATCGCGAGATCGTGATTTGAGTGTATAAGGTTGAAATTTATTACCAATTGTTCTCTTAAAAATTTGCGTTTCAGTAATACTAAGACCTATTCGAAGTTCATTGCTTGTTATAAACGAATTATTTTAACCTCACGTAACATGTATTGCGAATTTTTCAATTAAACCTATTGAGCGCACTAGAGTTAGCTAAAGTTTCAATGGTTCTTTTATCTTCCATTTTTCTCAAGGTAATTTTTAGTGCTAATGAAGTATTTAGATTCTTAGAATTATTCCATCAAGTTTTTGAAGTGTACACATAAATAACATGATTTTCTTACGCTAAGATTGTCGAAAGATTTTGTAATGTCTTGTAATATAAAATTAACCCTAAGATTTACTGAGAACCTCGCATCATAAAAACCCAAGTTTCCAGAAATTTCTAGCGTATGTAGCTGCCGAAAGTTGCATAAGGCTATGGTTACAGTGGATCCGAATTCGGACGAAAATTTTTCGTCCGAATTCGTGCGGAATTTTCGTCCGAACTGTGTGGTTTCAATGCCTCCGTCTATTCGGACGAATCTCGTCAATAGGTGAGAAGTCAAGTGAGTGATAGGATGGATGATCTGAGCCTCTGGAAAGTCCTCTGTTAAAAATCTTACTGTTTGGAAGAACTGAAAATGGGAATCCATTATTAACTAGAAGAAACACGTACGATGAGCACCATAAACTTTTTCCAGAACTTCTAAGTCAACCGAATAATTTTTATGAGTATCATATAATCACACCACATATTTTTTTACATTCTTAATGCAATCGAAGATAGCATAACAAGGGAATTGAATTTCCGTAACTGCATTTCTCCGTGTGAAGGACTTGCCCTAGCACAAAGGTAAGATTTTAGAATTAAATAACAGGATAAATTAGTTAAGTGAAATAAAAATAAAATATAAATTCCATGTTTCATGCTAATGACATAAGTACTACTTAAATTCCATATTTAATGAGAAAATCCTTATTTATTTGTCATAGCTGCATAAAACAAAATTAAAAGAACAATAAAAGCAAAGAAACATTTAAGCATATATGAGTTTGAGGAAAGGTAACCAATCATTATTAATAAAAGTGTAACCAATATGTAGTACACATTGCTGGGCGCAACTGGAGAAATTAGGGGATGAAGGGTAGTTCGTGACTGTTCGGACGAAGAAACAAACTTTTTTGAAACGTCAAATTGTTCGTCCGAATTCGTCCGAACTCGTCCGAAAAGATGCTGCCAGTGTAACCACTTCCTATGTATTCCATTATTTTGACTGTTCGGACGAATTCGGACGAACAAGTTTTCGTCCGAATTCGGATCCACTGTAACCACAGCCTAAGTCAAACGCAAAACTTTTTTCAGAAAGTGTACATATATATTATTTCAACGTGTTTTGAAAATTTTCACTGATTTTGTTACTTAATAAAATATATTATTTCACTGACGCTCAGTGATGTGTCTCTGTAAATTTTTGTACTATTGTCAGTTTCGCTTTTAATTTTTATTAAACACCACCATTAAATGAATTTATCAGTTCAAAAATTGTTTCACTTAATTGCGCATTTGTTATATTATCTATGTACAATCAATGCACACTGTACCTATGCTTATATGCAATGTTTTCAAAATCTGTAATAAATATATTTTATTTTCGCTACGGAATTTTTTCATCGTTTTGCCCAAGGGTCTACTGACGTTCAGTTTAAATGGCTGTCTTCGGCTTTTGGACGCCTCAAGGGATCGTTTTTAGAATACAATTTAAATTTGTATTCAGTGGGGAGAATAATAATACAACACGTTGATTAAATCACCAGATTCCACGTTTCTAAACCACGTGCAATGCAGAAATTGAACTATATACAAACAGAAGTATGAAAAGGTTAATAAAATATCAAAAATCCACAAATTTATGATGGAAAAAATATATAGGAACATGTTATACGCATAAAAATTAGAGTAGGATTATTCCAGAATGTTCCAACACATTCTACAATTTGGCAACCGAACTTTCATTAGCATTCCTCTCCAATAACGAGTCATAGGAACATCTGTGGGGATAGTAGATGAATCTCCTAATCGAGTATAATGGTCCTACGTGTAGGGTTAAGAAGCAGAGAACGTATTGTCCGTTTATTTTGGCAGTATATGAGTTGTCATAACGTGGAAAAGGGGTAGCTAGGACTCAGACGATCGTATAAGAAAGGAAACAATGGGAGCTCTTCACTCTATGATGAAGAACACGACAATGGACTTGGACTTCTGCCCAGCGCTCACCGCGTGAAGAGGGTGAATGTTGCCAGATAGATTTTAGTAACTCGTTGCGTGAGGCGCTTGGTGATTATTAAATTATTTTTGTTTTTCACATGAATGGGATTTTGAACCCAAATATGTCTCTATTTTTAATAACAAATTTGCAGTAATTATTCTGAAATTTTCCGGGCACCACATCACTACTCTGGCAAGAAGCGGAGCGTTCATTGGATACTGGAATAGTGATTGTCAGGTGAGGGACAGAAACTAACGGTACGACCCGATCTGGTGCGGGCAGGAGGGAGTGAGGGTACGGGGGTAATCTCGGGTACTCGCGGGGAAAGTTAAGGAGAGGGTTGGGGAGTGTCAGGAGTCGGAATATAGGCTGGTTTCAAACGATCAATCAACACGTTTGTTTTTCCCTGGGGAAGTTTAATCTTAAAGAAATTCGGAGGGCGTTCAATAACCTCGTACGTAGGGGCCTGAATAAGGGGCCTCTAAACTTTTTCGGATGCGGTCTACGCGCAACCAAACCTTTTTACAAGTTTGTAAGTCATCGTGCACGTAAACAGGTGGTGTGTCATGGCAAGAGCCGTCCGAAAGTCGTCGAAAATCAAATTTGCGCATTTCGTCAACGAAAGTCTGAAAAACGTCCGAAGAAAATGGTCTGGGCTTAGTGTTAGAAATCAAATTCTGAGGGCAAAGCATATGAGTGCCAGTCACAGCTGTGAAAGTGGAAAATCCGGAAGAATTTGGAGTCGTGTGTAAACCTAATAACACAATCGGCAAAGAGAAATACCAATTTTCTCTACGGGCCACAATGGCAGCTTTAAGAGTCTTATGTCATCTCTTAAAGAATCCGTTGGACTGTGGCCTATAGTTACGCGTGCGGACGTGATGAGACAGTTAAAATGTGAGACAGTTCACTGAAAAGTTCGCCTTCAAACTCCGCTCCTCTGTCGGTCACGACCTCCAACGGCACACTATAGCGCGATTTCCATCCGGATACGAAGGCAATGGCGACCGAGGAAGCGGTGGTGTCAACGAGGACAGCTTCGCCCCATCTAGTAGCACGATCAATGCAAGTCAACAGGTATTTGAAGGAGAAAGAAAATGGAGAAGTAGGTGAAGTAGCTGAGGGAAGAGAGCCCACAATATCGACGTGGACAGTGTGGAAACGGTCAGATTCAGGAGCTGTAGGGCTAACAGGTGATTTCGTGCGCTTATGCATTTTTGCCTCCTGGCAATTTTCGCAATTTCTGACATATTTATGAACGTCTTTGTCGATGTTCGGCTAGAAATAGCGTTTTTTAACAAGCTTGGCAGTATTTTTATATACCAGGGTGCGATAGATGGTGCAAGAATGCCATGATCGGCTCGCGACTAGCGAGGGGAACGTAAGGTCGAGGACAATCAGAAGAGGAATCGCACCATAGTTTAAGGTCGGGGGCAATGTCAAAGGGTGTCAGCCTTTCCTTCAATGTATTCGTTTCGGCATCGTCAACCTGGGCAGCAGCCAGCTTTTTGAGATCAAAAATATCAACTGATGTAGCGCAAACAGGGCGCAACAAGTAGTTTGCCACGACATTGTTTTGACTTTTAATGTATTCAACGGAAGTCACGTATTCTGACAGGAAAGACAACTGTCGCTGTTGACGATCCGATTTTGCCAATGTTTTTGAATAAAAAGCTGACACCTACGGTTTGTGGTCGGTAAACAGAGTCACTGAGTGGACGTCGATGAGGGATTTAAAATGCAAAACCGCTAGGAATGCAGCAAGCAGTTCACGGTCATACGTCGAGTACGTTTTTTGTACATCCGAATGTTTCTTAGAAAAGAAAGCCACAGGGGCCGGTTGAGAGTCAACAAGTTGATACATTGCTGCTCCAACAGCAAAGTTTGAGCTATCAGAAGCGAGGTGATAATCAGAAGCTTCAGAGGAAGGAAAATAGAGGGTTGGACGTTCGGTAAGAGCCTGTTTTAGATCCCTAAAAGAATGCTCTGCAGTCTCAGTTCACTTCAGTTGTTTAGCCGCCAGGTGGTTACGCTAGAGTTCGGTTAAACCGAGAGCTTTGGTGGCAAATGAAGGGATAATGGGGCGTAAAAACATATGCATGCCTATGAAACGTCCCAGGTCACGGGAACACTGAGGACGGGCGCAGTCGGCAATGGCTGCTACTCTGTCAACAGGGGCCGTGAGCCCCGTCTACGCTCACCTCGTACCCAAAGGAGGTCAGTTTAGTCTGGAAGAAGCTGCATTTGTCTATCGACAAAGGCAACTTTTGTTGATCAAGAAGGGACAGAACGTTGGACACATCATTTAGGTGTTCCTCCTCGGTTTCAGAGGCGATGAGAATGTCGTCCAAATAGACGATAACATTTTTGGTGTTGAAAAAGATCGAGTCAATATATCTTTGAAAGGTGGGTCCAGCGTTCTTTAAACCGAAAGGAATGTACAAAAATTCGCACAGCCTAAACGGAGTCGTGACAGCGGTTTTAGGAATAGCATCAGGAGAAATAGGAATTTGAAGGTAAGTGCGCTCTAGGTCGAGCTTAGAAAAGTTCTTTTTGGAGTGCAAAGACGTGGTGAGAGAGCGAAGGTGAGGGATTGGGTATCTATCACCTGCAGTAAGTGAGTTAAGTACTCGGTAATCTCCATAAGGTCTCCATTTACCAGGTTCCTTCTTTGGAACAAGGTGCAACGGTGATGCCCAAGAAGAATTAGATCTTGGAATTATACCCGCGTTTAGCAGAAACTCAAATTCTTTTTTAGCAGCCTCAAATTTAGTACCGGTTCAAGACGCTGTTTGAAATGAGCCGGTGCGCAATTACCAGAGTCAATCAAGTGCTGCACTGGACAATCAGTTAATACATTGGTCAAACCGAGTTCCAAGGAGGAAGTAAGGATGGAGTAGTCGGTCAAAATTTTACGAACACGGGGATCTACATGAGTTATATCAATAGAATACGCCGTTATTGCGTTACTTGAAGTTGAAAGAGGGATCTTTCTTCCGGTGAGCGTATCAATGAGTTTGCCATCTTGACAATCTATTAATCACGAGTGTGCTGCTCGGAAGTCGATACCTAGTATTGGCTGAACTACGTCGGCAATCACAAACGTCCACTGAAACGACCGCCGGAGGTTTTCTAGAGCAATCGTCAAGTCTGCCTCGCCTTTGCACGCTATACGCTCTCCTGACGCAGTAGATAATGATACTGAGGTGGGACGTAGGTAACCCAATTCGGGGGACGGTGGCAAAATGCTAATTCCGGCTCCCGTATCAACTAACAGCTTCACATTCCTGTGACCTATACGTGCGCATACAGAAAGCGGCCATCCGACAGTCGCAGTTTGTACAGACGGCCCTGCTAGTTTTCCGCACTGTGGAACGGGGTGGAAAATCGGCCAGGGGAGGAAAATCTACTAAAGAGGCGAGAAACCGGCAATTCGTTAGGATTATAATTCATGCACCAGTGCAAACTGATCTAGCTTCTGTTCCGTAGTAAAGGTGCGCCCGACAAACTTTAGGACGCTGGTGCGCACGGAAAGCTCTAACACCTATTGGGAGGCTGGGACTGTTGAAATTATAAGCCCTGTCTACCTGCAGACTCGAGGAATAGGTGCGAAAATTTGCAGGGGCTGCTGTCTCGGGTGATCTTTGGTAAAAAGCGGGCCTAACGGCCGACTCTTGTGTTTTAGGCATGTACTCGAGATAGTTTTCTGCGACCTCTGTCATGGTATCTAAGTCTTTTTCCTTACCGGCAGCTATCCCCGGTCTAACTACCTACGGCAAACTGCTAACAAACTTCATGCGCAGGAACTCGTCTGGTAAGCATAGGTTACTCTCAGCGGCCAACGAACACAATTTGCATAGGTATTCCATCAGCTTGTCATTACAGTATAAACCTTTTTGGGACACTAGCTCGTCAAAAAATTCCTTATCAGACCTCGAATACTTTTGTTTGACATATTATTTCAAATCATCGTCACTAGCCGCGTCGATAATTCTCTGAGGGATATGACGGGCGAAGCGAGTACTGAGTGCCCCGAGCGCATGATGAAATTTTGAAGATCCACTGCGTATTTTCGCAGTGTAAAACTGGCACTCCAAAATATCGAAAAAAAAGTTGGGAAAAGAACTCGTCAAAGTGTCAAAGTCTGGGAGTCTGACTGCAGTCATGTAAGTTTGGGCTTCTGCTTCGTTTCCATCGTCATTGTCGGCTACTGCATCGTGAGGGTTACTATTCAGGGGCGGGGGAGACATTTCTGGATCGCGCAAAGAAAGAAGTTGTGGCGGAAGAGTTTCAGGGAAAACGGATTGTGAGAAGTAGAAAAAAGAGCAAAATAGGGGAGACTGAAGAATAAAGGTAGTTATGTAGTGCTAACTGGCCAAAGGAATAAGATAGGAGCACACAAAATTCTTGAACAAAAAACAAACGCTATTACGATCGTCGGGGGGGGAGTCTACTGACGTTCAGTTTAATGGCTGTCTTCGGCTTTTGGACGCCTCAAGGGATCGTCTTTATTGGATGTGGTGTCTGTTGTCGTCAGGGTTGTCTGTTCCCGTCGGGACTTGGGGGAGGTGCTGCGTCCGGTCGGCGTTGTTGCTCTGGTAGCTACCCCTTGGACTGCCGTGCTTATGTAAATTTTTATAGTGTGAAGCTAGTAGTTGTTGATGATCAGTATTAGGAAAGGGTGTAGTAGCGAGGGATCACCACTGTGGGGATAGTAGATGTTGTATCTTAAAATATGCGTCGTTATAATGTGGCACTGGTTTTGTGAGTAAAAGCTCCGGAAACTGTTATTACGCTCCACCTTTCCGAGCTCCAGAAGCTGTTATTAAGCTCTTCCTTTACGAGCTCCGGAAGCCATGGTTACCCGCTTTTGCCTCACTTCCGGGCACGGCTGGTTTGAGAGGAAGTCTGTAACCGACAGAGGCCAGTACACTGATACGTGCGGATCAGAGTGTTTCCTTCTCCTGCATTGGTAGTATAAAGCTACTGAAACTGTAGTTTGCAGCTACAGCTAAATAAACGTCATGCTGTGTTGGAAAGAAACTATACAAAAACAGATGAATCCCCCAATCGGTTAAAATGTTCCTACGTGTGGGGTTAAGAAGCAGAGAACGTATTGCCCGTTTATTTTGACAGTATATGAGTTGTCATAATGTTGGAAAAGGAGTAGCTAGGACCCAGACGATCGTACGAGGCGTGTCCGTAAAATGAGTTCCAAGGGCTGCCGCTGGCGCTAGGATCGTTTCTATGCGTGGCCAGGCAACAGAAGCAGGTTCTTTGGTTCACCCACTCCAATCCCTTAAGGCCCCGATACACTGGGCTAAAATCGCGGTGATAACCGCCGGCATGCCTCTCAATGTACCTCCCATCCCTGCACACCAGCCAGTTGGTAGAGTGGCCACCGAGCTTTCAGCGATCCGAGCATGTCTGGATTAGGACGGTCGTCACTGCGACGAGCAGTACCGATTTGAACGTTGACGGGAGAGGTGTACAGCCATGTCTTGCTCCGCAACTGAGTAGACAAAACTCGAACGCTGAATTCTATAGACGCATTTAAAAAATTCGACTGCTTGCAGAATGTGATCAGCAGCACTTACAGAAGGCTAAAGCACAGCGCAACGTGCGCTTTGGTTCAATCCTGCGCTCCATACGGCTGGTCGCAATCGAGCACCTACCCGTACGACACGCTGAGGCAGACTGACGCCTTGCATTGCAGTCCGCGGTGCTTCATCTTGCGTGCTGAGTGTATCATGTCGCCAGTTCTCACTTCAACTGGCGGACGGATCCACTGCCGCAATTTCTCGAGTCATGAACGCCAGTGTATCGGGGCCTTTACCAAGCCAGCGTCGCTGCGGCGTATAGTCTTGGCTCAGCAGCCGTCGGCGATGGAGCTTCCTCATGCGTCTCCCGCCAGCTGCGAGTTGCGGTCTGTTATTCGTTTCCTGGCCGCTTCACGAAGAGCTTTGTCAAAAGTGTGGAGAACAGTGTATGAGCTCTGGGGTTGTGCGCAGGTGGGACAGGGCCTGTAAAAATGGCCGGACAGACGTCCACGATGAAGCCCGTGCAGGGCGGTCATCGGTTTCCGACGAAACAGTTGCCAAAGTCGAAGCGGCAATGCTTGAAGATTGACGGATTACAGTTCGGGAGCGGCGCCCATGGGCGCCGCCATCTTTGAACCGGCCGATGTAAATAAGATTGCGGTCGTCACCCTAATGGGTCGGTTAGAAGCTTTATTTATAATTTTCACTAAAAGAACTATGCCTCCCCCTCACGACCCAACCTCTTTACGTATGTAATAGGGGGTTAGCTTCCGTTATTAATTAAATACCGCATGGCGCGCTCGCTTCCTTGGCGCCCGAAAGCCAACTTCAAAGTGTAAGTTTCTGCAAAGACTAGTCATTATCAATCAATGTATCATTAAGAGCGTACAGAGTTACCACTCCTCATGTGAGTATAATGTATTGCATCAGCTGAAATGTTCTACAAGTAACTTAAAACACACTTACTATTTTCTACTTCCTATGTATTAACTGAAGGGGAAATGAACGAAACAGAAATACACAGAACAAATTTGCAATGCTTTCAATTACTAATTCTTTTTAACTGCAAAATATGCATTATTACTCCAGTACAATTATATTTCTTTCTCGTGTGTATCATATATCTATACAGGTATGCAAACCCACAATGAATAGATAACATGACGGTATTAGGTGATAGGTATAAATACGCTGTTTCATACTTAAAACAAAATAATCAACTAAAACATTGCATATTTTTTAGATTTTCAGTAAAGTAGTCTAACTCTATTTTGTTTAATTTTGGTTTTAAACACTTATAAATAATTTTGAGCACAAATTACGATCGAAGACAACTAAAAATAGCAACTCCAACCTCGACTCCACCACTTCTGAATGAACGACTCCGACTCCACCACATTCGGAAAAGCGACTCCGACTCCACCACACTTCATAGAAGCGACTCCAACTCCGACTCCACCACCCTGTAATGGGGCGATTCACCAGTCTCCTAAACCGTGTTTGCTAATGAGATGGTGCAATCTGCCTGTTCCCCTAACCTCTATTTTTCTGTTTCAGAACAGATGTATCAATGTAAAATAGTAAAGGAGAAAATTTCTAAGTGCAGCATTACAGTAGAGGGGCAAATTATTCAGAGCGGCATCATTCAGCAAGGGTAAGAATTAATGGAAGTAGGTTAAGAAGACGAGACTCTTGGAGTTTGTATAATCAGTACACACAGCAGGACACACGTTTACATTACGAAGGGTAGTGGTGGAGTGGGCTCCAGCCAAGCCCGAGAACCACGAGCAGATCCACAAGAACCATGAGCTCAGTTCTCAACGCATAGTGCTGTCTAAATACATTCTTACACAAGAGCACTGTAACATTATCAGTATTATACACATATACATTCAAGGTGCTACATGAAAGGTTTCAACACTCCTTCTCACATTGAATGTGTGTCAGATGAGACCATTCCTAACTTCGTTCTTAGTCTAGAGAACTTTTCTATCGGCAGGTTCTTGGTGAATATGTCGGCGAGCATTTCGTCGGTAGGGCAATACACTACGTCTATATCTTTGTTACTTACAAGATCCCGTACATAGTGAAACTTAATATCGATGTGCTTGCTCCTCCCATGATATTTGGGATTGTTGGCAAGACAGATGGCTGACTGGTTGTCTTCGTTTATAACCATTGGTTCCATAGTCCCAAAATTTAGATCACTGAGCAAGTGCTTTAACCAGACAGCCTCTTGAGCCGCACCGGCAAGAGCAACGTATTCGGCTTCTGCAGTTGAGAGGGCTACACAAGTTTGTTTGTTAGATCTCCACGTAATTACCGAATTACTGAGGGTGAAACAGTAACCAGAGGTAGACTTTCGGTCATTTTTATCACCAGCCCAGTCAGCATCTGAATAACCAATGCAAGTATCAGAACATTTGCTATACAAGAGACCTAGTTTAGAGGTGCCTCTCAGGTACCTGAATATTCTCTTAACACACATCCAATGCTGTTCAAGAGGTTTGGAGCTGTATCTAGCAACATTATTCACTGCGAATGCAATGTCAGGTCGAGTTCTGGTTGACAAATACAAAAGGCTACCTACAGCACTTTGATAAGTGGCAGGGTCAAATTCGACATCATTTGGGGAGCATATCGGATTTACGTTTACATCGGCGGGAGTTGCAACAGGTTTACAATTATCAAAGCCAAATTTTGACAACAGAGCCTCAGTGTAGGCAGTTTGATTCAGGAAGACATTGTTTTTAAATTGTACAACACTTACACCTAGGAAGTAACTCAGCACACCAAGGTCCTTCATTTTGTATTGGGTAGAAAGGCTCAACTTTATTTGATTTATTTCATCACCAGACTCAGAAGCAATTATTAAATCGTCTACATACACCGCCACAATACACAGTTTCTTATCTTGAACACGAGTGTATATACAAGCATCACTCTTAGATTGTACAAAACCCAATTTCTTCAAATAGCTATCTAGTGTAGTATTCCAACACTTAGGAGCTTGTTTTAGTCCGTAGAGCGATTTTTGTAGTTTACACACCAGATTTTCTTTGCCTTTGACAATAAAACCGTCAGGTTGAACCAGATATAGTTCTTCAATCAGTTCTCCATTAAGGAAGGCTGTTGCAACGTCCATGTGATGGACTTGCATGTTGCATTTGGCAGCCAAAGCTAGTACTGTCCTGACAGACTCAAATCGAACCACGGGACTGAAGGTCTCGTCGTAGTCAATGCCATATTTTTGTGAGTAGCCCTGAGCCACAAGGCGAGCTTTGTACGAGCAAATGCTTCCGTCGGGTCCGGTTTTTCTTTTAAAGATCCACTTTGATTTGATAGGTTTTTTGTCATTAGGACACTCTACAAGGGACCATACTCTGTTTTGATTTATAGACTCCATCTCATTCTCCATAGCTGTTTCCCATAGTTTTGCTTCTGGTCCACTGAGTGCTTCTTGAACGCAAGATGGTATATCAAGCTCATTTTTCATTAAATACACCCATTCACCAAACCTATCAGGAGCCCGTCGATATCTGGCTGATTGTCTAGGCTGCACTCCCTCCATCCCAGCATCTGACTGTCTTTGCTCCACCCCTCCCTCAGAGTCTTCTGGTTCTGGATCCTGAGGAAGAAGAGCAAAATTACCATCATTTACTTCTGAAGGCTCCTTCTCAATTGGCATCTGCTGAGATTCATTGAACATAACGTCTCTACTCAAAAATATCCTTCTACTGTTTATGTCATACAGACGATATCCCTTGGATCCACTTCCATATCCTACAAGAACACACGGTTTAGATTTTGGATCAAGTTTTTCCCTCTCATCTTTGGGGACATGAGCGTACGCACTGCAGCCAAAGGTTTTGAGGTGCTGTACGTTGGGCTTGTGTCCATTAAGGGCCTGATAAGGGGTCATATCATTCAATGCACTAGCAGGGCTCCTATTTTTGACATACACGGCAGTTGATATAGCTTCACCCCAGAATGATTTTGGTAACTTTGAACCAGACAGCATAGCTCTGACAGAGTCAAGAAGAGTTCTATTCATTCTTTCTGCAACTCCATTTTGTTCAGGTGTCTTAGGCACAGTTTTTTCATGGATAATTCCTTCCCTTTTTAGGAATTGTTCAAAGTCATTAGAGATGTATTCCCCACCGTTATCGGAGCGCAGAATTTTAATTTTGTGATCATAGTGATTTTCTACCAAGGATTTGAACTCCTGAAACACTTTGAAAACATCACTCTTATGTTTGATAATGTACACCCAAGTATATCTGGAGTGGTCATCTATGAAGGTTACAAAATACCTTCCACTCCCAAGTGATATGGGATTAAGCTGGCCACACACATCACTGTGGATAAGTTCTAAGGGTTGGCGTTTCCTTTTGTGATTTGTTTTGGGGAACGGAAGCCTATGATTTTTACCATCACAACAGTTTTCACAAAAAATGTTATCTCCACTCACAGAACAATCAAAACCTCTAACAAGATTCTTAGTGGCTAATTTCTTAAGATTATTGAATCCTAGATGACAAAATCGTTTATGCCACAGAATTTCATCAGAGGAAACGTTCATGCATTTAGCGGCTGAATTAAGGGTGCAATTAAGTTTATACAATTTTCCTACTTTACTGCCTAAGGCAATTAATTCATCGTCTTTATTTACAATCTTACATGAGCTTTCGTCAAAGTAAACTGAGTTTCCACTTTCTGTAATCTGAGGCACGGAAAGTAAATTGTAGGCTAAGCCAGGTACATACAAGACATTCTTAACAACACAGGTATCTACTCGACCTTTAGGCAACAACACCATAACTTCAACATCACCTACACCAACACCTTGCAAGTTTCTACCATCACCAACTTCAATGTTAATTGGACTAGATAGCTCATTCATACAAGAAAAATCATTCCTATTATTACACATGTGTGCTGTTGCACCGGAATCAATTACCCAACAATTATTGATATTTATCACAGACAATGCACCGATATAATTTGTTTTACCTGCTACAAAATTGTTTTGGTTTTCTGTGTGGTTCCCATCTTCTTTCTTCAATTTTTCTTGATAGATCCAGCACTTGGTACGTAGGTGTCCCAATTTTCCGCATTCGAAGCATCGTGAGTTTTTCAATTTGGAGGTCACAAGGGATTTTTCACTGAAGTCTGAAGCACTTTGGTTTTTCAGTTTTGCTTCTTCATTCAGAAGACGCTCTGTCACAATATCCCATGACGGTAGTTTTTCATGAGCTTCCAGTGCAGTCACCAGTGTGGAGAAATGGTCGGGAAGTGACGACAGCAAGATTATTACACGACTTTCTTCATCAACAGCGTCATCAATCACACTCAAGGACTCAAATATTTCGACAAATGCTTTGAGATGAGTTTGTAAGTCTTGGTCTTCTTTTAGTTTCATGTTGTAGAGTCTTTTGCGTAGTCTGAACTTGTTAGACCAAGTTTTCTTCTGGAATGTATCTTCAATCTTATGCCATAGTTGCACAGGGTCAGTAGGATCACCCAACAAATAAAGTTGACTTGTTTCGACACCAAGCACAATTGTTGCAAGTGCACTGTCACGTCTTTCTTCAAATTTTCTTCGAGCAGTCTCGTCCGTAGTCTGTGGCATGGTTTCCGTTCCTCGAACCAAGTTCCACAGTTTTTCCTTCATCAGAATCATCTTCATTTGCAGCTTCCACGTAGGATAGTTTTTATCATTAAGAGCCGTGAGGCAGTTCTTTGCACTTTCACTTACGGAGCCTGCCATGTTTCTTTCTCTTTCACCGTTTCTGTCTCACACAGCACTAACAAATCACCAACTTCTGTTCTCGCTGTCCCGGGCTGTTTTTCGCTTCGGGACTTAAGATAACCTCACTTGATATTGCTTCATCGGAAGGTTTACTGGGCCCATAACCTAATGGAAGTAGGTTAAGAAGACGAGACTCTTGGAGTTTGTATAATCAGTACACACAGCAGGACACACGTTTACATTACGAAGGGTAGTGGTGGAGTGGGCTCCAGCCAAGCCCGAGAACCACGAGCAGATCCACAAGAACCATGAGCTCAGTTCTCAACGCATAGTGCTGTCTAAATACATTCTTACACAAGAGCACTGTAACATTATCAGTATTATACACATATACATTCAAGGTGCTACATGAAAGGTTTCAACAAGAATAATAGGCAGGGATAGTATCAAAGTAAAAAAATATATAGGTTTACCGCTTGAAATATTGATGTGTATATGATAATGATTTCGTTAGGTGAAATTAATTGTGAAACGGTACTTTATTGCCTGTGTTATCATTAGAAGTTATTATTTATTATGTGTGGCGGATTGGCAGGAAGACCTCCAAACCTCCAAATCGACCTCCAATTGGAGAGCAAAAGCAGAGGCCAACCGGGAGCTCCAGAGCCACCACCCGAAGCTCTGTGGTACCAGCCTCCACGACTTGAGATCGAAGAACAGCCCACAACGGCTGATTCTTCCTCCGGCATCTCTTGCCGCCGCGGTACTCCATCACCTGCTGCCGCTGTACTTCAGCACCTCTCCTTGCTGCTGTACCCTGGCCTAATCTGCCATCGCCGCGCCCCGGCCTATTCTGCCGCTGTCACACCCTGGCATCTCCTGCCGCTTTTGCGCTCCTACCGCTCTTGCGTTCCTGCATGCCAAGCCTAGGGTCGGCCATTATTGCTTGGTAGAAAGTCATTCTAGGGTTGCGGCTATGCTAAATTGTTCATAGTATAGTCGTCCACTGTTATATTGAGAGTATTCATTTGTAGGATTTATTGTAGGTAGGTAAATTATTACTGTCCCCTCCTGGTTATTTTTCTATGTATATGTATGTAATTATTGTAAAAGTGTATTAATAAACTAAAAAAAGAAAAAGAATTCTATACCCATTACATGGGGGTGTCGGCTAATTATTCACCTTGACACAGGATAGGAGACGTAGGTAGGTCGGTCACAACAGATGTATATGAGGACTGTCGATTTAGGCTACACGTGTTGATGGTAGGAAGCCTACCTGTCCCCCAACAACACTTCAGAGAAGCGACTCCGACTCCACCCTAAAACATGCGACTCCGGCGACTCCAACTCTGCAACCCTGGTTCTAACCCACCCATTAAGGTTACGTCCGCAATTGTTTACATCAGCTCCAAGATGGCAGCGACCTCACCGGGTAACCACTATCTTGGAGTTCATATCAACACTATTGTTGACGTTGCCCTAATGGGTTGGTGTGAATCTTTATTTATAATTTTCACTAGAAGAACTATGGCTCCTCCTCACCGCCCAACCTGTTTGTTTGTAACAGGGTGTTAGCTTCCGTTATTAATTAAATTCTGCTTGGCACGCTCGCTTCTTTTTGCGCGCAAAAGCCAACTTCAGAGCTCAATAATTCGAAAATAACGCATCAGTGAGCAGAATGTCATTTGTATAAAATATTTTTAAATGTGTTCCTTTATTGATTTTTGGCAACAAAATTAATAAAATCGTTGACAACATTAAACTCAATATTGACCATTGTTTTTTTTCTTTTTTTTCACAATTTTTGCACAAAGTTTTTTTTAAATGAACTCCACTGTTTTTAAACTTTATTTGAACTCTATCGATTGATATATTAGCCATTCCTGTACCTTCAGAACTGTGTGAAAGGATCCATATCGAGGTAAATGTGTAACGTTTGTCAGTAATCGATTTTCCACTTTTTGGTGCCTAAAAATAGTTAATTAGATCAAAATAAACAAGTTTTCTTCCATTCACTTTCCGTCGTAAATGAGTATTTTATGAGTTATAGCGGTAAATGACACAGCAACATTAGTGTTTAAAGCGGGAAGTAATTCATCGAGCATGTCGCATAGCAACACTGTAATGGACGCTCCCTTCCAATGCGCTCGAATGATTGAGCGCGTTCCCACCATCTAAGACTAAAGTTAACATACTGCTATAACTAATTTTTTGGTGATAATTTCTATTGTGTTGATAACTAAAAGATCCTAGAAGTGGGTTCAGGCTTTGCAGGGCCGGCAAATAATAAATTACAGAGTATCCAAATATACTCTAACAGCCCAATTGCGAAACAAATAAAACCTACCGCTCTAATAAAACCTACCGCTCTAAAATACTCATTTGCTGCAAAAAGTGTATAGCAGAAAAGTAGTTTATTTGGTCAATGTTAAATTGAATGTTGTCAACAATTTCAATTATTTCGTTGCCACATAGGGGTAATATGGTACGATGGAAGACATTTTACACAAATGACATTGTGCTTGCAAATGCTTAGTTTTTGAGATATTTTACTTTGAAGTTAATGGAACGTTGATTAAATAATTGAACAAACGGACACGTAAACAAGCAAAAAGTATGGTTTTAACGTAACAATAGGTGAGGTGAGGTTAGGTTAGGTAAAGTTAGGTTAGGTCAATAAACTAACTTAAACTAACCTAAATAAACCTAAAATAACTTAATTAAACTTGACCATACCAAGGCCGAGGATTCCCGCCAAAAAAAACTTGGCGTGGTCCGCGTCCGCCAAACGCCGGAAGAGCCATATCAACACTGCCGTTAATGCTTTTCTTACCTGAACGTTATTTATGCTATATTTCGAAAACTAAGCATTTGCGAGCACAATGTCATTCGTGTAAAACGTCTTAAAATGTTTCCAATTACCTAAATTTTGTAATGAAATCATGGAAGATGTTGACAACATTAAATTCAATACTGACCGTTTATTTCGATGTTATTACCATGATTCAAGCAACTAAAGTTCAAAAATTGATTAGTAGCTGTTTATTCGATTGCATTTTCTCTGTTGGGTATAGAAGAAAAATTCCAAGCACAATACCCCACTCTACCCAGGTGTCTGAAATGGGTACCGGTCTTGACCGGGGGAAAGCGTAATGGCGTCCTGGCGTTAGCTATAAGGCATTTGAAAATCCAATGTACAAAGTGATATGTATCAGGCTTGATTGGAAATAAAGCATCCGTAGATGCCTTCATTATTATTTGTTGTCAAAGACAAAAATTAACATACCGTTATAACTTGTAAAATATTCATTTACCATGAAAAGTGCGTAGAAGCTAAATTGTTTATTTTGATCTAATTAACTATGGTTAGGCACTGAAAAGGGGAAAATTGATTACTGACCAACGCACCACATTACCCATATAAAAAATAAAGGTCAATATTGATGTTACTGTTGTCAACGATTTTGAAAATTTTGTTACCAGATTTAGGTAATTGGAGACATTTAAGGCGTTTTTCATTCATGACATAGTGCTCGCAAATGCTTTGTTTTTTAGATATAGCACAAATAACGTTCAGGTAAAAGTAGCATTAATGGCAGTTTCAAAATGGCTCTTCTGGCGTTTCGCGGACGCGGAAGACACGAAGTTTCTTCGCGGGCGACATCGGTCTCAGTATGGAATGTGGATAGGTTTGTGAGGATGAGTGACAGTAGTGGATGTACAAGCATGAGAGGGAAGGGAGTGGAAGAGATTTGTAAGCATGCTGAGAGAGTGATAGATGGAATGGATAAAGGTATGTTTGTACTGCAAGGCGTTAGAAATCTGTTGCTTGAATGTGGGAAAGAATGTACGGTGAATGCAATTATGAACGTGGTTGAAAGTGCACGAAAGAAGAATGTTAAAGTTGCTGTGACGAGCCTCCTGAGAAGGCTTGAGTGAGATGAGTATGAAAAGAGGTTAAATGGGGAGGTACATGAAAGGATTATGAGTATGAGGGCTGAGAGTATGAGGAAGCGTGAGTTGGGTACCAGCTTCCTTGATGTGGATAACGTGATCCAAGGTGGGTGTTTTCGTAGAGATGGAGTCCACCTTTCACAAGAAGGTGAGATGAAACTCTCCAGGAGATACAGTCAACCCTCGATAAGACGGACCTTGGTAATCCGGATATCGGATAAGACGGACGTCGTCCGCAGTAAAGGGGGGTTGTTCGAGTTACTGGCGTTAGTAAAGAAAGTTGCCAATAGGTGGCACGCGCATCGGCCGCCACCGCTCCCGCCATAATTCAGTTTGTTTACCCACATCATATTCAAATGATAGTGCTGTGTTGCTCTGACTTTTGATGTTTGTTCATATATAGGCATATATATACATAAGTATACCGGTCATTTCGGACGATCGGCTAATCCGGACACCCCCTTCCCCCCTAGTAGTCCGGGTAAATGTATAGTGTTTGACCATAATCGATTTTCCACTTTTTGATCAAGAAAGATGGTTAATGAGACCAAAATAAACAAGTTTTCTTCAATGCACTTTCCTTCGGAAATGAGTATTTTAAAAGTTATGGCGTTAAATGAGTTACCGGAACTCCATAGTGCATCACCCTATTACAAACGTAAAGAGGTTGGGTCGTGAGGGGTAGCCACAGTTCTTTTAGTTTTATAATTTTCACTAAAAGAACTGTTCCAACCCCTCACGACCCGACCTCTTTACGTTTGTAATAGGGGGTTTGCTCTTCGTCGGCTTGGTTGGCGCGCGGGAACGCCTGTTTACTTTCACGTCGGACCGCGCGGTGTATTTTTCCCCGCCTCAAATACTGGAGTTACGGTAACTCATTTCCCGTTCTCACTCCTAAAATACTCATTTCCGAAGGAAATTGCATAGAAGAAAACTTGTTTATTTTCGTCTCATCTACAATGTTTCTTGGTCCAAAAGTGGAAAATCGATTATGGTCAAACACTATACATTTACCGTAGTCCGTCTTATCGAGGGTTGACTGTACATCCAGTGGATCAGGTCTACTCATTTTGTAATGGAAAGTGGAACAGGATGAATGAAAAGCTGTCAGAGCAAAAATGATGAATGTTGTGAATTGTCCAATAGTGTTGTGAGGTTTGGATGTATATAATGTGCGTGGATGGAATGCAGGAAAATTAGATGACCTTGTAGCAGAATTTGAGAATGGAAATTTGGATTGTGTTGGTGTGGTAGAGACCCAAATGTGTGATTGTCAGTTTAACATGTGAGGAGAGTAAGTACCATATGATAGGAAAAGGGCGTGTAAGTTGGCAAAAAAGAGATGGTGGAGTTGGTCTCATTATAAAGAATGCTCTAAATTGGAAATTGAAAGAAATTCCTCTTGGAAATGAACCTGAGAGTGAAGATTTTTTAGTAATAAAATGTGAAAGAATGCATGCCACTGATGCCAGAGAATGTGTTATTGTGATTGTATGCTATATGACAACAGATGGGATTTTAGCTCATCAAGAGAATGTATAAAAGTATGAAATATTAACAAGAATTGTGCAAGAACATTGCAGATGCCCTCTGATTGTGATAAGTGATATGAATGGCCATGTTGGTATACTTGGTGAGCCTGTGAATGCAAATGGTCAAAAATTGAGGTCAATATTTATTTTAGGGGATTCACGGAAATTAAAAATTCTGTTCCAAAGACTCACTAATAAAGGAATACGTTTAAAAACATTTTACAGGAATGACATTCTGCTCGCTGATGCGTTATTTTTGAGATATAAACAATTACGTCCAGATAGGAATAACATTATATAGCGGATGCTTAATCGCCGCATTGTTGGGTCACGCCCACTTTTATGGTGGACACGCCCACTTTTATGGTGGGACACGCCCACTTTTATGGTGGGACACGCCCACTTTCTGACGGGAACAGAACACCGTCGGTTTGGGTATGTTACGATAAGCTATTTTAGATTGATTTATGTTATTTTAGGTTGGTTTATTCAACTAACCTAACATTATCTACCCTAACCTCACCCATCGTCACGTCAATTTCGTATTACAGTATACTTACGTGTCCGTTTCTTCCCTTTTATATACGACGTTCCTACAACTTCAAAGTTGAATAATTCGAAAATAACGCATCAGCGAGCAGAATGTCATTCATGTAAAACGTTCTTAAATGGGCTCCTTTAGTGATTCTTTGGAACGGAATTTTCAATTTCTCTGAATCCCTTAAAATAAATATTGACCAAACATTGATTGGTTTCTGTGATGAAAATGGACTTGAGAACCTGAATGTCACAATAGGAAATGGCTTGCATACATAGCAAAGCAGGGAATAGAAAACTGCAATTGACTATATAATAGTGAATAGAAGAGCAAGAGTGTGTGTCAAAGAAATGTTTGTAGATGAAGATGATTTTGATATTGATAGACCATAAAATGCTTGTGCTTGAATATAATTGGGGTGAAAAGAAGTCAATGCAGAAGGTCAGCAGTGTGAAAGAAAATTAGCGTATAAAAATGGCAAACTTGGAAGAATTTAGAAACAAATTGAGTAGATGTAACTGGAACAGATGTAGAAATGTAAATGACCGAAACGGTGAGATTGCAAGAACCTTGTATGATGTGGCTGAGCAAAAGATTGGTAGAATAAAATGCAGAAAAAGTACAGGATATGCTAGGTGGTTTACAAATGAGATAAGAGAAGAACAAATGAGAAGAAAGTCTTTAAATAAGAAACAATGCAATATGAGGAAAATGTATGAAAGACACAGAATTACTGAGGATGAATGGCAGAGTGCATGGAATGAGTACAAGGACCAGCAGAAAAAAATAAAGAGAATGATTAATGAGGCTAGAGTCAAAGAGGAGAGACACCAAGATGAAAATCTAAGAAAGAAAGGTTTAGATTGAATAAAAGATTGGTATAAGTTTATACAAGGTAATAATAGAGGTAGTGAAGTTCAGGTTGACGAATTAGTAGTCAATGGTTGCAGTGTGCGGGATAGGGTGCAAATGGTGAGAGCAGTTGAAGACTACTGGGAGGACATCAGTGGAATGAATGAGCAGGTAACAGATGATTAACCCGTAAATTTTCTGATTGATGAACATGAGCTGCAAATGGCAGATGAAATCACCTGTGAAAAGGTTGCAAGTTTTTTGAAGAAGGTGAAAAATGAAAGGCATGTGGCCCTGATAAGATCCCATATGAGTTCTATAAAGTATAAATGCAGAGAAGAGAGTGTAGTCAGTATGTCAAACTGTTTATTTGATGAGATTTGGAAGAGTGAAAGTACCGGATGATTGGAACAAGTGTAATGTGGTCCTATTGCATAAGGGTGGACATAAAGGCCCTTTTACATTGACGGTGTCTTCGCGCTCCACACCGTCGCTCCATCCCGCGAGTCAAATAAGCTCCGCCCACAGCAGAGCAAAATGACCCTTATTGCCATGCTCACGGTGAGGAGCGGCGACATTCTGCATACTAAATATTGGCGGTGTGCACTGCCAGTCGACAGCGTTCAGTTGCTCTTGAGACCATAGAGAGCATGTGTAGTCATGGCTTACATATTATGGAGCAAAGAAGAAATTGAAACTCCTATCGAAAAATGTAAAGAATTTCCATGTTTATGGAACGTTAAGCTCGCGGAGAATAAAAACAGAGTGTCCAAAGAAGATGCTTTTAAAAGTATGGCATCTCACTTCCCAAATTATAATATTTCAATGGTTAGAATGAAAATTCAAACACTGAGAGGCCAAGACAAGAAACAGCTCTCACTATTCAAAAAATCAAAGAAACATACCCAGCGTGTGTGAACGTAAAATTAATTACAGTGCAATTAAAATTATACAGTGTGCTTTGCTCTCAGGAAAAGTACTTCAAGTAGACGATAACCATTCGCAAGGTGTCATTAGAAGATAATTGAAATTAAAGGAGAAGTAAAACAGTACACCTACAAATTAGTAATTGGTATTTATTTTTTCTTTCTATTTTCAGTGTTTTTTAAGGTAATTGGGTAGTAATAAAGTTTTTTAGAATATTAGCTTTTTACTTCTGCAAAATATTCTGTAAATACTCTGCAAATTGTTCTTCCAAGTATTCTGCCAGTGTTGCAAGAGCAATACTGACGATCAGGGCTCACACTGAAAATGTTCAGATAAACCTAGATTGAACATGAAAAAAAAAGAAAGAAAGAAAAGAAAAAAATGTGTATTTCCAAGTTGTCACATGAGATACATGCCAACATATTGGCTTCTAAAAATTTTCTTAATATAGGACATCCTAAAACAAATGTTCCATACGAGGAGTACTAATTGACAAACCATCCGAGGTGTACAAGTAGATAAGCCATACGAGGCATAATAATAGACAAACTATACGAGGTGTACTAATAGACAAACTATTAGAGGTGTACAAGTAGATAGACCATACGAGGCATATTAATTGACAAAATATACGATGCGTACTAATAGACAAACCATACGTGGCGTGCCAATAGTCTATCTCTGTCATGGGTAGTTGAATGAGAAATGAAAAATATGCCCTAAAATATGCAAAGCCCTATCACCACCAAAAACATATTTCATATCTTCTCGATATTCACCACATCATGCGGACATGGGTACATGGGATAAAATAGAGATACAGTGTAAGCCGGTTACCACTCATGATTGGCAAATATCTACAAAATATTGGTAGAAATGGGTAAACAAATATATACTCAATATCAAAATTCATAGCTTGTACAACATACGGACAGAAAGATAATTTTACTACGATTCATATGCTCAAATTACACTTTATTTCATTAATTATATTTGACATTAATCCGATTCACAGAAACGCCCTCTGGGGAAGTGATAGATCTATTTTTGAATCATTTCGCTAGTTCAATAAAATTTATTAACCGGATAGTTTTTGCGTAAAGAAATGAATTAGAAACATGTATATCTATATATGTAGATACATATATATACCTACACACGTACACACACATATTAATATATATACTTATTGAAAATGAAATATTAGAAAAAAATACACATACAAAATAAAAGATAAAAGCAACCTACCATCTACTACACAGAAAATGACAGTTGAGCTCACTGTAATCCTAAGAAATTTTTCGCAAAAAAATAACTAAAAGGAAAAGAAGACTACGAAAAACATAAAAATGAACTGGTTTTTAATTTCTTCACAGAAATTTTTTAAGAAAAATCAGGTTATAGTCAAGAAGCAACACAAATCTTCAGCATTATACGGACATGTGTACGTGAGATAAAATGGAGTAACATTGAGGCCGGATATCACATCTGAGTGGAGAATATTCACAAAATTTGGCACATATAGGTAGATTAGGCTTTGATCCAAAGTGATAATTTTAATTACAGAAATTTAGAGTTATTTCCGATTTGAAAGTTCAGTGCTCGTGTGCGCTGAACGCACGAAAAAAAATAAAAAGACTAAATGCAATGCTTAAATTACCCCCTTCCCCCAGCTCAGCCGAAAATCGATTGAAAACATCTTCGAGAACGATTTGAAAAAGCGAGACAACGTTAGCCAAAATTTAATTCATTATAAACTTTGCACAACCCTCACATCTATAAACCTGTTTATTGGTATGCACACAAAATGTATTTCATGGTATATTTGTCATACGGACGTTAAATATTAATACAGAAAAGAGAAAGAAATAACAAAATAAAGATGAGGAAATACTCCTAATTATGGAAAGAACGTTCGTTCTGCTGCATTGAACTGACGGCTGTGGTGCTCATTGTTGTCGACAGAAATAAGTAAGATGAATATGCGAATCGCTTAGCAAACGTAAAATGAAATAATTTCTAAATTTGTAACAGAAATTTCAGGAAAATTAAAATTTCTGATAGATGGGAAGTTCATACCGAAATGCTGCAGGCCCTATGACAGAGATGCAAAATGACGTGACACATTTACTCTAAATTCTTTTCCAGTTTTAGAGTTTTTGATATGCTGGGGAAGCTTGTTCCACAAAAAAGCTCCAGAAACTGAGAGAGCTTTTTGTCCCACGTTAGATGAACGGTAACTGACTAAAACATCGTTCCTCCGGTTTGGTGTTTCGTTTGGGATATTAGATGGAAAAAAATTTACCACCTCTGCATTACTTTGGGGGAGGTACAAAGAGGAGAATACTCGTCGAGCTTTCTGGTTCATAAATCTGTTCGGTATTGGGATCCAGTCGAGTTTTTTTAAAAGAGGGGTGACATGATCGTATTTATTGAAATTTCCTTTGCATACTACTTTAGCGGCGAAGTTTAGACATTTTTGCAACTCTTCCTGACGACATTGAGGTAAATCTCCCCACACAAGACTGCAGTAGTCCAGACGCGATAAAACTAAAGACTGAATCACTACTAATCACTAATAATCTAGATAATCTGAATCTAGAAAAAATCCAAATTCGTTAAAAATAAAAGTAGAAGTGTAGTTTTAATAAGAAAAAAGTAAAATTTAACATTCGTCAGTAGAAACAATGACGGTAATGCTGATTTTATCCCTGTATTTCCTCCTAACTCTCTTCTGCAGCCCAAATTTCAATATTAAGTCGACTTTTCTGTTGTCCAAGGCGCTTTTCATTACGCTGGTGACATACGCTGTTGATGACATCTCGTACCAATTTCGGTTTAAGCTTCCAACCGTGACAGGTTTTTATTCCTTCCATTAACCATTCTTCTTTGAAAGACTGCGTATACCTCTTTTTAGACATCGTTTTTGGAGGGCTAAACATTTTGAATACTAGTGCGGCAATTATATGAAAATTTGAATGTCTAAAAAAATTAGTTTTTAGGCATTCATTTAAAGGAATGCACGACCAGCTTTACGATCAAAATGAGTGTCATCTCACTGCAACGTGCCAAGCAAATCGAAGCAACACAAGTGAAGCGCCGGCTATCCCTGGCTCGGCCGGGCTTGCAAGTTCGTAAGATACTCGTTCGTTACGCGTTTTTAAGGTCGAGAAACAGATTGAACACGTTCTACCCCATCCAATATGCGTGGTTTTGAATCAGATATTCATTTGCAAACGGTGTTGAAACAATAATTCTTAACTGCATCATTAAATTTACTTCAGTTAATGATGAATTTACTGTCTTGACTTGATTAAAAAAATATTTAACAATAAATCAAAAATTAAACCTAGCAACCCAGGAGGGATCGAAATAAACAAGATCTCGGTGGAAAAACCCAGGAGGAGGAGCCCTGCGTGACGATTGCTGTCTCTCGGGAAGGAGCGTTGTATTGAGCGGCAATGTAAAAGCAAGTCGGTGTGCACTGACGCTCAATCCTCTCGTGGGCGGAACTATTGCAAGTTCACTGTCGCTCCACACCGTCGCTCCACACCGCTAGTGTAAAATGAGGTTAAGAGTATGAAAGAACTGGAAAATTACAGACCAATTACAGGCTGAAACAATTTATTATTTTTTGCAGTATTTTGAATGAGAGAATGAAACATTTAACTGAGGAATTAGGAGTTCTGGGAGTAAAACAGAATGGTTTTGAGCAAGAAAGACGTGAGGAGGATAAAATGTTTGTAGTGAGTGGATTAATTGCGCAAATGAGGAAGGATGATAAGGAGGTATATTTAGCATTCCTGGATATTGAAAAAGCGTAAGGATCAGCGGCTGAGCTATCGCTTGAGTGGTGACGGGCGTCTAAAAGTGCGAAAAAGTGATCGACAGATAAATATTCAAATATTCTGCATACTTATTTCTATAATAAAAGGAAATAGTTGATTGAGATAAATGAGCAAAGGTGTAAAAAAGCCGGGAGGCTCGTCAGCCTCTCGGCCAGCAAAATCAAATAGCCAACCGGCTCCTAGCAGTCTCCACAAAAAGGAGGGAGGCAAGGCTCAACCTCACTTGGAGATACCTAACTCGGCCCAGTTTCATCGAAGTTTCAACAGAAGCGAAAGCGTTTTTCTCCTCCACCGAGTTCTTCATCAAAAAGAGGACTAACAAATGATGCAAAAATTCAACCCAGCAATAGGTGAGATAGCAACGATAGCCTAATCTCAATAGACTCCTCACCACCAGGTATACTATCAGAAACAGAAGAACCTGGCACAAACCAGGTAGAAAATCAGGAGAGTGCACCAAGAGGCTCAACGCAAGATCAGACAGGACAAAACAAAAGGAATACCCAAGAACCTCAGTGTGCCCAAATGAACTTGTCTGACCCGGCCTTCCTGGAAAATATCCCAAACTCCCCCAAGACAGCACACATAAAATGCCTAGATCCAAACAGGAAACTTTCTCAAATAAACCCTTTCAAGCTAGCCAAGGCTATTGATCTGATGTGGGGTGAGGTGGAGGGGGTGCAGCACCTAAAATCAGGGGCTCTATTTATTACCTGCAAGTCTCGAACTCAGCTGCTCTCACTGCTCTCTGCTAAAAAAGTTCGAGTTGATCCATCAAATGAAATTCCAATTCAGGTATCCATTGCTCTAAACTCTCAATCAGTGCAAGGAAAACTACATGCTCCAGAGCTAAATGGGAAACCCATGGGGGAACTGCTGGAATGCCTAAAGGAGCAGGGAGTGATTGCAATTAGGAAACTCTACAAAGATCCTGAACGTTCCCATGTCCCTCTCTTTGTAGTTACCTTTTTCGGACTAACTAGACCTCCCTTCCGGAAAATAGGATACAGTCGTTATAAGATAGATCCATACATTCCTAACCCACTCCGCTGCTATAGATGCTGCCGCTGGGGGCACGGTTCAGCTTTTTGTCACAGCGCACAACGCTGTAGCCGATGTGGCCAAAACGGACACAGTGGTCTGGTCTGCAAAGAACCAGAAAGATGCATTAACTGCAGTGGTCAGCACGATGCATTATCCAAAAACTGTCCCGTATACACCAAGGAAGTACAGATCTGCCAAATCTCAGTGGAACAAAATATATCATTTGTAGCAGCAAGAAAGCAAATAGAAAAGTCTCACTCTGATCGCATGCAATCACAACCAACAGGAAATTCCGGAACAAATTTAGCTTCCTCTTATCAACTTAGTCAAACAACCTATGATGTTCCCCCACTCCCAAAGCCTCAACCTCGAGCTCATAAGAGGAAACCAGCCACAAATGGTGAGGTGGATGGCAGTGTGAACGCCCCACCCTCCCAACAGGAAATGGTAGAAAGCTCTTATTCATCCATGTGGATCACTCCAGGGCAAATATCATCAACGCACCATAAAGACAACTCTGCTTTCTCTCAAACTACCATGAATGAAGATTTTGATTCTACTCTGCCTCCCCTTCCCTCAATGACCCCTTGCCCAATCCCAAATTCTCCAACAGAGGAACAAACGGAAACACCTCCATATAAAAAACAAACAACAAAACAACAAACTCTACTCTCCTCTCTGTCTGAAATCCCTACATGGATTTTATCTCTCATTCCGCTGATCATCAAACTTCTCCTCTCCACTTCTCTAAGTGAAAAAATAGAATCCATTGTAGAAATAGGTTCCCTCCTGCAGGTGGATTCCACGGTCTCAACTCTTCTCTCTCAGTTGGGCTACACCTCTCTCTCCTCACAATGAACTGCAAAATTATTCAATGGAATATCCGAAGTTTTAACAAAAACCGTCCTTTTCTCCAGTTAGCAGTAGAGGAACACTCCCCATCTATTATGTGCCTCCAGGAAACAAGGGTGCCTCCTTCTTCCCCTCTTACCTTAGGCAGACGGACAGCGTCAGCTAGATCTGATAGACCTTGTGGCAGCGGGGGAGGTACAGCAATTTTTTCCTTTGAACAGGTCCCAAGGATCATCATAGAGCTGCACACGTCTCTGGAAGCATGTGCAGTCAAATATGCTTTCAGAGACAGCTATCTATCAGTGTGCTTGTTCCGACTAGACTGCGGATATATGATCTTCGAGAGGTCTAGTCTGAATTACGGGTATCGAAGGCATCGAAGAAATACGCGGTCTCTTCGAATTGGTTTCTTTATTCAATGGCCGTTGACACCGTAAAAACTGCATAATAAGGGCATGTTTTAGATTCAAGAAATAAAAACTATAGTTAACAGCACGAAATGTACATTTCTGGGTTCAAAAATGAATTTTAAGGACAACGCAGAATGACATCCTTAGGTTGAAAATTATAGTTGAAATTATGGCTAATCGCACACAAGGACATTTTCTAAGTTTAAGAATGAACTCACAATGAATACATCTTGGGTTCAAATGAGAGAATCTGCAATTGACTACACAATCAAGAAATTTATAGGTTCAAAAACTTCCACAAATGACCACAATGACATTTCTTGACTTCATGAACAAACAAGAGAAACAACCGACTAATGCTTGAGGGGCAACTAGCTATCACTAGAACCAAACAAGATATTCTAATAATAATGATCTACCACGCCAGTCTCAAGAGTCTGTGGCAGAAAATAAAATTTGACTTCTCAATCATGAGATGCATTTTTGCACACGGCAATGTAGAATCGCATCTTATTCACATAAGACTAAAGGCACGACAAATGAAACAAGCACTATTATATTTGAGGTGGAAACTAGAAATTTGACCCTTCAAACTTGAAATACATTTGCACACGGCAATGTAAAGTCACACGTTATAATATGCACATGGAAGTCGCTCTACTTGCCTCCCATAATTTCTGCACTGTGCACATACTGTGCGCTGTGGTCAAAAGAGGACAGTCTACTCTCGCATACTCACGTTTTGTGGGGGGATGGTATTCTCACGCCATATAAGTCTTCAATTCCAACCTACATATAGATAGAAAGGCTATCCTAGTTTTGCTTTACTCTACCTGGGGGAATACACAAATAATTAGGTTTTTGATGTTGAAGGAACGTTACAGCAGGAATTTATACTATGATTATATCTTTGTCCTAAGCTTGAGAAACAGTCCTACCATCACTCGTGTGAAAAGCCGTGTAAATCATACGTATGCTAGTATCAACTTAGGCACATAAAGTCACACGGGCATGGGCACATTAAGAATTCCTGCGGACATATTCTCAGTCTACCTCAAATTCACTCCAGCTCTAGGCTTCCACCTTGCTGACTGGCGCAACTTGCTCAGCCCAGCTCATGGGTAATGAGCCAATTTAATATAAACATAAAAAAATTTTTTTTTATGACAAATAAAGGTGAACTAATCTCAGTCCGAGCTACGCAATTTCTAGAAGCACGGGTTATCAGTTCTATCTAGCTGCTTATATTTGAAAGTGTCAATTTATCTAATTATGCTCACTCTCAGCAAGCATTGGCTGCTGCCATCCTCCAATAATTCCAGACAAATTCATATTGCAGCATAAATCAATTCACACTGCACATCCATGATGCAGCATAAATCAACCCACACTGCAAGTTCACAATACAGCACAGATCAACTCACACTGCACAAACAGGAAAAATTCTCAATGGCAAATTCCTGTTGCTGGGAGCAACAGGGGTTCTGTTTCCAATAATTCCAGACAAATTCACATTGCAGCATAAATCAACTCACACTGCAAGTTCACAATGCAGCGCAGATCAATTCATACTGCAAATTCACAATGCAGCATAAATCAATCCACACTGCGAGTTCACCATGCAGCACAGATCAACTCACACTGCAAAAACAGGAAAAGTTCTCAATGGCAAATTCCTGTTGCTGGGAGCAACAGGAGTTCTGTTTACAATGGTCTGACTCGATATAGGTGTTTCGCCGGTTGCCAGCAGCATCGTTGAACGCTCTAGGAACCGGCTGTTCACCATCAAACACACAATACATGGACATATATCTAGATCAGCGCACGAAATATTTAAAGATTAAATAATTTCTAACACGTTTACACTTAGAAGTTACAATCTTGAGCTCTATCTTAGGAGAACGTCTGCACTCGGTCAAATTAGACAATGGAAGACGCTGTGTTGGGCTTGCGGACCAGTGCGCGGATCCGCGGCCGATGTTGCCACAGAGTTTCTTAAAAATTCGCGTCTCGTAAGACGCGACACTCCCCTCTTTTAGTTGGTGCTGGCGCCAACTAATTACTGCCGCCGGGGGGGGCGCTGGAGGAGGACCAGTTCGGTGGCAGGACGCACCACTCGTTGGACCCTGTCGTTGTCGTTTCGTCGTGCGAGCCGCACAGTGGCCGTCCTCAACGACCCATCGTGGCTGGTTCAGTGGCGGGACGCCACACTTTACGTGCTCGTCGCAGTTGTCGCGCCCCGCGGGACGCGTTGGTGTTGTCTTCGGCGATGGGTGGGTGGCCTTCCACCTGCTGCGCGGGCGTGGCTTATAGAGGATTCCTCTCTGCTTCCCGGACCAACGTCGAACTTTCCGTCGCTGGCGGGTGGTGGACCCTTGGAGGGGTCCTGGCGTTGTCTCCTGGTCTTTCTCGACACTGCCCGGCATTCCTCGTGCGTTGGCGAGTGCGTCATGCTCGTCCCGACGCTTCGGATTCCGACGGCAGCTTGTCGCGTAGGCGGTACTGAGAGGCTGGTTAAGGGAAGATGGAGGTGGGTGCTTGGCGTTTCCTGGAGGGTCGGGGGCCGCGGGGCGGCCTTCCCCTATGCTTGGCCCGTTCCGTCGAGCTCTCTTATCAACAGGTGTGCGCTCAGCATGGTGCGCGTCGTACTTTCTCTTCAGATCGCCAGGGTACGGAAGCTCCCGTTCTAGTCTCTTCTTGGACTTTGGTGATGCGCTGTCTGGATCGCACCGAGCGTCCATTTCATCGTTTGTTGCTGACTGGTTGATAAATCTCGTCGCTGGTGGGGCTTCCGCTCGGTTGTCTTCCTCTGCCCTGGCGTTTTTCATCTTTTCAGTGTCTCCGCGGTCGTCGGGAGGCCGCGGTTGAGAGGTCTCATCGCTGTGCTGCTGGGTAACGGCGTCTTTTCCTGAAAACGGTTCAAGACACGCCTCCGGGCCACAGGTTTTGAGAGCGGCTTCGGCTACGATTCTTGCGACCGTGTAAGAGTGCTCTCCTTCGGGGCTGACGTCGTCGTTCACCTTGCCGACCACTGCCCAGCCTAGAGCAGTGTGGTGGACGAACGGAGCCTTACGGCGTTGTTTGTCGGAGTGACTGTAGAGCAGGTCTCCGCAGTCCGTTCCCAGGAGCACCGCGACTTCTGCGTGTTTGTCCAAGGGCAAGAAATGATGAGCGAAGTGCGATATCTCCGGGGTTCTTGCGACGCGTTCGTAGGTCGCGACTGCTTTCTTTCTATCGGGGATGGAGTTGCATTCCAACATTGGTGGGAGCTCGAATGTTTGGTCCTCGGACACTCCCTTTATTTTCAGCCCTGACACGCGTCTGCCGTATCGAGCGGCGGATTGATCGGTCAGCGTTTCCAGCTCGTAGTGCGTCTTGGGGGTTGTGACGCGGAGGGCGTTCAACAGCTTAGGAGAGCAGAAGGACGTGGTGCTTTGCTCATCTAGGATCACGTAGGCGCGGCACGACCGACCCGTGTTCTCGTCGATAACGTCTGCCAGAACAACTTTGCTGCATGCACTCTTCTCGGCTGTGGGTATGCGGGAGGCCAGGGCCACGGCTCTAAATCTATCCCCGAGTTCGCTCTGAGCCCTGTCGTCGCTCGGTTCTCGACTGGGTCTCTCCCGACGAGTGCTTTCACTCGAATTTCCAGCCGCTCGCCAGTTGAGGTGAGCGGTTGTGGTGTGATTCTCGGCTCCGCAATCGTCGCACTTCACGACTTCTTGGCAGTGCTTGGCCCAGTGAGGCCCTAGACAGCGGTAACACAGCTTGTGCTCACGTATGAAGTCCTTCTTCTTCTGAGATTCCATCTTCCTTACCGCTTGACACGAGCTCGTCTCGTGCTGTGCACCCTGTTGAAGAATGCAACTGCCGGGACGATTCTCGGCAGACGTATAAAGCACTCGTGGCGCCTTTGGCTTAGGGTGAGGAGGAACTGAGGCGTTGTGTCGAGTGCTCATCCAGTTGAGACTCGAGGCCCCGAAACTGTCGCATTGAGTATCCGACAGTGTTCGGATAAATTCACAGAACCTCGCGAAACCAGGTAGTGATCCGGACAATTTTTTGTACCTAGTTCTCTCACCTCTCCAGGCATCCACCACGAAGAAGGGCAGTCTCTCTACGATGGGGGCTAGCCCCATGTCGGTGTTCAGGAAGGACAGGGCCGGGGTGTACGTCATGGTATGCTGGACCGAAAGACAAACGTCGCCGAGCTTTCGCAGCTTAGGGCCGACCGTGTGGTCGCCTTTTGACCCCTTGATGTCTGACGCGCGCACAAGGCGCTCGATCAGGCTGTTAGCCACCTTGTCGCTAGCGCCGAAGCGAGTCGTCAATTGGTCGATGATGTCGGTGAGCAGGGCCGCCGTGTCCAGGTAGGTCGCGGACATTATATCATCTATGAGGCTTCTTGGCTCGCCACAAGTGTGACTCGTGAGAATCTCGATGGCGTCGATAGGCTCCACGGCGAGCCTTTCCATCCTTTTCCTGAGGGCATTGAACCACCTGTGGAACAGATGGGGCTCTCCCGCGTAGGGCTGATGGGGCGACCTTTTTAGGTCTTCGATCATCGAGAGCCTCATAGCTCCGTCGATCACTGGTGGCCTTGATTCGAAGACCACGGCGGGCGAGTTGGTGGAAATCTTGGGCTGGAATGATGGTGCAAAGGGGTTCATCGTGGGCGCGTGAGCGGCGTCGTCGGGTGGAAAGTTCGTGACCGCCGCCGCGCCCCCTGCGGGCTCCACGACGCGGTGTTGGAACACTTGGTTGACCCAGGCTCCGGTGCGTGCATCCTTGTCCTCGGCGTCTTCCTCGCCGAAGGGCTGATCGTTCCCCGTGCGATTCCCACACCTCAATTTTGACCTCTCAATGGTGATCTGTGCCAACACCACTGATGGGTCTTCTGTGAGGTCGATGAGCATTTTCTCATTGCCTCGGCCAGGGAACCCATGGCGCTCAGACTCCCTATCCTTGCGATGGGAGCTAGCGCTTGGAAGGCTCTGGCTGTGGTCGCTCTCGCTGTCTTGACTCTGGCTGTAGTAGCTCGAGCATTGATGACTCTGGCTGCGATGGCTGGAGCTGACCTGGCCACCGCTCTGACGTTTGGAGCCGTGTTTGCTCCGACTTTTAGCTGGATGGGAATTTGAGGACCTTTCTTCCCGGGTTGCGGTGTCCTGCTGCTGCTTCTTGGACGAGATCTTCTTGGACTGCTCGGAAGGTCTCTTCGCCACACTCCGTGACGAACTCCCCAAGAGTTCTTCGTTTCTGTGGTCCATTGAACTTGCCAACTCTCTTCTGCGAGCTCTGGCGAGTGTCAATGAGTCCCGAACAACTGTTGCTTCAGCCGTGGCCCCTGAGTTCTCAAGAACGGTGACCAACTGTTCACCGAGTTGTTTCACCTCTTTGGCTTTGGCTCGAACTCCAGCGAATACCTGCTCGACTTCGTTGGAAGTTCTGAGTTCTCGCGGTGCGGCGCCGTTCAAGAGACCGTTTAGAGCTGCTAATGCTATGTTGAATCTGTCTTCCAGCTGGGGAAGTCTGGGTGTGTGCGAGCGCCTCAGTGGGCTCATCTCTATTCTTGTTGCTGGAGTACCGTCGCTAAAAAAACTTTTTACTGTTCCGACTAGACTGCGGATATATGATCTTCGAGAGGTCTAGTCTGAATTACGGGTATCGAAGGCATCGAAGAAATACGCGGTCTCTTCGAATTGGTTTCTTTATTCAATGGCCGTTGACACCGTAAAAACTGCACAATAAGGGCATGTTTTAGATTCAAGAAATAAAAACTATAGTTAACAGCACGAAATGTACATTTCTGGGTTCAAAAATGAATTTTAAGGACAACGCAGAATGACATCCTTAGGTTGAAAATTATAGTTGAAATTATGGCTAATCGCACACAAGGACATTTTCTAAGTTTAAGAATGAACTCACAATGAATACATCTCGGGTTCAAATGAGAGAATCTGCAATTGACTACACAATCAAGAAATTTATAGGTTCAAAAACTTCCACAAATGACCACAATGACATTTCTTGACTTCATGAACAAACAAGAGAAACAACCGACTAATGCTCGAGGGGCAACTAGCTATCACTAGAACCAAACAAGATATTCTAATAATAATGATCTACCACGCCAGTCTCAAGAGTCTGTGGCAGAAAATAAAATTTGACTTCTCAATCATGAGATGCATTTTTGCACACGGCAATGTAGAATCGCATCTTATTCACATAAGACTAAAGGCACGACAAATGAAACAAGCACTATTATATTTGAGGTGGAAACTAGAAATTTGACCCTTCAAACTTGAAATACATTTGCACACGGCAATGTAAAGTCACACGTTATAATATGCACATGGAAGTCGCTCTACTTGCCTCCCATAATTTCTGCACTGTGCACATACTGTGCGCTGTGGTCAAAAGAGGACAGTCTACTCTCGCATACTCACGTTTTGTGGGGGGATGGTATTCTCACGCCATATAAGTCTTCAATTTCAACCTACATATAGATAGAAAGGCTATCCTAGTTTTGCTTTACTCTACCTGGGGGAATACACAAATAATTAGGTTTTTGATGTTGAAGGAACGTTACAGCAGGAATTTATACTATGATTATATCTTTGTCCTAAGCTTGAGAAACAGTCCTACCATCACTCGTGTGAAAAGCCGTGTAAATCATACGTATGCTAGTATCAACTTAGGCACATAAAGTCACACGGGCATGGGCACATTAAGAATTCCTGCGGACATATTCTCAGTCTACCTCAAATTCACTCCAGCTCTAGGCTTCCACCTTGCTGACTGGCGCAACTTGCTCAGCCCAGCTCATGGGTAATGAGCCAATTTAATATAAACATAAAAAAAATTTTTTTTATGACAAATAAAGGTGAACTAATCTCAGTCCGAGCTACGCAATTTCTAGAAGCACGGGTTATCAGTTCTATCTAGCTGCTTATATTTGAAAGTGTCAATTTAACTAATTATGCTCACTCTCAGCAAGCATTGGCTGCTGCCATCCTCCAATAATTCCAGACAAATTCATATTGCAGCATAAATCAATTCACACTGCACATCCATGATGCAGCATAAATCAACCCACACTGCAAGTTCACAATACAGCACAGATCAACTCACACTGCACAAACAGGAAAAATTCTGAATGGCAAATTCCTGTTGCTGGGAGCAACAGGGGTTCTGTTTCCAATAATTCCAGACAAATTCACATTGCAGCATAAATCAACTCACACTGCAAGTTCACAATGCAGCGCAGATCAATTCATACTGCAAATTCACAATGCAGCATAAATCAATTCATACTGCAAATTCACAATGCAGCATAAATCAATCCACACTGCGAGTTCACCATGCAGCACAGATCAACTCACACTGCAAAAACAGGAAAAGTTCTCAATGGCAAATTCCTGTTGCTGGGAGCAACAGGAGTTCTGTTTACAATGGTCTGACTCGATATAGGTGTTTCGCCGGTTGCCAGCAGCATCGTTGAACGCTCTAGGAACCGGCTGTTCACTATCAAACACACAATACATGGACATATATCTAGATCAGCGCACGAAATATTTAAAGATTAAATAATTTCTAACACATCTACACTTAGAAGTTACAATCTTGAGCTCTATCTTAGGAGAACGTCTGCACTCGGTCAAATTAGACAATGGAAGACGCTGTGTTGGGCTTGCGGACCAGTGCGCGGATCCGCGGCCGATGTTGCCACAGAGTTTCTTAAAAATTCGCGTCTCGTAAGACGCGAATTCTAGAGCCGGAGGTAAATAGATACAGCACGTATCTATTTACCTCCGGCTCTAGATGTAGGAAATCTAGCTCAAAAACTGGAGGACATCATTTACAACCTGCAAAATCCTTATATCCTGTGCATAGATGCCAATGCTCACCATCAGTCCTGGGGATCTACCTACTCAGACCGAAGGGGACACATCATTGCTGAGTGGCTGGAGAAAAATCAGTTGGCAGTCCTAAATACAGGAGACCCAACATACCTAAGCTCAAATGGCACCTACACTCACATTGACCTCTCCATCACATCAAGTAAATTTGCCCCAAAGCTAAAGTGGAAGGTACATGCAGATCACTACCACAGTGACCATTTCCCAATAGAAATAGAGGTGGGACAGCAAGCAAATCCCATCCTGAAACATAAAAGATGGATTCCTAAGAAAGCAAATTGGGACCAATACAGCTCAATAGTTTCACTGCCATCTCAATTTTTGTCCCCAACAGAGGCTTGTAGTGCCATTGAAGGCAGACTGAAGGCAGCTGCAGCAGAGACTGTGCCAACTTCAGGGGGAGGCAAACAAAGAAAAGAGACCCATTGGTGGTGGAGCAGAGAATGCTCAAGTGCTCTGAAAAACAAAAGAATCGCTCTCTCCAAATATAAAAGGAACTCGGGAAATTTAAAATTATGGATTGACTACAAGCAAAAATCAGCTTTTCTGAGGTATACCCAGGGTTGCGGAGTCGGTGGAATAAATTTGCGACTCCGACTCCGACTCCGACTCCACCTTTCCAGAATTTGGCGACTCCGACTCCGACTCCGACTCCACCTTTTCAGAATTTGGCGACTCCGACTCCGACTCCGACTCCACCTTTTCAGAATGTGGCGACTCCGACTCCGACTCCGACTCCACCTTTTCAGAATTTGGCGACTCCGACTCCGACTCCGACTCCATTTCTCCAGAATTTGGCGACTCCAACACCGACTCCGCCTATTCACAATTTTGTGACTCCAACTTCACCTATTCATAATTTATAAGATGAATATTTTATTTCTTAACTAGTGTACACAGACCGTAAAAAATGACAAAATTCAATACCTTTCTTCAACAAATTTTCGTTTGAGTGGAGTTTCCATGCTTTCAGCTTATTCCAAAGGTAACTTAATTTTCTTATAAGAGTAATAAACACTCAGAACACAGCATTTTTGAGCCGCAAGAGAAGTAGTTATAGCCATTCGTGTCGTATCCAAGATACAGAAATTCAGCATTACTGAAAGCAACTGCGAACTTGTGTATGTATATTGTAATATGCAATACAGTACATTGCAATACAGTATATTGTAATATACAATACAGCATATTTCAATATGCAATACCCCGCCGAACTCGGTATTCACGATACAAACTTGAGTATATAAGGCTCTGGATCGTTCTAATTGAGATGAAAGTGACTTATTACAGAGCTATTGCACAACGAAAATGAGTGTATTAATTGACCGTGAACTGGAACCAAGACCACCAGTGCTATTTTTTTCTATCAATTATTCTTAACAGCGTGACACAAAACGTATAAATAAACACACGACACTCATTCTTAGTAGTAAACGGTTGCAGATGTTGAAACCTGTGCATATGTTCATTATATTCTTTATTAGCAAACGACTTTTAAATTGACTACAGATTGTTAATAATCAAGATACTAGTGTACATGATTGGTCAAAAATGACGGGATCCAATGGTATCGTTTTAAAAAAATCTCAAGATAAAAATGGCAAACAAATATATCCATTGTAATAGTACCTGCGATTAAAATAGAGTATTCTCGTACTTGTGCACTGGTAAAACTCGTATCACAGATACGGTCATTAAGCATCTTTAAAAACGTCACAAACGCACACAACAACCAAGCAAATTGTATAACATAATACCTACCTGAATTGTTATTTAAATTATTGTTCGCAAGAGGTTTTTAAAAAATTTGCCATACCTTTTAAGCATTTAAATGCCTTTGAAATTTAAATGCAATGAGTCGCATTTTCTTGACAGTTGATTCGATTTTCACGCAATGTTTTTTACTTATAAACATAAGTGAGCAGATGCCAGGTTTTTCATATTTCGATGGTATTTATGATACTGTCCAAGCAAGCAGATTACCATTGTAATGAGATAGGGGAAATTACGCACGAGAACATATACTTATCATTGACGGACACCTGGCTTTTTATTATACCGGGTGTCCTATAAAAATGTCCCTGCCTTTTAATTAATTACATCTCAGCTTTAAATTAACATATATTAATTGCCTTTTTTCACAATGTAGTAAATTTTGTTTCCTTTTCGAATAATTTAAATTTTTGAAAATCGGTTGAATAACCACTGTACAATGTCCAATTTACTGAAACGAGCAAAAAAATCAATTGTTCAGAGGAAAAGTTTTTAAAACAATATTGATATTCTTCCTTATTTTGTAGTTTCCATAAAACTGAACACACAAAAATTTTAAGGAGTAACAAATCATTACCTTATATAACGTTTAAATAAATGAGGTAATTTTAGTATCCAACGACATACCCTCCATTTCTCTCAAGGCAAGTATTACTTCTAGCCACCATTGAACGAAGAGTTTTACCCATTATTCCACCGTTTTTTATCAGTCCTTGAAACACTATTATTGAGAACACCTGAAACTTGAAACCTCTCAGAGGGTTTAAATACTTAGTTGTATGTACGATACATCGTTATGAAATTATTCTTAACAGTAGGTATTGAGGAATGAAGAAGAACACCAGTGTTGTTTTTAAAACTTTCCCTTTGAACAATTTTTCTACCCCTTTCAGTAAATCGGTCGTCTTAAAGTTTATTCAACTGATTTTCAAAAACTTAAATTATTTCAAAAGGAAACAAAATTGACTAAATTGTAAATAAAAGACAATTAAAATATGTTAATTTAAAGCGGAGATATTATCAATTAAAAAGTCCGGGACATTTTTGTGGGACACCCGGTATAATATTGATTGTTCTTATACAATAAATGGTCAAGTGTCTCCTTTGAACAAATTAATAAATAGGTTTAGCTATTTCGTGAGCGTAATCTCTCCTATGTTAATACAATGGAGTTTTCGGATTTAAAACTTAAGGGCAACTGCTCGAACATTTATTTCAAATACAGAAGAACTTCAAGGGAACAACAGCCATTCGTTTTCCTTTTCTCCTGCGCAAAAAGAGAAACCGTACCCAAGTTAGGCAGATCTTGAGGATTCCAACAGTACGCTCAGCAGCGTCCTCTGTAATATTTTTATTATTAAATTCCTTTAAAATAGAGACCGATGATCTTCTTTAACGTAAGGTTAGTTTTTAAAAAAACAATACTCGCTAAAAATAGAAGACACCCAATGGACGCGGCCGGTCATCAGTACGGTACTCCGGTAGGGAATTTTAGAGGCGTTCTGAGTAGAGAGATACAGAGTTTTAAGATTTCTGGTCGCCGACTAGGTGAATATCGTATCTTATTGCAAGATTGCATATAGCACTAAGATTTTAACAATTATTTGACAATTAATTACCTTCAATAATAAGTGCCTATTCAAGAGGCTGCAAAAGCCGGGTCGAGGAGTTCAAGTCGCAGAAAGAGACTACTTTTTACGCAAGAGAAATAAGTTAGAGGTACCAGACCCACTTTTATTAAAAGGTCGACGTCCTGCCCAAGCAGAGCAAGCTCAAAGATAATTTAATGAGTGAACGCCAAAGCGTAACAAGTAATTTTATTTAAAGCTATTTAAGGTTAATGCAGGTCTGCTAGAAGCGCAAACGTGCTTAATTATAGAAAGTTAAATTTAAACACAAAAATCGAAAAGAAAAGATGCAGCTGCAAAACAAAAAACAACGAACAAAAAGATCTCATTTCATCAGTTTCAAATTTTTGTCTGTGAACTAAGAGAGGCCAACTGAAGAAAACTTTTTCTTCCACAAAGCCGCCATCAGAAATGCGGAAAATATTCAACAGGAAATTTCATTGAACAAACAAAATTGGCTGTTCGTCTTTGTTGGTTGATCTGTCCCCCTTTCACGCTCTTAAAGATGCTTAACTACTGTATCTGTGATGCGAGTTTCACAAGTGCACAAGTATTAAGAATATTTTAATCGCGGGTGCTATTGGGATGGAAATATTTCTTTATGGTCCACATCTGAAAGATTTCTATACAGACAATATCGAATCCCGTCATTTATGACGAGTCGTGTACACAATTATGTATACTGAGTGTTTCAGAACACGAGGTACAAAATTGCATATCAAGTAGAAAATGGCCAAATAAACACTTTTTGTCCTATGAAATTTTCCCCCAAAAAATCGGGGTTGGGAGGTATTAGGTGTTAATTGTTTTTAAGGTTGAAATTTAATGGCACAATTACTCGCGATATTGATTCTGAATTTACTTTCCAAAAATTTTTTAAAATGTGTTCCACCTACATCTATGCACTCTTCGAATGTTAGCCTTAACGGCTGCCGAATATTAGGAAACACGTCTGGCATTAAGGTATCTCACCTGCAGCCACTGCAATTCTGGCCACAAGATCTTCCTCAGACTCAATGGGTGTAGCATAGACAAGGCTCTTCACGTGTCCCAAAAATTGAAATCGAGTGGAGTCATGTCAGGAGATCTAAGAGGTCATGCAACTAGCACATTTCGCCGGATCAACGTAAATTCAAAATCAATATTGCGAGTAGTTTATTCATTAAATTTCACCCTTAAAAACAATAAACTGCTAATATCTCAATGTCTCTTTCTTCGGAAAATTTTATAGAAGAAAAAGTTTTTATTTGGATATCTTCTAGTTGGTGTGCAATTTTTTGCCTCTTATTCTGAATCTGAAACACCCTGTATATTACTGACAAGTGTTTTCTGAGTAGGTAATGTAGGCATTGTCTACACTGAGAAGCATAGATATGTATCAACAGTTTTTTATTACTTAGTATGCACTAATTCATTGAAATTATAATAGTTAATTCAATGACTATGCTTCAAATCCCCAAAATTATGTATACGGGTAGATAAGGTAGGCCAGATTTGCACACTGCCTTTTCTTCTCTGTACCTACACTATGCAGGGTAACAATGCAGAAAAGGTGTCATATTATTGCTCAACTCTATGTTACATTTCGGCTATATATAATACGCAAAAGTTGTTCTGCTTTCATCGCAGGGTTCTGACGTTTTCGGAGCGTTTTTTTACGAATAAAAGTCACTTATAGCTTCTTTGCGTGTAATATGATACTATCTCTTATTTTCGTCTAACTTTTTACTTTGTATTGGACACTTTGTTATTTTAATTAACGCCCAGGTTCTTCTCATTTTGTGTTTTTTGGAGCAATTTGAAACGTTTCCAGCAAGAGAATTTGTACTATCGCATAAATGCAAAAACCATTGCAGCTGAGATAGTGCATTGTTTTCAGTTACAATGTATGTGACTGTAAGTGAAGTTTTTGCTGGTGTGTGTAATTATTTTCATTGCAGCTCGTTTACATCGTATTTTAATTTTTTTCAAGTGTCTCAATGCCGATATAGATAACCTTAGAACATTTCCAAATCTTCCTTAACAAGAAGTAATTAATTATATAATGCTACAAAACGAATACTATTTCAGTTTTTAAAAATGTATCAAGATAATTATAAAATTCTCCATTTCAGCGTATACTTGCTTAGAAACTGGGGAGTGATACGAAGATAAAAATTAAACATGATGATGATATAGTGAAATACAATATAACTCTGAAAGAACCAAATTACATTCAAGGAATAACTTGAGAAATGAGCAGAAATTTTTATTATTAATACATGTTAACTTGACTTAAAAACACGGAATCCATATCAATTTTGATAACATGACTTGAAAACTAGATGTCTTTGTGCACTAGACCATAGCTTCAGGTTTCGGCAAAGACTACTCATTGGCAATGAATCATAACCTAAAGACTAGAAATGTTTATGATCATTATCAATCAATGCATCATTTTGAGCATACAGAGTTACCACTCTTTATGTGAGTACAATGTATTGCATCAGCTGAAATGTTCTACAAGTAACTTGCAACACATTTAATACTATTTTACAGTTCCTATGTATTAATTGAAGGAAAAATGAACAAAACAGAAATATACAGAATGAATTTGCGATGCTTTCAATTACTAATTCCTGCTTTTAACTACAAAATATACATCAATGCTGGGTACAAAAATTATATTTCGCACTCGTAGGTTTCTCATATATATCTGTGCAAACCCTCAATGACTAGATAACATGACGGTATTAGGTGATAGGAATAAGTACGCTGTTTCATACTTAGAACAAAACAATCAACAAAATCATTACGTATTTTTTAGATTTTTCATCAAAGCATTCTAACTCTGTTTTGGTTTACTTTTAGTTTTAAAGAATTATAAATAATTTTTAGCAAAAATTAGAATCGAAGACATCAAAAAAGAGCGACTCCAACCACGACTCTACCACATCCGAATGAACGACTCCGACTCCGACTCCACCACATTCGGAAAAGCGACTCCGACTCCATCACACTTCAGAGTAGCGACTCCGACTCCGACTCCACCACACTTCAGAGAAGCGACTCCGACTCCGACTCCACCCTAAAACATCCGACTCCGGCGACTCCCGACTCCGACTCCGCAACCCTGGGTATACCATCCTCAAAGCCCGTCAAACAGGCTGGAGAGGATTTGTCTCTTCCATTTCTGTGGGTTCTGACTCTCAAATAGTGTGGAGGAAGGTGAGGAGTCTAAAGTCCACCCCCAGGCCGGTGCCCATCTCACTGTTGGAAAAGGGCGTTCTTCTTATTTCTGAGGTCCAAGTAGCAAACACTCGAGCTTACGAATTTGCAAACAGGGGTATTTCTAATTTACCTGCAGGGCTCTCTAGTGACACCTCTCAAGAAGACAGAAATAACAAGATGTGATACAATCAAAGTATAACTATCTCCAAACTAAAGGGCGCACTAAAAAAATGCGAGCCTCTTCCCCAGGTCCTGATGATATAATTTTGCCACTCTTAACCAACTTACCTGAGCCCCAGCTATTAAAATTACTGAAATTCTTCAACTTTGTCTTCACCCACGGCCTTCCTCGACAATGGGGACACGCTCACATCCTCCCAATCCCTAAACACGGAAAGCCAGCATCATTAGCATCATCATATAGACCAATAGCTCTCACCAGCGTCCTATGCAAAACCATAGAAAGAATTATAGTACATAGACTATTACAATTGCTGGAAGACTCCCATTTTTTTAATAGAAACCAAAGTGGATTTCGCCCCAAGTTCTCAACATCGGACTGTCTCTTCAGATTGGAATCACACATACGCTCAGCTCTTATGCAGGATGACAATAGATATTTCCCAAGCCTTCAATTCCGTTAATCATATCCTTCTTCTGAATAAACTTGTATCTATGGGAATAGGGGGAAATATGTTCCTCTTTGTCAAGGGCTTCCTATCTTATAGACGAATACAGGTCAAAAATGGTAGCTCCCTTTCTTCACCCTTCCCCATAACAAGAGGAGTACCACAGGGGTCAGTTCTAATCCCCACCCTTTTCCTCATTTTCATAAATGATATCTTTGAAAGCTGCTCAGAACAGGTTCAATATTCAATATATGCAGATGACTGTGCACTGTGGGTTGCAAACCATAACATCAATGAGGCTATCAAAATGCTTCAAAAAGCCTTAAGCTCCATAGCAGCATGGGCCAACAAATGGGGGCTTACCCTATCTCCTGCAAAATCAAAAAGCATGATATTTACCACAAAAAGAAAACTCTCCCCTCAAAAATTGAAATTAAATGAAGACCCAATAGAATACGTCTCAGCATACAAATTCCTGGGCATGACACTGGACAGCAAACTTTCCTTCAAAAATCACATCAAGGACTTGCAAAATTGCTGTAAGAAGGACTTACGCCTCCTCCAAATAGTAGCAGCAAACAAATGGGGCGCAGACTTCCTCACTCTCTGTAATATAGCGAGTAGTGTAAGTTCTAGTTAGAGAGACCAAAAGTTGGCAACGCTCGATAGGGCAACACTCGCTAGTCAGTCTGCTATTGGCCTCGGGTTCAACAACAAGTACATGTTGACCGAGTGTGTATATAATTACCTACTGTGGTTGGTATCTAACTTCTTAAGTTCTAAACTAATGTACTAATTATATTCTACTCTATTCTATACATTTCCCGTCTATCTCCGCTCTACTCTTGCTAGCCACAGTACTGCAAATTGAGTATTAAGTTAAGGTATCCAAGAGGTGAGTGAACTATTTACCTAAATTGCTGTGTCATAGCATTGTCTATTTTGTTCAGTACTATAACTATGTTGTGTCTATGTGGAACCTATGCTGTGCTCTAGTGTAGGGCTATCCACTCTATAATACTGGCGACGAGGATGAGATTTTTTGTAGATTTTTTTTTGTAGAACTATTGGGAGAGGCTAGACTAATGAAGGAACTCAGAATTTATATTATTATTCAGTGACTAGAGATTGATGCTGTAAATTTCTGATTTTTTTTAACAAGGTGTATTATTACAGTCTCTTGAATTGGCTACTCTTGCAACTGATATTGTTGCTACTACTATTTCAGGTAGTTATCTGACAATTAGCTGTAAAGTTGGGTAAAAATGCCAATGCTAGGCTCAGTGGGAGAATTCAATCCTTTAGAGGAAGAATTCCCAGAATATGAAGTCAGGCTAAACTGCTTCCTGAGTATTAATAAAGTGGAAGATTCAAATAAAGCTAAAACATTTATTGCTCTGGTGGGTCCTAAAATTGTTAGGTTAGCAAAGGACCTACTCTCACCTAAAAGACTTTTAGATGCTACCTATGAGGAGATCATGGAAGCGTTAAGACGGCATTTTAAGCCGACACGCAACCAGATCTTTGAAAGGTTTAGGTTCCATAAGCGGAACCAGAAACAAGGGGAGAGCATTGCTGATTTTGTGGCTAGCTTAAAGGCCCTTTCAGACACCTGTAATTTCAAACAGGAAGTTCTGGAAGAAACACTGCTAGATAGGTTCATACTGGGTGTGGCCAGTAATGATGTTCAAAATTGTTTGCTTAATGAAGCTGACCTCACATGGAAAAAAGCCGTGGATCTGGCAACTGCCAAAGAAACTCAACTGAGGGAGACGGTTGTGTTAAGGCAACCTAATTCCATACTAAATGTGGGCCAGCATAGAGTAAAGCAAACTGCTATTAAGCCTCAGGGCAAAACTCAGGCTCAAGCTAGCCCCAAATCAGCATGCAGCGGCTGTGGTAATCTGCACTGGCGTAGAGATTGCCCCTATAAAGACAGTGTTTGTCATGGTTGTGGCCAAAAAGGCCATCTTAAGAAATGTTGCTTTAAATTGAAAAATCAAAATTCTGCTAAAGGCAACAAAAATAATTTTGTGCATGCTATGCATGAGAAAAGGGGGAGGGAACACCACCCTAACCCTAATAGAACTAACAATGCAACCTGTGCAGACTATCCAGTTGCTAATCTAGGCTGTTATGGCGAGATTTTCTCAATAGCCGAGGAAATGAAACCCCCAATCAAAATAAAATTGTTACTAAATGGTGTGCCATTAGAGATGGAGGTAGATACAGGTGCTGCCAGGTCTATCCTTTCAATGGCCATCTACTCTAAAATACCAGCTAAGTCAAGACCTGAGCTGAGACCTTCTGATGTTAAGCTTAGGACTTATGGGGGAACCCCCCTAGTGATTTGTGGGGAGATTAGGGCTAACATCCAGCGTGAATCTGGTAATATGGTTCCTCAACTAGCAACTATTGTGATTGTAGACAGGGAGGGGCCAGCTTTGCTGGGTAGGGACCTGATTGATTCCCTGGGGCTAACTATAGTATCAAATAATGTCAACAAATTGACTACCTGCCCTGAAGAGTTAGCAAATAAGTTCCCCAACCTTTTTCAACCAGGTCTAGGTTGCTTTAAGGGAAGGAATTTCAATATAGAAGTGGATCCAGCCGTACCACCAAAGTTTTGTAAGGCCAGGAACGTGCCTTACACACTGAGACCAAAGGTGGAGGCAGAACTTGATAGACTGGTGCAGGAAGGTATCCTCACCCCTGTACAATACTCGAGATGGGCAGCGGCTATCGTCCCTGTGCTCAAGGCGGATCAAAGCATCCGAATCTGAGGCGACTACAAATTAACTGTCAACAGAGCCACTAGGCTTGACACCTACCCTATACCCAGAGTGGAAGATCTATTTAGCGGGTTAGCAGGAGGAGTTATATACTCCAAGCTAGATATGTCTCAGGCATACGCTCAACTACCCTTGGATGAAGACTCCAAGGAACTCACGGTAATAAACACCCACAGAGGTTTATTTGCCTACAACCGTCTCAGCTTTGGAATTGCGTCCGCACCTGGAATCTTTCAGCGTGCCATGGAAGGACTATTGCAGGGCCTCCCAGGAGTGTTCTGCTACCTGGATGACGTCCTGGTGAGTGCCACTAATGAGCAAGAGCACAACAAGCGTCTCTATCAAGTCTTATCTAAACTACAGGAGGCAGGGCTAAAACTGAAAATGGATAAATGCCAAATTGGAGTGCCACAGGTATCCTACCTTGGATACCAAATTGACAAGGATGGATTGCACCCCACTGCAGAGAAGGTAGCAGCAATCCAGAATGCACCAGCTCCTACTAATGTAACTCAACTGAGAGCCTACCTTGGGCTGCTAAATTTCTATAGGAAATTTCTAAAATCATCTGCAACTATGCTGGAGCCCCTAAATACCTTACTGAGAGACAAAACCCCTTGGAAATGGGATGCAAGTCAGGAGAGAGCCTTCCAGAAATCTAAACAAGCCCTCCTGGACTCTCAGACTCTAGTCACTTTGACCCTCAGAAACCCATAGTGGTAGTGGCTGACAGTAGTGCGTATGGTGTGGGAGCGGTGCTGTGTCACCTTATTGATGGGATTGAACGCCCCGCCTATTTTGCCTCCCGAACTCTAACAGCAACAGAACGCAACTACTCTCAAACTGAGAAAGAAGCCCTAGCTATGGTGTTCGCACTTCGAAAATTTCATTGCTACATGTGGGGACAGGATTTCACTGTGGTTACGGACCACAAACCTTTGTTAGGACTATTTGATCCGGGTAGAAGCATTCCTCCGATGGCATCCGGGCGCATTCAAAGGTGGGCTTTACTACTGCAGTCCTACAAGTTCACCTTGCCTCACCGGTCCGGCGTGCTGTTGGGCACGGCTGATGCTCTCAGTCGTCTACCTTTGACAACTCCCAAGGAAGCCACACCTATTCCTGCGGAATGGACGTCCTTAGTGAATTTCCTCGAGTCAGCTCCAGTCACCAGCACCCACATCCGCGACGGCACCCTAAGGGACCCAGTACTTTCAAAGGTGTACAAATACTGCCAAGTAGGCTGGCCTTCGACGGTAATTGGTGACCCTGATCTCGCTCCGTATACTAGGAGGCGAGACGAATTGTCCACACAAAATGGCTGTGTGCTCTGGGGAGCAAGAATTATTGTACCCCAAGCTCTCAGACAAGCCATTGTGGACGAACTTCACTCTGGCCATGCTGGATCATCCAGGATGAAGGAGTTAGCTCGCAGCTATGTATGGTGGCCGCTGCTGGACAAAGATCTAGAAGAAACGACTAAGTCATGCAGCGAGTGCCTGAGCACTCGAGCTGCACCAACGAAAGCTGAACTCCATCCGTGGGAATGGCCTGCGAAGCCTTGGCATCGCATACACATTGACTACGCGGGCCCAATGGATGGAAAATACTATCTAGTGATCGTGGATGCACACTCTAAGTGGGTTGAAATTTTTCCCACATCTACTACAACCTCTAGCGAAACGATCTCGTGCCTGAAACACACTTTTGCGACATTTGGATTTCCAGTAACAATTGTTTCTGACAATGCAACGTGTTTCACATCGGCTGAATTCCAAGAATTTGTGAAGGCATGTGGTATGCGACATATTACGAGCGCACCATACCACCCTTCAACTAATGCTCGCGATAGCCGTGTGCTATAGGTTCTGCCGCCGTGCGGCCGGGACCCGGGTTCGAAACTCGGCGCAGGCAGTGGCGATTTTCTCTGTTGGGTATAGGAGAAAAATTCCAAGCACAATACCCCACTCTACCCAGGTGTCTGAAATGGGTACCGGTCTTGACCGGGGGAAAGCGTCATGGCGTCCTGGCGTTAGTTATAAGGCATTTGAAAATCCAATGTACAAGGTGATATGTATCAGGCTTGATTGGAAATAAAGCATCCGTAGATGCCTTCATTATTATTATTATTATTATTAATGGACTGGCAGAGCGCATGGTACAAACTTTCAAGAAGAATATACGAAAGTCAACGGAACCCCTACGCCTAGCACTAGACAGGTTTCTGTTCAACTATCGGCTGACACCCCACACGACAACAGGTGTTACGCCCGCCGAACTGATGTTAGGCAGGAAAGTTCGCTCTCGTCTTGATCTGCTTTGGCCGTCAGAGGCAATCGCGTCCAAAGTTGCTCAACGCCTGGACGCTCAGAAAAGATACCACCCAGGGTCTCGCGCGGTTGACATTCCGCCGGAGTCACCTGTGATGGTCCGTCAATACACGCCGGGTTCCCCAAAATGGACCCCTGCTACCACCATTGAGAAAACAGGCCCAGTATCCTACAAGAGCCAACTGAAGGGGGGAGAGGTCGTTGGTCGACACCAGGACCAAGTTATTACCTGCTCGAACACCATCCCTGAACCCTTGGAACAACCTACGGAGGAAACCGTTGTGTTTCCACAACCTGCTCAAAATTCATACCCACCACCTCCGACCAATGAACCTGACTCCGAAACACCTGAGTACCCGATTCCCACCCAGGAGGCTAGGATGAACGAGCCTCCAAGTGCTAGCATCTCACGCAGGTCTACCCGGGCTCGGAAGCCTGTGGTGAGAATGGACCTTTAGGATTGACTATATTGAATAAGGGGACTGGGGATACAGGGAGGGGTTTCTAATTAAGGAGGGAGGGGTGTAATATAGCGAGTAGTGTAAGTTCCAGTTAGAGAGACCAAAAGTTGGCAACGCTCGATAGGGCAACACTCGCTAGTCAGTCTGCTATTGGCCTCGGGTTCAACAACAAGTACATGTTGACCGAGTGTGTATATAATTACCTACTGTGGTTGGTATCTAACTTCTTAAGTTCTAAACTAATGTACTAATTATATTCTACTCTATTCTATACATTTCCCGTCTATCTCCGCTCTACTCTTGCTAGCCACAGTACTGCAAATTGAGTATTAAGTTAAGGTATCCAAGAGGTGAGTGAACTATTTACCTAAATTGCTGTGTCATAGCATTGTCTATTTTGTTCAGTGCTATAACTATGTTGTGTCTATGTGGAACCTATGCTGTGCTCTAGTGTAGGGCTATCCACTCTATAATACTCTCAGATCCTTATACTCTTCTCTCATACTCAGCAAGTTAGATTATGGCTCTTTTCTCTTGCATTCGGTGGCAGACTCCACCCTTAAAATCCTTGATCGCATCCAATACGCCGGAGCAAGAATAATGCTGGGGGCCCTGAGATGCACCCCGGTTCTTCTGCTGGAAGCAGAAGCAGACCTGCTCCCCCTGAGGTTTCGTAGGCAGTTGCTGCTAGCAAAATATGGCACCCGGGTTCTTACCAACAACAACCATCCGGTCCGAGAGGAAATCTGTACTTACTATCCTTTTAACTTTCACTCCATCCAATGCCGGCCACTTCCAATAACAGCAATCTTGCACAGGCAATTCCAAGAAATTGGAATAAAGATCTCAGACATTCCAATCATAAACAGAAGCAATCTCTTCTGCTTTCCTCCAGCGGAAGTTCATGACTCTCTGCAAAAACACTCAAAGCTCTCCATACCAGACGACTCGTGGAGGCAGCTGTATTCGGAACTTCGCGCAAGGCACAATTCGCGCACAGCAGTCTTCTGTGATGGGTCCAAAGCGGGAGACCTGAGTGATGCAGCAGCCTGGTGTGACCCCAATAGTCTTCTAGCCCACATTCCAAGCAATTCTTCTGTATTAACAACAGAACTTTATGCAATATATGCTGCAATCTCTTTCTTCTCCAAACATAAAGGACAATACATTATCTTCACTGACTCTCTAAGCTCCATCCATGCTCTGCAAAATCTACACAGCTCCTCCCACTTTCTTGCTCTGCTCATATCAAACTCACTCTTAAAACATCCAAACAAATTCATCATAGAATGGGTCCCATCACATGTGGGCATAAGAGGAAATGAAAAGGCCGATGAGTTAGCCAAAGCAGCAGTCAAAATTACTCATATCACCCCAGTAGGTATGTCCGCCAAAGAAAGTAGAAGCCTTCTTCTCAATCACTACCAATCTAAACGGCAGTCTGAGGACTGCCTCTGCAGCAAGCAGCTGGTCGCACAAACCAAAATTAGGGACTGCAGCTTACCTATCCCTGCCACGGCGGGAGCAAGTGATCCTTTCGCGTCTCCATCTGGGTGTATGCCGACTGACACACCAACACCTGTTCAACCGAACTACGCCAGCGGTGTGCTCTACATGCTGAGAAAAATGGACAATAAGCCACTTGCTACTGAAGTGTCCGAAACTCGATACTGCCGCAGATACTGGGATATCCGACGGGTACGATACAGTGTGCACGTGCGTCTAATTCTCCGATGAAAATTGTGGCGAATTAAAGTGAAGTTGCTGAAAAACTGGTATAGTTTGTATATCCACGTGAGTACAGTGTGTGACTTTGTATGGAGTGCTCGTGAGAGTAGTTTTTTTTGTTGCGTGAGAGTTGAGACTGAGCATTGGACTTTGGTGTGGTGACTTACAATTTTTGACTGAGGTGTTTTGACTGGTAAGCTTTCTTTGCATATAAAGAGTATAGTGTGTGACACTGTAGTGAGTGACTGTGAGAGTAGTAGGAAACGTTTTTATTTCTTTTGGTTTGATAACTTGATTTTCAGTAGATTTGGTGAGTGAAGACTTCTTCTGCCTGTGAAATTTGTACTGAGAGAGAAGTCTGTGTTTGAGGATGGCTAGAAATAGGACTGGTCGTAGGAAGGGAGGTGCAAGTGGAATGGATGAGGAGATTGAGTGCATGACTTGTAAAGAGTGGATAGATATAGATGCATGCAAAGGTTTGAGAGAAATGAGTCAGAGAAAGTTGAGTGAGCTTGTGTTTACGTGCTGGAAATGTTTGAATGATGAGAGTAAGAAGTTGAAAGAGGAGGTTGAGAGATTGACAATTTTGATGGTTGCTTTAGAGGCTGACTTGAAGGATGAAAGGAAGCTGAACGAAGGAAAGAATGAGAATGGGGCAAATGCAGTGAATGAAGAGGTAAATGGTGGTGCAAGGAGTGCAAATGAAGTGGATGATAAGGCAAATGATGGTGCAAGGAGTGTGAATGAAGCAAATGATGGTGCAAATGTGACAGATGAGAGTAGAAGGATGAATGAGCATGATGAAAGAGGTAAAAATGGAAAGAGAGTGAATGAGCCACCTGTTGTGGTGCCACATGAGGTGCAGGAGCCTGTAGTGGAAGCGAATGAAAGGAAGATGAATGGAAAGAATGATCTGAGTGAAAGAAGTGAGCGAAAGAGTAGCATGAAAGGGAGAGTAAGACCTATGATTAGAATATGTGGAGATAGCATGGTGAAGAATGTTGATAGGTTCGTATGTATGAGTGACAGTAGTGGATGTATGAGCATGAGAGGGAAAGGAGTGGAGGAGATTTGTAGGCATGCTGAGAGAGTGATAGATGGAATGGATGAAGGAATGGTTGTACTGCAAGGAGGTGGCAATGGGTTGCTTGAATGTGGGAGAGAACGTACGGTGAATGCAATTATGAAAGTTGTTGATAGGGCGCGGAAGAAGAATGTTAGAGTGGCGGTGACTAGCCTCCTAAGAAGGCCTGCGTGTGACGAGGAGTATGAAAGGATGCGAAAGGAGGTGAATAGAGAGTTGCATGAAAGGATTATGAGTATGAGAGCTGAGAGTGTGAGAAAGCGTGAGCTGGGTTCCAGCTTCCTTGACATGGATAGCGTGATCCAGGATGGGTGTTTTCTTGGAGATGGAGTCCATCTTACAAAAGGTGAGATGAAACTCTCCAAGAAATATATCCGGTGGATCAGGGCTACTCATGTCATAATGGAAGCTGGAACTGGATGAATGAAAATCCGTCAGAGCAAAAGTGAGGAACGTCTGGAATTGTCCAATTGTGTTGTAAGGTTTGGAAGTATAAATGTGCGTGGATGGAATGCAGGAAAGTTAGATGACCTTGTAGTAGAATTTGAGAATGGAAAATTGGATTGTGTTGGTGTAGTAGAGACCCAAATGCGTGATAGAGCCAGTTTAACATGTAGGGAGAATAAGTATCATATGATAGGAAAAGGGCGTGTAAATTGGCAAAAAAGAGGTGGTGGAGTTGGTTTGATTGTAAAGAATGCTCTAAATTGGAAATTAGAGGAACTTCCTGTTGGAAATGAACCTGAAAGTGAAGATTTGTTAGCAATTAAGTGTGAAAGAATGCATGCCAGAGAATGTATTGTTGTGATTGTATGTTATATGACAACTGATGGGATTTTAGCTCATGAAGAGAATGTAAAAAAGTATGAAATATTAACAAGGATTGTACGAGAACACTGCAGGTGCCCTTTGATTGTGATGGGTGACATGAATGGCCATGTTGGTATACTTGGTGAGCCGGTGAATGCAAATGGACAAAAATTGATAGATTTTTGTGATGAGAATGAACTTGAAAACCTGAATGTCACAATAGGAAATGGCTTGCATACATGGCAAAGCAGGGAATGGAAAACTGCAATTGACTATATGATTGTGAATAGTAGAGCAAGAGAGTGTGTCAATGAAATGTTTGTAGATGAAGATGATTTTGATATTGATAGTGACCATAAAATGCTTGTGCTTGAATTTAACTGGGGTAGAAAGGAGTCAATGCAAAAGGTCAGTAGTGTGAAAGAAAGTTGGCAGATAAAAAAGGCAAACTGGGAAGAATTTAAGAATGAATTGAGTAGGTATAACTGGAACAGGTGTGGAAATGTAAATGACCTAAATGGTGAGATTGCAAGAACCTTGTATGATGTGGCAGAGCAAAAGATTGGTAGAATAAAATGTAAGAAAGGGACAGGGAATGCCAGGGGGTTTACAAGTGAGATAAAGGAAGAACGAATGAGAAGAAAGACTTTAAATAAGAAACAACGCAGTTTAAGGAAAATGTATGAAAGAAACAGAATTACTGAGGATGAATGGCAGAGTGCATGGAATGAGTACAAGGACCAGCAGAAGAAAGTAAGGAGAATGATTAATGGGGCTAGAGTTAAAGAGGAGAAACACCAAGTTGAAAATCTAAGAAAAAAAGGTCCGGATGGAATAAAAGATTGGTATAAGTTTATACAAGGTAATGATAGAAGTAGTGAAATTCAAGTTGATGAATTAGTAGTTAATGGTTGCAGTGTGCAAGATAGGATGCAACTGGTAAAAGCAGTTGAAGAATACTGGGAGGACATTGGTGGAATGAATGAGCAGGTAACAGATAATGCACCCATAAATTTTCTGATTGATGAACGTGAACTGCAAATGGAAGACGAAATCACTTGTGAAGAGATTGTAAGTTTTTTGAAGAAAGTGAAAAATGGAAAGGCATGTGGCCCTGATAAGATCCCATATGAGTTCTATAAATTTGGAGGAGAGAATGTGGTCAGTATGTTGAAATGTTTATTTGATGAGATATGGAAGAGTGAAAGAGTACCGGATGACTGGAACAAGTGTAATGTAGTTCTGTTGCATAAGGGTGGACATAAGAGTATGAAAGAACTTAAAATTTACAGACCAATTGCCACTGGGTGACACTGTATGTAAGATATTTTGTGGTATTTTGAATGAGAGAATGAAAAATTTAGTTGAGGAATTAGGAGTCCTAGGTGAAGAACAGAATGGTTTTAGGCAGGATAGACGTGGGGAAGATAATCTGTTTGTAGTGAGTGAAATAATTGAGCGAATGAGGAAGGATGATAAGAAGGTGTATTTTAGCATTCCTGGATATTGAAAAAGCGTATGACAGAGTGGATCGGGTTAGGCTCTTTGAAGTTCTGAGAAAAGTTGGGTTTAGCAGAAAAATAGTAAAAATTGTACAAAGTCTGTATGAGAACACAAGCGCTATATACAGGTTAGGAAATTTGGAAACGGGGCAAGTGAGGAGTGTTAGAGGAGTGAGACAGGGCTGTACTCTGTCTCCCCTGTTGTTTGGATTGTACACAGAAGAATTAGCAGTTCGACTGAGAAGGAGTGGCTTAGGACTGAAAGTTGGTAATGAGAGACTGAGCTGTCTATTGTATGCTGATGATGTGGTTGTGGTTAGTGGATGTGGACATGAACTGCAAAGGATGCTTGACATTGTGAACGGATATAGTACAGATTTCAAGATGAACTTTGGTGCCGACAAAAGTAAGGTTATGGTTATAAATAGTGATGAGACTGATAGAGACAGACTGTGGAATATTGGAAAAGTTAGAACAGGTAGAACAAAACAATACAAATACCTAGGTTGTATGATAAGTTAAGATGGATGCACTAGAACTAAGGGTGTGAAAGTGGCAAAAGCTATGCAGTGGAGTGGACGGTTAAGTAGTGTGGCCAGATACAGAGCAAACAAGTATGAATGTGTGAGAGGAATGTGGAAGTATGTTGCTGTACCTAGTGTCATGTATGGTATGAGTGCTCTTGCCTGGAATGGAAGTGATCTTGAAAAGCTGGATGTAATACAAAATAAGGTAGAACGGTTAGCATTGGGTGCTCCGAAAGAGACAGCTACAGAAGCCATTAGAGGTGACCTTGGGTGGAGCCTATTTTCAGAAAGAATGATGAAAACAGTGCTGAATTATAAGGTGAAAATTGAAAGAATGCAGAATAGCAGATAGGTAAAGCGAATTTTTGAATGGAATCTGAGTGTAAGCTATTGGGAGAAAGTGTGTTGGGGGCTTGCAAGGAAACTTAGTATGCAAAAGGTTATTCTTGTTAGAATTGGGAGACCTGTAGATGACTGGAGTTTAATAAATGCTGGAGGTGTAGGGCCTGAATGGGACTGCAAGAGGTGGAAGAAAGAGATTGAGAGGCAAACAAAAGAGTATGGATTGAATAAGTGGAAGCTTAGCATGATGCGGAAGCCTTCACTTGGGTATATGAAAAAAGAAGCACCTAAGTTTGAGATGTTCTATGATGGTAGTTTTGGAAGTCAACTCTTGTTTGCTGTGAGATGTAAGTCATTGAGTGTGAACAGACGTACATGGAGGTGGAATGAGAATAATAACAGATTATGTCGGCAGTGTATTAGTGGAGTGGAGGAAACAATTGAGCATTTTGTGCTGGAATGTAGTAAGTATGAGCAAGAGAGAGAAAGTTTTATGAATGTGGTGCTTGAGCAGTATGGAGAGAATAAGTGGTATGCCAGATGTGCTGAAGATGATTGCGGTATGAGCTGTCTTGCTGGATTGGATCAGGAATGCAATTTGAGTATCATTGAAGCTATGAAATTGTTTCTTGTGCGTGCCTGGAGTAAGAGACAGTGACTGGAATGAGCCAGTCAGGTGGAATGGTCAGTAATGACCCAATATGCCTGGGGATGGTGTTTTGACGCACTGGCTGTCCCAGTGACGCCATCCAATGGCAGCTTGTGACAAGGATTGGTAAATCCTGAGTAGTTTAGTGGACAAGTCTGGTACCAGGCGCTGAACTCTTTGTGTGATAACTGTGGAGGGAATTGTAGGCCGTTACAAAGGCCCCGACGCTGTCGGCCCTCAACTTCAAGTTCAAGATCTTTGATTCAAGCGTGTTCGGACAGTGCGGGTGAAGTGAGGATGTTGTGGCGCTAGAACGTGGTGGCTTGTCAGACGTAACTTTCTGAGAAATTTACCTGTTATTGGCAAGTGATTCAATTAAAAACCTGTCTGTCAGTGGAAAATTGATCCAAATCAAACAGTTTTACCTCCTTTCTTGGTAAACCGCTACTGGGGCCTTAGGCCCCCAGTAAACCCAAATTAGTACTTCTGTTTTGCCGTAAGTTTGATAATACTGATATTTTGTAAAGGATATTTTCTTACGAATAGCAAAAAACAACAAAAATCAATAAACAACAATTCATCAATATTTTTGTGAGTAAAGTAGTACTCAGAAACAAATCACCACCAAGCAATAGATACTATTAAGGGGAAACTCTTAATAGTTATCAAAAGACTTGATAATTCAATGCCTCCTAAAAGCAAGCTTCCGGATGATCCTGGGGGAGGTGAAAATAGTGTCAAGGGAAAATTTACCCACACTTACACAGTTACACTCAACCTATCTCAGAGTCGGAGAAAAAAGAGTTCAACAAGGCCAGGAAACCCAACAAAAATAACCCTATGACCACCTCAACTCCAAAGAGTAAATCACAGCCAGCTACAAGACCAGAAACCCAAACAGCAAATCCTAACAATGGGAGCCCAAAACAAAAGAGTAAAGGATCCTGTAACAACACATCCAAAAGAACACTGGAAAGTAGCCAAGAGTTTTTGGACTTGCAGAGCAAAAAAAAGAGAGAAACTCATAATGTCTCGGACTCAGAAATGTCCCAGCGCATTCTATCATTCCGCAGTGAGTCAGAACTATCAGGAGTCCTTTCCAGCAATGTATCACTATCTGAATCAACTTTAGTAATCCCAAATAATCAAGAAGAGCTAAATCAAAACCTTAACTACACTGCAGGAAGGAAATCTGCTAAAATAGATCTTAATTTATCAGAAAATGCAGACAAAATTCCAAATACAGTTAGGCATGTACTAATAAGTGCACAAAATGATAGCCAGAACTTGACAAAACTGAATCCATTTAAAGTACAAGCTACAATAAATCAAATTTGTGGGGAAGTAGAAAAAGTGGAGTATAAAAAATCAAGCAACCTCATTATAAAAGCTAAAACAGAAAGCCAAGTAGAAACATTAATGAACCTAAACGAGTTTGGTGAAATACCAGTTAAGACTTAAATAGTATGGGGGGCTTATACCTCCTATGGAAAGATTTATGCCCCAGAATTTTTGTCAGACTCATTGGAAGATTTGTTGCAACAACTTGCCTCTTCTGGTGTTGTCGGTATACGTAAGATGTACATGGACCCAAAGCGTGCCAATTCACTCTTGTTTGTACTCACCTTCCTTGGGACTTGCCCAACAGAGCTGAAAGCAGGCTATTCAAATTACAAAGTGGATCCTTACTACAACAATCCCATTTGATGTACCAAATGCTGGCGATGGGTGCATACTACCTCAGTCTGCCAAAACCGGAAAGTCTGCAAAAATTGCTCATCTCGAGAACATGATGAAAAAGACTGCACCGCTGAAAATCCAGTATGTACAAACTGCAAAGGAAACCACACATCTGTCTCAAAAGAATGTCCTATTTATGTACAAGAGCACAATGTCAGTAAACTCCAAGCAAGTCAAAATATCTCATTTGTAGATGCAAGGAAAATAATTCAAAACCAAACCCAAGTCCACCAGCAGCAAGATACTCCTCCAATTTTAGAATCAAGACACTCCTTCCCCCCACTTGTACCATCAGGAACCCAAACAGAATCTCAAAATTTGATACCAAAAACATATGCAAATGTAATCAATTCAGAAAACTTGCATCATAGTTGTGGCATATCAATACAGAATCCTGGCACCCTTATGAATGCTCATAAAGGCCAGAATTGCAACAGTCTACACAAAAAAAATCCAAGGAAAACAAAACTATAGAATTTAGTCAACTTGTGAACCATAATACACCAACCTTACAGAACACAGAAGAAACTTGCAACATAATGGCTACTAATAGTGACATAGCAAATTCTCAGTTTAATAAAAGGAACCACCCTGCCTCTAAAAACCAGCAAAGCAATAAAAGTATCTTAGAAAAGGAAATTGAAATATCTCTCAAAACTATAATATCTAAGCTTCTCCCAACAATTGTCAAAATGCTAATCTCCAATTCAATCACTGAGCGTATTGAACTACTAACAGAACTTGGTAACATCCTGAATGCAGAAGACCTTGTAATGGAAGTGCTAACTAAACTAAATGTCACCTCTTTAATAAGCCCATAATGAACCTATCATTATTGCAATGGAATGTGAGAGGTTATTTCTCTAAACTTCCCTTCCTACAGCTACTTATTAATCAATATAAACCAAAAATTATTTGCCTACAAGAAACCCACCTACAAAATCACAATCAAACTAAACTAAATAACTATGTTTCATCCTACAGGAAAGATAGAGATAATAGAGGAGGTGGGATAATGACTTATGTACATAATACTATACCTTGTATACCCATCCAAAACAACATTCCTTTAGAAGTTGTAGCATGTAGAGTGTATATTAATAAGAAACCAGTCGATATTATCAATATGTATTTGTCACCAACACTTGATAATGATATAATAGGTCATAATCTACTAGAGATAAGCAACTTGAATAGGGGATCTAGCATAATTCTGATGGATTCGAATGCCCACAGCTATTCATGGGGCTCAGACTTTATAGATAGAAGAGGCAGAATTATAGAGAACTGGATTACCAACATAAATCTGATTGTGTTAAACAACACTGTCCCTACTTTTTTATCCTCAAATGGAAACTACACTCATATTGACTTGACACTAGTAACAGAAGATTTGCACTCCCTCCTAACATGGGAAACTCATCCAGACACCATGATGTCAGACCACTTTCCAGTGTACATGGGCTCAAATATGCATTTAAGAGGGCTCGAGCTATTTTTAGAAAGGCGGTGCTCGAAGAAAAAACGGAAAGTTGGAGAAGTTATGTAGCCAGTCTAAACAATAGAAGCTCATCAACAGAGGTATGGAGAAAAATTAGAGCAATAAATGGGAAACAAAACAGAAGTTGAATAACATTGAAAATCCGAAATGAGGTGGTCACATGCCCTAAAGATGTGGCTGATATTCTAGTAGAACAGTATAAATCCTATAGCACAAGTGAGACTCATGATCCTCTATTTTTTGAACACAAGGTTATCAGTGAAAATTTGCCTATACATTTCACTCCTGCTCCTCATCATCAATATAACCGACCAATTACCTATGCTGAACTTGAAAGAGCACTGAACAGCTCCAAGGCCAAAACACCAGGCCCTGATACGATCCCTATAGACTTCATAAAAAATATGGATGAAAGTCAAAAAAATACAGTTTTACAGCTATTTAACATAGTATGGAACTCAGAAATTCTCATGCCTTGGAAAGAGGCAGTAATTTGTCCAGTTTTGAAACCTGGCAAAGATCTTACAGACCCAAAGTCATATAGGCCAGTTGCCCTCACAAATACATTATGCAAAATATTTGAAAAAATCATTAATTGGAAACTTCTCATTTATTTGGAGAGTAATAATTTAATTGATAAAAACCAAAGTGGCTTCAGAGCCAGTCACTCTACTCTAGACGGATTGTCACGCCTAAAAAATTCAATTCGTAAAGCCCTCATGCTCCAGGACTATTGCATTGTCATATTTATTGATATAACGCGCACTTTCGATACGGTATGGCATCATGGGCTGCTAAAAAAGTTGGAAATTATTGGTCTTCAGGGAAATCTGCCTAAAACGATTGCATCCTTTATAAAAAATCGCAACATCAGGGTGAGGACAAATAATGTCTTATCTAGAGTATGCACATTAAATACTGGTGTTCCTCAAGGATCAGTCATTAGCCCTACTCTATTTAACATTATGATTAATGATATATTTCAGGATTTTCCTCCGGTGCTAGAAACATCTCTTTATGCAGATGATAGAGCATTCTGGATAACTCATACAAATTTAGCTCAGGCTCTCAGTATCTTGCAGGAAGCTCTGGACATTCTTCTAAGTTGGTCGCAGTGCTGGGGCTTTCAAATATCTGCTGAATAAACCAAGTGCATGGTGTTTACTCATAAACATACAAAACCTTCCTTCCAACTAAAATACAACAACACAAACATAGAATTTGTAAAGAAGTTCAAATACCTATTACTCAACCTCGACTCACAACTGAGATGGGGTCCGCACATCAAGGAAGTCACACAAAAGTGCCAAAAAGACCTGAGGCTTCTGCGCATTTTATCCAATCTGAAATGGTCAGCAGAATACAAAATACTAAAAATTATCTACCATACCATTATATTGCCAAAACTTGAATATGGAAGTTTTCTGTTTGACACTGCCTGTGAAACCCACCTGTTGTCCTTGGACAGAGTCCAGTATGCTGCTGCACGCTTGATGTTGGGTGCATTGAGATGCACAAAAGTTAGTAATGTGGAAGCAGAAGCAAATTTACTACCACTTAAATATGCAAGGAAAATCCAATTGTGTCAATATGCATTGAGGATACTTAGTGTTCCTAACCATCCAGTTTGAGCAATATGTTTAGACTATTACCCATACCAGCTATTCCAAAACAGTAAAAAACCTCTCCCAGTCACTGGTCGCATATATAACCTCTTTCAAGAGATACAAGTTAAAATGGGAGACATAGGCCTCATCCCAAACAAATATAAATACCAAACTATCAGTGGAAATTGTCAAGTCAGTATGGGGTGCTATCAAAAAAAAATTGCATATCAGAAAGCAACTGGAAACAGCTTTACAACCAACTGGATAAAGAATACAAAGATAGTACGGCATTGTTCACTGACGGGTCAGTTCAAGGTCCTAAAGCTGGAGCAGGAGTTTGGTCCCAACAAGTTAATATGCTGGCTAGAATCCCAGATAGGTCTACAATTCTCACAGCAGAGCTTACTGTAATTTACTATGCATTGAAATTTGCCGAAACCCAAATAGAAGACTTCATTTTGTACACAGACTCACTCAGTGCTATTCAGGTTATAAATCAACTTCATCCATCTAAACACCATCTAGTTGCCAAAATTAAACATTTGATTCAACACCTTCCTCCTAGAAAACTAATCATAGAATGGATCCCAAGCCATGTAGGAATAATGGGAAATGACAAGGCAGATCAGTTGGCATGAACAGCTTGTCTTCTTAATACCAATAGTTCTAATCTAATTTAATACACAGATCTGGGAGTGTACATACACTTGCACTGTAAAGAACAATGGCAAAAAGAATGGGATAGGGAACAATCCCTGTATCACAAAATTAAACCTATATTAACCCGCGCACGGTCGCGCATCCCTCAGAAAAGTAGTCAATTTACCCGCGTTACTCTGCCGTTCCCTGTTCACTTACCGTAATAGGCAGAGATGTAAAAATATGAAGTAATGAGTAAAAAATGTTGCTTTACACTTTGATGTTGTCAGATTTTTGATAACTTGAACCGTTTCTTTGTAATATGGAGTCAAACTCCGTAGATTTTTGCACAACATTGCTTCAAAGAGATCAATGGCCATTTTTGTGTTTTGGGAACAATGTAATGTTTTTCACTGCTATTTTATGCAGAAAATCCTTCCAAACCTGCTGATGTTTTTATTTTTCCTCTACAACAATTAGAAAAAAAGTTATGACCATTTATGTCTACTAGGTGTTATCCATTCTTCGTTTTAGTTCCTACATATATGCATGTTTGCATGTCTGGTTATATTACTGTAAGTATAGTGTTTCGAAACTTGTAATTTTCACACAATATGAATAAAATACTGCTCTACACGCTACTGACTTCAGATTTGTCTTATTTGCCATTTTTACGAAATAAGGCGAAATAAGGCCCTGAGTAGTTTCGCTGGTAACTGAGGCTGCCACTGACTGTTCGCACGCACACCCTCTCACGGTCGCCTCATTTACCACACTGACTGTGCTTACCCCTCCCAACTTCCAAGTGGTTGGAGCTCTGCCTTAACCCCCACAATGTGGGGGTTTCTGGCTCCAGCTGTGTAGCACTCGCTGAGACGATCATTTTGGTGTATAACAACTTGGGGTTATGCCTTACGTCTGGCAACCAGTGAGCCTGGTAAATGAGGCGACCAGTTACAGTGCGCGGGTTAAAACCCACCGTGAACACTGATGTATCAAGGAAGGATCAGGTGATACTAACCAGGCTCAGGCTTCTTACTACTCAACTAACACATAAACACTTATTTACCAAAGAAATGAAACCCAAATGCAGCCACTGTAGGTGTAACTTGAACATTTGTCATATATTGATTGATTGCCCTGTGTTTGAACGTCAGCGTAAAACAATAAGAGAACTGGCCAGAGACCAAAAAGCAACCTTTGATACAAGTAGCGTGCTTGGTGAAGGATTCAGTGCTGAGCTGATCCTTGAATTCATTGCCAATATTGGGATGATAAACCAAATCTAAATGCCCCATGTTCTAGATGCTGTGATATCTGGCACTCTTACCTGTGACTGGTGATGTGCCTAATTGGACCAAAGTAAGTAAGCGTGTGCAGATCTAGAAACGGTGCCTACTCTACAGTCCCTGCTAGCAGATAACTACAATCCAAAGTTGTTGATTAAATTCTTGCAAGACATCGGCGCTACCGAATTGATTTAGAAATTCCTCAAAATCTGCTGTGATCAAGGCCCCTATGCCCCTGTAGGCTGGGTGCCTAACTCAAGACTCAAAAGGCGTATGACAGAGTAGGTCGGGTTAGGCTGTTTGAAATTTTGAGAAAAGTTGGGTTTAGCAGAAAAATAGTAAACATAGTACAAAGTCTGTATGAGAACACAAGCGCTATCTACAGGTTAGGAAATTTGGAAACAGAGCAAGTGAGGAGTGTTGAGAGAAGTGAGACAGGGTTGTACTCTGTCTTCCTCTGTTTGGATTGTGCACAGAAGAATTAGCAGTTTGACTGAGAATGAGTGGCTTAGGATTGAAAGTTGGTAATGAAAGGCTGAGTTGTTTGTTGTATGCTGATTATGTGGTTGTGGTTAGTGAATGTGGACATGAACTACAAAAGATGCTTGACATTGTAAATGGATATAGTACCGATTTCAGGATGAATTTTGGTGCCAATAAAAGTAAGGTTTTAGTAATAGATAGTGATGGGACTGATAGTAGTAGACTGTAGAATATTTGAGAAATCAGAATAGGTAGAACAAAAGAATACATATATCAAGGTTGTATGATAAGTGAAGATAGATGTACTAGAACTAAGGGTGAGAAAGTGGCAAAAACAATGCAGTGAAGGAAACGGTTAAGTAGTGTGGCCAGATAGAGAGCAAACAAGTATGACTGTATGAGAGGAATGTGGAAGTATGTTGCTGTACCTAGTGTCATGTATGGTATGAGTGCTCTTGCCTGGAATTGAAGTGATTTTGAAAACTGGATGTAATACAAAATAAGGTAGGATGTTTAGCATTGGGTGCTCCAAAATGGACAGCTACAGAAGCCATTAGAGGTGACCTAGGGTGGAGCCTATTTTTAGAAAGAATGATGAAAGCTGTGCTGAATTATATAAGAATTGAGAGAATGCAGAATAGCAGATCGGTAAAGCAAATTTTTTAATGGAATCTGAGTGTAAGCTATGGGAAGAAAGTATGTTGGGGCATTCAAGGAAACTAAGTATGCAATATATTATTCATGTTAGAATTGGAAGACCTGTGGATGTTGGAGTTAAAAAAATGTTGGAGGTAAAGGGCCTGAGTGGGACTGCAAGAGATGGAAAAAAGAGACTGAGAGGCAAAAAAAAGAGTGTGGATTGAATAAGTGGAAGCTCAGCATGACACGAAAGCCTAAACTAATCTGGTATGTGCAAAAGGAAGTACCTAAGTGTGAGATGATCTCTGATGGTAGTTTTGGAAGCCAACTCTTGTTTGCTCTGAGGTGTAAGTCATTGAGTGTGAATAGATGCACATGGAGTTGGAATGAAAATAATGATAGACTATGTTGGCAGTGTGATAGTTGAGTGGAGGAAATAATTGAGCATTTTTTGCTGGAATGTAGTAAGTATGAACAAGAGAGAGAGAGTTTCATGAATATGGTGTTTGAGCAGTATGGAGAGAATGAGTGGTATGCCAGGTGTGCTGAAGATGATTGTGGTATGAGCTCTATTGTTGGATTAGATCAGGAGTGTAATTTGTGTATCATTGACGCTATGAAAGTTTTGCCTGTACATGCCTTGAGTAAAAGACAGCGACTGGTATGAGCCAGTCATCTAAAGTTTGCTCTAATGACCTGCCATGCCTGGGGATGGTGTCTCGACTTATTGGTTATCCCAGTGATGCCGTCTAATAGCAGTTTGTGACAAGGATTGGTGGATCCTGAGTAGTTTATTGGAAAAGTCTGGTACACAGGTGCTGGACCCTTTGTGTGAAAATTGTGGGTATTGAGGAGAAAATTGTAGGCCGTTACAAAAGCCCCGACGCTGTTGGCCCTCAATCTCTAGTTCAAGGCTAAGTTAAGTTTTTAGGTTAAAATAGGTTAGTTTATTTAACTAACCTAACTTTACCTAACATAACCTTACCTATCGTTGCATGGAAACTAGATTTCTGCTAATTTAAGTGTGTGTTCAGTTTTATAAACAACGTTCTTATAACTTCAAAGTTGAGTATCTTGAAAACTAAGCATTTGCAAGGACAGTGTCATTCATGTAAAACGTCTTCAATTGTACCATATTACCCATATGTCAACGAAATTATTGAAATTGTTGACAACATTAAATTCAATATTGACGTAAAACAATGAAAGCAAGTTTCAAAACAGCAGTTTTGTATTGATTCTTTTTTTTCATTTTTCAACTAATTTTTCTTTTAAATCGACTCTTTTGCTTTGTAGCTTTTCTTAAGCCCTTTTGATTGATGGATTTGCCATTCCTGTACCTTCAAAACTGCGGAGGCTATTAGATGTTTACACAAGCTAATTAGCTGATGACTCAGTGTAACTGGATTTACAACAAGTAGGTGGGTTAAAAAATTGTTTGCTAATGTCACTTTGGAAAGCTAAATGTTCAGGATATTTTTTTTTTTTTTAATTATAATTGTAGAATATAAGTTCTCATTTCTTTTTTGGGGAAAGAATGCACCCAATTTTCTCCAATAAAGTTCTGTTTGGTGGTCTTGGACAAAACTCAACTTAATTTTCATATGCTTTTAGGTTGATATTGAGTTTTATGTGCCCATGGAAATGAAAGATTCTGTTCCTAAGAATCACTGAAGGAGAACATTTAAAAAAGTTTTACATGAATGATATTTTGCTTGCTAATGCGTAATTTTTGAGATATGACAATAATTATGTTCAGGTAGGAATAACATTATATAGCCGGTTGCTTAGTCACTGCATTGTTGGGACACGCTCACTTTTTTGGCGGGACACGCCTACTTTTTTGGCAGGACACCCTACTTTTTTGGCGGGACACGGCTATTTTTTTGGTAAAACATGCCTACTTTTTTGGCGGAAGAAAAAATAGCAACAGTTTGGGTTAGTGAAGGTAAGCTATTTTAGGTTGATTTATGTTATTTTTAGTTAGTTTATTAACTAACCTTACATTATCTAACCTAACCTCACCCATTGTTACGTCAATACAGTATTACAGCATTGTTATGTGTCCATTCCTTCACTTTTATAAAGGACATTTCTATTACTTCAAAGTTAAATAACTCAAAATTACGCATCAGTAAGCAAAATGTCATTTGTGTAAAATGTTTTTAAATGTTCTCCTTCAGTGTTTATATCCATGGAATGTTGTTATTTTTTGCTATTTCATGTTGAAATTACCTTTTATATAATCTTTGTATTAGTTTATAAACTAACTTTTAGCAATAGCGAACAGTATATCCAACAATATCAGTCATCAAAATTGACATAATCAGGCAAATATGGTGATGTTTTAAAATTTCTTTGAAGGTATCTTTAGGCAATTTCTAACTTCCTTCTGTGGTAGTTCTACTATTTCTGGTTGTTCTTTCCAAAGCATAGCTATTATGAGTGACAGTCTAATTTTGATGCCGTTCCTTCCAGTTAATTTTTATGAAGTGACTTGGGCCATTATCTTTTCAATATGCTGCTTGTGCAAGTTAAACATGGGACACACCAAAAAAATATGATGCTACTGACCTACTTGAACTTCCTTATCTGTTAAATGATCAAAATAGGCCAATTGAGGACTAGAAAATTTTTACACAGCAAAAATGCTCTCTTCTGATCTGCTAGGTATCCGACATTCTCTTATTTTTGCTTGTACTCTATGCTATATGCTTGTTGGTCAGGTAAAATTAAAATAACTTTAATAAATAACTATATACTTGTTGGTATGGTAAAATTGAAATAACTTTAATAAATAACTATATACTTGTTGGTCTGGTAAAATTTTTTCATATATATCAGCAAATGGCTTGCTGTTGTTCTTACTTGTTTTTTTTGTTTGCTGCAATTATTTCAGTGTAATTATACAGGTTGTAAGGTAAGTTAGCTTCCAAGCATAAGCTTCAAGACATGGTAAAAATTATGTCTTCAATGTTAAGGGATGCCCTTTTGACAAATTAATTTTTTATCTGTTCATTCACTATGACACACTTAAATTCATTGCTTATAAATTTGGTCATTGTCTCTTTTAAGATGTTTCATGTTTCCTTTGGGTAAAACATTTTCAGGAAATTTCTAAATGGCTTTTGCAACACATGCTATTCATTTTCAGTTAGGATGCAGGAAATAAGCTTCTGAATTCATCTACAAATGGAAGTACTGTACATATCTTTAATATTCAAATAATTTAGTTTGCATTAGATCAACAATGTCACTTTACATAAGCTTCTACGGCTTGGTTTTCTTTTTGAGTTTTTATGTTAAAATTGCAATATTTTCCTTCTATGCACACTACAATTGAAACTTGTTTTGTCTAAAATTTACTTGCCATCTGAATGTACTTTCAATTTTTAAAATCTTGATTGTTACTTACAATGGCTTAAAATTATGAGCTTATTTTAAAGTGTGTGAGATCTTACATTTTGACTACCAAATAATATTACCTACCATGTTTCTTGGTCTTGAATACATTTCCATCCAGTGTTCTCAGTTAAGGGGACGGTTCGGGGTAAAAAAAAAGTCTGGAAGTTCTCGGTGGATTTTTCTGAGATATCTACCGTAGGTGTAAATTGTTATGAATTTTTTTCTCATTTGTGCATACTTTTCGTAACCATACATGAAAAAGATTATTTAAAAAAAAACATGAAAAAACATGTGTTGCGGAAAATCCTACTCCTCCTACAATTTTGAACTCAGAGAACTGAGAAAATAATATATAGATAGGAAATTGTCTTGTCCAGAGATCCGGTGCAAAAGTTTTTTGATTATTTGATTTTTTGAGTTTTGAAAACTTTTTTCCCTAAAAATAACCTTTTTTCCACTTTTTTGAATAATTTGCTTCTAATTTTTAAGGTGAATTGAAATTAAAAAAACTTTTGCACCGGATCTATTTTTCCTTTCAAGCGCTATCGATTGGTATGCTAGCCATCTCTGTACCTTCAAAACTGTGGGAGGAGTAGGTTTTCGAAAATCAAAAAGGGAGTTTGCAGAAACACCATTTTTCCATAAAAAAAATTTTTTTGTTCCTCACTAATTTTTAAATTGTCTTATGAGCGATTCTGTACCTTCTTATGTACCTCTAAAACAGTGGGAAAGGATCCATATCAAAAGTCAATAAATACATGTTTCAGAACAGGGTTTTTTTTTAAATTTTTTTTCAAAGCTGGCTAATTTTTTTTTTCAATTAACTGTATTGCTTTGTAGCTCTTTTTAAGCTCTATCGATTGATATGATTGCCATTCCTGTAGCTTTAAAACTCCGGGAGGCGTTTATGTTTACATAGCTAGCTAATTAGCTGATGACTCAGCAGCCGGACTCAAAACACAAACACTCAATTACACCATCATAGTTTATCACTGAGTAATAGAATGTTTCGTTTGAGTACAAAAGCATTTCAAGTAAGGCCATGAATGAACTCTCATGCTATTCCCGTAGAGAAACACTCAATACTGGCTCGTAATGGGGGGGAAGAGGGAGGTCACCCATCCATTGGTGCACCCCAAGGTCACACTAGTGAGCGTCTTTTACCCCGTCCAGAAGACTAACCAATTGACGTACTTGAAAGCCAATTATATCGTTGGATGCGCAAGAAAAATCTCTATAAGATGAATTTATAAACCGAAAAATGACCATAATCCAAAAATAGACCCGAACCGTGCCCTTAAGTTCACAATTTTCTGGAGTAAATGTTTACGACAAGACACTAATTGATTTTTATATACTTGTTGCTTGTATAATGGTAATGAGATCAAAATAAACTGTTCTTCTATGCACTTTCTGTCGCAGATGAGTATTTAACAAGTTATAGCGGTGACATAACGTAACCTAACACAACCTAACCTAATGTTCATTTGAGCGTATTAAAGCCGGCGGAACAGATATTCTATCGAAGTCTTCCTCTCGAAACTTTATATGAAAAAATGTGAAAAGATTTTCCTGCTTGGAAGACTAAAATTGAGATAATTGATATACCACCATAACTGGTTAAGGATACCGTCTGGGTAGAAATCGAGATAGGTGTTGATTTTCTGTTTTTATATGCGTCTTATAGAGGATTTTCTTGCGCTTCCATTGGTGCTTTCCGTTTACGTCTACTCAGAATAGTGCGCCCACCAGAGGGGGGAAAGCGATGGGGGTGGCGTGACCTTGACCCCTCCCCCCCTCATTATTGGGAGTCAATTGAGCGTGTTTCTCTGCGGCAATGGCAATAGAGTTCGTTCATGAGCTACTCAAAGTGTTTTCGTTGTTCAAACGAATCATTCTAACGCTGAATAAATATTTTTTATAAGATTTTGACAATTTCAGAATTTAGCTGTTCTGCCGTATCTATGATACCGCAGCTTTCATTCATAGCTCGATGACAGCTGCAGTATCATAGCTACAGCTATGGTGAGCACACCAATCCAAAGGGCTTGAAAAGAGCTACAAAACAAAGGAGTTGACTTAAAAAAAACGTATTTTGGTCGAAAAAAATGAAAAAATAAAAAAGTGGTTATTTTGAAGAATTACATGTATTGTTTTTTGTTGTATATTTTTTCCCAGAGTTACAGGGCTACAGCAATGTAAATTATATCAATCGAAAGGGCTTGAAAAGAGCTACAAACGCTCAAGAGTTCATTGTAGAAAATCTTGTAGTTCAAAAGATAAAAAGAAAAACAATTTTTTTTGTGAAAAAACACGTTTTTCTGGATACTTGATCATTGGTTTTTCAAATGCTACTTCTTCCACAATTTTAGAGCTACAAGAATGGTTTATATACCATTTGAGAGGGCTTAGCAAGGTGTATCAATATGGGCGTTACATTTTTTGATACATCAATTATTTTGAAAATTACACGACGTGAAAAGAAAAAAAATGAAAAATGGTTACATATTTTAAAAAAAAATACTCCCAAAATCCACAAAAAAAAGTTATCAAAATTCGTAGCCCCTTATGGTTATATAGACATATAAGCAATCTAAAAACGAATTTGTGGTTCTGTAACTTCAAAATTGTAGAAGAAGATAGATTTTAAAAAACCCTATTTTATCATATTTTTAAAAAAAAAATCCAGTGCAGATACAAAAATTTTGTCGAAATACCAAATGATCTTTCCATCATTTCACACCTACTGTGAAAATTTCAGAGAAATCAATCCATAAATAACGGACTTTTCTCCTACCCAGACGGTGTCCTTAAATACTCATTCATGACGGAAAGTGCATTGAAGAAAAGTTGTTCATTTTGATCTCGTTCCCATTGATCAAGCAACAAATATTAGAAAATCGATAAGGGTCCTGAGGTAAACCAATACATTTTCTTGTCTGTACTTTGCCAGACAACCATTCTTAGTTGCCAGTTGAACTAAAACAGTGTTTGACTAGAAAAAGGTAGAATAATTAACTTGTTAGAGACACTTGCATTAGCTTCCTCTGGCATCAGTCAAAAAAGTTTTGGATCTCTTTTGGTTGACACCAAGTTATTCTTAAGATCGTCCCAATTTTTCAACTTTTTTCGTCGGATTTGTTTAAAAATTGGCCAGTATATGTATATCTTGAAAGTTAACTTTTTTACTCATGTCAATTTTTCGATTTAGGCAGTTTTTTTTACAAAAAATTAGTTTCTTGGTACATTTTTATATATATTTCAAGACGTATATCCTCATTGAGTTTTGATGCTAGAACCAAACCAAAGACAGTTTTAAAATCCTTGAAGCATTTCTAACAAGAAAATGAAGGAAAATTAAAACATTTTGAAATTTTTTTTGTGAAAAGCGATATTTTATGATTACATCACAAAATATTATTTTTGGGTTTAGAGCTATATATTTTTTTTAAATTTGAAAAAAAAACTATATTATTTTGTTAGAAATGTTTCTAGGATTCTAAAACTGTCTTTGGTTTTGTTCTAGCATCAAAACTCAATGAGTAGATACGGTTTGAATGTTGAAAGTTATTTGTTATGATCAGCCAAAACAAAATTTTTTGTTTAAGTGTAGTATAATGGACAATTTATGTATTTGAATGTAGTTTCAATTTTTATTTTGATAATTTCCATACATAACTTCATTTTCATACTGTGAATTGGGATTTCCAGACAAAAATTTTTTTTTTCAATTATGAAATTTTCCATTTTCAGTCTGATTCTTATGAAATTTGACTATAATATGTAACTTTTGAAAAACACAATTTCTTCTATTCATTTTTTTATTCAGGCCTTAGTTTTTGAAAAAAATTAAACATATTGGTTTCTTAGTTCATTTTTATGGATATTTCAAACCGTATCTCCTCATTGAGTTTTTATGCTAGAACGAAAATGCAGACAGTGTTAGAATCCTTGGAACATTTCTAACTAAAGTAAATTTTCAAATTATCCATTCCCCATTATTTTCTTTTATATGGGGTTGAAATGGGGTGGAAAATTCAAGAATTTTGTCCCCGTATTTATCCCCTCCTCCTGGGGGGAGGGGATCTATTGTCTGTAGCGCCATAATATTTTAGGACCAAATAGTCCACCTAAGGATCCTTTTTGAACAACAAATCTAAAAAAAGCTTACCGGACCGACGGGGGCCTGGGACGATCACCTTAAGGGGGTCCTCCAGAAAAAAATTATTTTTATCTGTTTTGTCTGAAATTTGGTCAGTATATGTAGTCGTGCAAAACAAACATATTTGAACTCATGAAATTTTTTGATTCAGGCCTTAGTTTCCAAAAAATTTGAAAAATCAGTTTTTTTGGGTGATTTTTATACCTATTTCAAAAGATTAGAAGTCATTGAGTTATTATGCTAGAACAAATTCAAAGACAGTTTTGGAGTCCTTGGAACATTTCTAACAAAGATATATTCAGGGATTTTTTATTATTGTTTTTATTTTTTTATATATGCGATATTTTACCAATATATCAAATATACCGAAATTTTTGGATTTGAACTATTATAAAAAAATTAAAATGGAAAAATGGAAAAAGTGGGAATATGACTGTTAGAAATGTTCCAAGGATTCCAAAACTGTCTGCTTTTTTCCTAGCATAAAAACTCAATGACTTCTATTCTTTTGAATTTTGAAAATAAGTGACTTTACAGTATAGGCCAAAAACAAAATTTTTTGTTGGTGTAATATAATGGAAAATTTGTCTAATTGAATGCCATTTTTATTTTGATAATCTCCATGCATAACATCATATTCACACTGTGAATGGTAATTTACAGAAGAAAACAAATTTAAAAAATTTTAACTCATTTCATAAAAATTGTGAAATTTTTGTTTTCAGTCTGATTCTTATGAAATTTTACTATTATATGTAACTTTTGAAAAGAAACACCACTTTTTCTGTACATTTTTTTGATTCAGGCCTTAGTTTTTGAAAAAAATTGACATATTGGATTTTAGTCCCATGGTATTGATACTTCAAAAGAATAGAACTCATTGAGTTTTTATGCTAGAACAAAAACAAAGACAGTTTTAAAATCCTTGGAACATATCTAACAAAAGTACATTTGCAAATTTCCATTTCTTCATTATTTTTTTTTTTACATGGGGTTGAAATGGGGTCAAAGTGCAAGATTTTGGTCTCCTTATCCCCCCCCCCCCATTGGGGGGGATCTATTGTCAGTAGCGTCATAAAATTTTAGGACCAAAATGTCTTCCACCTAAGGGTTCTTTTCCAACAAAAACATGAAAAATGACCATCGGAGAAAAAAGGGGCCTCAGGGGACCCCCTTAAACCATCTGCTAATTCACTAAAATATTCAGCACTTTCAAATTTTTTATCATTCATGAAAATTTTTATGTTCAGTTCTGTAAATATTTGCTGCTGCACCAAAGTCTACCAACAAACTACATTGATTAATCATATCTGGTGTTTTGCTTTCATTGGTAGGTGTCGTATACTACTTTTTTTCTTTCGAAACCAGGTTTATCGTTGTTTCAAATTGTCATTCGCTTCAAGTCAGACCTTCCAATAAAAGGAGTTATTTTCAGAAAGAAAACACATTTCTTTACTGTGGCCACGTATTTTACTTGTTTTACTGAAGGATGAACACATAATTATGACAAGAGATCAATGGGACTAGCAAATTCAGGAATAACAACTGTTACAATACCATAACGTAACTTAGAGTATGCAGCGATGACGAGGTACGATAGTAAGGTCTCGTATTTTTACCTTAAGTTATTACGTGAAAGTTAACACAATGTCGGAGTCAAATACGGTGTGCCAGCCGTATGAAAATTCAACAAGTTAATGAAGCGGCACCAGGAGACCTTTGAGTGATGAGTTCACAGGGTAGAATGATCCCTCTAACTGTCGTCGTACCCTTTAAATAACTCTCGTGCTGCTGGGGCTGCTGCAGCTTCTGCGTCCGTTACAGCAGGTGCTGGCGCCATTGCCGCAGCTACCCACGTCGACAGCTCCTGCTGCTGGTCACTGTTGTTGCCGTTGTTGCCAAGACCCTGCTCCTGCTGCAAGCTTGAGGCCGCGCTGTCGTTGAGATCACGCTGCTAGTTGCCGCAGCTAAGAGCACAAGCGTCGCCTTCCTCGGTTGGGCAGTCCCTCTTTTTTATAACCGCCAAGGCGTGGCTGCGCAAGCGTCGCCTTCTTCCACGCCATGTTGTGCTGAATTTGCAGGTTTCTTTTTGTAGCAGACCAGACGTCGGGCCCACGTTCAACCGTCCTCACTCTTTTTTGTGGTAGAACTTAACGGTTCGTACTATGGACATAACATAGGCATAAGAAAGAAATAATTCCTGGCAGCTACAGTTACACACAATTAATTGCTCTTAAAGCACAGCTGGCTGATCCTTCGCAAATTTTTTCTCATTCTTCCTCAAGATATATTGCGTGTCATCTGTAAATTTCACATCATCTGTTATCCTATCCATTCTTGCTTGAGCTGAACTTGGGTTTTAACATCCAAATTTCTTGTGACTAAATTTTCTGCAGTTGTAACATTTTATGTTTAATTGTCCGTTGCATTTTTCACATTTTCTTGAACTTCTGCATCATGAAATGATGTTGGTTTTTTGATTTCTTCAGAGAATCAGAGAAGGCTTAAACTGAATAAAAATCAGTGTGGTATTAATGTAAAAAGCTCTGTACTATGCTACCAACCTTGCCATATAAGTGGTTCAACTTTTTACTACTTAATTGCATTTATTTTTTCATTTTATCAAAAAAATGTTTATATTTGCAGCATTGCAGGCTGTACTGAGACACCTAAATTTTTCATGGTCAAGGTGCACTTAAACGTCAGTTTGTTAGCAAAGATGGAGTTATACCTTGAACACGTATTCTTAACCCCTTAACAAGACAACTCATGAGATGAAGATATATGAAAAAAACTGATTTTTTTCATTTGAATGCAAGTATAGGTTGTTTAGACAATATAAATCATGATTTGTATTCTAAATTGGTTTGTTTTACATATAAAATAATCACTTATAATAACCCAAGTTTATGTGTTATTTTGAGTCTGTAACAAGATATCTCGTGTTGGTATGACAGTTTTTAGGTTATATCGAGGTATCTTGTATAGGTAGTAGAGAACGTCCTTTTTAAAATTGGAGTGAACAACTAAATTATGTTCTCGTGACTTTTTTGAGGTGTTTATCATTCAGTTCTTGAGACAAACTGTGGATATTTTTTGTTTTTATTTTGTGTGGTATGTTTTGAAACAAGGGCATACACACAAGTCCAGTTCACACATTTTGCTCGTGTATCTTGACTCTTGCCTGATTGGCTTACCATTGGCATCTCTTTATTTTAGAACAAAGAAAGCAGTCTTGATGGATATTTCTTTTTAGGTGTAGCTGGAATGTTGATTGGGAAATGTTTTCCCATATAAAACCCCTCAGGGGGATACAACTATTGTATCTGTGGGAATTGGCGCTCCCAGGGGGACTATGTGAGGGCCTGAGCTAAAGGTTAGGCAGGCTTCCTTTTTGTTGTAATAAAATAGGTTTTTGTTTTGTTACGGACCATCATTTTTTGGTTCACTGCTGTCCTGATTTTCAGCACCTACTACTTTCTTCTTCAAATTTTTTCTTGTTTCATGAACTTCTTTCCTAGCTTACTGTTTCTGTGCACCTTGTGCATAGATTCTGCGTTCCCTCAACTCCATACTGAATGGTGCCTTCCTCTTTCCTCTCTCGGAACATCTTTGTCGTGGTTAAGGGAGGCTGAAACCTTCTTATATTATAATAATAATAATAATAATAATTTCCCATATAACAAGAAGGATTTTCAGACTCTCATGGCCTACCTGGTCTTGTGTGAGGGATTATGGGAAGTAATTTTTTGCCCTTGTAAATTCCACAACATCAAATCTAAATTGGAGAGATGAACAAAGAAGAACACACCAGGCAACTGCAGGATTTGCACGTGCAGTGCAACATACACAGTGAGAGGGCAAAGACAGAACTGATAAGGGACCCGCAGAGTCCTTCGTAGTGATGCAAAAACTGTTTGACAGCTTGGGTTTCCGTGCGTATGACCCTGAATATTGCACGAGATATCCTGTAGAAGACTGTATATGCTGTGTCAAAGCCCAGCATTCCATGAGATAACTCATATTAAAACAAAATAGGTGTGAATACTTGATGTGAGATATCTCATACCAAATTCATAATTTTTAGGTTCAAACTGTGAGAACAGTTTAATGCAACTAGTTTAAAGTTGAATACATTTTGTACTTTGTAGAGTATAGTGAATATCATTTAATTTACTTTGTGTATAGTAGTTAATTTTGTGATTTATTTCACAAAATGTAGCTACGAAATTTAAGACGGCTTCAATTGAATGCTAAACATGAAGATTTGATCTCATAACACATTCTTTGGGGTTGTAATGCTTGACTGAAATTAACTCAGCAATTTTGGATGCCTCAATTTCTTGTTGACTATAATTTTCTTTTGCTTTTCCGATTAAAAAATAATATTAGTACATATATACATTCTTTTTTAGGAGCTTCATGGTTGCAGAGTTATGGATAGTATTTATGATTCTATCGTATTTCACTAATTTTCTGTTCCATTTTTCAGGTCTATGAAAAATTTAGCTGAAGTTATCTTTCTGATTTCAGTTTCATCTTCCCCAGATAGATTTTGATTGAGAAAATGGAGTCTTCCATTATCAACTCTAAAGATGAATCAGCAAGTCAGGCTTGCCAAAGTGATTCTGAAGCAATTAATTCAGTTTCAAGAAGATCTGATATAGCATGCAATAATTTACAGTCTACGCAAGTGAGCAGTTCTTGTGATGTTAGTGAAGTTAACTGTGGTTCCAATGCTAATTCTAGCCTTAGCTGTTCTAACAATGTTGATGTTGTGAGTAGCTCAGCAGAAGTATCCTCTCCTGCTCTAGAGAGTGATGATGAAGAGAATGACTGTGCACAACTTTTAGCTAATCTTGAACTTTCTGAAAGTACTATGATGGCATTGCAAGAATTTCTTCGAGAGGAGCAAGAAAGAAAGGAAAAACTTCAGCAGATTCAAGAAGGAAATATTCCTGAGGAGTTTGAGGAGAACTGGGTGAGCTGTTGTAATATGCTAGATGCGTTTTAGAGTTTATCAATCACCTTTCTCATCATTATGAACACTTTCCTAAATATATATGTTTAATAAGATTTTCTGTCAAATTGGTGCTAATGTGATCATGGCTAGTAGTTGAAAGATATGTATCTCTTTCCTTTTCACTAGTTAAACTAATTAAAATGGTTGATTAATTTTATTGATTGCTTGAAGGATGCGATTAATTGACCTAGTATTTGTCAGTGTAAAAATATTTACTCTTGAGAGTGCCTTGCAGTACCATTCATTCTGAGCGAAGGCATCACTCTTTAGCTTTTGATTTTGATCCCAAAACGGCATTCACTCTTGTAGTGAAGAAAAAACATCTGAGAGCAGTGGGGAAGAAATTAGATATAAACAGTAAGAAAGCTGTATTACATTGGTTACCATGTGGGTATTTCCACTGTAATATTTAATATTCGTTGTGATTCATAAGTACAGTATTTGCTGTGCTGGAAGAAATAGGAACTATAATAACTCCAATCCATTATTCATAAAACGTAGCATTTATTACTCTGAAAAATATAGCATCTTATTATTCCCATAGATTCATAATTTAGATGTTTCTGTTCACATATTATTAATACGAATACGCTGAATTATTAATACGAGGCCTGTCTAAAAAGTATCCGACCTTTGGCCAGAAAAAATATTTCGAATACCTGTCGGAGTTGGGACCCTAATCCCCTTCAAAGTATGCCCCTTGTGCTTGCACACACTTAGCCCACCGATCCTTCCACTGCTGGAAACACCTCTGGTAGTTTTTTTTTAGAATGGTGTTCAGCTCCATCGTCGCATTGCCTGTTTGACTCCTTCGATGCTGACTGTTTTCTTTGATGTCCGTGGAATTGTGCATCACGAATACGCACCGGAAGGACAAACAGTGACAAAGGAGTACTATCAGGATGTTCTCCGGCGACTTCGTGATGCAGTTCGGCGCAAAAGACCAGACATGTGGACTGCGAACAACTGGCACTTGCATCACGACAACGCGCCCGCACATTCATCCCATTTGATCCGCAATTTCTTGGCCAAACATGGAATTACGACCGTTCGCCAACCTCCCTACTCTCCAGACCTGGCTCCTTGCGACTTCTGGTTGTTTCCAAAATTGAAGACACCACTGAAAGGATCCCGTTTTGAGAGTAGAGAAGAGATAATGCGGAACGCGACGACAGAGCTGAACACCATTCCAAAAGAAGACTTCCAGAGGTGTTTCCGGCAGTGGAAGGATCGGTGGGCTAAGTGTGTGGAAGCACAAGGAGCCTACTTTGAAGGGGATTAGGGTCCCAACCCCGTCAGGTTGTTGAAGTATTTTTTCTGGCCAAAGGTCGGATACTTTTTCGACAGGCCTCGTATGTTGGCTTTCCCCGAATGAGGACAGTCAGAATAGGCTAAATACTTAAATGGAAATTGCAAATGAAAATTTTTAGTTTGCTTAAAGTTATGAAATATTTTATGAACAAAATATATCAAGATTTTGTAGACTAAATTGATTGGTTTGAAATCATGTCTATATAACTGTGCATTATTGGAGGTATTCCTAAGCAGGATGGCTTCATCAATACTTGAAGCTCTATTTCAATAAAAAATCACTTGAGATTATTGTATGAAGAATTTCATTTTCTCAAATTACTTGTATTGTTTGTAGGTCATAAAATTGTATATTGTTGAATATGTTCATGTAACATGTATTAGATACTAGATTTAAAACTAAAAATGAGCCTATTTGGAAAAATTTGTGAACAGGTAAATAGGCTGCTAGAATGTATTTAAGTGACTGTTCAAAACAGCTGAATTAATTTCTTAGAAATTGAGTTTAGAAATAGGGAATACTATCTCAAAGAAATTTTTTTGTACAGATTATATGATATAATGCCTACTTGAGTTGCTGTATCTGAGCTACTGATTTCAAAGAAAAACCTGGAGAACTAGCTAGATTTTGCAAAAAATATTAAAATGGAAGAACAACGGAATAACGTTCATTCCAGCAATTAATTGAAATTAAATTTATTAGAATCCAATTCAAAACTGGTTCAAGAAAATTGTCTCCTCCTTCTTATGTTTAAAAGATAGGCTTTTAAGTGGAAGTGTGACTAGGTGCAGTATGATTTTCTCAGCTAGAATTTGCCCCATTGTCTGTTTGGATTGTAAAGTCAGTGCTGAGATTTATTTGCTGTTTTCTGGCAATGCTCTATTCCTAACTTGTACCTTTTGTACCTTGCTTGTGTTCAATTTCCGGTTTTCATGCAGGACAATGCACCATACCACCACTTTATGTGGCAAAAAGGTAACAATTTTTATTGACGAGGAAGGCATCACTAAATAGACTGCTAGCTCAGAGCACAAACTCAATCAAAAAGACACAGAATCAAGATCACTCATGCAATTTACTGGAAAAAAATATTTAGGAACAAGTGGCATATTGGGCTTGAAAATAATTGGACCTTGTTTCTGTGCGCCCGGCGGACCCCTCTGCGAGATTCCGGTGAAAAAACCAAGACACACACGCGCACCGATTCGAAGGAGGATGATCACCACTTACCTTAGGGGCCGCGCTGGCGATCACCGAAGGAGTGTATACCCCTGACCTGCGGAAAATTATAGAGTAGCCCCTCGAACGCGTCGTCGCAGCGCCTTCAAATTTGGCAGGCACATAAAAGTCCCTCTGGACATGAACCTAAGCTTTTTCTTGCAGATCGTGCGAGAACTTTTCCTTCAATGGCGGTTCAAAGGTCGAAAATCGACCGAAATGACACATTTTCAAACTGCTGCCAAACACCCATAGAATGTCTCTAGGCGGCTCTAATTTCAGCATGTGGTAGACGAAACAATGGAGCATACGCCAACGTTGCCATTTTGCGATCCCTTCATAAAAAGTATCCCTCTTTGCCCCTCAAAGTTTGCAAAAAATTTTTAGGGTATTTTTGACAAATTTGGAGAATTATTTTGAGAAAACCACGCAGGTTAAAACTTTCAAAGTTTGATAGCTCGTACATTTCCAAAAGTTCCAAGCCTCATAAAATCAACGGCTCTCGAAACGATCAAGTTTCGACACAACTTTGGGTCAAAGTATTCCTAAAAATTTTAGAAAATTTTGTGTGAGGTTTGAGTTTGTCCTGAGTTTTGACGGTGATACCAGGGGCTCTGAAACCTTGAGGACTCGTTCAAAAAGGTTTGTAGTACTCAAAAAAAAAATTATAGAGTGTTTGCTTGAAAAGTTTACCATTTGTGCAACTTCAAAGTTGAGGTAAAAAACGCGTTTTTATTAGGTCATTTTCGCCCGCCAGTTGTGACGTTGTTTGATTGATTGGTGACTTGAAAATTAGATACGACCTAGTTTTAACCTTTTTCTCAAAGTTATCAAGTTTACAGTTCATCATGAGCGAAACTTTTCTCAAAAAATGGTTCCAAAGACAACCCCCAACACCCCCAAAAAATGTTCCGAACATGTTTTAGGAAAATGGGGGCGACCTACGGAAAACTTCATTTAACATGTTCTGCTCGGTTTTTTTGTTGTGCATTCAAAAGTTTTTGGGCTGGTTGAATTTCGGCTTTGTTTGAGCGTGAGACATTATTTTCACTTTTCCAGGCCATTTTTGGCTTTCCTTCACCCCTAAAGCCCACTTCCTCACCTTTGAGGGAGCTGAAAATCACTTGAAAGATGCGTCTTGAGGAGATCTTTCGATTGATACTCGTGTCTCAAAGTTGTAGGCCTTCAACTTTTTGTTGAAATTGGAAAAAACATCAAACCTTAGGGAGGAATCGTGAAAATTGGGAAATCTAGCGCAAAAACTGGATACCAATCCGCCTTGTGTTGAAGTCTCCAAAATGTGAACTTTTTTTAATGGCTAAATTTATGGCCTGAAATGAAACTTTATTGAGTTGAAATGTTTGATATGGATGCCCATTTTCATGAACTTGGTGCTGTGATGTTTTCGATTGCGAAACAATATATTTAAATGAATTGTTAAAGTTCAAAGTTTTTCCTGATTTTTTCCGGTCTCAGGCGACGGCATAGATCTCTAAGTTAGAAATTACTCCCCAAGAATTGGAGCGTACTTAAAATGACACGGGGTGAATTGTACTTGCAGAAAATTCTGCTTAATTATCGAGCGACTGTTTGACTGAATTAAAAGAAACAGAAATTTTTAGACAACTGAAAATGAATTCCTTTAAAATTTCCAAGCTGATATACAGACAGTACGCTTGCATAGGACAATTAATATTTCTCCTGTTGCGATACGGAGAAAGGGGTGGGTTTAGGACCCCCTTTCCATACGCTGAGGGAATTCCAACCCCCTTACACATTTTATAATATTGTCCTTCATGCTTGCGTACACCTGCATACCAGACATGGAGAATAAAAGGATTGAAGATTTACATGAATTTATTTGGAAACACGTGGATTTGAATATGACACACATAGTATTTCAATGCAATGATTAAAGCTCAGGGAAATGTTATAGCAACATGCGCATGAATTTAATGACATGGCAATCCCACACGACACAATGAGGAAACCACACCTTGGCTGTCTAGGCCGATGACTGCCATAAATCGTGCTTTGCGCACGCTTCTTGGCGGCATGACTGGGCCAACATGAGCACAAGATGAACGCGTTAACATGAGCAACGTAATGAGCCACACAAAGAACGAGAAATCTACTCTCCTTGTTACAATGAACACTAGCACAACAATTACAGGATTACGGCAAAATAACTTTCCGCACTGTGCATAAAATCAGGAACCATAGTCGGTGAATGGGCTAGCATGAACACGAAACATTTGGAATAATGCAATATAAAATCAAAGAACTTTGCTTACCACAAGTTGTTCAAATTTTAATAAACGCTTCGGGTCACGTACCCTCTAACTCTTGCTTTGTGACCGAAACACATCCTCCTTGCCAAGAGCACACCACCACAGTAGGAAACACAAATCCATATTTATACATTGCGCGCCGCTTTGAATGCCGCATTCCGTGAACTACTTTGCACTCTAATTTAACTGTGGATCACTCTTTCCAAACTTCTCAATAATACACATTTAACTCTTCGGCGGTGATTTTCCGGCACCACCCTACATTTCTTTCCGTCACTTTTGAAGATTAAACGCCATCAGGCTCACTTGTCACGGCTGCTCCATCGTGGTCGTATACCGGCGCTCAAGATCTCAGATGCTCCGAGTACCAGGCGCTCGCCCGTGCAGGACTCGCAACTCGTGTTATCGTTGCAGACTCCGACGTTGTTGCGTATCAAGCGGAATTTGATGTCGGTGGTACTTCCGTGTCTCCTGATTACGTGCTCCATCTCAGTCGTAGACCGGCGCTTAAGATCTCAGATGATCCGAGTACCAGGCGCTCGACCGTGCAGTACTCACGACTTGAGTTATCGTTGCAGACTCCGACGTTGTTTATTCATGACGATTACCGATGCGAGGCTGGTTTATAGTTTCTTGTACTTTCAAATTGCAGTTTGGTAGAAGAAGGCCTGCCGGCGAGGCCGACCTGCGGTGTGGTCTACCCTCAGATGTCGTACGCAGTATCTCACGTGCGCTCCCAAAAATTCCTCCCCTCTAATGTCCTTGTTCGCCGCTTATATACTCTCGCTTGTTTTCTTTTCCAGACTCTTCTCGAACCTTCCCAAACATTTTGAGCTTCTTCCAAGCAAAGATTACGTGTTTCCCTTAGGATTGGTGGAAATCTTGCCTGCTTCGGGTTGCCGAAATGTAATTGGTGCGTTCTCTGCCACACCCATGCGCCTGATTCGATCCAGAGCGCTGATTGGCCGGCGGGATGTGTTCCCCTTCGAAGCTGCCTCGTCCGGGCGTTCCCACGCAACGCATGTGTGTTGTGTGCTTGTGTTGGGTGTGTCTTGTGTTGTGTTGCCTAAATGTGTTTTGTGTGTTTATGTGTACGCCTGCGCCAGCTCTCTCGTCGAACGCTACCCACTTGAGCTCGACATATTTATAGCCAGACTCATGTCGAAACCTGAGAACAACGCCGTTCTTGTAGAGTTCTGCGGTTACAACATCCTGTCCACTGTCCCTGGCTCAACAAGATATTGTATTTCCCCAAGTAAAGTATTTTGAAGTGAAGTCTTTCCTCAAATAAAGTATTTCCCAAATTTCCCCGAGTAAAGTATTTCCCAACAAAGGTGAATTATCTCCTGAAATAAGGTATTTCCCAAATTTTCATACTTCTTCGAATAAAGTATTTCCCAAATTTCCCCGAGTGAAGTATTTCCCCACAATTGTCTTTCTAATTAATAGAAAATTATTTAAATGGGATACTTGTTGATTATATGTCATTGCTAAGAAAATACATGCTTCTGTGACACTGCAGTCATTTCGGACAGTGACGTGTTACATGAGGTTTTCATGAAATAGATACAAAAACATGACATAAGTTCTTAAAAGTGGAAAGTGTCACCTTTCTTTAATGAAACGAAACTTGAAAATAAGTTTTTAGTATTGTCTAATGAAGATCAACATGATACGAACATTGAAAAGGATTCCAACTCGCTAAATTTCGTTATAGAAACAGAAATTATTGATTTCCCATATATATAACTTTCAAGTGTAATAATGGCTGTTCGATGGTGTAATTGCTCCTCAAAGACGCGGCCTGCCGTGTGTCCTTTATGACTTGGATAACAAGCAAGATGGATACAGAATAGTTATTATTTGTTTATATAACTCCTATCTATTAATTTATAACTCATTTATGTATGTCGAGCTTTGTTGTTACTTGAATCTTTGCGTTAAATACTTAGATATGGAGTGAGGTAGGAACAGCATTTTTTACTTGAGTTACCCCTCGAAGCCGTGCTTAATCAGGAGGTATGTTCAGTAATTTTGAGACACTGTAGAACTTTGGGTAGTGATTTGAATATCATAACGAAAGCTTTGTTCAAGGTTCCATTTGTCGGTGAGTTTTTGAGAAATATTTGTGGTATTAAATGGAAATATTATCAGCTCATGAGTGAGAAATACCTCTGTATGAGAATTCAAGACATGAAATAACTCGCATTTTAACATAGAAAATGGTGCTAAGTTGTTTAGGCGGTGTAAACCAGTGAAGCTATTGAATATGATTGAAGGATCGATTTTATGTTTTTCGGGAGGTAAATTGAACATTTAGGGGTTGAAATCACGAACATGAATTCATTTAGAAATTATAGAAATGGCTCATTTCACTTATTTCGATGCCGAAATTTGAATGAATCTTTAATGAGAACTCACTTTATGTATGTCAAGCTTCGTTTTTGCTTCAATGTTTGCTTTAAAGATGTAAATATTGAGTAAATGCATAACAGGATTTCTTACTTGAGTTACCCCTCAAAGCTCTCCTTTGAGCAGTGCATGTTTTCAGTTATTTTGAGATACACAATGTGTCTTCTTGGATCAGAAACTTAATTTTAATGTGTGATAAATCACTAATTTAACTTAGATCATGGTTGCAGTTTGTACGAAGCGTGCGGCCTGATGTAGGGAGGCGATAGCAGTTTGTAGGTGTGGAGAAAGTGAGATTGAGTTATATTGCTAGGTAATGGGTTTGTTTTCGTTGTAAATGATGATGCATTGGTGAATTCGGTTATCAATTGTGTGTAGTTTGAATTAGGCATATCATTTTTTGTGCATTGCAGGTAGATGTTCGACATTTTGATACAATTTACATATGTATGTCTGTTTATGCTGACATTTTGAGAACGGACCTATGGATATTTTGGGGTGAATGAGTAAATTTCGAAAATTCTATGCATGTTTCAATTAACGATGAAGGGTACTTTGAAATGTGCTAGAGAATTCATTTTGGGCTCAAATAAAGCCGAATCAAAAGCAGGGTGTTAATGTGGTTGATTATATGATGTTTATTCATAATTGTTTGATATATGGGGGAAATGAGTTGTGTTAAATGTTTTTGTCCGTTATTTCGTCAGTGGAAAGTGTTGTGAACAATTTTTGGGGCAAGTTGGGACATTTCGACTCGTGCAATGACCAAGCGTGTTGATAATTTAGGAAGAGTTTGAGAAAAGTTGAGGGATATTAAAATGCCATTTCCAATGCAAAATCGCAAGGAAGACGAGAACCGCTGCAGATAATACTTTCATAACCATACAGAGTGATGCCTTGAAGCTAGTCAGTGAACTGTACGGGGTAACTACACTGAAAATGGGTAGGAATGAGACAGAAATGACATTTTTCAGAGTTTCAAAGTGATTCGAAGGTGAATGCGGTGCCCTTCGAGTATGACTAATATAAGAGCTGCAATTTTGCCGCTCAACGAGGTGCATAGCACTCGTTGAGCGGCTCGAGAAGCCAGATTTAATGTTTTCAAGCCTTGAATTTGATCGCGCGACGGCGCGTTCCCTCATTGTGAACCCAATGAAGATGAACAGGTGTCGATGTTGTTTTATTAAACGAGAATTATTTTTCGTTTTGATGTGGCATTGCGATGGCATTTTTATTTTGTGATGATTTTTATGTTATTGAGGATGAATGATTGTTTTGTTGTACACTGGAGCAGGATTGGATGATTTAAGGGCTCTGCATGAATATGTGAGACGCCATCTGATGTATGTAAATGTAACGCTCATTCGCATCATTTATTCGTGGAAAGAAAGATATACAGTATTGGGTTTTTGAGGTTCATTTCAGAAATTATTGATAGTAATTGGATGTGTCAAGAAGTTGGTGAATATTTTGCGCTTTTTGTGGAATATTTGAAATGAATTTTCAGAACGAAAGGATATTGCTCTCATACGAAAGCGAGTTATTAATTTTGAAATGAGAAGTGGCTATTTTTGTGGGTTTCGGGAAGACTAATTTTCGTGCGTCTGGCTTTGAGGGAATTTTGAATTGCTTTGGTAGAATTTCATTATTTTTTGAACCGCATGTATAAGTCAAATTTGGAATGAGGCTCATGTAATTTAAATTAGTTATAGGTAACATGTAATGTGTTCTGGTGGGATGAACGAACATATTGATAGTCTTGTAAGCATTTTTGACCTTAGGGGAATTCGTGATTTAACATTAAAATTTCTTTCTCCCAGGATTCTGTATATAATATTGTTAAGAAAGTTTCAGTCGCGCTTCATATAAGGGATTTATGTAATTTTAAGTTTTGATTTAGGTGAAGCTATATAATTTTGAGTAGGAAAGGTTAAATGACTTTGTGTAAATTGCTGAGAAAGAAGGGATTGACGGTAAGTTAAATGGAATACAATAATAGTGGTGAAAAATTAAACCAAAAAATTGGATACATGAGGTTATAAAGTCAGGTGGGGATAAAATTGGTTATGTTAGGTTTGATTAGACTAGGTTGGGTTAGATTACTTTAGGTTGGGTTGAGTTGGTTATATTAGTTTAAGTTTGGTTTGGAAGTGATTGGTGAAGTTATTGGTTGAAGTGTGATTGGTGTAGTCATTTTATAAGAGTAGATCTGATTGATTTGTTGAGGTTGTTTTACTCATGAAAAATGATAGTTACCCCTCAAAGCTCTGCTCCGGCAGCGCATATCTTCAGTTATTCGGATATACACCATGAAAGTTCTCCGGCAGTACAGTTAATTTTCAATTTCAGTGTGAAACTGATGTCTCTTAGATACGTGTCGAAATTTGAGAGATCACCGTCTGTGGAATGGTTTTTGAACTGTAAACATGGGCATAGGTTACGTTTTTATTTGGTAATGGTGTCGGAGAATCAATTTATTTCTGTGTTTGAAAGGTAAACATAGAGCCTAAAATGAAATACATTGTACACATCGGTTTGTGATTTAAGACGATGGTGTATGTGATTGTGTTGGCTAATTGTGGTTATTTTTACAAGTGTGCGCAACATCTGTATGTGTATAGGTGTGTCTGTGGGTGTGGGAGTGTGTGTAAGAGTGTGAAGGTTTGGGGTGTTGATGTGTGTGTGTGGGTGTGTGTGTGTGTGTGTGTGTGTGTGTGTGTGTGTGTGGTCCGCCCCGGTCTATGCTGGTTATAAGAAGCACAGTGAAATTATTAAGAATCAAGGAATGTTTACCTAAGTATCAAAAATTTATTGCTAAGCTGTTTTTTGCTGTAAATCGAGTTATTTCCATTCCATCCCTTAAACTTTTGGCTGAGGAAATATGCTCATGTTTCATTTCAAATCTAAATGTAAAGGAGCATTTTAATGAAAATGCCAAAATTAAGTATGTAGTTTATGTATATTATTTATATGAATTCATGGTAAAAATTTTACTGAGATCCATGCTGTATATTAACATTAATAAATTGAATATGGTTTTCATTCCTTAAAATATGGCTATTTCTATAGGTATGGTCCAGGGCTTTTCTTTTTAAATTACCATATCAAGTCTTAGAGTTGCATACTGCTTTGGTAGCAGGTAATGAACAGCTAGTTTCATGCATGCCATGAATTTATTGATATCTATTTTACAAACCAATGAAATTGTTAGAAATGCTGTTTTTTTCTTGCAGGATTTTGAAAATGGTGTGTTTCATTGGAAACTTCAGTGCTGGGAAATATTTATATGTACTTTAGCATTAAAAGATTATGCACATACAACCCTGGTAGTTGATTTTTATGGCTGTGTAGGACTATAGGTTTGACATTTAGAAGAGTAAAAATGGGCTAGGAGAAACAAACTATTTACAAATTTCCATTAAAGCTTGTTTTTCTCAGAGGAAATAATGAGGGATTTCAAGGTGTTTTGAAATGGATACTGGAATGTTTTGCCTGTGTAAATGGATATTAGGCAATTTTAGGGTGGTGTGGTAGTTCAACCTATTTTTTTTTTGTGGTGGAAAGAATTGAGACGAAAGTTAGCAGAGAAGGAAAGAAAAAATGAGCTTTTGGAGACTGATTGTTAAAATTGGTTATGTTATCAAATTGTGAAGATAAATAGCGCTGTATGACTTGCTTTCTAAGGGGAAGTAGTATTTAGACAATTTCTATGTTTTTATAGAGTATTTTTTGGGACTTCTGCTGTGTGTATTAAAAAGTATAAAAATGACTAATACTGGGAATTCTTTTTCAGAACCTGAGTCAATTTTGGTACAGCCAAGCAACAGCCGATTGTCTAGCTAAGGAGTGCTTACGCATCGCATCTGCGTCGAGTGGCGGGAGTGGCAGTATTGCTTGCATTGCCTCACCCACCCTGTACAGATCACTCAGGGGCATGCAGCACAAAGCTAAGGGTGAGAATTTTAACTTAAAATTGTTCTGGCATTTCTTTCGTGTCTATTTAATGTTGTAATGTGATCCTTTTTACTATTAGAATACTTTGCCAAAAATTGCATCATTGCAAGTACTCTGGACTTACGGAATACCAAGGAGAAATAATCACATGTTGAGCCCATCATCGCAGTCAAATGTAGGAAAAAGCTTCATTAAAACAAAGAAATTACAGCAAAAATGAATATTCAGGCAAGCAAAAAATTCTTGCTGTTGCTAAATTTCTCACCAGCCTTACGTACTAGTGATATTTATAATTTAAAATGAAAGTAAAGAAGTGCTTTCTACCGTTAATCTTGAGCACTTGTGTTACTAAGGCAACAATGTCTTCTGCTTGCTCTTAAGAGAAGAGAATCATGAAATGAAATCTTGGAAAACTGAAGGATTGGTGGGAAAATATTATTGTTGACTATATAATAAACTTCATTTGGCAGTGAGTAACTTGTAAGCTTTGAATGTATATATGTATGTATCAAGTCCTATTCCTTCAGAAAAAAAGAATAGCCAACCTAACAGAAAACAGAATCAATCGTCAAACAACCAACAATCGCTCACTGTCACACTTAAACATTTTCCAAGCATTGTTTCCAGAGCAAAACTTTGGCTTACTCCTGCTACTTCGTGAGGGCTCAAAAATTACTAATCCACAGAATTGCCTTGCAATCTTGCATCTTAATTAACACAGCTGAGTTACTCCCTTAGGCCAAAACCCCATCTGGACTGCACCACAGTCAGACTCTCATAATCGCTCTTTGCTCATTTTTTTACTGTGCACCTTCTACTGATTCCTATCGTTGGCACATTCTCGGCCACTTGAAAGCAGCCAACGTCTGGGAGCCAGATGACACAGTTGGCACAACTCATTCATACAACTTTCTCTCAACATTCATACTCTAGCACCTGTTCCTACAACTGCCTTGGTTTTCTCTTCAAACCTTAGTCCGCACTTCCTATAATTACTCTTTTGCTGCCACTTGCACTCCCAAATTCTTGGAACATTTCATTTTCTGTGGCACATTTTCATTGAAGCTCACATTCATACCTTCCCAAAACCCTTTCTCTCAAATACTTCATAACTTTATTCTTATTTTACGTTCCCTTCTATCATTCTGCCCATCTTCTTTACCAGTTTACACAGTTTTTCCTCCAACCCCGCCACTAACGCTATACCATCAGAGAAGAGTAGCTCAGTCAGATCAAAAACCTAGTCCTGTGCATCCAACTATTGGAGCTTTCCACTTAATACTCTCACCTTTACCTTACGCATAAAAGAAAGAAAAGAAAGAAAAAAAGAAAAACAGTTTATTTCCAATAGAGATTGTACAATATTACAATCATTGGTTTTTAAATATCTTAAAATTAATATACTTAGATGATACACACACACGAGTATTGAAAAACTTGTGTCACTAGTCGAAAAGAAATGATTGAGGGCAATGAACTCCTAATCTAGCTTAATCTACATTTGATAATACATGTAATGATAATTATAAGAGATAACACAATTTCATGGACGATGCATTTTCATTGTGGGGTGAAAACACTTTTGACAGTTTACATGTACATGACATAAAACTTCGTAATTCTTGACGCCAGGAAATAATATATGAAATCGCTTGTTTCGGTCAATGTTCACAAGTGTCGTTTTAAGGAAGCATGAAAAAAAATATATATATAAATATATATCCATATGCACACATATGTACATATACGTATGCATGTGTGTGCATATCCATACACACACTCACACACACACACACATTCACACACACACAAATACATATATACATATAAGCATGAGGACCAAGAAGATTATAAGTTTTGTATTATTGATTCAACAATTTTAACATAACGGTCATTAGTTAACAAGCATTTTATTTAAATATAAATGGATGATCGCACAACAAAAGTATAGTTTTTACATGAATGCTTCACAATACTAAAGAGATGACGAGTTAGGTAATGTTACAAGTTGAGAGTGCACAGAAAAAAGACCATTATCTCTGGTAAAATGCTAGTTGTCAGTCTAGTATACACATATGTGCACGTATACATGTAAATATATACACATACACATGCACACATATACCCACGCACATACTTACACCAAACTCGTAAGCAAACACAAATGCATTTCTATGCATCGAGGCAATACATACGCATTCTACAGAGTGTCATACGCATAGCGTGGACACGTACACATATACACAAGTAAGCATGTGCGCAAATATCAGCGTAAACTAGTTCGTATAAACCAGAATTCCAATCGAGGGAAACGGAGAAAATATCTTTTATTATAGCATGAATTTTATAAAATTTCGTACTAAAAATAGTGGCACAAAACAGTCCACTTAAGTTGGAAACATGAAAACGATTGTGGGACGTGAACAAGAAAGAAAACATTAATGTCCTATAAAGGTTTCATATTAGAAAAAAAATCACATTATCTTTGAAATATGGCGCAAATTGTCGGCAGTTGATAAACAAACATAGGTATCACATTATTATAAGCATATAACTATAAGCCGAATAAGTATATTACTGCAGTATAAATGGATGATCACACAACGAATTTATTTTTTTTACATGGATGCTTTACAATTTCATATTAGAAAAAAACACATTATTTTTTTTAATATGGTGCAGAATGTCTGCAATTCATCAACACACACACACACATAGGTACCATGTCGGTCTAGTTTGATGCTTGCACAGAAACGGAGAGGAATGACATAAAATGCACCTTCGACTGGTTGATCTACTCTAGTGCACACAGTTGTACGTGCACATATACACACCCATATGCGCACATACACACACCCATATGCGCACATACACCTATATACGTACACACATATACAAGTAAGCATGTTTGCAAATGACAACGTATAGGCGGTCAAATCATAATACCTACGCATACTTCAAAACTGTTGTGTGATGTCTTGAATTATAAAACAATGAGCGAGGGAGATTGTTCAGCAATGGAGATACCAGGTAAATGAGATTCGTCAGTACTCATTCAGTATGTTCTGTAATTAAGGATTATTATTGAGACACAAGATGACGAGTTATTTTGGCTTTAAATTCTCTCGGTTTTTGAGGGACTTTAATACTCAGGGGAAGTTTGTTCCACAGTAAGGCGCCTGATATGGACAGAGCCTTCTGCCCTAAGTGAGATGAACGATAGTTGACTAAGACATTATTGTTTCTGTTCGGTTTTTGATTGGTTACAGTGGGTGGATGGAAACGCACTATCTCAGCATTGCTCTGAGGAAGATATAACGAGGAGAATACGTATTGGGCCTTCTGCATGAGGAGCCTTTCTTGGATAGAGATCCAGCCGAGTTTATTGAGGAGAGGGGTTACGTGATCACTTCTTTTGAAATTACCGTTGCATACCACCTTGGCTGCAAAATTCATGCATTTTTGTAAGTCCCTTTTAAGGTATTGAGGTAAGTCTCCCCATACTAGGCTGCAGTAGTCAATGCGCGATAACACAAGGGATTGAATGGCTAATAATCTGGATTTTTCGTCTAGCATACTTTTTATACGATGAAAAAACATTAAAGTTCCGTAGATTTTGTTGCAAGTAGTCTCAACGTGAGATTTGAAGGACATATTTCTATCGAACCAGATACCCAGATTTCTAACTTTTTCTGATGCATTAATTTTATCATTTCCAACTGCATGAGTAAGATCTGAAGTTTATTTAATTGCATCTTTGGATCCAAAAATAATGCATTGTGTTTTATTAGCATTTAATTTCAGACCATTTCGGTCGTACCATGATTTCAGGCTAGTCAGTAAAGTTTCGGCTTTAATTTGCGTCTGTGGTATTTCCGATACAGAACTTATTATTGCAATTTGAACATCATCTGCATACATTGAGATCCGTGTGTTAGAAGGCATTGGAGGGAAATCATTAATGAAAATAGAAAACAGTAGTGGACCAAGAATGGATCCTTGGGGAACACCAAAATTGTATTGAATGAATGGGGACAATTTGTTTTCTATGCGGACAGCATGAGATCGATTTGACAAGTAACTTTCAAACCATTGCGTGTCTATTCCCAAGTTCAGTATTTTACGTAGAAGTCTTTCATGTTGGACGCTATCGAACGCCTTAGAGAGATCGAGTAGCAGCAAGAGTGTTACATTCTTTTGATCAATGTCACTGTATATTTTTTCAGATATAACGCCATCCATTTAATACTCTCACCTTTACCTCACGCATAACGCCATCGATTTACACGTTAAACAGCCAAGAAGACATTTCACACCACTGTCGTAAACCTACCCGCACATCAAAGCATTCCATCACTGTATTTCTCACTCGGACACATGCTCTGTTATTGACAGAAAATTCTTACTGCCTCAGGGAGTTTACACTCTCAACACTTCCACAACGATTTCTGATCAATCCTGTCATGCGCTTTCTGAAGATCAATAAATGCCCAAAATACATTTATCCCTTTTGCTGAGTACCTTTCTCACACTTTTTCCAGTGTGAAAATCTGACCTCTCTCTACAAAATCTTATACAACCCTCATCCTTGTCTTAGACTTAGGTTAAACAAAGGACTTGAAAGGGAGAATATTCTATTATTCCATCCTGGTGCATAGCTAAAAGAGTTGAATCAGGCCAAAGAGTTTTACTTCAAGGATGGTCGGCAGACATAATTGCAAAAAAAAGCACGAAATAGTTTTTCACCGTTTTGCTCTCTCGAAATAATAGAATCCCTTCGTGACCACCACCCACTCCTCTCTATCAAAAACGTGCTTGGTTATCACCGAACTTCTGGAATATCTTCAAAATATTAATGCATATGACATATAATTTAATCGTAAATATTTATGCTGCAAAGTATCTATCCAACTGCTCTGTCCATCAGATTGCTTACCTGGAGAGCCCTCTGATTATATTGGCATTCTACAAGCCCTACCTATAACCTGCGTGTATATTTATGGAGAATTGGTACTACACCGACCAAAGGAACTCAGAAAATGGCCGAGCGCATTGTGCTATCACTCTCGACTCAAACGGGGTTCCAGCATGGGTTAGACGCTTGGCCAAAGTGAGGGTGGGTTGCTGCAACCCCCGCTTTGTGGACACAGCTACTACACTCGTTGCTCCAAAGGCAGTTCATGTTTACCTAGCCAAAGCTTGGGGAGGTCCATAGTTCCAAATTGCTGGAGACCCTGGTGGGAACGTTAGCTCAAATTTATTGCTATTATTGTTAATTTGATGCACAAACTTCCGAGTTTCGTATTAGATTTGAAGCTTAAATACTTTTGTCGCTGCGTTAACTCAACTATTTGGAAATTCTAAACCGTTAATGTATTCTCAAATTGTTTAGGATTTCAGTGACCACAAGGGGATATATTTATGATAAGGAAATTTCACTGTTCCCTTTACCAATTTTACTGGTACCAAATTATTGAATTATTGAGCTTGGTGAAGGGAAAGAAGTCGTAGACAAGGATTGATACAGGAATACCTACTCACGAGCAGGTATCCAGCTGACCCGGCACCTTCTCGTGCTGGTACCGTTGAAATATCCAACTGCTCTTTCCTCTATCTTTTGAGTTTTCTTTCGAGGGATTAAGATTTTAGGTTTTTTCACATTCCCCGTTGTTGGGTAGAACAAAGTCGGGCGGCGGCCCGAGCTCTTCGGAGCTTGGGTCTCATTTGCGTAGTTATTTTCTCTTTAATTTGCCCTATACTCCAGGGCCCATAACCTATAAGAATAGACTTAAGTTACGCAGACCAATAGTCCATTTTGGATTACTACTTTGGATCCCAAAGTAAAACTTTAAGCACTTCTGGCAACAATCAGCGAATACCTCAAACCCCGACTTCGAGGCGGGGAAACCCCCTCTGAAGCCGGGAGTATGTACGCCAAAAATAAAAACAAATTAAAACAACGAATAAACCCCAACAAAAACAACCTAAGCACTGCTACCAACGTAGGTGCAACAAACCCCAAAACTAACAATATCACCAGGAAGATAAGCGAAAAAAATGAAACATTTGACCAAACAACCGAAAAAACTCCACCGAAACCAAACGGTGCTACCTGTAAGGTGGACCAATTGGAGGCTAAATTAAATGAAGTGCTGAATAGACCTGCGGCAGATGATGCAACCAAATGCATCAACCCCGATAAACATGAAGTTGAAAAAGAAGCACAAAATGTAGACGATCGAATAAGGAAAATCGAAAATACACTCGAAAAAATCCTAGAAATGACGAAAGCGCAGAACATAGGAAAAAACAGTAAAATCATGGGCTGCGAGAAAGAAAATGTGAGAAAACAATGCAAAGCTAACAAATACACACCCATATCGTTGAACCAAGAAATGACGAAGAACGACCATTATACAAAGTTCTTCTCGGTCAAATTCAAAATCGAAGAAAGAAACCAAATAAATCCATTTTGCCTCCAAGAAGAAATAGTCAAAATAACTGGTTTAAAGGCGAAAAGAATAACTTATTCAGGTAAAGATAGCTTTATCATAGAAACTTGAAACAAACCCCAATCTGAGCGCATCACCAGACTTAATAACGTCGACGGCATTAATTGCCAGATCAGCGAACACCCATACTACAATCAATCCAAAGGACTAATATATATTCAAGAATACGATGTAGATAATATGGAAGATTTTGTGGAAGGCCTGAAGAGCCAGTACAATATCAGTGACGCTGTCCGTGCCAGCTTCATTAAAACTCGATTCTCCCAAACCACCCCACTCCTACTAACCTTTAATAGCTACACTACACCAGACTCTATATATATCCCAGGCGAAAAATCAGATACGATAGTATACCCATTTATTAATAGACCAATGATCTGCCACAAATGTCAAAACTACGGCCACACAGCCAAACACTGCCATAACGAAGCAAACTGTAAACGCTGCGGAGAAACAGGCCATGACAGCGAACAATGTGGCAGCGCCCTCTCCTGCATGCATTGCAAGCGTCAACATGAAACTGGCCACAGAGAATGCCCGAAACATATGGAAACAGAAATATGCAAAGTCCAACAAGAACAACGAGTTAATAGGCGTCGTGCTGTACAGATAGTCACAGGACACTCCGAGATACCAATATCAGATACGAACACCCCCACAACTCATTTCAATATAACAATGCAGGAAAACGAAAAGCGGAAAATTACTCCATGGCTCCTAGAAAAATGTATTGCAAACCAAATCCAAGGAAAACCCAAATCTATTCGATCGGACGGCAAAAACACATTTATTGTAGAATTAGATCACACACGACAAAAAGATGAAGTACAGAAAATCAAAGACATGAACAACATCCCTTTGCAAGTAACAGAAAATAACTATGTAAATCTTTCAAAAGGACTTGCCTACATCTATAACTACGACTTCACCAACTTCGAGAAATTCAAACAAGGTTTAATGTAAAACCAGATAATCAAAAATGTTGAACCAGCAAATTGGATAAAAAGCCGTAACACAAATGCAAAAGCAATACTTCTAACTTTCAGAGGCTCAACCCCCCCTGAGTATATCGACATCCTTGGCCAAGACTGTAAGAGTAGGATATATGAATACTTCGACCGCCCTATGATGTGTAAAAAGTGCTTGGAATTCAACCATACTGCTAAAAGATGTACCAGTGAAGAGAGTTCGTGTGAGGAAAATGCGCAACAAAAGGCCATGAAGCAACAAATTGCACGGAAAACAACTTGACATGCTACCACTGCGGAAACAATCACAAAACTGGAGACCGGACTTGCCCGGAACAACGCAAGCAACAAGAACTAATTTCTATCCGTACTAAACAAAACGTATCAAGAGAACAAGCCCTTATAATATACCACAAACGATCCCCACAACTCGATCAAAGCTACGCACAAATAACCAGAAATCGAACGGATCAAATACCTAAAGTACCAACACCCCAACCCTTTATGGCGGCTACCAAAAACCAAACGATCACCGAACAAAATATGGCTCCCCCACTTTGTAGCGAACCAGGTACAACTGATAACACAACCGATACACCAGAAACCAAACCACCGCAAACTTCACAACGCGACCACGAAACATGCGAAAAAGAGATACTCCGCATTAAACCCAACCCAGCACAATTGCTCAAATCCACAATTAATATTGAAACTACAGCCGAAGGATCTGAAAATGAGGAAGATGGCACGAGCGAATGCAACCCTATTATGAGACAAGAAGCCAGACGAATATTCAACGAATTCAAACCCCCAAAGCAGCACAAACCTTCCAAAACCCAAAACAAGAAGCGACCAAGATCACGATCAAAATCACGATCCCCTACCTACAGCCGCAACAGACATGATAAACGACAAATTTATTCAGATGAGGAACAATCACACTACTCTCGTGACTCTAGGATTAGAGATAGATCACCCAAAAGAAAGTAACTAATTGAACGATTGAAAAACAAAATCAAATCAAACACACCCCATGGCTAACGTGGGAATCCTGCAGTGGAACTGCCAAGGCATCAGGGGAAAGAAAGATGAACTAATGGAAACAATAAACAACCACCAACCCAGTATAATAGCACTTCAAGAAACAAAGCTATGGGATAACAGCCAGTTTAGAATAAACGGCTACAGTAATGTGCTACGACACGGTCATTACAACAGAACCCCCCATGGAGGTGTTGGATTATATGTCCATAGCTCAATACCTTTTTGTGAACTGAATCTACAGACTGAACTACAAAGCGTGGCCATTCAAGTAAACATAGGACAGCTGATAACCATCTGCAGCATCTACATACCCGGTAGACAAACAGTCACAAACGAAAAACTAAATAACCTAATCCACCAACTACCGAACCCTTTCATCCTAGCCGGCGACTTCAACGGACACAGCACCATATGGGGCTGCAAGAATACAGATAATAGGGGGAAGCTGATAGAAACTGTTATTACAAACAATAACCTTTGCCTACTAAATACCGGTTCACCCACTAGAGTAGGATACAATTCAGAATCAGCTATTGATCTGACAATTTGCTCACCTACATTGGCTGTGCTACAAGACTGGGTTGCTTTCGACTCGCCGGGTGATAGCGATCATTGCCCAATTTTGATCACCTACCTTAACGAAAATCGTCCCAACCAACCCCCATCAACTATCTGGAACTACTCAAAAGCTAACTGGGATCTATATTCCAATAACAATGCATGGAACAAGCCGATGTTGAACGCAACAACTAATAACGAACAACTAATCACCGACTTATACCAGCGGTTCTACTCAGCGGCTGAAAAAGCCATCCCAACTTATATACCAGGAAAATACTACCCCAAACCATGGTGGACAAAAGAACTCCAAGAATCAAAAGAAGAAAGAGAAAAACTTTACAAGAAATACCACCGCAACAAAAACCTTACTAACTTAATTAACTGGAAACGAGCAAGGGCAAATCATAAATACAAAATTCGAGCAAGCGAACAGGAAACGTGGAAGAACTTCGTAAAGCAACTTAATAAATACACACCAATGGCCAGAGTATACGAAACAATAAGGAAAATAAAAGGTCGAGTAAAAAGAAAAGTCCATAAATTGATCGAAAACAATATACACTACAGCACAATCCCTGATATTGTGAATAAACTGGCTGAGAATTTCAGCGAAGTGTCAAGCGACCAAAGCTATTCCCCTGAATTTCAACTAATAAAAACCGCAAATGAAACTATACCGATCCATTTCAGTTCGCCAAACGTAGAAATCTATAACCAAACTTTCCATATGCATGAATTTGAATCCGCCCTAAGAAAAACTAAAAACACATCACCAGGAAACGACAAAATAACATACGACATGATCAAACACCTAAAACTACCAGCTAAACAATACATCTTGAACACTTTTAACAAATTCTGGACAACGGGCTACTTCCCACCACAATGGCAGCACTCAATAATAATACCAATCCCAAAACCTGGAAAAGACCACAGTAAGCCGAACAACTTCAGACCGATCGCACTAACGAGCTGTCTGTGCAAACTTATGGAACGAATGATCAATAACCGACTGATAGAATATTTTGATATGCATAACATAATAAATAAAGCGCAGTGTGGATGCAGGAGAGGGCGTAGCACTGTAGATCACTTGGTCAGACTAGACTCAACCGTAAGATTAGCCTTTGCAAACAGAGAACACTTAATTTCAGTGTTTTTTGACCTCGAAAAAGCTTATGGCAGAACATGGAGATATGGGATTATACGTGACTTATTTGACATTGGACTCAGGGGTAGACTACCAATTTTCATCACCAAATTCTTAGAACATAGAACACTGAGTGTCCGAGTGGATAACTATAACTCAAACACCTACGAACAGCGAAACGGAGTCCCTCAAGGCAGTGTCCTCTCAGTTACATTATTTGCCCTCAAAATAAACGACATAGCTAAACAGATTCCACCGGACAACAATTTCCATTACTCTCTATATGTTGACGACTTGCAAGTCGGATACCACCACCAAGACCTCCAGGTCATTCAAAACAAAATGCAATCCTGTATTGATAATATATTTAAGTGGTCTCAAAATCATGGATTCAAATTTTCACTGAGCAAAAGTAAAGCAATTCATTTTAATATTATACCCGGACTATTCCTCAGCCCAACACTCAAAATCAATAACGAAAACATTCAATACACAAAATCACATACATTCCTAGGCCTAATCTTCGACGATAAATTGAACTGGCAACAACACATCGCTGCTCTAAAGAAAAAAGGAAATGACAGCCTTAACGTACTGAAATCAATAACAGCTCAAAGCTGGGGAGCCGACCAAACCACAGTTCTCAGAATCTACAGAAGTATGACAAGATCAATTCTCGACTATGGATCAATAATCTATAACTCTGCCAGTCAAACAACTTTGAAACCCCTCGAGTCAATTACGCGCGAGGCACTACGAATCGCTACGGGAGCATTTAGATCCAGCCCAACAAATAGCCTATATATTATTTGCAATGAAATGCCTCCCGATATTAGACGAAATTATCTCTCACTCTGCTACTACTACAAGGTCCGAAGTCAGCACGAAAACCCCGCTTTTAGTTGCACTGTAACGACGAGCAATAGACTACTCTTTCAAAATAGGAGAATAACCCCAACTTTGGCCATCAGAATGCAAATACTAATAGAAAAATTAAGTTTGAGGAAAAACCGAACTAAACCAGACTTTTCCTACCGACTATTAAACATTGATACCCCTACATGGGCTTTAACAAAACCAACTATAAATACAGAACTAACCGAACTCCCAAAGAACGAAACTCCCGAATACATAATCCGGCGGGAGCATAAAAGAATAACAAAAGAACAATATGATGGATACGTGACCATATACACGGACGGCTCACGAGGGGAGGGTGGCACAGGAGCGGCGGCAGTATGTGGCACTATTGTTCGCACTGCAACACTTCCGAAGGAAGCCTCAATATATTCAGCTGCAATACACGCCATTCACTTGGCCCTTAACATCATTAGAGATAAAAGAGATAATAAATATGTAATTTACTGTGACTCTTTGAGTGTCGTTAACGGCCTAAATTGCGAGACACATCACCCAGTACTACGCCGAATACAACACGAAATACACGACGTGCAAAAAAGTGGCAAACTCATCAACATATGCTGGATCCCCTCCCATGTCGGAATAGGCGGTAACGACGCTGCAGATACCGCAGCTAAGAACGCTACCCGAAGACCCGAAGAATTCATTCTTATTTGCCACTCAGACTGGAAACCATTAATACAACAAAAGATGATTGACCAGTGGAAGACTAGGTGGGAAAATTGCAGAGACAGGTTGAGGGAAATACAGCCATCACCAGGCACGAAATTGGAACTAGGTAAAATATCACGTAAAGAGGAAATAATAGTTAACAGACTCAGAATAGGACACACATTCTTAACGCATGGCTACCTGATGAACAACGAGATACCTGATATTGCACCAGTATGCGAGTTTTGCAACAACTCAACACTAACTGTCAAACACCTAATCATAGAATGTGAAAGTCTAACAATTAGTAGAAATTGTTTAAAGGCTTGCCAAACGCTACAACCTACCGTCGAGACGGTATTGGAACGCCATTTAAACGTCAAGGAATTAATGAACTATCTTCGTGTGATAGATGTCTACGACCTAATTTAAATGTTTCAGTAACTTTGCATTGCAATTGACTTACCTTTAATGATGAGTTTCTAAATCGACCTTTCGATCGCAGACGACATGCATAAAGGGGAGCAGTAAAGGACCCGTGTCCGTGCTTTAATGTTGATTGTATCAACACCCCTCATTATTATTATTATTATTATGATAAAAATACTTCTCTAACCCGGTTTTGCGACCATGGGGGAAATAGTTAAAATACAGAAATTCGAAACTAAACTTCGATGAGCGTATGGAGTCAGCCAGCGAATCCTCGGCCGATGCCTAGTATAGATTGTTACTTGGTTTGAAGTTCTTGGTGTCAACTTTCTGATGTGTAGGCTCGTTCTTGTACATTTGTATCTCATTCGTTCAACGCGGTCAATAACAATGGTGGAGGCCATGAAAGCAATCTTTCTACTTCATTCGATAACACGTGATCATTTCTTTATTTTGCCTATGTTGTAAAGTATTGGATATCATGGATAATGAATCGTTTCAACTCGGAGGGATTTTTTTTGTGCCCAATAGTTAAGGTATTATTTTGACATAAGCTTCGTGTGTGATTTTTTAAATCCATGTTTTTACTGAAATCATTCACATTGCTTTTTTATGTCATTTTCTTCGAGTGATTGCGTTTGTGAGTCTAAAGTTCTACCTTTTTTATGAAAGAAATAAGCTGAATTAATTCAAAATTTTAATTTTATTTTGGACTCTTCATTCTAACTTTGTCGTTCATTCAAACCGTTCTAATTCAAGCCTTTATTTTATTGTTAAACCTTCGTTCTGCTTCAAAGTCATTCGCCCTTCAGGGGGATACAATTATTGTATTTATGGGAATTAGTGCTCCCAGGGGGACAATGTAAGGGCCCGAGCTGAGAGTTAGGTAGGCCTTCTTTTTGTTGAAATAAAATGCTTTTGATATGTTAAAGACCACCTCTTTTCGGTTCACTGCTGTCCTGTTTATCAGCACCTACTTCTTCGTTCTTCAACTTTGATCTTGTTTCATAATCTTTTTTTCCAACTTACTGTTTCTATGCCCTTTCTGCGTAGATTCCGCGTTTCCTTAACTCCATACTAAATGGGTCCTTCCTCTCTTTGGATCGCATTTGTTGCTGCGGGTAGGGAGGCTAAAACTAACGACATATCTAATCTCAAAGTCATTCATAATTCAAAGCCTCGTTCAAGTGCAAATTTAAAACCTCATTGAATGTGTTGAGTGGGCCGTCAAATATTTCTCCTTTTTTCAGTCAATGTGTTTGAGTTCGACTCTCGCTTTGCTGTCTACGGAGAAGATTTTGTGCTGTACGACTATCGCAGTCCGCTAAGCGTGCCCGTCCACCTGCGTGACAGCTTCGACGTGATCGTAGCGGACCCTCCTTATTTGGAGGAAGACTGCCTCACCAAAGTGGCCCTCACCATCAAGATGGTGAGCAAGCCTGACGCTAAAATCATCCTCTGCACTGGCAAGGTTATGGAAGAACTCGCCAGTAAGTTGATGGGTCTCAAACTGCAAGAATTTGAGATCATGCATGAAAAAGAGAGGTTGAGTAACCCCTTTGGATGCTTTGCTAATTATGATCTAGATGAATATTGCAAATATAAAAGCTAAAATGAATGTGTTTTTTGTTTCAAGGGGGTCAGAAAACCAGTAGTGTACAAATACATTTATTGAATAAATTATCTAATATACAACCATATCAAAACTGCAGAATAGTGGATGGAACGAGATTTTAGCGGGTTTAGAAGTAGAGTTAAACTTGTTCACGTTTTGAAGAAAGAACTGATTTGGTCTTTGGCACGGATATGAAAATCAATAAAATTTCAGTGTGATACTTCTTTCAAATGCTACGATCTTAGCCTAATATATAATGATGTATTGAAATGAAAGGTTTTAAGTATAGCATTTGTGTGCGGACAAGGTTCTCTGTAAAAACGCTTTTTAAACCTGCGGTATTCTAAAATTCAAATTTACGAATGCATCGGAAATTTGGTGAATTATAATGGATTATTTCTCTAAATTTTATTAATCGAGTAAATAAATGTAATTTACAGCGTATATCGAAGGAGGCAATGAAGTGGCTATTTCGAGAGAAGAATTGTAGAATTTTATTAGAGATGAGAGGTATGTGCGTTATGGGCTCGAGCCTAAACATCAACTCTTATCGCTACAAAAATCTAGCATTGACAGTGTACTTCTTACACTACACCCCGGTTATAGCCTTAGGGCGAAAATTTAGCCACGTGTTTTGAATTTTCGAAAGAAGAATTTACATGAAGTATGAACATCTCGGATGCATTACTGTAACAAGTTTATCTACTCAATGAACATGCAATAGTCGTTTTTGAAGCCACCATAAAAGTAGAAACCCTAATCAGCGACGTGCAAGCTACGATACATCGTTTTAGGTCAGATCTTTCTGTACATTTTTATACAGAATTTCTACATACAAAAACTTATAGTTAACGGCAGATCTGTTTCAATAAACTATGGCAATGAAATTGCTCAATTTTAGTCTGTGAAGTACACATACTACAAACAATTTATTACTCGTAAAATATAAGTAGTTCATTATTTCAACATTAGACATTAATAGAATAACACGGAGTGTCGAATTACCCGTCAGATTGACGGCGAGGGTAACAGGATATAGGCAGTCGCAGGCATTTGATATCCCATAGTAAGCCATGTGACAACCTCGATAATATTGGATGATGCTGAAGAATTCTTTTTTCTTGACTGACACCGCAACTGGACGAATGTAATAGGAGAGGCCAGCCTCATTTGATAAGGATCTAGAAACTTGCTACACAGTCTCAACTGTTGGTTGATTAGGTCGAAAGTAACCGAATGCTGTTAGACAATCGGATGCGTTGCCAATATCTCAACATGTTATGACCTTCAAATCTCTTGATGAATAACGATATCCTATTTAACAAATCAAGATATTTCCTAACGAGTTTGTGCATTAAACTAATACTGAAGCCGAAGGAAATATCTTGGCTACGTTGGGACTAGCCTACGATGAATGCTTTCCCTTGACAGAATAATTATAACTTCACTGCCCATTTCAATTCTGTTTTGTAATAACTGAAAAGAAACTTTTACAGAAATAGGGTTGCATTAGAAGCATAATATAATTATTGCCAGAAATTGTTTTACTGAGAAAAAGAAAAGACCATTTAGGAGTGAATAAAATGAATTTTGGAATCTATGCAAAAGGTGTGTTCCCCTTGACGATACCTTGCGCATGGAAATTAAAAGTAAAAAACAAGAAGAGAACAGACAGGACATGTTGGAGGAGCCATGAAAACGAGTGAAGCGAAGTGAGCACGAAACACAGAAGTTCCGAAAGCCTATTAATTGGGTAATATAACATTATCTCCCCTGAGGGCGCCAGACCCAATAGCATGAGATAGGCAAACCTAACTAACCTAAACCTATTGCATACTCTATGTACCCTGAGGGGAATTCGGTCACACCACCGAGGTGAAATGATCTAATAATTTGTGGGTGGTGGGGAGGGTTTTTGCAGAAGAGCTACAGGCTTTGTTCTTGAATCAATTTTTGCTCATCTTGTTATCGACAGAATTAATTTACATATTTGGTAATTTGCCAGGCGGTACAACAGAACGAAAACTGGCATTAGAGAAATTGATATACCAATCTGCTCGTAACTTTGATCAGCTGAATTAAAGCGCCTCTCATACCAGATGAAGCCTATACGCAATGACAGCTAGAGTGGGAAAACTGCGAGTATGACTTCTCAGCTATTCCCTATCGCAATTGCAAAATTTAATTTCAAATTACTTTTTCGAATTGAAGGGAATTCAGCAACAATAATCACCGTCAAATGCATACATATAAGTTAGAAGTTATAAATCTTTAACAAAAATTCTTCAAACGTCTTGAACAAAACCTCCACTTCCAAAATTCAATATTATCAACATTTTACCTCATATAAAATGAGGTTCCACTGAGATCTTTAGGATACCAGAACAGTTTTTCAAAAACGTGTTCTAAGTCATTTTCAGTTTGAAGAGTTGTCAGCCATTGAAAAAAGCATAATCAAAGGTTATCTATTCTTTAAAATTGAACAGTGAGTCCTTTCGCCGAGAAAAAGTTTAAGAAGGCTGTATTTATGAATTTTAGACTTCTAGCTAAAAAATACACTACCTGAGAAGAGTCCTGAAGTGTCTCACAATATTGTCGATACAATATTTGAACACCGAATTAACTCGTTTAAAAGATTGGCGAGCGAGCTTCAAGTACGTGTAATGACCACAAAGAATCCATGTAGACAAGAGAAACATCGAAGGAACGAGAAAAAATACAAGTTTGGGATTGACTAGAAGAGACACGGATGTACCAGTCTACACTTTACAACACCTATGTACAATTATTTACAAAGTTTATGCTTGGCTAAGGTTACAGTCATCCGAGAGCTCATAGATCGAAGAGCTGCTTCTCTTTAAAATTACCGGTTATTATAGCACAGAAAATAAGTCATGGATAACCACCTGCGACGCTGCTCATCACACAGTTAAATCTTAAAATTACGACTTCAGTTGTCGCAGCAACGAAATTGAAAGCGAAGATCTGTCCTGTCCACCTAGTACTTCCCTTATGTAATTTCTGACGAGCGACCATGGTATGAATTTGACGCAACACAATTATTTTAAAAACAATGTTTTAGCTGCGTCTATTGGTATACAATGATAAGACAACTGGCAGTGAATGAACAATGCTACAACTTAAAATACAATATACACGTACAAAGGCCAACGCATCTGCTCATAGCATCTTGAACTTCATGCCCGATTGCAGTCAATACCAATTCATACTTCATTTATTTAGCTTCAAAAATAACCAGTGGAAACAGGAGTAATTGTTTTATGGTATTCAATCCTCATAAGAAAACATCAAGGATATCGACACTCAAATTTCGGAAGAGAAATGACATGCAGATAATCGATTTTAATCTATTTCTGTAGGCAAACGGATCGTAGCGTAGACCGACACTGATTGCGGTACCTATTCCTCTTCTCGAGTATCAAATGTAACAATAATCAAACCGACTCATTCTGGCTATAATATATGACTCTTAAGGGCAGTGAAATTATTCCAGCACAGAAGACAAGTCTTCACTACAATTATGGGATAGATGAGAGAACACAAACGGAGAGTAATGCGCAAGAACCTCCCAATGAAGAAACGTTTTTTTTTTTGTCTTAGGACGAACTCAAAATGAATCGATTGCATTGCCATTTAGTATCACAACGAAAACAATGAATAGAAATATTGAAAACTTCGTACATAGCCGAATTTGTTGCGTATTAAAAATATAAATTGACGACAAAATTGCACATCCATCCTAATGTATTAATAAATTCTGATGTATTACGGCTGTCGATGGGGCTCGAAAACCTGGAATGATATGCGATCAGATAAATGTCAGTGGAAAATCATTGAAAGGCTAGCTGTTAACAGAAACGTAAGGCAGGGTTTGAAGTATGGCACTTGGAGTTTCTCAAATCACAAATCTGATGAGAGGGGATAAGAGACGCGTTCCGTGGCGTGGTGGGACACAAACTATTTACACTGTCGCACACGAAAGCAGAGCTCTATTGTTGCTAAGCTAAAAACAATTAAAATTATTAAAGCTAAACAATTTGATGTAATAACAAAAGTAGGCAGTGAATGACTATGACAAGCTCGTTTCCAAGTTAATCTCCTAATGGTTTCAAACCAAGTTCGACATTCTGAACCTAGAAGAGCAGTGTGACGTCATGCATATTATTGTTGTGCGTGATCAAAAACAAAGTGAAGTTCACTACAAAATAATGAGAACTTGAGGGAATTGACTGAATTTTTACTTAGTAGGAGTATATTCAAGTCAATGAATCTACCTGAGTGCATCCCTATTGGTTTCTGCTGTTCACGGGACATCTTCCAAGTGAGCTTTTGTAGAAGAATGGAAAGATTCTTGCTGAGCAGCTTATATCGATCAGATCAAAGAAGAGTATTGAGGACAGCATTGTTTAATAAAATCATTTCTCAAATTAACATTCAACGACCAACTGACATCAAAATGAGTCGGCTTCGTTAGAGAGCAACGTTGCCCTTGAGGTAGAACAAAAACAAGCGCTAAACTCCTGAGAGATCAGATCTATTCTGTATAATCATTAAATAAGTTATGGGATCATAACAGGTCTCAAAAGGAAAAGATGTTATATTTACGATAGTTTTAGAATTGACGAATAGATTTTATCCATAATTTTAGAGTTATCCTGCATTTTTTACTTTCGATTTAAAGAGAATCTAGCTATCTTTTCTGCATTAATACAGACGAATATATTACCAAGTAGTTTGTCAAAATTTCAAGAAAATGTACTTTCAGTTAGTATATGTCCTAAACTTAATGAGATTCCATTGTAACATCAAACATTACATTCAACACGAAACAATGTTCAACGCTTGTGAAAATCTCCAGTACAACTGGGGGCTTATACACAATAAAAAATAAGAACAAAGGAAATGCGGTTAATACAATTATCCTGCAATGGTGATGCAATGTGCGTTTGGTCCATATTTCGAAGCTCAATTATAGGCTTCGTATCATTCACCTTTCCCCACAGCTATCGACAGACCCCGAGAGCTTAGAATTGTTAAGTGAATAATGTGCTACTCGGCACAAAAAAATATTTTATTCAGCACAAAACAAACGGGCAGTCAATTTATTTTCGTTTTAATCAAGTAAAGTGAGATAGCCGTACCGTTAATTTAGAATAAAAAATGAATTTACTTACTGACTTATACCATGAAAATGCCATCTACCACTCTAAAGTGACATTGACATTACGATTTTCCGTGCTATAGACATGAAGTTTAATTATAGGAATGAAATTAAAACGTAATGCTACAAATTCTAGCAGATGAGACATGAAATGGTAAGCAGCGATTACACATATCCGAAAAAATGAGAGCCATGACTGAAACCGATAGGCGCTTGAATATATTACGACTTGGCGAGGTCTGTACATTCTTGTGGGAAAGTGGTAGGGAGTAGTGATTCAAAGCGAACTCGCTTGGGCAATCCACTAAGACAAAAATTCAGCTATAGCTTAGGTTGTGGGAGTGCGAATGTCTAACTTGAGACCAATTTTGGGATCCGGAGCGCACGTGCCGCAGTAGCCTCCGCACCGACCCAAAATCCGTTGACTATCCTGCAACACAAATTGATGATCAATAGTCGGAGTAGGCTTTATAGTATTATCATTAGTGAAAATTGCATGAGCAAAATTAGCATTAGCTATTTAAGAATGATAATGGGTACCAGTCAAATTTCCACCAATTGAATTTACAGAATACCTAAAAAAAGTCGCAGGTACTTACATCTAATCTGTTGATCCAGTGAGCTGCCTTGTTGCCATATCCTACCCAGGTTGTTCTGTCGGACACCTTGAAAGATGTTCCCACCAAATTAATTGAAAAAGCGCCTTGAGGACACTGAGCCATGCTGTAGCAATCGCCGGCTTCTCCATACGCAACCTGACGTCCGTCAACGGCGAAGGCGAATGTAAAATCGTACACTGAAAAACAATTTTTGGTTAGTCAATGACCTAACTAAATTACCTTTTTATTTGAAGCTGAAGACTCGCTAAACTCTTACTGTAACCCGAAATTTTACCTATGCTTTTAAAATATACGTCTTAAATATATTCTCTTTGTAATTGAAAATGTGACAAATAAATGTAATGAAAAATCGCCAAATTTTGAATAAAAAACTCCACAGCCTACTCTGTGTGACAAATACGACAAAATACGCCAAAGTCCAACTTTTTTCTGGCCGAAGAATCTTACTGTTAACGGAGAGTGTGGTGACGTTCAAGCGTATTCTGCTAAACGTAGTAAGGCCCGCTCGTCCACTTTCATCTTGCATGCAAGCGCATTCGCGATGTCGATCCCCATTGTGCGGGCACGTGTCCGGTCTGATTAGCCTGAAAAAATTAGCAAGTTATTTTGAATGTGGAAAAAACTTCAAACGAATTCAATCATTTTACAAAAAGATGAAAAGCTCGTGGCAATATTATGAGAAGTATTTTCTCTTACACCAAACTATGATACTGCTCCGCAGTAATGAAAATTCAAATACCTCTTCGAGTAAATTTCTGCGTAGTTTCCCTCTTCTCCGGCAGGAAGAGACAGATACTCCCGTGGTTCTGACACGTTCATGCCCAGGCAATAGATAGAGACGTTCACTCCTCCAACTAGCAGAGCGTACTCTCCATCCAAATTCAAACGGAGTACGTCTCGAGCCTGAAATTTGAAAAATTCGTTTACCACAAACGTGCACATTGTTACTAGCAATACATACTAATATACTTAATATCAGTAAATAATATTAGCACTGTAACCCTCATAAGCTACGAGGTACTGATGGCAACATTTCAGGAGGTAAAAAATTGTCGAATATTATGGCAAACTTAGTTTACCTAAGTTTCTGATTTTATTAGTTGAACATATGAGACAAATATACTAATATCACGCTAAGAAAAATTGAAGTTTGATATTCTGGTCAATATTTTTTCCATAGTCAAAATTTTATCCTGCAACCACACAACGCTTTAGATTTTTGAATTTCGAATTAGGAAAAAATTTTGAAACATTTCTCCAACATTCGGTTTTTCCAACAAAATCCTAGATTTGTACAAAAAAATCGGGTTTGGAATCTACATTCAAAAATCTGAAGCGCTGTGTGGTTTCCTTATTATAAGATTAAGATTATAAGTTAGTTCAAGCCTCCCTAACCGCTACAAAAAAGAGCGTATCGAAGAGAGAAAGAAGGAAGGCACCGTTTATAAGGGAGATAAGAGAAGGAGGAATCTGTGCAGAAGGGGCATAGAAACAGTTAGTTGAGAAAGAAGTTCATGAAGTAAGATAAAAGTTCAAGGAGAAAGTCAGAGGTGTTGAAAAACAGGACAGTAGTGAACCGAAAAAAGGTGGTCCTTAACATAGCAAAATATCATTTTACTTCAACAAAAATAATAAGGTCTACCTAACTCTCAGCTCAGGCTCACATTTTCCCCTGGGAGCGCTAATTCCCATAGATACGAGGCCTGTCGAAAAAGTATCCGACCTTTGGCCAGAAAAAATACTTCAACAACCTGACGGGGTTGGGACCCTAATCCCCTTCAAAGTAGGCTCCTTGTGCTTCCACACACTTAGCCCACCGATCCTTCCACTGCCGGAAACACCTCTGGAAGTCTTCTTTTGGAATGGTGTTCAGCTCTGTCGTCGCGTTCCGCATTATCTCTTCTCTACTCTCAAAACGGGATCCTTTCAGTGGTGTCTTCAATTTTGGAAACAACCAGAAGTCGCAAGGAGCCAGGTCTGGAGAGTAGGGAGGTTGGCGAACGGTCGTAATTCCATGTTTGGCCAAGAAATTGCGGATCAAATGGGATGAATGTGCGGGCGCGTTGTCGTGATGCAAGTGCCAGTTGTTCGCAGTCCACATGTCTGGTCTTTTGCGCCGAACTGCATCACGAAGTCGCCGGAGAACATCCTGATAGTACTCCTTTGTCACTGTTTGTCCTTCCGGTGCGTATTCGTGATGCACAATTCCACGGACATCAAAGAAAACAGTCAGCATCACCTTGATTTTGCTTCGCACCTGCCGCGCTTTCTTCGGCCTTGGAGACTCGGGATGCTTCCATTGGGATGACTGTCTTTTTGTTTCTGGGTCGTACCCGTACACCCATGACTCATCTCCAGTTAGCACGGTGTTCAGAAACCCAGGATCAGTGTTGGCGGTGTCCAGAAGGTCCTGTGCAACGTCACGACGGAGGTCTTTTTGTTCCGGCGACAACAACTTGGGCACGAATTTCGCAGCCACTCGGTTCATGTTCAAATCGTCACGCAAAATGGCATGTGCAGAATCTTTACTCACTCCAACCTCTTGGGCAATCTCCCGCACGGTCAAACGACGATCTGCCATCACCAAATTTCGCACCCTCTCAACAACAGCTGCACTCCGAGAAGTTTTGGGCCTGCTACAACGCTGCTCACTCTCCGCTGATGTGCGGCCATCTTTGAATCGGTTGAACCACTCCTTAATTTGTGTTACACCCATAGCATCTTCCCCAAACACCTGCTGAATCTTACGAATTGTTTCAATTTGAGAATCACCAAGCTTTTGACAAAATTTGATGCAGTGTCTTTGCTCAATTCGTTCAGTCATCTTGCAAGAAAACTAAATCCGACAAACACTTAGAACAGCACCTTACTTGGCGACCACCAGCCAGTGACTGGCCCAAGTGAATGCGGTGAAAAATGTCAAGCATGCGCATTAAGATTCCTCCTTCCACCGTGCACAGTGGCGCCGCCTTAGAATCACTACTTTGCGCGGGAAAAATTAAGGTCGGATACTTTTTCGACAGGCCTCGTATAATATTTATAACCCCCTGAGGGGTGTGTGGTTTTCTTAGTTTTTCTGTGTCGAATGAGACCAAAATCACGCTTCTACATTCAAAATTGTAGAAGGCGAAGGGTTTTGTGTAAACCTATACGTTTTGTATATGTTCGCGCAGTAGCTTTTTTTGTATAGCAAAAATCAACATTTTTTATTGAAGTAAATGTGTTTAGAATTCAATTTTACATGTTGGTATGGATTTTCGTTCACCTAGCTGCAATAGGACCGCCTGTGGACCACCATACCAAATTTGGTTAAAATTCAGGTAGGAGGTCCCTTAACAACGCCGAAATGCGGTGAACGTGTTAAGACGACATCCTGCAACACTGTCGCGTTTTCAGCGAAGAACAACAAAAGTTTCAAAGAAGAGTGGTAATTCCTCACGTCATTGACGTTGACACGAGCTATTGCTATACTTCTCGAGTGTAGCTCAGAAATCCTGCATGTTCTACGATTGCAAAGTTCATGAGAGACGCAGAAAACCATTCTTACACATAAATCAGGGAAGGAGCCTCTGGGTCTAAATGCTAAAGCCAGGAAGTATGAGCACGATAGAAAAAAACTTGCAAAAGACATGATTCCTAATTTAGTTCATTAATAGGTATAAAAGTATTTAGGGATCCATGTTCTCCACTGACGAAATAAGTATATACCGGAACAAAGGGCTGGGATATCTTTGCGTATTTTTTCGATACAAGGCAATTGTAAGTCATTTTGAAGTCCTCACTTCAAAATCGAGAGAAATAGCGATTTACCAAAAGTGGTTGAGTATTGAAGGGAAAACTGGAGAAAGACAAGCTCTCGAAAGGAGCTGGAAAAACTGCATCAATCACTGTTTAGAATCCAGAGGGAGGAATAAGAAACGACAGTAAGCATCCATGTCATGAGTACCTGTTTGCAAGAGGTGATGCCGCAGGGCGGAGCTTGACAGCGTTGTTTGCGCCGTGGCCTGGCCTCCCTAGAGCACCTTGTTGCTCTCACGCGGTTGCCACGAGCGTCAAGGCACATCACACGGCGCCTTTGCCGCCCGCGCTCCCCGCAAACAGCTTGGCACTGATCGTCAAACATTAGTTTGAACTTCGGCCTTTTTGAACACATTATTCTTCTTCATGTCAAAAACAAGAAACTACCACATTTGAAAATGAAAGCGTCAATTCGATCAAAATTTCTGTAAACTCCGTCAAAAGTAACTTACAAAGCTAAGAATCATCCAAACTAAAACACTTTTAGGATAGCGCAAGAAAGCTAGGAAGGGTTTAATGGATCGTATGGTATCAATTAAGAAGTAATTTACGCATCGTTTTTGAGAAAAGCTGAAGAACCATATGTATCTCGATCAAAGCTAAATTTCCATTTTGATTCAAAGAACAATGCACTTGAGCACCATCTATTCTTTCACGTGCTACCATTTCACCGTGAAAGAGAAATCAATGGCAAATATGGTCTTCACAGTCAAATGAAGATCTACAGGATGTCCATAAAGTCTCTTTACCATTTCGATAATTTATTCCAGATGAAATTGATATATTTTATTCAAATTTATTCTGTTGTATAGACTTCTACATGGGCACCATTAGTTGTACGAAGCACATCAAGAATCAAGACAGTACGCGATTTCTAGCCATGCTCGCTGTAGCATAGCCTCGTGAATTGGTCCATTTTTCTTCAACGAGACATCTAATACTGCAAATGTTTACCTTGACCTTTAAACTGAATGTGTGGCACCACAACAATGACTTTCAACCAACCATCATTTTTCAGTAAGATGGGTTCACCAGTACATTGGGGACTGCATGTTCGTGGTCCTTCAATCAAACATTTCCAGACTGGCGGATTGGAAGGGATGGGCCAATTCCCTAGCCAACACGTTCACCTGATATCACAAGCTCGTTACAAAAGCCCCAACGCTGTCGGCCCTCAACTTCAATTTCATTCCCATGGAATTCTTTCTTAGGGACTATATTAAAAGATACCGCGTATCGAACAAAGATACAGGACATTACTGACGTAGAGCAAAGGACTACTGATGTCATTGCTACAATTGATGAGGCTATGCTACAGCGAACACGGCAAGAAATCGAGTACCGTTTTGAAGTGTTTCGTGCAACTAAATGAGGTAAAAAAAACTTATAAACGCTGAATACAAATCTGAATAAAATATCCTATCAATTTCATTGGTAATAAATTTTTGAAATGGTAAAGAACCTTTATGGAAACCCTGTATATCTGATTGATGACGTTCATTTCAAATTGATGCATGGACTATAGATTCACGTATGATTTACTAGCCTTTCCGTTCAAATCGCACTGCGTGCTTTTCCACATTTATTAACACAAGTGTTTTAGACCTTTCAATATCCATACAATGGTTCAGACAAATTATCAGCTTAAACATTAATGGAAATGTCATTTAACACCCAGACCACAACGTTCGCCACCAGGGGCCACGGAGGGGATTTTCAAAATGCTGCTGGCCGACCAGCAGTCACAAGCCCAGTTTTCATAAGTCTTTAATTAAAGCTAAATAAAGGCACGATCCAGTTAGTGTTTGCTATTTTCAAAATTGCTTACTCCAATTGACTTTAAATTTGAGTTGAACATTGAACTTTAGTTTAACCTATTGCGGTCAAAGTGTTAAATACTTTATAAGAAAATTTTAAGGTACTGGCTTAAAATCCCACTTAAAATTGTTCGACGAAATTAGCGAAGACTTAATTTGGTAAACATTGTGCTGTTTCAAATTCTTATTGTTTTTTAAATTTTACAATAGATGACAGTCGTGTTTATATAAGAAGTCAAGTATGTAAGAATAACAGTTTAAGAATCGAAAAAAGAGGTGACTAACTCCTTCGAAGTTATTTCCCTACGTAAAAAATATCTTAAGCTTTTTTTAATCCACAATATGATTCGAATGTTGTGATCATAACATATGTTTACATATGAATATATTATTTAACAAAACAAAGTTATAAAAGCTATACTGATGGAGCGCTTGACGTTGAAAAGCACAAAATGCATACTAACTTTCTTCGCCCGGCTCTATTCGAATGATTTAGTTTTCTATTTCTAATTTTTTTCGCCATTCGACAGTTGAATATGCTTATTTTCAATGGGTTGTTCTTCAAAGCCCTCGGCAAATTGTACATGTTATGTACATACATAAATACCCACCGCTTTCCATGGTTTCACGATCCAAAAAAAGCCCCTGGAGCATTCTCCCATATTGCACTGTCTGCTGTTGGAAGGTCGACGCCTTGGCTTGCACCCCGATGGAGCAGGATCCGGATCGACCCAATTGAGTGGGCTGACTGCGTGGCACGTTACTGAGCGCTCTTGGCGACCAGGCCCGCATCTTGCCGAGCACTGTTGTTTCCAGCGTGGTGACGGTTGTATTGTTTTCAAGCGTTTTAGGCCGACAAGGCCGGGTGTCGTGGGTAGTCGAAGCCAAATAGTAAAGGAGCGGCACCACGCCATCGAATGAATCCGTAATCCAGGATTACACGGCCAAATTCAAGTAGGGTTCTCGTCGACAGTTATCAAGATGTCGGAGGATGGGACAGTTCATTGAGTTCGGTACGAAGATTGTAGAGAGAGGTTCCATGTTCAGAGGCGCCCAGGTGGGGAGAGAAAAAAAATGGATTCGATAAATGTCGCGAAGTTTGAAAAACATGTTATCTAAAAGTTAAAATATATTATATTAATCCTATTCGTCGTGAAAGCAAGAACTTCTTACCTAATCTACTAATAATGTTGCATCTGATAATTCTTATATGAAGACATCGCTACGGGGATATTTGAGAAGTAAATGAAGTTATTTTGAGAGAAACCACTCAAAACAAACAGCATGCTTAACTCAAAAAACTGGAAAAAAACTTACAACCATTAACAAACATTTGTAAATTCCCTAAAATATTTCGAGGCACCTATAGCTTCGTCTATTTATGATTTTACTGAAAGAATTAAGGAAAAATGATGCAAAATTTCGATGTTTTTAACAAATGTAAAATCTTATTTAACGTTTAGCTTCGAACTTTAATTGACCAGCCAGCTGTTCTTCACGCAACCATATGGCAGAATTTTAGAATAACGATACAAATTGAAAAATAAAAAGACTTCACTGATGACATAAAACGTTTGCAACGATTGTATCGCACAATTCAATTCGATGAATATTGAAAACTTTTGAGGGAAATTAATATGAACTCGTTTACAGATCATACGCATTAACGTTGGGTATGTCATTTTTATCGTAACCCTATTTAAAATTTAGCCAAAGCAGCGATGGATAATTTTTCATGCGCCAAGCATCAAATGCAAGACAATATTTCAGCTTCAAGCAGCAAGCATGGGCAGTGATTTTATTATATCTTTTACTGTTAAACCACAATCTAACGAACTCACGGTCAATCAAAAACATTACATTGACCAACGAGTTTCCCAAGCATTTTCTATTAAATATACTCGCTCTAGAAAGCAGGATTAACAATCGCAACAATAATTCAAAGGCAACCTTGCTGAACCTGGCAAGATGTGGATAAAAAAATGTGCACTGATGTACTAATTTCAATCAAAACTTTTTATTACTCCTAAGGACACTATGCGAGACAAAATAAACTCGTCAAACTCGCCTAGACTAGAAGCTCAGAACACTGATTTAAGAAACTATTGCGACGACATTTAGCAAAAGAAGAACAACGAATATTGAATATTGAAGAGTATAAATGAACTTGGTAGTACCTCAGACCATGCTCCACTAAGCCACCTGTAGGCACAGGGGTTCTTGTTACAGTGTCGGGACTCCCTGGGTTTGGTGAGCCCTTGTCGTAAACAATAGTCTTCACTGACAGCCATTCCTTTGGTGCTTGAGCCTCGGTCTCGAGCTAGTTTATCGAGACAGGTGACGTTGCGGATCATCTCTCCCTGATCACATGTCTCCGAGCACTGCAAACACAAGGCAGTTCCATGCTCGGTAACCCAAAAACTGTGATAGCAACAAGATGCAAAACTTTGCACGTTTCTTCGATACAAATTCGCGAAATGAGTAAAAACTATGCATCGAAATGCAAAGAGATAATCTTAGATCACATTGTAAGATAAGGTAGTTTAAACAAAGCTCAAAGCTTAATGGTTCAAGCAAAAACTGCAAACAAAAATTTAAAGGGATACGAAGCAGTTTGCAACAGATGTGTGATTCAAGACGATGTAAATTCAGTAGTAATAATTAGGCTCATCAAGTTTCGAATAGTTCAAGAACTTTTCCGACATGATGTGCGATGGCTGTTTTTGATTCAGTCGTGCAATCAGTATATGGTCGAAAAAGCGTGCTCGGCAGATTTTTAATGTATGATAAAGCTATGAAAAAATTGAATTGTACCAGTTACGACGAAAAAATACTTCTCTGTTTCACACGAGAATATGCTGAATTACAATTTTAATTTGAAAAATAATTTCAGCAATTAGTTCTGAGCAAGAATTATGGTTGTGAAAAATTTAACACAATGCTTTTTACGCACTGATTTAGTAGATACTTCACCCTGATCATTATAAGGAAATGCGTCCAACATGAGCATTTTGAAAATCATAGATATTTACGGAACCATTTTAATACCCGGCTTAAAGTAGCATCTTAACAAACTAGCACCAAGTATATAATTGAAATACACATCTTGTCGACTTAAGAACGTAAGCAAAGATTAGATTAATGAGGATCAGTTAGCAAGCAGAGCATTACAAGAATTTAGTACAGTTACGAACATTTGTGATACCTGAAAACGCCAGGGGGAGGACAGTCAGAGTTAGTGTAAGAATTGAACACTTTGTTTCATTGTCAAGTACTTGCCAGCAAAACAAAGCTCCTCAAATAACTGAAAAACTATAACGCTGAGAAGGTAAGGGAGGGGAACGTTAGGTCAAGCCAAAATATTACCCGGTAATGCTCTCTTCATTGGGTCGAATTAGGAGGGACTCGAGCAAATTCTCGAAAGGGAATGTAAACGTAGACTCACCGTTGGGAGAATGAATTCGGGGTGAGGGAAATAATATTGAAGCCTGAAGACAGCGATCAACTTCGTATGGGTCACAAAAGGTGAACGTAAACGGGAAATGTTACTTCAATAATACAGCCAAAGTAGAAAAACGATTTATTTAACAGGGGAGGGAAAAATCATCCACACGAAAATAATATAACTGGTTTATCACACGGTAATTTATCACAGAATATCGAAACTATTACAGGCTATCATTTTAAGACAAGGAAGAGGCTTCATGGGTGTGCTGTCGTCTTGTGCTTCGGGAGGGACGGGATAAGCTCATTAGCTGGGAGGACGCGACTGTCGAGGGGAAGATATTGGGGGCCGGGGCATGAAGGGACTTAAACATTGCGTGGCCGTGATGGCGAGTGTGCTCATTATGGCTGTTGTGGTTACTCCTATCGCGTAGAAGCTGTAACAGTTTATTTTCCATTTCACGAGGAGACGGATGACTATGATGCAATGAAGGATAGCTTCGAGTTGGAGAAATGGGTGGGAAGAAATCTGGGTGAAGTGCATCTGGAGCATTATTTGTTGGGAAAATTACGGTTGGCTTTGGAGATGGGATGTAAGGAGGTACAAGCGTATTCATGAAAGAAGAAAGATGAAGAGAATCAACATCAGGAAACTTGTTAGATGACGGAGCGGTTCTCTTTAATGAATTACTGCTCAATGTGTTTGTTGTTCCCCGTCGAGGTTGTGTTATGTTGGACGAAGAGTGATTGCGACTTAAATATTTACTGGCTTGATTATTGAAGGAAAAGACAGAAGAAAAAGGATCATTACGCATTTTAGCAAAGTTACTACTGAAATTTAAGTCATTTAAGAGAGGAGCGCTGCTAGTAGGCTGATCAATATCAGCATTACTGGACGTTCTACTATGTTTCCGTCTCTTCCTGCGTCGTCGTGGATACCTTACCCCAGACCAGGGTCCCCTTCGCCACTTGTAGCGATAGTGGTGGCGTCTGGGCGATTTGCAGGTCACTCGGCACGATGACATGTTCTGGGGCTTGTCTTCCGGTAGACAGTCGGAGGGCGGTAGAGTTTGGCTCGAATGACGATCGCGGCACACGACAACTCGTCTGCGGCGTCCTCGTCCGCACGATCGTTTGCGAGGCAAGCGACACTGCACAGGATGAACAATTTCGTTAAGGGAACGTGTAATCTCAAAAATTAAAACCCCGACTCAACTTTGACTTCGTGGTCATTTGGAATACTTCAATGTAAGTAGGCTCTCCTACTAGTAGAAGGACTATCACAGTGCAGCGCGGGAAAATTGAGGACCACTCCTTTTGAATTTACACACAAAGAACAATACAACTCGAATCTGTAATTCAGAATTCGGCATGTATTATAATTTTAGGAATGGAAATTTCTTAGGAATTAGCAATTTATCATGTTAATGGTACTGAACTATTCCTATTTCACAGACATCTTACGCATCAAAATGCACGAATCGAATTTCAACAGCATTGATATTCATCATGTAATCGTGAAGCTTGAGTGTCAAAGTCAGTAGCTAATTTGTTTATGATAAATGGATATGAAACCTTAGAGTTTCCGGTGTCCAACAACAACTCTGCTTTCAGATATCGATATTTTCAACTTATTGACTTGTAATACGTCTAACTTTACTTTCGTAGATGATTCTCTCATTTGCCCAAGGGTAATATTATTATAAATAGTACTGTGTATTATTTCTGTTGAATATTATTCAGCTGATTTAAATATTATTCAAATATTATTCCTGCAGAAAAAGATTCAGCTGATTTAAAATTTTGGATAAAATTTTGAAAGTATCGCCACATAATGTTACGTGATCGAACCAATTTATTTTCAAACCGTTAAATCGTGCTTCTTCAAATTTTTGAGCTCACAAGATTTCAGCATTACTTTTGGGGAAAATGAACTGTAATATAGTTCTCTGTGGCTAGTTCGGAAAAACGATTTTAGTTTTTCTCTTCCTGTGTTTCTGTATTTCATACTTTCAGCTCAATTACCATCCCACGATTCGACGAAGGTGTCGCAGTAAATGAAAAATTAATACGTTACAAAAATTCCCATGCTTCACAAATGTTTTCCAATGAAAATAATTTTCAGTTAAAAGGATGAAAAAAGTGAACTAGAGGATAAATTAGGAGTATGAGAAATGGTTATTGGAAGAGATAAAATGTATCTGCTATTTTCCTAAATGAACAACGGAAAAATGGAAAATATAAGCCATTGTCCCAACAAATGCTTTCAACATTGAACTTTGATACATGAAACTCAGATATCTTAGAAGAATATTACCCAATACCATCTCGAGATACGGCAGCAAAAAGAGATTCTGTTCGATACTACTCGAAAGGAAAAGTTTAGAAATCTAGCTCTCCTTGAGAAAATAACAAATTTCCCATGGTGATATCCTTTCGGCATAGAAGAACTGAGTACAATGCAACCTACTAGGAAAAGTAGCTACTGTAGGCATCGAGTGTTTGAGAACTTCCTGCGTCCCCTACATAACACTACTTTACTCAAAAAATAAAAAAATATTCTGATTTTCCGAATATTTCCATATTTATTGAAGGAAAAGACTGAAGAAAAAGGATCATTACGCATTTTAGCAAAGTTACTACTGAAATTTAAGACATTTAAGAGAGGAGCGTTGCTAGTAGGCTGATCAATATCAGCATTACTAGACGTTCTATGTTTCCGTCTCTTCCTGCGTCGTCGTGGATACCTTACTCCAGTTACCTTACGGAAAAAATCGAAATATACGAAAGAAATACGGAAAAAATGATATATAATTCAGGTTTCGGTAAAATCAGCGGCTTACTTGACGACTATTTGACGACCAGGTACGATCCTATGAAGCTCTAAGCAGCGATCGCTCACCTTATGGCATTCTGCCTCAGTAACGCACTCAAGCAAACACGTGTATTAAGACCCCGGAATGCAGTTGTGCTTCGTTATTTAGATTAAAAAAGCTAGCAAAATCTGATTACTAATAATGATATCTAGAGCACGGTGTTTATTTAATACATCTCAGTGACAACACTTTAAAAATCATGACCATATTAGTGTTATGGTATATATTACTTCTCTTCTGAATCATTCAGTCATATAATTAATATTCGTTAAAATGACTCGAGGATAATATTACTAGATGACCCGGCGCTCGATTAAATCAAACATTTGATATCTTCACCAACCTTCCATCAGCCTACTCTTTTTACTTGATAGCTCCAGCGTTCCCCGAACAAAGGACTCACTCTCCCCCAGTCGCCGACCGTCCACTCGGAGCAGAGATGCGTGTTGCAGGGCGCTGTATCGGCAGGGCGGAGCCTCACAGGGCAGTCAGTGGGCCACCGGCCTCCACACGCCACAAGCCGGCGCTTCTCTCCCCCACCACACTCCACAGAACACTGGAAAATGTAATCAACAACAATTATAGTTACTTGAGAATTGCAAATGCAGTATAATAATTGTTGAGAAATTATAGTTCCTAAGAAATTAAATGCGTTATTGAGAAATATTTAAGAGTTACTCAGATATAGAGGGTGATTTTTTAGTTTGGGTCATGGAAGAATCTTTGAGAACTTCCACAATATCGGATGGATTTAAAAAATATAGCAATCATAAAATGCTACGTTTTGAACACATAATACATGTGCCACTCTCCTCAGCGCAGACAAGAATCAGCGCGATTACGCAGGCTGTGCGTTACGGCGCTGGTGAGATCTGATCCAATTACCTGAATTTATACCTCGATGGATGCCTTGAGATGGTGTTTTCCTTAGGAGAGACCTAAAAGGAAGGGTTCACCGTGAAAAGTCTACAAATCTATACCAACTCAAGACATCCTTCGAGGTGGAAATCCAGCGAATTGGACCAGATTTCACCAGCGCCCTAATGAACCATCTAATGCCATCTTTTATGTGACGCTTGTTCAAAAGAACATAATCAAATAACACTAGCCCTGCGTATTAATAAACTCGAATCTTCCCCTATGAAATCAGTAGTTATTTTTTCGTTCTCAAAATTTTCAAGAGAACTACAACTTAAATCGTGGAGATATTCGTTGTGGCCCACCATTTCTTCTCATTTTCTCTCACCCAGTTATCCTGTTCCGCGTATACTGCTGTAGAAAATTTTAGAACTCTTGCCTTATTAGCAGTGAACGAATACATATTTCTTGCACAATATCAACTTTAGGTGATATGTTATAATGTTTTTGCCTTTCTCTGATATCACTGCATTTCCCTTTGCATCGTATTAGTCTGAGGATGATGTTAATGGATCAAAACATCGAATTTCATAGACAGTTCTGCGTTAGCTAAGGAGATTTCTCACAACGATAGTATGTAATATAACTGAATTTTTTTAAAAAGTTGAGGAATTAGGATTAAATAAGTATGTGTTCACGAGTATAGCTAAAGTTTTCAACACAAAATGTCGTTTTGAGTAGCTTTGCAACTAGACACGCAACGCACCATTGGTGCTAATTCACTTACGCGTCCCCAGGCGCCAATCTGCCAGTTAGACTCCTCATTCTGGATGTTATCCAATGCTCCGTTTGATAGAAGTCCATTTGAATCCTCGTCGACCGAATTCTCTCTCGGGTCGTGACTGTTGTTCATATCAATATCGTCGAAGCCGTTGCGATTTTCCACAGCGTCAGGGTTCGGGAGTGGCAATCGTGCACTGCTGCCATATCGGCCGCTGTGGTCGCCAACTCTCGGGGGCAAAATGTCGCTGATCTCGTTGGTCTCTTCAGGAGGTCGCACAGGCTCGTGACGTAATCGGCCCCCAGCGCCCTTCTTTCGATCTGCGTGGTGACGTCTTTGAGCGTCCCACTGGTTCTGGTGCGTGGGGTTGAACAAATTCCGCCGCTAGGCGGCAGAAATGAAATTAAAAAAATGACTGAATGAAGAAATCAATGATTTAATAGGACAATATAACTTCTAGAAGAACCTTTCAATATCCTTTCATTTTAATACTTATAAGAAAAACTGTACGTACAAGAGGAAAATGTGTAAACAATATCCCAGATTTTGTCAACAATAAACTATGAAGGAAATCAACGCATAAATAGAAATAAATAGGAATAGGCAAATAAGAATTCCTAACCTTGTATTCCGTCGCTAAGGAAAGTTATTATTGACGCATATCGTTCTAACATTGAGTAAATTATGTATAATTAAACATCAAACGTAAAATGACATTTCATTTCTAACTTACTTTAGAATAATAAGTTTCTCCTGAATGAAGAGTTTCTTCATCAAGATCTGGTCCAGCGAAGGGTACGGGTGTAGTGGTGGTGGTAGTAGTAGTGGTAGTTGTCGTAGAAGTAGTCGTAGATGTAGAAGTTGGGCACGGTATGGAGCAAGGAGCGACTTCAGGAGGCTTGTTAGCGGCATCACACATGCGTTCCGGCTTGGGGGCCATTGGATTCCCGCAAACAACTACCCTCCTGCGCATGCCTCTTCCGCAGCGTCCGTCCAGGCTGCGTAAAACGATGGGCCCTCCCCTAATCGTTTCTGTATCAATTTCGACATCAGTGAGACCACTGATGGTCGATTGTGATTCCAAAGATCGGTTTAGAGAACGTCGGGGATCGCTATAGCGGGTGATGGAAAAGACCTCTTCAAGCTGCCTCAGTTCCAGTTGTGTAGACGGGGTTTCCCCGTTGATTGCACACTGTAAGAATTTCAAATTTTAATTTTTCCGATTCACTCGAACAATTTTTAAACTGGAAAGGACAGTTATACAGCTGCAATTGTAACAAGAATTACTCACATAATTTTCAATGCAAATATACGTACATTTTTTCGGATCCCTGGGATTTACTCTCTTCTGTATCACGAGAGTACGAAAATAATTCAAATTCTGTTTTTAACCAGGAACACGTACCTCATCAAGATATTATTAATGTTTTCAACCAAGTCTATTGAAAAGAAAACTGAAATACGGATTGAAATTTAAAAGGGAAAGCATAGTTTCCCTTAAAATTCCCGTGCGTAATTTTAGTTCGTCACTCATTTGTGAAGTCAATTTTTACTCTCACTCACCAGGACACTGAAGCTGACTATACAGTCAAACCATAATACCCTAGCGAAGAACTTCGTTTGAATCAACTGTTTACAGACATCAGTATATACTGAAAGTAATTCAAACCGTGGATAACCTCAAACCTCATTTTATATCAAAATTCTAAAATGTATTACAAAAAATTTGCACAGATATCTAGACATTTAAAACATTTAATATTATCTCACATGCAAGTACCGAAAATCACGTCATCACGTCACGCGTAGCATGTTCTTCGTGGACGAGAGAATGATACTGTTTGGACGACCACCACGATATGAAGGATCTAATTCATGCAAAAACAATCAAGTGAACTGAGCGCAGTGATAGTCGAAAAAGGTTTACTTTTCATAAATCATTCATTTATTATAGCTCTCCTAACAAGTCCATTTTCATGAAAATTATAGTAGAACCATTGTGAGTACAAATAGATACCCCCGACAGTTCTCCTTTCTTTTTATTTTGCCTTTTTGATACACTCTCCATCACTGAATTACCGCAATCTCTCAGAAATTAAATAATAAAAACGAATAATTCTTCTAAATATATAATAATAACCTACAATAACAAACTTCAGAAGAGGGAGTAGTGAGTGAAAGGCTAGTGTAAATCCAGAGTTCGACCCGACTGGCTTCAGAAATAATTTCTAGGCGAGAGTTATAATTGTGCATATTACAACCGATTAGAACTTCCACTCTCACTTCTTGCTAATACGACCTTAATAATTAAAAACTGAGCCGCCTAATGTTTCGTAAAAAAACGTTTTCTCAAATTGACTGACTCTTTGTTTCGGAAAAAAATGCACTCACCCACTGATCCCAAGGCTGGGCATGCCAGCAGGAGCAGTTGCGAATGTGTTCAGGCTTGTGCAGCCCTCGACAGTTCCAGGTTTGTATGGGGCGCCCCCTGAGCTCGCACCAATAGAGTCGCTGCTGCTTTCCTTCAGTGGCTCCAGGCACGCATGAACACTGCGGTAGGAAGTGTCAAGTTGCATTGAAGAGTATGCACGGTGCGACAGAAGAATTTTCATCGGAATAAATGAGAGTGGAAAGGTGATGTCCACAACACAGAGGATTTATCACCTTATGCAAAAAAAACACATCGAATAGAAATCGAGGGACTAAGATGAGATTCTAACCACAGGGAAGGTAAGCGTTGGCTGTTCAACATTCAAAGTGACTCGCGTGGTTCAAAAAAGCAAATCTTACAGTAGGAGGTGTCGGAGTAAAAATTTTTTTCTCGAAGTATTCAAAAATAATATCGAATGACATCACATGAAAAGGCTTGAAAACAATTCCATGTAAATAATCTGAACTGATTATCAAATTGTATTTTCCAGCGCTTCCTAACATTTATATATTTATGCATCTTTGCGGTAGCTTGGCCCCGCGGGGAGAAACCGTAGAATTCACCTAATATAACAATAGCTTCTATCATAAAAAATGAGGGACTTGAATTTTTCGCTTAAGCCGTTCCGAACGAAATATGTATATTATCAAGAAATATGTAAATCTACGAATGAATTCATCAAATTAAACTGAAGGACAGCAAATGAACGTTGCTCACATTCCTAGCTCTCATGTGATGAAGCATGAAGCATTAATAACGCAGCTACGTCAAAAAGTTTTGCAAAGTGTAGTCGTAACTTTTCGAAAGTAGGCTAGCAATCGATAGCATGGCATCGTTCAATGCCGTTACAGCCTACGTAAGCGAGTTACCGGCGCCCAATCGTGGTATTTCCACTCGGGACAGTCAGCAGCGAGGCAGTTCTCCTGAGTGACGGGCTGCCCATCCGTCCGGCAACGCTCGTGGTCCACTTCGTTGCCAGAGGTCGTCACGCACGCGGCGACCGCTCTTTGTTTGCCACATTCTCCGTTCTCACGAATTTTGCACTGCAATGTTCACAAACAACATTAATCCGGTGAATATATTGAATCCAAATGCTGATTAAGGAAGGTATTATTGGATTTAAAGTAAACAAGGCTATATTATGCGTTAAATAAAACCATCAGGTAATATGACGCCAAAAAATTTACCGCTGGGTATTAACCACGTACCCGAAAATATTTCCAATTCATATTTTTCAATGGTAACGGGCATTCTAATGATAGAATAAAATAGAAAATGACAACAGAAGCGAGCCAAGTTGCCTGCTCTCGGGTTGTCCCCAAGTCGCGCGCCGTCAGACACCATTCACGCACTAACACCAACGAAACACATTTAAAACCACTATTTTCACGCACAAGCACCAGTATATTAACGTTAATATAACATTTCTTAATGCGGCCGTTAAGCAATGTGTGGTCAAATGATTTGACCGTTTTCTTCGCATTATTGGAAATACTAGAGCCAAGATTGCATTACAAATAGAATCGTAATTACGAATCGCAGTTATCATAGCATCGTAATGATAATCGTAATTAACATTGTAAAATAAATGCAACTCATTAGACGAGTTTACAAAGTAAATATAATTACAGAGTTTAAGTAAAATCAGTTCTCTTTAGACTTTCGTACCGAGCAAACTCGTTTGCTGGCAAGAAATGACTGTAACAGCTGTTTGAAATTCTTAAATTACGCGGCAGTAATTCAGGGAAAATACCTCAGTTGATGTGAGTACGCGAAGTAAGTGCAGTAGATTTTCGATATAAGAAAACTAAAAAGCATGTTCACATTTCTGAATCTAATGAACACTTTATTGAAAAATGAGATATTCCTAACCAGAGTTGGTAAAAAGTCAAGTAACAGGCAGGAATTCGCGTGAATCTTTTGAAAGATACTCAGAAATGCAGCCCTATGGTTGTTGAAGACTATTCATGGTACTAAACCAATAATTGCCTGAAAGTACACCCTGATAAAGCGATTTAACATAAATCAGTCCTATTAATTATACTAATAGGGTAGTAAACAAATTTCATTTTAAAAACAAAAAGATTAGTTGAATTATGAAAGTATTCAAAAATGAACTCACAACCTCGAAAATATTTGTAAAAATTAGATCAGTATTTGGTCTGGTAACTATACTTTTTTTGGGGGTGATTCACATTCAAATAGTTACGTGACACAGTCCAACTTTACCAAATATACTCCCACCTAGAACAGAGTTTTATTATTTTCTACACCAACGCTGATTCATTTCTCGTATGAGAATTTTTATCAAAAGTTCGATTTCCCCTTTCATCTGGAAACTTTCACGCAAATTTTCAATTTAATCGACGTTTTCAAACAAACGTTCTCGTCAGCGATTTAAATTTTTCATCACTGCTTACGACTTTCTAGAGCATACTTTTCATAACCAATAAAAGAAACAATGAAATATTGAAAAAAATATTCGAAAATTTCCGCCAACCTAATTAATGGTTTGAGATGTGAACAAGCGTAGTCTCCTTTCGCATAGTATAGCAAATATATCAAACCGGGCATAAAAAATTGGCGAAATTTTCCTACTTGCATTTTTATGCTTTGATCAAATCTTGTGTCAAGGAAAACCGATTATGGCCAATTTCTGCAGGAGTTACTTCAATTCACGATTCATTCGGTCTAAAATCCTTATAAGGAATTTCCTGGCAAGCACAAAAATACTTTGCGTACTTTTAAAATTACGATATTAAAAAGTTTTTTGTTGCTATATGAGCATTTCAGTGGGTGTTCATGGAAACGGCATTAACTGAAATTATCGAGCTTGACTTTTGTTCGCCACAATCTACTTAAGAAAGTATATACATTTATTTGTTCACTCACACAAGTCGCCTCGCAATTTTCATGTAATAATTTCATGTACTAATTTTTGATAAGCTAGAAGACTAAAGTACTCGCAGATGACTGCCAGCAGCTGTGCAAAGTAGATAAGTTCATACCGGGGACCAATCCCTGTATTTCCAGGAGACTGGGCAGGTGAGGGCGCAGGACTCGGTGAGCGGAACAGGTCGGGTGTTGTGAGCACAGAGGTACTCGGCCACGCGACGGCCGTCTGCACTCATGCAGTACGCGCTCCGCTGCCGAGTGCCTGTATAGGGCAGATGGATCCAGGACTAGCACGACAATCAACCAACTAGGAAATGGAAAAAGTATGACCTCATGACACGTCTAACCAGTTCGAAAAATGTCACGATTGGTCTTTCTTGAGGTGAGGGCGAACGGAGCCATGAGTAACATTGTGGTGTCGAAGTTGCCAAGACACTCACAAGAAGACAACGAACGCTTTTGTGTTTGATACCAATAAGTTCAAGAACTAAATGTATCAATGAAGTGATTGTCATGAGAAATTAAAAAATCAGGATCTGTCACATTCAAAGGTGACGCCATAGAGAAGAACGCTTCAAGTAAAAGTAAGAGAAAATCGTTCAAATTTTATGCTAGGAAAGAATTTCTCCAGAAATCAATTGCCCACGTTGAAGGACAAGCAAAAGCCATGGATCACAAGGAAAATTATCTCTAACAGAGAAATAGGCATATTTGAATCCACATCATGAAAAAGAAATTCCTCTTGATATGTACAGATGATTTCGTACCTATTGTAGCCAAATCAGTGTTTAAAAAATGCTGTTTTTCTGAAGAATTACTCAGTACAAAATAGTACAAAAAATGAAGCGAGTTTCTCAAAGTCAATGTGCAGGCTGAATCATACTTTTCCAAACAGAGTAAAAACTTTTTTCAAGATAATGTAACCTAAAACAATCGCTGTCATGTTCAATAATTATTTTGTTAATGTAGGCATAAATTTATAAGAAAAACAATTAATGATTCAAATATTTATTTACTCTAGATCACAAATTTAATCTCAACTAGCTCCTTTATCTCTGCTGGATTGCTTCTTTTTCCAACCGCGTTAACACAATGAAAAGAAATCAAGCGGAAAAATAGATTCTCAAACTGTTTAATTACATAGCTCCTCTGCTCTGATTTTGCCCATTCTGGCTGATGTTATAATCAAATCGCTCTCTTTGTTCGCTTTCTTAATTCATTAGGAATTACCAAAGTAACCTCATCATTATGAGTGTGAGTACAAAACCTGCATTAGTAAAGATAAACCAATCTTTACATTGCCAATCATTAAGAAAACTTTCGATAAGTATTACGCAAGAAAGTATACTTTTATATAGATCTTACTTAGAAAAAAAAATTAAGATTTCAAGCCATTCTAAATGGTTAAAATTCCTCGGTAAAATAATTGATGAAGGAAACTTAGTATTTTCTAGTTTCGAGTTTAAAAAAATATTTTACTGTGTGGATCATAACATAATTTTGTCTGAACTATGCCACCCACTAATGCATAGTTTTAACTGAACTGAATTCCAAAATTTGACACTACTCCAGCCCTTTTTAATCCATCGAAGGGGTGAACCATGTTGAAATAAGTACAAACAGATCGTAAACGGAAGTAAATCTACTTCATCGTCCGCCTGGCTAATCGAGCACATATAAGTTTATTTCCAAATACAGGCGTTCATGCATCTATTGGAGCTGTGCAGCGAAACTAACCAATGCAGGGTTGTGTGCAATTCGTCCAGTCGTCAAGCCGCCAGAAGTACGAGGGGTCCGAGAGAAGGTTACTTTTTGTGTAGCTGTAGCGGATGTACGGAGGGTGAAGTTTTCCAACTGATAATATCTGAAAAACACAATAAAATTCAAGTACATTCATTCTAGTTAATGTGAGAAGTACGCATAAAAGTTGAAATGATTGAGAGGTACGAATACTTGTTAGAAGTACAACTACCCTGCAAGCAGAAGCAAAAGTTTGCCGTCAGAACAAATAATTTTTTTATCCTAACGTACAATATATCTTCCAGAATTGAGAAATAGTATTTGTACTTCACATATAAAGTGACTTCACTGAACAGTCTACCGTAGCGCTTACTGTACAGCACACTGTGCCTTGGCATTTCCAGCTGAATTAACGTGCAGATAAAATAATTTTTATAGGTCATGAAATCCACACAAAATGCCATTGAATGGACATTTTCACTTGAAATATTCGTAAAACTCAGCGTTCTGCAACGTAGTGGGAAGGTAATGGGAATGCACAACTAAACTGTAGAAAACGATGAAGCCTATGCAGCTGAACTTTTTTCCCGAAGAACAATTGGAAAAACTCTGCGGAGTTTATAACCAGTATTTCGATTTATTTTCAAAATTCTGCTACAAGAGAGAGGAAGTGCGGGTCAGTATGAAAGGTGTATAAAAGATAAAATTAGAAGAGGTCAGTTTCAGCCTCCCTAACCGCAACAAAAGTGTTCTAAAGACAGGAAGGCACCATTTAGTATGGAAATAAGGAAACGCGGAATCTATGTACAAGGAGCATAGAAACAGGACGTTGAGAAAGATGTTCATGAAACAAGATAATATTTGAAGAAGAAAGCAGTAGGTACTGAAAAACAGGACAGCAGTGAACCGGAAATAGATGGAGCGTAACAAAACAAAATTATTCTATTTCAACAAAATGAAGGCCTACCTAGCCTTTAGCTCGGGACCTCACATATCCCCCTGGGAGCGCTAATTTCCATAGAGACAATAGTTCAATTATTATTATTTATTTCAAGGGGAGATGGGTGCATAAATATTATGGTTTCAAGTCTCGGGGCAATGTCTCAACAACGCTTGAGATAATTTCAAAAGTTGTTTTATGAAAGGAACAAGAGCGTACAAATTCAAATTTGAATAAAATAGAAGAGTCGTCACTCGCGGTAAAGTTTTACATATAAGTCATTGATACGAAAGAATTTAAATCATAAAAAAAACAAGTGAAGAAAGAATTCTCGTCTGTGGACAGTGTGAAAAACTTGCCTGAACGAGCAGCTTCTTCTGTAGAGGCTTGGTGGAGTTTATCCTCTCAATTGCGGTGTTAGATCCTGTGTACTCGAGCATCGTGCCTGCAAACTCCACCACTTTTTGGAAAGGCGTCACGATCCAGTGACCGTTGAGTAAATATTCTCCGGTCTCAAGATCAACGAGTGCTGAAAATAAAACAAACACGCGCTCTTTGCCAAGGAAAATAAAACGAGTGGTATATTTGAGACCTGCAATTGGGAGGAACGTTCGATAGAAGAATTATAAATATTACAGTAATACAAATACTCCAGGTCATTCTCACACGAAAGTGTTTAGTAACATAAGCAGTAAAGAAGACGTAAGATCTATACGTTAAAGCATAAAAATTTGCGTCGCATGAAATGTCTGAAGGGACAAACACTGGGATCATTAATAAAATATCAGCTCCTTGTAGTAGGAGCGTAAGAAATACAAGGTTAATACTAGCATGAATAGTGATATGCGCAAATAATGATTTACTAAAATAAGAATATTTTAAATTCTTGCTTACTCTAGCTGTAATCCAACAAATAAATTCACTAAGTCAGACATGAAGTTTTACTATTTGTGTTACACAAGTTTAAGGTTTGTAGAAAAAACTACTCCCACGTATAGTTCAAATGAAATTATGACATATTCATAGTTAGAACAGTAGTCGCCATTTGTATTCTGAAACTGACATCATGCCATGGAACTAATTTTAGTGCTCAAGTACACCTTGATTCTGAATTGAGACAGTGTCCTTGGAGGTATTGGTTAAGCAAGGTCTAGGTTAGTTAGGTTTACCTATCCCATGCCATGGAGATTGGCGCCCTCACGGAAGATACTGTCACGGATTTAAACAATTTAAGGAGATCATCCCAGGCCCCTGTCGGTCCGGGGGTCATTTCTCATGTTTTTGTTGGAAAAGGACCCTTAGTTGGTGGACTATTCGGTCCCAAAATTTTATGGCGCTACGGACAATAATTCCCCCCCCCCCCCCCGGGGGTGGTGAGGGACCAAAATATTCATTTTCGGCTGATTTTGACCCCATATAAAAAGTGAAAAAATGAGAAATGGAAGAAAAGCTCTACTGAGTTTGTTCAAAATGTTCTAAGGATTCAAAAACTGTCTTTGTTTTTGTTCTAGCATCAAAACTGAAGGAGGAGATACGTCTTGAAATATCAATATCAGTGAAATATCAATACGTAAAAACCAATATGTCAAATTTTTGCAAAAACTAAGGCCTAAATCAAAAAAACGAATGGAATAAATTGTGTTTCTTCTCCAAAGTTACATATCATAGTCAAATTTCATTAGAATCAGACTGAAAAAAAAATATTTCATTAAAAAAAAATAATTTTATTTTTTTTAATTTTTATTTTATTTTGGAAATCACAATTTACAGTGTGAATATGAAGTTATGTATGGAAATTATCAAAATGAAAATTAAAACTGCATTCAATTGCATAAATTGATCATTTTATTACATTTCAACAAAAAATTTTGTTATGGCTATACCCAAAAAAAAAATTTTAACATTCAAAATGTCTCTCCTCATTGAGTTTTGATGCTAGAACAAAACCAAAGACAGTTTTAGAATCCTTGAAACATTTTTAACAAACTCAGTAGGGCTTTTTTTGAAATTCGAATTTTTCGAAAAAATATATAGCTCTAAACCCAAAAAATTGTTGCTCATTTCAGAAATTTTGAAAAATTTTGAAAAAATCGACAAAATTCGAATTTGAAAAAAATCCCAACTGAGTTTGTTAGAAATGTTTCAAGGATTCTAAAACTGTCTATGTTTTTGTTCTAGCATCAAAACTCAATGAGGAGATACATTTTGAAATATACGTAAAATTTACCAAAAAACTCATTTTTCGTCAAAAAAAATAAGGCCTAAATCGAAAAAATGACATGAGCAAAAACGGTTTACTTTCACAAAAGACATATACTGGCCAATTTACAAACGAATCGGACGAAAAAAGGTCTAAAACCTGGATGATCCCCTTAAACAATTTATTTACCACAGGTGATACAGAGGTAGAATTTTTCTTAAGTCTAGTACAATGGTCAAATTTGAGTATAGCTACCTGTGAGCCCGAACAAGTTCAGCGACTTCTAGGGCATCCTACCATCACGTTATTCTAGGGTGTACAAAATGTTTAACCTAGTTCACTTAACCTAGTTTCGCATTAGACTGATCATTGAGATAATTAACTCGATATTTTATGCTGTATTATACAGTATAGGTCAAATCTGCTATATTTAACAGTATGTTTGATAAAACGATTCAAGACCAGACAGAAGATTGGTTATGGTACCCAAGGCAAGTTACATTATAACATTATCATTAGTTACATGTAGGAGGCAAGATTTTGACACGGTGATCTTACACGACTAGTATTCTGATAGGAAGTGAGACTCAAGATGTCTTTCGAATACTTTGTACGAATTATATTCACGGATCTCTGCAGGTATAGAGTTCCAAGTTTTGGTTCCAACGAAGAGGATACTGTGTTGCGACCGGGCCTTTGAATAATAAGGAAGCATGAATTTACTTCTATTTCGGGTTAAATGGTCGTGATGACCAGTTTGCGCAGTCAATAATTGTCTTAGGCTATTGTCGCCATCATTTCTTAATGTTTTGTAAACGAAATTACAGATGGAGATTTTGTAGAGATCCGAAAGTTTAGGTATTTTTAAATTTTTGAAAGAATCATTTGTGTGAGCATTATATTCTAGGTTCTTTACCGCTCTGACAGCTCTTTTCTGCAGAGCAAAAATTTTGTTGGTTTTATTTTTATCAGTTCCGTGCCATGCTTCTATTCCGTATTGCAAGTATGGAGAAATGAGCGTTCGGTAGAGCATTTGTAAAGCTGTTTCAGGCAGAAAATTTTTAACTTTATTTAGGATTCCGATGGATTTTGATAATTTAGAACTAATATGAGTGATGTGGTCTTTGAAGGTCAGATGTTTATCTATTATGATGCCCAGACACTTACATGAGTTGGTTTCTTCGATTTCACCTTCGCCAATTTTAATGCATGGGAGAGATACATCTTTCTTGTATGAGAATGTAATATAATTTTTTTATCAATATTAAGGCTTATTAGCTTTGAGCCACGATGAAACCTTGTGAAGTTCAGTATTTATGCTCTCCACAATCATAGCAGGATTTTGGTTCGGAAGGACCGTAGAAAGCGTACTGTCATCGGCAAACAGTATGAATTTGAAGAATGATGTAGATTTTACAATATCATTGATAAAAATCAGAAACATGAGAGGCCCAAGAACAGATTCTTGTGGAACTCCATTGCTAATTGTCTGTGGGTCTGATTTTGCGGCGTCAATGACAACGTATTGCTTGCGATTTGTTAGGTATGACCTGAACCAATCATGGGCAATCCCTCGAATGCCATAACAGTGTAGTTTCGAGAGTAGTATTTTATGGTCCACACAATCAAATGCTTTTCGAAAGTAAAGAAATACAGAGAAGACAGGCTTTCCTTTATCTATATTAGAATAGAAGAATTGTAAATGATTTAATATAGCCTGTGTTGTTGATTTTTTAGAGCGAAAGCCGTATTGATTATCGTAAAGAAATGATTTTTGTTCAAAATAAGAGTACACGTTTTTACACACAATCTTTTCGAATACTTTGCTAATAATTGGTGGTAAGGAGATAGGTCGATAATTGTTTACACAGGTTTTTTCACCACTCTTAAAGATAGGGGTTACTCTAGCAACTTTGAGGGAGTTCGGGAAAGTGCCTAGTAAGAGAGACTGGTTAATAATATTTGATATCAGCGGGGCTACAATGTCAGCAATAACTTTAAGTACTTTAGTCGGAAGCGTTTGTAACCCACTCGATTTATTTTTTATATTGTTTATGCACGTAATTACATCGGAGGAGTTTGTAGGCCTTTCGGAGGAGTTTATAGATAGGCCTTTGTGACTTCTATCTTTCGGGTTCATTTTGAAATAATAATTTTTTCCTGTCATCTTCCCAATCGCTTTTACCTTTTTTCCTCTTCCTTCTAACTAGTAGTTTTCAAGCGTTATCTTGCTGGGAACATACATACTTAGTGCACAGATTCTGTGTTTATCGGCAATCCATACTAAATGGCCACTTCTCTTTGTTGTTGCTAGGAAGTCAAACTGATGCATATTATTATATAAATATATACATTGAGATAAGTGGTTTCATTTTTATACATGCATAATGTTTTTTAAATTATTCACATATTCGAAACTATGTTCACAATTGTTAGTCATTTCTGATGAGATAACTATATATATTTTGCAGCTATTTTACAAATGAAGACAATTTTCGTCATGTTAAAAAAAAATCCGGATTTAGTACATTTCAGGTACATGAACACTAGACATTGCCATGACAGTTCGATGATAGTTACAAAAGAAAACAAGAGGAAAAGAAATGCGTTAATTCAATGGGCAGTGAGTACATCTGTAAAATTAGAAGTAAAAGGTACCGTATTTGAAATCACTGCTGAGTGCTAGGAGAGTATCCAACTCACCTAGGTAGTTGTCATCGTCCGCTTTGTCGTGGAAAGCCCTCTGCGTGATTTGTACTCTGGCAGCCCCTTCCGGGATGATGGTGACGTCACTGTACCCCCAGCTCTGGCTGTCCTCCAGTCCTCCCGTTGTGACCTGGCATGTCGAGTTATCGCCTCCGCAAACCCCACAGAAGTCTGCCGTCAAATTTACGGTAAACAATGGCTTCAAGCACACTCCAAGTGTTTCAATAAGACGGAATTGAACAATGTAATTCATCGAATGTGAGGGCGCATTCCAAAAGTCGTATATGCATTAAATGAAAATGAAATGAGCGCAATGAAAAATACGCCTTTGTCACTGGCGGAGAACCAAAATTCCTCAATCTTTGAGACATAGGCTATTGACACACAATGCAGAAGGAAGATATGTAAAATTTTTCACACAAAATATGTTTGAAAATGAATTGCATTAAACACCACAACTAACATTTCGGACCACACAATTGCTTTTATACACAGAATTTAATGGTTTGAGATCAGTTTGTTACGTAGATGATGTCAAAAATGATTTCGCTCATCACATGTCACAATCGGTAATTACCGTATGCACTGTGAGATTAAAAAACTCAACGCCTAACATTTTGGCAACTCAAATATCTTCTTCCCAGAACAAATATAAATGAAAATAAATCAAAACGCGAAAAATTTCAATGAATATATGGATAAAGGCCCGCTCCCATCCCAAAAATGCTATGCTCAGAACCGAATTTACTCGAAGTTGAGCGAATCATTGCAGCTGGGAAGCGTGTTTTCCTTGTGAAATATTATCATTGCGGCAATAAAACTCCTAAAGCTGAGAAAGGCGGTAATATTAATGTTATACCTAAGTTTTGACACTCATGTAATTTATTTTACACATCGGACTGGCGTACTATTTAGAAGCGATTCCATAGGATGCCGTACTCTTTCTGCTTCGCAATTTCCGACACTTGCTCTGTACGAACATGGATATTCAGTTAAGTTAAGGATCTGTAACGCGCTGCTTCTCGTTCTTAGTCGTCTTTGTCTCTTTGCTTCCTCCAACATCTACCCTCATGCTAGACTCTACGGCTGTCTAAGTTCAGTAGTTTTAATGAATTTCTCTCTTCAAGTTATTCGTAGAAATCGCCGATTAGTTTAGTTTAAAGGGTTTCTCAAATGACGTAATTCATTATCAGCTAATCATTCTATTATTTCCCACAGCTTTTTAGAATTTTGTATTTAAACGAAGAAGAAACAAGCCACTCGGCTTTTTAGTTATATTGTGATGCATACCGCCTAAGGTAAAGGTAGGCCCTCGAGAGCCAACTATCACTGGCTTTGGCGTGCGTAACGCAGTTATACAAGGAGTATACTTTCTATATCTAATGAATCTCATCAACGTGAGGTTTTCTTAAAAGCGCCTGAAACCGCTATACTGCACACTCTACCTCAACTGTATGCTGCCCCTGTACTCCGATGTAAAGTTGGAGACAAAGTGTAGTTCGATTCGCATTTGTCTCAATTTTGCACTCTTTCCAATCATAGTTTATGAGTGCTTTTACTAAGGAAAAATGTGCCAATTGTACTTCCACATTTTTCTTCTATTGGTCATTCACTTTTACATAAAATGAAATTAAAAGCTATGAAATCTTGCATCGAGTAGCTATTGAATAAATATTAGGCTGAATTGATACTGTGGCAAGCTAAGAATAATTTCACATGGGATGGCGGCTTATCATAATAAAATACCTTTATTATAGGTTTGAAAACTCCAAACTGAAATAACGAGCATAGCAAAAGAATTCTCGAGTTTCAATAGCCGCATGCATAAAAAATTCGCATAACAAGTGAACAAGACGCTGTTAAAGAAGCCGCCGTGATCGAAGCAGACTGCCGTCAGTCAGCTCATTATTTACTCGGCTGGCAACGGCGACGCTGCGCAGCGGCTACGCAATATTGTTTACATGATTGTAATAAATACCTGGGCAGTAACTGTTCTGCTCGAAGCGGGTCACATTCGTGCAGCTACAAGGCAGCCTCAACCGCCATTTGCAATGCTGCAGTGACTTGCCCTCACATGAACGGTGAGGGCAAGTCGTGTATTAAAGCTTGCGCAGGCCTTAAGGGAAGAGTACCCCCAAGATGCCGAATTTTCTGGAGATATTGGGCTTCAGCTGCCATAGGAAAGGTAAGATTTCAGGTACATCCTGTGAAAAAATGAAGTTCGTACGTTCATTGGTTCGCCCGCTACGGGGATTTGAAGAATGGGTGGGTGGGACGTGGAAGAGATATTTTATCATTTTACACGTCCCCCTTGGCACTTTCTTCACGGCTTGACGTTGCCATGTCATCTTCTATGTCTCTTTATTACTGTATAATAATTTCAAGGGTCCTAGATGACCCAATAAAGAAAAATTGAGATTGTTTATAAATCTTTGCTTACCTGTTTTGCCTTATTTTGGAGGATCGGAATGTATCTCCTACTACAGTTTTTGAGCTACAGTTATGATTTTGGTATCATTGGATGCGGAATGACAAGGGCTTTCTGAAAACTAACAATGCAGTTCAAAATTCATTTGTGATCAAGAGAAATAAAGACATTCAATGTCTTTAAGAAATTAAAGACATTCCTAGGAACAAAAAAGACATTCCTAGGAATGTCTTTATTTCTCTTGATCACAAATTAATTTTGAATTGCATTGTTAGTTTTCGGAAAGCCCTTGTCATTCCGCATCCAATGATACCAAAATCATAACTGTAGCTCAAAAACTGTAGTAGGAGATACATTTTGAAACCGCTACATTCCGATCCTCCAAAATAAGGCAAAACAGGCAAACAAAGATTTATAAACAATCTCAATTTTTCTTTATTGGGTCATCTAGGACCCTTGAAATTATTATACTGTAATAAAGAGACATAGAAGATGACATGGCAACGTCAAGCCGTGAAGAAAGTGCCAAGGGGGACGTGTAAAATGATAAAATATCTCTTCCACCTCCCTTGCACCCACCCATTCTTCAAATCCCCGTAGCGGGCGAACCAATGAACGTACGAACTTCATTTTTTCACATGATGTACCTGACATCTCACCCTTCCTATGGCAGCTGAAGCCCAATATCTCAAGAAAATTCGGCATCTTGGGGGTACTCTTCCCTTAACACACGACTTAGCGCAAATGCCGGCGGCAATATTCAACATGCAATAAGACTGCAGAAAGATGACTAAAGCCATGCCTAAGAAAAACGCAGCCACAATCAACGATATACATTCTAAAACGAAATGATTTGAGGTACAGAATGGACAAAGCAAAAACTGTTTGAATACATGTATTCGTTCCTCGTCTCCTAATTCAAACACGCTAAGAAAATTCGTTTTCATTTCGACACTGAGGAGTACTGGAGTCAGTTGATGTAATACAAGTGTGACCAACCTTTATTGACAGAATTAGTGCGTCCCATCAGATAAAAACTTTACCGGGTAATGGTATACGAGGAACATATTTTCCAACTCCTACAACGTAGCACAAAGAGGAACAACTATTAACCTATTTTGTTGACTAATAGGGTCGAGCGAGAAGAGAAGTTAATTTAATATTGCATGGTAAGCTTTTACTCGTGATTATGTATATTATGACGACATGGTTACCACGAGTTGAATTAAGGCTTGGTCACGCTGTTGAGGCAATGCTAAGTCCACAGATCGTTATTCATGAGTGTCGAGAAATTTAATTTCACAGCTTTGGCGATCGATCAGAGTAACCGTCATTTCAACATGCACGAGAGGAGTAAGCATTTCAGAGAGGTATTAACTCTTTTACCAGAGTTCGACCATCATATTTTATCAACGACCCTCCAGCAAGTGGTAAGAGGAGTTTCTCTCGCCGGGCGTTGCCTGTGGTGTATCACTGAAGTGCTTCTCCAGTGACTCAACAAATTGATGTACCTCGATCGCACGAGCGGGCCTTGATTAGAGTATTAAAGAACAAGTTCCGAGTTTGAAAATATGCCCTTTGAAGCGACTCAATTAATCATCGACCACCTCAAACTTGAATTGAGTTTCGAATAACGCAATGAATTTTAAATTTTCTCAATGATTTGCATCTGGTATAAATGAGCTTTTCCAAAAAAAATGATCCACTCTATTAGAGTGGATTATTTTATTTTATTCTGCTTACAGATAACTGTTCTCTTCATTATAACAGAAATGAGCGATTTAAATACTCAATTTCACTTCTGCAAAATCATAAATTCATTAATCCAACTTTTCAGTATATGCACTCTATTATTCTGCTCAATCCAGGAAACATTGCCAATTAATCAATTTACATTTATTTCACGACAGAGAGCATCATTATCTCACATTTAAAAATGCATCATAATTCTAATGACTGAAAAGAATTCATTTAGTTAAAATTGATTTATGATTAGAGACACGCAAAAAATCAGTTGTAAAATTATAACGTGACAAAACGTCCAATTAGACATACAATTTTACAATGCATACATATGACTGAGAGGAAAAAATATCGACGATGACATCTGCGGAAAATCACGATCATATTACCGTCATTGAATATTTTTTATAAAAACCTGTTCGTGCAGAGTAAAAATGAAAAACTGGCGCGGCTCACCGTCTCTGGTAGTGGAGTTGAGGACGTAGTCGCATCCAGCCACGCGACATTTACCATTGACGCAAATGTCGTACGTGTCAGGACCGCAAGTGGTTCCGTCGTCCACCTTCTCTCGTAGCTGGTAGTAAACGCTCGAATTCGATACTTGGCAAAAAAGCTTGCATGAATCTTCGTGAGAAACTGCAAACAAAAATTTGCGTCAGTAATTGTAATTGAAAATGCTTCGGTAACTGCAGTTTCATGATAAAAATTTCACTAGCTTTGTACTCTATCAATGTCTTACGAGAGAAGACTATGCGTATGGGAGAACACACAAGAAAAAAAGAAAAAAAAAATTATTTTCAATAAAGATGGTACAAAAAAGATAGTACATCATTGGTTTTAAAATATCTTCACGTAAATACACTAAATGATACACACACATGAGTATTGTAATACACATGTCACTAGTCGAAAAGAAATTACTGAGGGCAATGTACTCCTAATGTTGCTTAATCTACATTTGATGATACATGTAATTGTAATTATAAGAGACAACACAATTTCATTGAAGATGCATTTTCATTGTGGGGGTGAAAACACTTTTGAAAGTTTACATGTACATGACATAAATGACACAAGACTTTAAATTCGTCTGAGATGTTTTCAGGATTAAGATATAAGCTAACACTCACTGCCAGCGTATTTGGGGATCCACTTCACTTCTTCAGGAATATCAGGCAGGCCAAAATTTTTTCCGTTATAAGACTGGCATTGCTGAGTTCTGAAGTCTTGGGCAATGGCGCCCCGAGGGCACGGCTCCATGATGCAAGACTTGTATCGAACTTTCTCCCCCACGCAGTAGCGGCCTCCAAACTTTGGCTTAGGAGCATCACAGTAGCGCTCAGACCGAATCACTCCCACACCGCATGTCCGGGAACATGAACTCCAACTGAAAAGTCCCAAAATAAGAAGTGCTTGAATTTCATTGCTCTAAAAAAATTTAAAGAGTAAATCTAAATTAAGAGAGTAAGTCTAAAGAGTAAGAGTAAGTCTAAATTTAAAGAGTTGGACACATATCAAAGAAGTATCATAAAAGAAGAGATGCACGAAAAAATCGGAAAAAAATATATGCTGCCATCAAAGAAATAAAGCACATGTACACAATCAGTATTTTCAAACATGAAATAGATTCACGTGAATATTTCGCACAAGGACACCTGAGTTTTTATTCGACCTCTAAAGGAACGATCAGCGAGAGTTGAATGATAAATTAGCAATCACAACACTCACGGTTGCCATTCTCCCCATTGCCCTTGGATTTTTTTGAGAGTATTCCTGTTCCTCGGGACACATTCTCCGCGCAGGCACCAGTACCCTGAACCGCACGGAGTGCCATCAGCCCACGGCATGTGCTGAGTCTTGCAGCCCTCCTTTTCGTCCAGGGACGTGGTGCACCACAGCCGCTTGCACTTGGGCTGTGATTCAAGAGAAACAGTTGGAAACTTATCATTTCTCCCAATGCGACAGATTAGCAATGATGAAACTATTAAATACTTTAGAATAAGACATTTGCTGAAAATTCTGGATGATTATTATAACTGCGATGTAAGTAGACAGTTTAGTTCACAATACCACGCGATATTATAAATCATGAACATTCACGTCAGGTCATAACGAAGGTAGTAAAAAAAGTCGCAAATAAATGGTTAAAATTTTTTTATATTAACGTAAATGATTAAGAATACACACCTTGAATAAGAAAGACCACACATTCGCAGAAGCTCTGTATGATTCACAACGAATAGAGAAATAATGGAAAAAAGGAAAGACTATGTAAGACAGCCGAAAAAAAGACAAATGAAAGCATAACAGTATATTCCAGACAAATATAAATACATACAAGGCTAGAATATGAAATACTTCAACGTGCAGAAAACTTTGACTGTGAATTATTCTCTTCTATTTCTCTTTTTTTAGTCTTCAATCGGTAATAATAAAACAAAAATTGAGCATTAGCCTAGTTTCACATCTTTCAAATTTTTAATATCATTCTGTTGAATAAAATGAAAAATAGTTCTTTTTCATTTGAAAGTCAGGCCCGGCCCCTTCTAGGCAAGCGAATTTCTCCCGTGTTTGAGTTCAGAACTGCACACTGTACATCATCCTATAAAGATTCAACCAAGTCAGTCGTATAGCAGCCGAGCATGCCGGGAGAAGTAACCAGGTAACATCCAAATCCTCTTCCGTACGCTTTCATGCAAAGTGGTGCAATACTACATTACCTTCTGAAAGCTTCAAATTTTACCATCTGTCGGTAATTTCTTGAAAATTTTGAAATCAATTCGTGTTTGCAAATTACAGCGAGTACTCAACGACTAATTCAGTGCTCATCAGTTACACATTGTGAGTTTGCAATTTTTTTCATCAGTGACGTGATCGTATTTTTATGCAATTTTTACAAGTTACAGTTTCTGATATGAAAGTAAATAATTTCCTTGTAATTAAGTTCAACAAACTAAAAATTATTTACATCTTTCCAGATGTTCTGAAAATGAGATACATACATACCTAAACGATATCATTCAAATCTGACTAGTGATGTACTGATCATTTAATATGGTTAGTGACGTTACCATGGTTCATTTATCTATCAATAGACTGACATCTAACGCAGCAAAATGTGCTACAAACAACACCCAAGAAATTTACGGATATCTGGTAAAGAAGAACTGGTAAAGAACCCCTATTACCATCCACATTTGATCGAAAAAAGAATGAAGAAAAATAATCGTCTACCAAAATGTTTAAAATTTTAAATACTTCTATACAGTGGAGTGAATACGACGGAGTTTTACATCGATATTAATCCAGAGTAAAAATCACGAAAATGTGCGTAACTCACCATGTACGGACAAATGCTGGTGGTCTTGCCGAAGACGTACTGGCACTGTTTCGTGGCATTGAAGAGCTCGCCAGCGAGCGTTAGTTCCACCTCGTCCTCCACGAGCTTGTTGCTGCTGGCACTGTCTTCAAGACAGCGGGCGTGACCCGCACTGCAGTTCGAAGAAATGGAAAAAAATGAGCTAACGAGTGGAATTTAATTGATAATGAGGTACTAAAATTTGTATCTGATGCATAGAGTGATCATTTTATAATAATGATGAAGCTGTGTCCTAGTAATATATATATTATAGTTTGAAAGGAATGAAATTTTCATATACAAGTAATACATGCATCAACGTAGATTACAACTAGACCGTATAATGACATTAGTGAATTCAAGCTAATATTTTATACAACTGCAAAAACAACAGCAAAGAGCACAAGAAGCGACGTAAATAAATTTCTAAAATGATGACGAAGATAAGGTAAAAATGCCAAGAAGAGTTTTGATGGAGATGACTCGAAAAGAGTTGTTCATTATTCTCTCGTTAGAGACAAAGAAAATCAACGCCCCATAAATTATTGGAGCCAAGCCATGACTAAGGTGAGCACAACGTGTTATCAATTTTATGGCACCTTCCTACAGATTCATTACGAACCACATTCGTGAATAACTACGAATCAAAAGAATACCATGTTCGTAAATTCTACGTTCGTCACACCGAATCAGTCCTAACAGTGAACTACTCAACTCTACAGCTAAGGAAACTTAAAATGTCACAAAAAATACGAAGAGAGAGAGAAGACATAACTTTGGCAGAGAATGGTTAAGTTCTCTTGCGTTGACTATAACACGAAGTCTCTTACTAAAGGTACTCGGTGAGGTAGTGCCGGGAGCAGTTCGACCAGATCCAGGGAAGCGTGTTGTGGTCGAGCATTCGACTCATGACATTCATGTGCACAGCGGCAGAGGCGTCCTCTGGAGTGCTTCCCTTCAAGATCTTGCATTTAGCATCGTTGTCGTGTGGCATGTTCAACCTTAGAGAAAAAATATAATATTTACTATTTCAACTTTTTACAGAAGATCAATTAGCCCATTTCGTACACATTGTAAAAATTGCAGTTCACCTCGAATAATCGTGAGAATAAACTGCAAAGCAAACTCGCTCAAATTGTACTTTACCATGAATTATCCAAAGAATGAACTGGAAAGTAAACTTACCCTTGTATTTTGTTTGGTTTTAAACATTGCAGCTATCATCCAAACTAAAAATGCACTGCCTAGAATAAAAAACAAAATCTGAAAATTAGCCTCTTTTTATACACTGGTACCCAGTTATCTTAACTTCACAATCATTTAGCTGTGTAATTTATGCGCCAAATTGTAATCGATTTATCACCAATTTTTTCAGTTATTAATTCGTTTTAAAGCATTTAAAATGACTTTATATGAGTTTAATATCCCTCAAGACGTCTTATGAACTTGAAGAATTGACGTAAAAATAGTTCCTAAAATTCCGCACACAACTATAAAAATGGAGGTTTCTTATCACAGATGCAAGATCTATTTAGATGGCTCTCCTGAACTCACAAGTGCCCGAGCTCGTGGGCGATGGTGAAGGCGGCGGAGAGTCCGTTGTCCTGCACGATGGCGCACGACGCGTGCCGCGAGCACATGGTGCCAAGCTCGGCCAGCCCCAGCGTGTCGCAGTTTTGTGTGTACGGGTTACGGCAAATGTTCTCCCTGGGCACACAGGCAGCGATCATAAATTCCAAGAACAATATAACTGAAATATTTTGATTGATATTTCAAACACAGATCGAAGCATATACCTCAAAAATGACTGTAATGAAACTATCAAATTCAGCGCAACCTCGAAAGAAGAAAGTAAAAATTGTACTAGATTGACGGTAAGACGTTGAAACGCATAGAAATAGCACAATATTACATGTACAGTTAATTTTTTTTTGTTTACAAAACTAGATACAGTTGTTATTGAGCTTGCTAAACCAATTTATCCAAGTTAAACTTTTTTAGGATATCCATTTCTTAAATTTATAATGGAATCCTTGCACAACTTATTTCTATTACGTGAACAACAAGATAAAGAAGAAAGGTAGGTTTATGAAATGCTGTTTCTTTCATTCCTATCATGAAATCAAACACGCATTTACTGCGGTAGTAAAAAAGTGCATTTAACAATTTTCTATTCTGGTAGAATGAATTTCTATTTGACTGCGCCTTAACTTAAACACAGTTAAAAAAATTCTTCAGACATCACTATACAAGAGAACAAATCCAAGTTAATCGGTCCAGTTACTTCAGAAACATTGCTGGCTAGTGTTCATGTACCTGGTGAGAAGGAGGGCCGTGTCAAAGCGCCGAGGGTGGGAGGGGTTCTGCTTGAGTCCATGCCGCTGCCACTTGCAGAAATCCTTCAGCATGTCTTCCGCAGACTTGCCGGCAAGCTCGTCGCTACTGCCCCCCGACTTCTTGCTGGCGAACGTCTTGCCTTCGGGATGAACTACTTCCACGACGGCAATATCGATCAGGTTGCCAAGGCTGGAGTCTCGATAGATGAGCGATACCTGCAGACAACACGAATGAGAAACATAAAATCTTTTTGAGAGAATTTGGCACTGCTCTAGGGAGGGTATCGACGACGATGGCTTGATTTGGCGAAGCCGCGATCGATAAGCCACTATAAAAACTATTCAAGAGGGAAAATTAAACTGATTCGTGGGCGGCACGCTTGAGTTTCGACTGTTAAAAATCATAAGAAATGCGGAATTACTAATGAAAATGTAAGACACGGAGAATAGGAATGACAGACGAATGACAGAGGTCAGAAATATTTCAAATACATCCATTTTTCACAGACAAAATAAGTCGGAAGTGGAAATGCTAAACGTCCTCATCAGAGCACATTTGAATACAACAGTTAGGACATTATTGGATCCGCCAAGACCTGGCAAACATGAATCATCGGCAGAGCAACAAAAGACGAGTCACAGGATTTTATGCAGCTCGGTAACCCGACAACAGAGAGCTCAGCCCGCAATTGCGAGCCCCGAAGGCAATTCGATCTAGTCAATGAAGATCGAACCAAAGCTGGAAGAGGTTGAACCTCTCGTGGGCATCACTCATCAATGGGATATTAATCATGGACTGGAGGACCGTAAATTTGAGTCAGAGCGTGCCATAAACGGCGTCAACATAATAGAATGCCTCGTCGAGCTCCAAACAAAGAGAGTTAAAGCTCCCTGATAGCTCTCATCGATACCTGAAGGCATCAGAAATCGCACCTACAATGCAGAGAGGCAAACCTAACCTCCAAGTGATGCATAGCTCCTCGATCAGTTTATGAGCAATTTCGAATGAAAACACAGAATAACTCATAGAGATTCATAGGCTCGTACTTTAAAATTGAGCTAAGGAGACCATCTCTTAAGCCAACAACACCGTCTGTTAAACTTGCGTTTATTATTTAAGACCTCCAGACAAATCTTTCATGTGGGGAAATCATAACGAATTTTAACTTCTCAAAGTGTCAAGCTATTTGTCAACAAGTAGGCATGAAGGTCTTTAAAAGAAATTTAAAAACTTACTTTAGGCGTTTGTATTCGTCAAATATTACATACAAATAAAAATACAGATTTCAGTTACTACCCTTACGAAGACGATCAGAGGTATTTACTTCATACGAAAATGTACAAACAAATCGCTTTTTAAAACACTTGCTAATCTAAAAACAACGAATATATGTCAGAATAAAGAGTTATGGCAGTACCTTACAAGCGACGACTCGCTTTTAGCGGTCAATCGATCATAGTTTGTCAAGAAACAATCCAAGAACAATCTTCCAGATTGTGTTCCAATTACGAACTCCATCACTCATTTCTGACGGACAGACCAAGAAAACATTTCGTCGAAACATCTGACAAGGAAGAGCAGGAGAGCTACAAGGTTCAATCAGACCCCAAATCTCAAAATTTTCATGAAAATCCGAAACAAATTTTGATTGATTTGCCAACCAAATGACAACAGATCTTCAAATCGAAAAACTGTTAAAACTCAGGGAATAAAAAATTCCCTAATGTTTGCTTTATAAAATTCTTGCTTTCAGTGCATATGAAGAGACTTGCAGCTCCATTTAGTACAGTAACAAAACACTAGATATTTTAAGTACAAAAAAAGGTTCGTTTCGTTCTACCATTAATTGCGATAAAACTGGTGAACCCCAATTTTAGTACTGGTACACAAGTTTCGAATACGATCGAGGTAGATTCCTTAGTTTTCATGAAATTAAAGATAACCTGTGTCGCAATGGAACAAAATTTTACTTCTAATTTCGTAGAAGTAAAGAACGTGCGTTTTGCACATGCACAAAGTTACTCTATTATTCCTATATCCACCAATGCTCCGAACATCTAGTAATTTCTGGGCAATGAACAATCATGATACCAAATTCATCATGTATTATTAAAACAGAATTCGAAAACCCAGTTTCTACAATTATCAACTCAATTTAACAAACCTAACAAGAAATGATCGCCAAAAATATCCATAAACCCAAAACAAGAGGACTACACAAATATTAATGGGAAATGGCATGACGTCACACCTTGATAATTTCTAACAAACAGTTTTTACGCTATTCAATTAAATCTGAATGTAAAAGATGAGGTCTTATTTCATTCTTCTAGGGAGACGAGTTTCAATTTTTGAAAGTTCTTTCGGGGTCGATGAAGTATTCGAACTCCCAATATTTCCTATAGATCCTCAATGGTTTTCAAGTCAAGACTCGTAAAGGCGATGGCGAAAGTACAATTCTATTTTCTCAGAACTATAGGCAGTTTCTAAAGTTTCTGAAGTGTTTCGTACGATAAGGGCAATTGTGCTTGAGTTGGAAGCGCCTCTAAAAACAAAATATTTTCAGACAATTGCGTGAAGTTTATCATTAAGCATCTTGGTGTAGTTTTCAAGTTTGCTCACTCTTCTCAACATAATTTAATTTTCCGTCGTTCACGACGTGAAACATGTTCAAAATAATACGAAAGGCAATCATATTCTTAAGTTTGGCACTGTATTTTTGAGGAATTAAACCATGCCTTTCTTGCGCTAAATCTTTTTTTAAATATTTTTCTATAAATAACTAACGTTTTTCAGTACTAAGTAATATACTCGTTCCCTAAAGAAACTCTCTTCGTTCAAGAAAGTTTTGGTAAGAATGAAGCGCGCTGAAAGGTGGTGTGGCTCGTGAAAAAAAAACATCCGTTGAACAATAATTATTTGCATAGAAATAGTTCTGTAACTTTTACCAGACTTGTAAAATTCAGCAATCTTTTGCCTCAAACCAGCACTGAACTGTTTCGTCCTGACCAAGCTGCCGTCAAAGTGAGAATGAAAATGATACTTACTCCACGGTACTTCTTGTTTGCGACTACATATTTATGAGAAAAATCTGGTAAACAGAGACAAAGCTCCGCATGTAAACCAACTGACACTTAAAAGTATTTTTCAGAGTAAGAATATTGTTTAAATTCATTTACTGTATGAAGTTCATGATTAATTCATTAAATTCGAAAGAACGTCTTGCAAACTATGTTACACATTTTTCATTTACTTTAATATAAAGAGTTTGAAATCTTGCAAGCGAGGATTGAATTCAATGAATGACTTAAAATGAACTCAACTTTCATCCTTTGCTTCCCAACGCTCAAATTGTTAAAGGAAAAGTTTTCTAAGGTGATTGCAGTCATTACCCTGAAATATCAGCAAAATTGCCCTAGCACGTTTTTTTTCTGCATAAGCATGTGCTTACTTCCTTTCTAAATTGAAAAAAATGATCCTTTGAAAATGTATGCTTCGATGCCACAACATGGTCGAAAAATCTGAGAAAAAATATCAATTTAGTTTTTGTTTACTTTTATCTGTAAATACATACACGTATGAAAAACTTGCTCGAGTTAAATAAAAAAGGTATTAAATACAATGCATAAACCATGAAGCCTACACAGTGGATATCCATAGCAAATTGCATGTGCCAAACTTCTGGAATGTCTAAAATTATAGTTGCATGAATACTTTGAATTGCCATAATTTTATCATTTAGTTCAAATTATTTCCCTGCTAGATGAATCACCCTGAAATTTTGTCAATTTCCCTTAACTGGAAGCACAAGCCATCTGGGAACTGGAGTTCCCGTCAGGAGGCAAAGGGTTATACGGGTGTACGAATACTATCCTCTCTAACTGTACGGCAAGAGTGAAATTAGCCTTCATGTGTTTGAACAGACTACACTGGCGCTATGTAGGGTCTTAGGAGGTAAAGCCCAATACGTATTTAGAATCAAAATAAAAAGAAGAACCAACGTTATGGAGAACATTTATTGGTGCAAACGTTTCCGAGTATTATTATTCCATTTTCAGTGCTGGAAGAAATAAAAATGTTTTTAACCCTTTAACGTCCGAATTTTTGTACTCATATTACTATTATCATAATCACTGTCACTAAACTGTCGTCGTCATCAGGCAGTCACCGATATCAGGACGAGGAAGGAACTGCCACTCGGCTGTGAACTCCGAACTAATTACTCCGAACACTAGGGAACTAATTTGACGAGAAATACGATGTATTGAGGCTATTTTCGAAAGAGGACGCGTAGAGTCTACTCGGGCGTTAAAGGGTTAACATTCATCAGTAATCAATCACCCCTTCGAAATATTTAAAATCTCTTTCCTATGCAAAGCCTTTAATGAAGAAGACCTCCGTATTTTAAAATCTCTATATATATTCACGAATAAACCATCATTAAATTACGATTTCAGCCCAACTAAATTATTTGTGGCCTCTACTTCTTTACTTGCAGTATGCTGGCGTGTGCGTGTTGGGCGTGTATGTATATAATTAAAAATGTCCATGTATGCTTGTATACAGCTGTATGTCCTACGTGTGTTGTCTATGTACTTGCGTACGGAGCTTTGGTCATTAGAAATTATTATTTTTCTTTTTTTACTTTGCATTTTTGTTCAGACCTTGAATATTTTATTCATGACTATTAAAACACTTCTATTTCTTCCAGAGCTGAAGATGGAATACTAATATTTCGAAACGTTTACACCAATAAATGTTCTCTATAACGTTGATTCTTTTCTTTATTTTGAAAATACGATTCTCTAAGAATCGCCCAATAAGTACTACCAAAATAAGAATCTGCAGTGGACAACAGACAAACAGAAAAACGGAGTTCAGAAAGCAGACTCACCATGGACATGAGCGTGAGGACGTACTGGTCGACGTGCCTGCCGTGGTAGCGCGCCATCTTCGCGTCGACCACCAGCAGGATCTCCATGGTGTACGGCTTCGAGAACAGGAAGCGCTTGGAGCGGTGGTGCAGAGGGGGGCTGGCAGTGTCCTCAAACGAGGCCTCATCTGCTCACCAAAGAAAAAATTCACATTAACGCACAGAACGGTGGGCGTCTGAAACTTAGAATTATTCCGTTAATGTTAAAACACGTATTGTTTTCTTAGTGTTTAGCAGTTTTCAGCGTACGTATATCCTGGTTCAATGAAAATTTTATGTAACACATTTCAGCCCCCTTTACCATATATGTCACACTCATTAAAAATGCCAACACATTTTTTCTCGTCGAATGTGTGTGCCCTAATGTAATAATTTTTTAATCTTTCTGCTAGATGGCATTTCCGTCACCATTCTGATGTTGGTGAGTACCTGATGCCAGCGTTAGTCGAATAATAGTGGTTGTAATATGCGGAATGTGAGCAAAAAATTAGGGTTGAAATGGAATAATGTAGATGATGAATCACGGAAAACTGATCAACTTAGTCGACATGAGATAAAAAGTCTTGGTTCTGCAATCCCTGAGCACTATAACTGGAGCTAAGGTGCGAGAACTGACAGTTTGATGGTGTTGTCGTGGTCACATTTGTTAAGTAATATTCATTCATTTAAGGGCATAGTGGATGCTTTCGGTTTCATTGATACTTGAAATAAATGACGCGCGTTGTCCAGCCCAGATCATGATAGCTCTCACCGCTGGAGAAATTTCATATAATCTTAGAGAACGAAGTTTCAACGCTTTTCCTTAAAATACTTTGTATACATCCCATGGTCATTGTGTGTGGAATAAGAACTTTTAGCTTTCAACTATTGGATAAAAACAAAATATAAAACATGAACAATTTTAGTCGTTCTCATCAGTGACTTCTAGACCATTAACAATGTGTTTAATTTTCAGAATGAACTGTGGGTCACAACGGTTTAGCGAAAAAAAATGATTCCCTGACGCGGTAGTGTTAACTTTATTTCGCCAAAATTAGATACAAATAACAAGTAACGATTTAACAAGAGTACGCTTACTTTGCTCTTAGACTTGCGCCCGTTATTATGAACCACTCTACAGGTATTTTACATTTTCTAAGATACTAAAGAAGTCTTAACACTTTACTCTCAAAGTAATACACGAATTTTCATGCTACAGACTGATGTAATCTTTTTATTTCTATCACCTAATGAAAAAAAATTTGCGTAAGGCTACCTCACTTGTTGAGAAAAATTTGGTCCTAACAAATGGAACATAACTATTCTAATAAAATTTTAACGCAATTAAAATACTATTTAGACGTTGATAACGTCCAATTTTGAGCTACGCCACTCATTTTTGTGAGAAACTTGTACAAATGACATCTCTCACAACAGATGACAAACCGAGCCAAGTGATCAGCAACCAATGGATCAGATGACAACACAAGTAGAAAAAGCTTAACTTACGCGATCTTTCCATTCGACGACGCTCGGCACTTAGGAAAGTAACTTTCGGCGTAAATAAGTTTGAAGTTCCAAGTTCAACCCCGTAACGAGTCCGCGACAGTGACTTCCTCCTTTTTGTGAACCCAGCATATTTCCTTAAATTAAGGCCTTTGCTAGCTTATTCATGATGATTATTTTGGTAGAAGTGAAAGTATGAGCGATATGCTTTACTTCAAACAGCATTTACGAAGAAATCTCACAGATAAAAATTTTTTCCCCACCTCAAACCAAATCTACGTAATAAAATTGTAATTTTCCATGACCTTGAAATGCTTTCTGAGCTTGTCCTAACTTTTCGTTGGACTTGAGAGACCAAGAAATAAGAAGCACGATTTTGAGAGCTACTCATAAAAAACGCACGAAACTTCGACCGCTTCAATTTGATTCCAGATACATCAAGACGTATGAACAACACTACAAAGTTGGGAAGCTTTGAGATTCTCAACACTACATCATGCTGCTTCAACTTCATAGCCAAAGCATCAGGAGGCCAGTTTAGTTCTTTACCGAAAATTTCCCTTTAACTTCATGACTACCAAAGGTTAGAAGCTGTTATCAACACAATATTATTAACGTTACGGTCCACAATCGACATAGCTTCACCTTAACATTAGATCTTAGAGTTCTTGAAATACTTTCAAAAATTAAGAGGGTGGAGAGTGTCGCATGTAGCAGAGTACCTAGCTCTCGAATATCTCACTCCGAGGTATGGTTCTTCTAGGTGAAAAATTCATAGAGCTGAAATGCATCTCCTGGTTAGGCAATCCAGTAAAAATTATTTGGATGCTCGACTGCACGATCTAATTTGAACTCATCTCGTTAGACTGAACGTGACAAAAGAGATTCTCGTATTGTTTAGAACTAAGTTTTCGCATTTTTTTAAACCGTTCGTAGTGGAGTTGCTAAATTTTCCATCAGTGAAATTGTTACATTTATCAAATTATTGCAACGACAGAGAAATACCAATCCTGCTTTAACTAATAAATAAAATAAACGTCACAGGACGTAGGATTGCCATGTACGTCACACCCGCTGAGGGCGCGAGCAGCACACAGAATAATTGAAACTAGCATCAATCATATGATTACGACAGAAAAAATGAGCGAAAGTGCACGGCTAACCATAGGATTTCAGCGAGGGCAAAAACGACCCAGCCAAACCTCGTTACAGTGTTGACGCGCATTGAATTCCGAACTCCAGCTAGCTCGGTATTGAATCCGCTCGGTTTACAGACCGAATTATGTCTATGAAAACAAGTCGGTGAGAAAAAATTGCACGCGTCCTTCCCAAGTTACGTCAACAGGCAATCAAGAACCTCAAACGGTTGTTGAAACAATGCTGAGACACGATAAAATAGAAAACATTTATTCATTTAGAACATGAATGTTGTTCATAACCAAATTAAAATAAAATGCAGGGCACATTGACGAACATTAGCTCCAACTAAAGAGGTAAACCTAAACTTCAAGTGCAATCAGCTGTTTACATGTCAATAAACGCAAGCATAAATTTTGAGTACAATAATAAATAAACAAAAAAATTCTTAAGTATCCAACTCGACGCCTATCGGAGCCGCAATCTCGTGCGTAAATTGGCTTCATAAAAAGTACCGGCTGAAAAATTTTTCGTAGACCGTCGTAAATTGAAGCAATGCCTGCAGCCAAGCGAAAACAAACTTAATTAAGAACTGGCCGAAGGACAAGAATTTATGTAGCGTAGCTTCTGTTTTTAGCGGATAGTATTGTAATTAGTTGAAAATGAATAGAGTGAGAGAAATAGTTAGTGAAATCGCATATTCTCACTTATTTTTTTCAAATAATCGCAGTAGGTACAGGTGTACATACAGTAAGGGAGTTGATATTTTCCAACTGTTTAGTCATGAAAAGACACGCGCTCCAAAGCTGCTTCTAAAGCCGTGCTCAGACGAACTAAACTTACGTCTTAATTGTATCAATTATAGTCAGTCCAACAACAGATACTGGTTGATATTTTTTTCACAACTCCATTTCAAAGTTAAAGATGTCCTTCAGGATTGATTCTGATTATGCTCCAAACAAAAGTGTACAGGAGATGAACGAAGATACATCTCATTTTACATTCAAAAGCGTCCTCAATTGAAGAAATACAAAACTTTAAACTAACCATCAATCATGAATCTTCCAGGACATAGAGCACGGAATTCGTCACAAAGCATCCACGCCCTGCAAAAGAGACCATAAATGGAGAGCACGATCTGCAGCAGTAGGTCACTGAGGGTCCCCGTAGAACAATAGATGATGAAGGCATCATTGTTTCGACTGTATTATAAGTAACACAATTAAACGTTACGACCTTTAAACGGTTCACGGGTCAACAGCCAAGCATGGGAGCCTCAGTGCACAGGTCGGAAGGATCACAATGAGATTCACTGATCCGAGTACCCATAAATATTTCAAACATAAGAACAGTACAATTTGTAACCAGAAAACTAAAAGAATGGAATTCAGTAAAATACTTATTCATGAGTGGTACAACTCAATTATTATTAGTAGAACCAGTTATGGTGTGACATACTCTAGCAAAGATAGTGAATTATTTGGATCGAAAAAGTGTTGATCTCTATGAATGGAAGGTCAGATTAGATTAGATGTTAGTTTAAGCCTCTTCAACCGCAACAAAGGCGTTCCAAAAAAAAGGAAGGCACCATTTAGTATCGGGTTAAAGGGAACGCGAAATCTATATGCACAAGGAGCATAGAAACAGTGAAGTTGAGAAAGAACGTAATGAAACAAGATAAAAAATGATGAAGAAAGTAGTAGATGCTGAAAAATAGGATAGTAGTGAACCGAAAAATATGCTCCGTAACAAAACAAAAAACCTATTCTATTTCAACAGAAGAAAAGCCTACCTAATCGTTAGCTCAGGACCTCGCATATTTCCCTTGGGGCCGTTAACTCCCATAGATACAATAGATGTATTCTCCTGAGGGGATAGAAGGGCAATTTTTTCCACACAACATACAGTATTATTCTCTGTAAATACTTTAAAAATGAAACTTCAGTTTGTATCTGCAAGGAATATTTGTCGTTTTAAAATAAAATGAGGGTTTGGTAGCAAATTAAGGGAGGACTATTGCAGTCTCTCCTATAATTTGAACGACGATACCAAGCAGCCGACCATGCTGAGCAGAAGTCAGGCGGCCTCTATTTTGGGTAGAGAACACTTGACAAATTCATTATGCTAAAATGATACTGGATACGAACAACAAACTCCCTGTATCACCAAATAGCCATTTTATTTTTGTTTCAACAAATAATAAAAAATAAATTTTGAAAATTATTTAGAACGTTTGTGTATATGATAATCAAGTATTTTCAGTGCGTTCCAACTTAGTTCGAACCACATGTGCGAGCCTGCCTCGCCTATTCTTCGCCGCGTTACGTAACACTGGTCACGAAATTTTTTCAAGCTTTTCCAAGAAAGCGTTTCAGAGTTTCATTTGTTGTTTGAGAAAGCACAGGAAGGGTGTGCTTCCATAGAACACACACTCAAAAATTCATAGTGGAGTAAGTAGAATCATCTAGGGTTGAGATTTGGACATGAAGGGCCCACATTTCTTCGCTCCAAAACTTTGGAGAATGGGCCTGACACAGTCCATGTGGTCTGCGAGCGAGTGCGTTGCCCTGTTAGAAATGAACGACTTGTTTTGGAAATGACTTTTAGCATCCTTGAGCGAAGCAGCCTGAATTTTGGTACTCGTTGGAATTTGTGTTCACTCGAGCCTTGTTCAAGCAAAAATGAAAGCAGATATATCGATGCTTTAGGTATAGTAGTCCACACCATGTTTGAGGCGGGTTTTTGACGTTTAAAGACCTTTCTTTGGTAGTCTCCGATACCTGTAAAAAAATTTCAGCACTTAATAATACTGTGAGTTGAAGTTTTCCACAAAAAAAATTATTTTAAAACACAATACCTGTATGTGTGAACTCCTTAAATTAGTTCAGAATAACCTTTTCATCAGATATTCGTCATCTTATTTCAAAATGTGATTTTGAATAGTATTTTGTATGTTGTATTTCAACAAGTTATAATTTTTTTTACCTTTTTAACTGACATTTATCCGGCCAACTTCCACGCAGACTTTTTCTGATTTTGTTTTATTCTGGTTTTCAGCGCTCTGACAATCTCGGGGGTGCGAGAACTTCAGAGGCGGCCATCTCGAAGACAATCTCCGTAAAAAGTGATTTTAACAAAAATTTTAATCTTTTGAAAAAATTTTTAAACCCTGTTTTCATCAGCCATAAACACCTCGGGCCCGTGTATAGCGTGTTTCCACGCCCCAGGTCGGTAAATAACAGCTACATCGCGATATATAGTCTACACTCGGAACAAGCCATGCCCGCAGGACGTGCGCACCAAAACCCGAACCAGTGTACGAAGGACACCAGAGTGAATTGGGTTCACATATCAGCTTTGGCATTCTCTGACTTAGTTCGGTCATCCATGATACTGTATAGGAAACTCTCAAGAAATATAACTAATCGTGTCAAATGTAATAAGATTCACTGCGCTTAACGGTCATGAGACGTAGAGTGAACGGTCAGATTGAAACAAAATATAAATTCATGAAACAAAACGGAAAAGCTTACAAAAATTAATTAAAGAATTTAACTTAAATAAAATATAAAACATCTCTCTCACTATTTAACCATGTAAAATGCCTCAAGCCTGCACAAGATAGTCCGAAGCATTTTTACTATTTCCTATGCCACTTAGTCACGCTTCCTGAACAAGAGACGTCGTTCCTGAGTTGCCCATATTTTTTTGCCATAAGATAGGAAAAGTTATGAGCCCATTTGAAGCATGGCCTCTGATTTGCTTCATGTCTAGTCTGGGAAGACTGAGACTTCAAAGCAAAACAATAGAAAAAGCGCAACTATTAACTTTAATTGGAATTTTTCTAAACGTAGTTCCACTCAGAAGACCACGAAAAATAACACTGAAAATTCATGTCTTAATAAGGGCGTTGAACATTTACTCGGGACGTCTCAAACTCGAGCTAGCAATAAACCGGTCTGTTGACTGGAAGCTCGCTGGCAGCAGTGGTATCTTTCCAAGGTAAAATGAGGCTGAATTAAAGATATTTTTTAAAATAGAGAAAATTTCAGACTAGAATTTAATCCTGCCTTATTTTCAGTTTTTCATAATATTCGTGTTTCTACTCAACTCAAATAAAAGTAAGAACACGGAGGCTTGTCAGATTTTTGTGAGTTCGAAAATGAGAGCACATTTTCGTCGCTATTAGAAGAGCAGCATGATTTAGTGGTAGTGGCGAGAGCGGCGCTGCTCTAAATTGCCTCCAAACGACCCAAAGGAGTCATACTACCATTGTTCCTCAACCATTAGAGAGCCATTTGCATTATCTTTTATATCCATGATGTTGAACACATTTACCCAGCACCCGCATAAGTAAATTACTATAACGAGATGTGATGCTGCCTGCTAAAATAATTGAATCGTCAAAAGTATCATTTCGTCAAACAAAGTGAATTCCACACACATCGTAAAAGCCAAATGAAACCTTTTCAGAACTAGATGAACTAAATTTGAAAACAAGCACAGGGTAATGAATTATTACCAGGACTTGTTGCCTTTCTTTGCTGCACGTCTTGCGTCGACGATTTCAACACAGAGGAAGCGCCAATTGAAAAGCCGATAAAACGATCGTAAAGCGGCGCGACTGAAGTGGAAATCATGAAGCTAAATTAGGCTTGTCGAGGAACAGCGAGCTCATCGTAAGCACGTAATTTGAACTGGGTAGAAAAAACTGCGTAGAATTTGTAGAATAAAATGCTGCGGCTCCCCTGCCTCCCCAAATATGCAGAGGCTTTCCTTGATGGAAGTTCACCTCTAGTGTGTTACGCCTTGGAAGGGTACGAGAGCGCCTTTTTTTGGCGACCGTCAGTCAATTTCTGTAACAATTTTGAAGCTCATTTTGGTGGCTCTGTAATAGAATGTTTTTCCTCTAGCTGGCACGCAGGCGACCCAGGCAGAGAGCCGCGAAGACAGGTAGACCGTGAAGGAGAGAGAGAGCTCGGAGCTCATTTGATCTCAGCACAAATTAGTGACTCTAGCATTAAAGGCAAGAGTAACTACCACCTTTAAACTCGGTCTGCTTGTAATATATGGATTTAGGGAAACCAGCTTTAACCGAATTGAAACGATTTTTTTGTAATTTAACTATCAATGCAGATTCGGAAAAAAGTCAAAAGAAGAAACATTAGCGTTAGTGACGTGAAGGCATTATGTGTATTGCAATAAATTATAACAGCTCTATCAATAAAATTTTTACTTTGAATTTGTACGAAAAAACAAAACAAGAGCAACATAGTTACACTCGAAGAGTAATTCCAAAGTGAAACACGACTATTCAGATATATTTTTGAAAGAATATTGCGATAGGATCAGAAGCCGCTAATTAGGATATATGGCCAGATCAAACCATCAAAAAATTAAAGCAGAAATCAATCACTCAATTTCACGAAATAAATCATTCAGAAAGTTTTACCACGTAAAAATAGAAAAATAATCAGTCATGGTCAAAGCTCAATTGCAGCAGCAGTCGCGCAAAAACATTTGCGCCAAGAGGAGAACCGTACACTTTAAGCTTTTTATCGCGATCATCGAGAAAATGAGTGTAAAATTCAGCAATTTCTAGGCCCAAAAAAGTCAAGGATCAAATAGGAAGCAAGATTAGCAGCAATCATGTGAGCTACCACGCAGCCACCTAATAATACGGTATATGAGCGGCTTCAGCTGCAGGGAAGCCGTAGCTTTACACGTACGCCCAGCCTAAAAGGAGCATCCAACTGATTTCACAATTACCATAAGATTGAGCTGAAACTAGCCTGATACGCTAATACATACTTTTTCATCACAAACACACAACGTCAGGACTTGTTTGAAAGCGACAGCGAGGCACACGAGCTCGAGAAGCAAACGATCGCCGGGAGGCAGAAGCAACATCACACTCCAGAGTTCAGAGTTAGGGAGGCTGGCTTCAGCATCATGCGAGCGACCGCGTTTTAAAAAGCAACAGCTCTAACACATTGACAGTGATATGTTAAGCTGAAATTCAGCATTCAAATCAAATTTAAAATTAACTATAGTAAGAAATTTTAAAAATAGCAAACATTAACTGGAACGTAACTTCATTTAGCTCCGATTAAGTATTTATGTAAATTGAGTTCGTGATTACTGATCATTCAGCAGCATAATGAAAATTCCCCCCGGGTACGTGCACCGGCAGCTCACATCGCGACCAACGTGTTAGAAGAACATCCTGGCACTGTAAACACAAGTTAATTAAGAGGAACATGGGCTTGTGATAATATGCACCGCGAAATACGCTGAAAATTAAGAATCGGACCTTAGACTTGTTGAAAGATGTAACAAGTACGAATATTCAAACGCAAGTAATTATCTCTATAGACAGAGCCTAACGACATTTCGGCATTAGACAACATACCTTCACAATTTAACATCTAACGATATGATCAAAAATCAATGCAATGCTCGTATGCAGAATTTTTATCTCACAGCTGGCGAAGCCCATGAAAGCAAGCTAAGTTTGCCACCTAATCGCAATATTTTACGAACACAAGTGGGGAAAAAAGAACAAGTTAAACTGAATCACGAACAATTCACTCAGAGCATTACCTACATAAAAGAACTCTCTTTAGAATACATGGTGGAATCAAAAGATTAGATCATGAATTAGTTCAAGCGCACTTTATCACATAAAAAAACGATCACACCAGAGGAAAGAAGAAGGCACTATTTAGCATGAAAACAGCCACGCAGGGTTTCTTGCGCATAGAAACAGCAAAATTGCATGTCTATTAAAAGGAGATGCAATAGTTGAGAAAAAAAATCAATAATGAAAAAAATACACAAGCAAACCGAAAAACGATGGTCCCTAACGCAATAGAAACACTTATTGTATTTTACCAGAAGTAAGGTCAACCTAATTTACAGTTCGGGACCTCACATCTTCTTTCTTGGATTGTTAGTTCCCTTACATATAATTGTTTCCCCTAAGCATTAACTCAAGGCTTCACGTCTTCCCCCTAGATTCTCATGAACAAAATGTGATATAATCAATTACAAAATTTCCTCATTGAGAAATTAATTCAGTAAAACTCGCGTACTATTTCAAATCGCAAGCAGCCAACCATTTTTTTTTCTTGTGTTTCCCATGCGCTAATTAATATCCAAATGAAAAGATGCTGGCAAAAATTTTAACTTTCCTAAATCATGTTGATCGTTTTATTGAAATAAAGATTAGTAACAGACTTTCGACTGATCTAGCAACATGAGACGCAAATTGAGGAGGTTGATGCAGAATATACCCGATAGCAACTTTTCCAATGCTCCATTTCGACTTTCAATTCGATAATCATGACATATTAAAGAGCTGAATTATAAAATTCATCAGGGAGCCGTAGCAATCGTAATAAAAATGAAAGAGCAAGATAAGCTACTTTAATAAGTTTCATCATTTAAGGTATATATTCGAATAAAACCTAATGTTAAACGCTTCGGCCACAGGCCAATCAGTGGTAAGAATTCTGAAAAGTAATTAGTAAAAATTAACTATTTTAGAACGACAAATCTAAAAACAAGCTATAAAATTACGTTAATTGCGATGATCTGTTTACAATGACTAAAGGAAATGAACTAAGAGTGTTATTTAAACCCGGCTTGAGTTTTAAAATGTACAAGGATTCTAAAATGCGTATATCTGTATAAAACTGTGGTTTTGCTAAGATCGAAAATTGATTGATGGAAATTGCATTATCGCACTCGTCCGAATGCTCTCGAATGCTCTTGGATTATGAACCTGAATAATGGAGCTGAATTGTGTTTCAATTCGTAACATTATCTCTTGACCAATTTATTTGATCGATGAAGTGGAGGTTGCACTAAACTTTCACCAAAAAGGTCACGCAAAGTATATTTTCACAGAGTGTCAATATTCCTTATCATCAATTTTTAACTTAACAGTTCATCACGTTCCGTAATAAGTTTTTTTTTGTTAGGTCGAGACTACCTAGCCACATTTAATGCGGTCTCAAGGGCGCAAAACTAAAATGCAATTTAGTACAGTATGTAGAAAACGGGGAGTTGGTACACAAGACATGTCTCCCACAGGATACCCTGCACATTGGAAAATAGCGTTAGGAAAGAGAGGGAAGAAAAGATAGAGAAAATATAACGAAAAAGGTATGAACACGGAAAGAAGCCGAGTTCCAAGGTAACAACGTCTGCCAAAGGGGGCCAGTATCCACAGCATATATACGCGAGACAAACTCACCTAACCTAAGCCTTTTGCCTATCCATTGTCCTCTTAAGAGGTCAAGGTGGATTTGCAATTTGCAAACTACATTACAAGACAAACAATCGATCGCGTCTCCATTATGTCAAGTGAACTTCATGACACTAGAATACAGCGCGATGCAGCCTCAGGATATTTTCTATCATATTTTATCAGTCATTTTCTCACAGGTAATTTTTTAATTTTCACAGCCACAGGACCGTCATGTGGAATATTTATTTTTTAAAAATAATTACAAAAAACTACGATTTCACAGCGTTTGAAACGCCACCTGAAAAAAAATTGCACAGCCTAAACTACTTTGATTGGAAAAAATGAAAAAAAGACAGCAATAGGAAAAAATCGCTAAAACCTCCTAAATCAACCTAAAGATAACATAATTATTGAGGAACCTACAATGGCTACACTAACAAATGACGAGAAAGCTAAGGCTCACCGAGTTGCGAGCTCACCGATCGAGTACCGTTTGAGCTTGTCTCGCTCCTCGAGTTTTCGACGGCTTATACGTCCAATTTATGTTGTGTCTTGTAAACAATACATTGATGAAACCTAAACAAAATGAATAACGTTTTTCACTTTGATGTGCAGAGTAGTAAGTTGTAATACTGGAATATCGTTGACCTCAGGAACACTAGCATAACCACCAAACCACCGCTCAAATGATGTCTGACGAATTTTAACATCCTCATCCTCATCCTCATCCTCATAATACTTCAACAAAAATTGCCCTGGTGTAGAATAAACGTAATTTATTCAATAATATCTTCGAGAACGAACAACGCAAGGTAACATAAAATATTCGGCAACAATGCATAAGCTCTGAGCTACGAAAGCGCAAGGCTACAAGAAGGACAACGTGCAACAAATTCAAGCAATAAGAAACACAAGGAGACAGCAAATGCAAGCAACTAATAAATACGAGCCAGTAAGATATAGCAGGGAGCAAAAGATACGAGGCAACACGAGACCCGAGGTAATCGCACTGGCTGGAGGTGGGTTTTAAATGCACCGCAGCTGACACATGTAAGGAATGAATTAAGATATACTGTCGTCACCACTACTTTCGGACACACCTCAACACCCTCTTAATAACAATTTATTTAAAAGAAACTACTTGCTTCACACAGACACCACAGATGCAACTGTGGATAGTTTCTATTGTGAAGATAACGCGTGCATGGAGCCTGAGATAATATACGGGCGAATATGCTTGCAAACCTCAACGAAAATGTATGAGCTTTACTAAAATGTAAAACGAATTACATGCATAGGAAATTCCAACTATTGAAGTACAAAATGAGAATAGGCAAACCTTGGAAAGCACGTTACGTTCTCTCGCAAAAAATACTTGAGTGCGAATTCCTGCAGACGGCAAGGCCACCAAAAAAATATTGGATTCCCATGAAGACAAAGTAGAATGCAAGCACAACATTGCAACAGCAAAGAGAAATCTGAGCCCCACACCACAGCTCAATTTCGACAGAAAAAACGGGCAACATTTTTTTCGACAGACTAATAACTTTGATGAGGAAGAATCGCAGGGCGTTGGCTGCACAACTGAGCTGTAACTTCGGGGCTCAGTGGCGAGCAATGAACGATTCTCGTACTGCAATTATGACATCCTAATGAACACAACGGGAGGTAAACGAACCAAAACGAAAGTGTGAAACTGCAAACTTCAAAGAGGATTATGACGCGCCAAATTCGATGTAATTCATAGACAGATCAATTCAACTTCATCAAGCATAAACCTTGGTATTTTAGGAAGTTTTTCTGGATGATGGCTCTGACATTTTGCATTTTACCTCTAACCAAGAGAGCAACAACTTACTTTTACTAATTATATGCATGTGATACTGGCACACACGATATTGTTATTTACGCACAGATAGAAAAACAGTTACTGTAGAAGTAAAATCCTAGTACGTAAAGAGTTGTGACCATAGAATAAGTATCATGGACTAATCAATGAGCAATTTTGAAATTATTTCATCGTAAGAACGGTGGCAAGCAACATAATTGATATATTTGATCTATTCGAGTATGGATAGTAGCTGGACATTGGCAAACCTATATAAGGCAGCCGGCTATTAAACGTATGAAGCACTCTTTATATTTTTGGACAGTGCAGACATACTGAGGTTGGAACTAAACGATGGCCTACGGAACTTTAAAAGCCTCGCAAGAAGAGGAGAGACGAGCAGCCTCACAATACCTCGGCTAAGGAACACAACTCGGAGCGTGGGCGTCGGAGGCGCAGGCTTGCACCAAGCACACTACATCACCTGCAGCTAATTCCTATTATTTTCCAGCGGAAACCTTGAGCAACGCTTTATCAGCAGCGCTACGGAACGGATGCTTAGAAACAAGACGCTCTTCAGAAGCCAAACTGAAGTCAACCAGACTAAAGGGAAAAAGATCGGTAATTCTGCAAGCAAAATTTCCACCGCGCTCGGATATATGCAGGTAGTAGATGAACGAATAACAACTAGCCGATACAAATAACGGAGTAAATTAAAAATTTATTCGAAGCAAAAATTTACAAATTTTGAAATCCATAGCTCTTAGCGTTAAATCATATCTTGTTTGAGGTACAAAACTCTAAAACTGACCAAAAACGGTAAATTTAATCGGTATTTAACCCGGATTTTACTAAACTTAGAAAAAAAGATCATAGTATCGTTTGCCAAAGAGTCTATTATTATTTCATACAGCTTACACGAACGTGCATTCTTTTCGCTCTCCCGCTTCCTGAAAATGCGAAGAGAAGCTAAGGAGATATATTCCATAACAGCCAAGTTTCCGTCAAAAATTTCGCCAAATTTATACCCATGCGATTTTGACCAGGGCATGATTGTTGATGCAGACACAAATATTACCGCCTTAACTCTGAAAACGTAGTACTGCTTTTGAGGAGGATTGGCAATGAGTTGTAAAGTAAAAAAAACATCTATTTTTACAATTGGAACTCAGTTCAAGTTAAACAAGAAAATAAAACTGTAACAAAAACTAAACCGAGATGATGAAGAACCTGTAATGGTACCAACCTCAACAATATTGTGTAGCAGTCACGTAAATTTACCGCTTTCAAAACGAGCGTGATCGGTCAGCAGCACCGCCATCACACAAATGAGCCAAGTTAAGATTAATCAAGAGGTCGGACGCACGAAAGTTGTTTCTGTTGCTAACCACATCGCAGTGTCGGCGCTCTTCTCTTGTGAGATGAGAGGCAAAAACTAAAATAAATTGGTGTAAGAACTTCGAACAGGTTTGAGGCTATAAAAGTTAGATTTGAGGTTCTCAAAAAGATTTGAAATATTTATCCTCAACGCAAACACAATTGATCATGCGATCAACATGAGCTGCTATAGCGTCACATTGTGAGACATTTATAGTTTACAAAGAACCCTTTTAAACCACATGCCACCTAGTCAAATAAACATTTAAAAAACGAGAGTTCTACTAAACTAAATGGATCCAGCCAGCAGTTAAATACAAGCCATTTGAGTCCAATACGAATTAGTGCTATCGCGTTTACAGCTCGCTTCATCCACCTTTGAATAGACTTATTCAGGCTCGGAATCAAAGGAATCATGTCTCCCTCTTCACGGAAAACCTAGTAAAACCTCTTGGAAGATTACGACGGGAAGTCGTCCCTTTTCCTTAGCCAGTGGTGTTGAGCATACCAGTCTACTTTGTACCTCCGACTCAAAATTGAGAGCATATGTTAGCTTTTTATTTAGTACAGTAATTTTCCTCAACATCAGCACGCATTAATAGTCATTTTTTACCACGAAAGAATACGATTGTTGTAGAAAAATATGAAAAGTACTGAACCAAGAATGCGTTTAACCGTGATGTCTAACTGCAACACGTCGAAAAAGCTCAACGTTAATATCAAGTTAGTATTTCAGCAAACATACAACGTTTAGACACATTAGTTTATAAACAGATCCAAAGCAAAACTTTTAACCTGCGTCGAAGCGGAGAGGTGGAGCGGGCTTCCTTACAGCGACTTCTGCAATGAAGACAAAAAGGGAGAGCTCGAGCAGCTAATTTGTTTAGCTAAGCCAGACAGGCTAGTTACGATGTAGTAACAGAAGCGCTCGCAGCGTTACGGCCGAGCTGTTACCGTAAACTGTACGGCCTACAGCTGGCGAGGGAGGCACTAGGGCTAGCACAGACATCGCTAAACAGCTGGCGCAGGTGTCGCAGTCACAGCTCAACAGGTTGTTCATGACGCCCAAACGCAGCGGCGAACGGAATTGGGTTTTTAGTCATTATTGGAAATTGAGTTTAGTGCGCGCTGAAGCTGAGTAAGGTGATAAGAGGCCCAAACTATCGAATGGCGCCTAAAATACGAGCACAACACGCTGTAATATGAAATAGGAGAGAGAGAGCAGTCATCTCAAACTCGCAAACTAGAATAAAGCAGTAGTTGCTTGGATTTATAAAATTTGCTTAGCAACCAAAATATCCTATACCCATTTTAAAAATACGCAGTAAATTAGAATAGCAATAACGCAAGAAAAATTGCGTTCAACATCCAATCGAAGAAGTGAAGGAGAAACATGAAGTTAAAATAAACTTACAATTCGACAAATTTAATTCCTAGAACGGTATTAATGGTGAAGTTCATGTATTTCTTTCTAATGCAAAAATGATAATAAGAAAAGAAATTTGACAATAAAACTGGAGAGTTTTGGCTTAGAAGTGGAAAATTTAAAATAAAAATGGTAGCTATGTCAGGGGAAAATTTTCGTATTAAAAAGTTATCTGTAAGACCAAAATATTGTAGTGCCCCAGATGAAATTTAAACGAGATTTTCTACCTAAATACGAGTACATGACCCATTTTGAAGCAGTGAGTGGTAAGAATGGGCGCAGAAAATAATCATTCATGTTTTTATTTTTGTAAAATGCAAAGGAACAGCAACTCGCTTACAGTTTAAAAACACGTTGACTTATATCTCAATCAATTAAAACGACGAAGCAGTAATATGCATTATATAATTAAAAATATCGATTATTTGCACTTAACTTGACACCCTAAATATATGAAATAATTCAATCAAAATTGAGCTTCGGAACTCTCAAAAAAATGCTAAAATTTCACAACATCGCACAAAACATTTTATGCAAAACACTCTTCCTTGAGAAATGTTCGTATTCGTCTCACAAATAGGTAGATTCAATTTCGGCATATCAGGAAATTCTTGATTAATTTTTGGAACTGGCAGCAAAAAAAAAATAAATTCAACGAAACCAAACTGACTTATTTCTCAAAAGTTATCAGTCGTGAAATTTTAGAACAATACAATAAATTTCTTTGATGAAGAGAGCCAAAAATACGAATGAGGACTTTGAAGTTTCAAGCAATCACCGTCGGAAGGGAAATTAAGCAAGAAGTAAAAAATTCAAATACGTTGGGTGTATTGGAGGCTCCTGGCGCGGCTATGAAATGGGGGCCGTGGCAGGAATGAGGCGAGGCATTCGCGCGAGTTGCGGGGCGCTCAAGAGTCGTCCTCGTGTTATCTTAAAGAAATGAACGGGACAAAATGAGTTTGTTTTGGTCGAGACAAAATAAAGGGGCTCACCAGATGCCGTTCCCAGCGCTACTGCGCGCGTCCTGTGAAAGTGCCAGCCTGAGTAATGGCTGACACCCAAGTACCTAAAATACGGTCGACCTTTTGCTTTGCGTGACGGTAAAGTTGCTCAAGGAAATACGCATTTAAGCCACATTTTTTCAGGAAAAGAATTTCCTCCACAAATTCATTTGAGTTCCAGTGGAAATTACTTTTTTTCCTCGTTGTGGCACCACTGGGAAAACGTTGACATTAGAGTAAACTAAAATTCAAGTAATTTAATTAAATTTTCGACTAAATTGAGAGTAATGTTTGCACCTGGAACATCCCCTACAGAAACAGATGCGCGCATCATGCTGCAATATAAATGAGAGCTCGCTTAACAAACTACACTGACCGTTAGACCGTTATATAGTACGGTTGCTAACGGGGAACCAGTCGCAGAGGCAAGTAATCAACCAACGCTCCGGGATGCGCTCAGGATTTTTCTACGCGCTATCTCATTTGTCAGGTGCGACGGGGCAACTCAATTAGTAGGCAGTTCATTAATTGCGTAGGATGGAATCTCCACTGCATCCATAGGCGGTTGCTGTTAGTGTCCGTGACTGGAGTACAATAATAACAGCGGTTCAGAAGTGGCAGCAGCACAATAGGACCAGCAGTAACAGTAAAAAAAATTCACAACACTAGAAGGAATCCAGCATTAGAAATAGCTACAGCAACAGCAGAGATGCGGGCAGAGCAGCAACAGCAGAGCAGCAGGCAGAGCAGCAGGCAGAGCAGCAGGCAGAGCACCACCCCAGGCCGCCAGTAGCAGAGCCGAGTTAATTAACATCGCAAAAGACGCGCGTCTCCCGAACTGTAAACACAGACCTAAACTACAGCGGGCAGCCAGACTGCGGCCCTCCTAATGAGAAATTATGCTTCACTTCCTCGATTATTTATCGCTAAAACTCACGAACAACAGAAACTAGTTACTTAAAATCATAAATATTGATGATCAAAGCTGCTCTCAACATCATACTGTATTCCCAGTTCATTAATTCCTCACTACATTTCGAAATCATTACCTCTTTGTGAATAAGTAATAATACCAATAATGAGCTAAGACTCACAGGTAATTTTGGTTGATTCTGAGCAACAATTAACATGGCACTCCTCAACATTTGGCTTCATAACATTCAGAATTCACCTGATTAGAAAATCTGCATCAAAGTAAATAATAAATCATTTACTGGGAAAATAACGCTGTAGAATCCTACATGGTTTTACTATTCGTAAAACCACAGGAATTATTAGCGACCTTACGCATTGCTTTGAAATTTTCCAGGCGAGATTTAATTATTTTCAGCCAAGAAATTAGAAAAATATCCGCTCGTGTCCCTCCCCTCAAAATAAAATACTGATACTGTTATTTAAGAAGCTTAGTTGAGTTAAGCGCCCAATAAAAGTGATCGCGATTGTGTAAATCCAAATACCTTCAATTTGAGTCGATGCAGCGTAGCGAAATTACTACGCATCGCTCGATGTAAAAAGACACAATACATGACGTAACCATTGCTAAGAGATGGAAAATTAATGTGAAGAAAAAGGAAGGTAAAGAAAGCAAAAGAGACATTGCGACGACCATTTGACAGCAAGATACCCTACCTTTTCCAGGAAAGAATTTGAAGAAATAAAAATAAGGAAAAATCAGGTTTGGCAGCGACCCAAAGTTCAACTTCACCATAAGCTTTGGCAGTTCCACTAGGAAGGGCAATTCTTCAAAGTAATCTAAAGAAAAAATTTTGTTCAAAAACTTTCGAAGGAACTTGTGCAGTAGATAACAAGACGCATTTTTAACAAGAATGAATGTATCGAATAGCGATTTAGGTCGGTGAAACTTTATACTGCGACAGGAGTGGGTTCTTTTTTTAGACATTGTTCAAGAATAAAATGTGAGGCAAGACTGAGAGAAAACAAAGGTGAAAAATCAAAGGATCAACAGGAAGAAAAATTTAAACGTTACTCAGGAGAACAAAAATTCTGCTCGTAGCATCACTGGAAGAGTCGCAAGAAACTCTACGCCTAAAGCTGCCAGGTTTCGACTGCGGCCTGTGATCCAGCATGAGGTAATACGAATCATTATAACTCTTAATGTGTAAAAAGGGACCCTGAAATTCCTCTAACAACTCGTCTGATGGGCTTTTGAGCTCGAAAAATCTTGACTTTAGGTGGACAATAAAGTTGATGCTGCCTGCTGTCGATACGCCTCAACAGCAGACAGAGCAAAATATATTGTTTTTATGAAAATTATCAAACACATTCAGCACATGTTTCGTAGAGGAATAGGAATTAATTGCTCTAAATAGGGTTTCAATTATTGCTTTTATGGCCCTCAGAAATTTTTTGACGCATATCTATGTTTTACATCTGAATAAAAATTTACCCCTGTTTCATGTCAATGAGACAATAGGTTCTAAGAGAATTGTGACCTGAAATAAATTCATTCTTGGTAATATTTTACAGTGATCGATTTCTCGTTGGCTTCTACTAAGCCCAGGTAAGAAAATATTCCTCAACTCAAACTTTAACCGACATTCCGAGTCATATCTTATTGTCCTTGCGGCATCTAGCATGTTCGGTCAGGCCATAGCCACATGATTAAAACCAAAGATTCATTGACAACACTGTAAAACATCAAAAAAGAATAGGGAATATTCTTTTCTCGGGATATTGTGCTACGTAGATCATGAACACATCGAGCATTTCTTTCTGCGACTCGCCAGTCTCTTAAACTGAACTTGAACGCCTGGATGCCATAATCTGATGCAAGAGCCACTAGTCCAAAATATAAAATTTACTTCGCCACCACTACATATGAAACTTGGCAATAGCCTAGTAATAAGCTAAGACGTGATATTTTTCATTGCGTTAATTTTCCCTTTGATCCTGAACCTGGGCTCATGAAGTTATCTGCCAAACCACTTGATCGTAACGAACCATGTTTCTAGTATCTCGAGGCGACTAAAATAAGTGATGTCAAGGCTAAAGAGGGCGTATTCGAAGGCCCTCAGGTTCGTCAGCTCATAGCTGATGAGGACGTCGAGGCGAGTGTGGATGAACCTGGGCTAGCGGCCTAGCAGCAAAAGCGTACAGTGCAGACTGCAGGGCCCTGACAAATGCTGTCAAGATCTAAGAGGCAATATGTTACCGATGTTATACTTTCTTCTTTCTCGTATATTCTTATTTTGAGAATGCGGGAGATGGGAGAGAGATTCTATCAAAATATATCGTCAATGGAAATCAGGTACAAGGGGAAATGAAGCCCTGCTGTGCTGGCTGACTTAAGCGTGATACGCTTAAGACGTCTTAAAAAAGAAGAAGTAAATCCTGAAATGCAGCTTAATGCACTGCATAACGCTAACAAACATTCCGATTCATAATATATTCATAAAGTAATTACAGCGCACGTATCAAATCTGACTTGAGCGACACACATATTTGGTCGCTTGGAAATCAATTTCAATTGCATAAATCATCAATTTACAAGAAAATTACACGTGATGGGAAATTTATCCTACCAAATTCCAATCTAGAACTCCCAACTTCTTAATAAAGTGCAAAAGAGGACTTTCATTTTTTTCGACCCTGATATTTGTTCTACAATGTAACCGCACATACCAATCAGATTTATGTACGCGAAATTTTTACTATCACTAAGTTTTTCCTAATAAAGGCTTGCAAGCAAAAAAGTCACAACAGTAACGATCATTGTTTTGAGGCTCGCGTGGCGGGGTATTGCGAAATTCGCGTGGCCTGAAGACTGGTATTCCCGTGACCAATAAGTTGGCGGCGCTTGTGTGCTGGGGCTGGCAGGGCTAGTGTGCTGGTACTGGCGGGGCTAGTGTGCTGGTACTGGCGTGGCTAGTGTGCTGGTACTGGCGGGGCTAGTGTGCTGGTACTGGCGGGGCTAGTGTGCTGGTACTGGCGGGGCTAGTGTGCTGGTACTGGCGGGGCTAGTGTGCTGGTACTGGCAGGGCTAGTGTGCTGGTACTGGCGGGGCTAGTGTGCTGGTACTGGCGTGGCTAGTGTGCTGGTACTGGCGGGGCTAGTGTGCTGGTACTGGCGTGGCACGTGTGCTGGTACTGGCGTGGCACGTGTGCTGGTACTGGCGTGGCACGTGTGCTGGTACTGGCGGGGCTAGTGTGCTGGTACTGGCGGGGCTAGTGTGCTGGTACTGGCGGGGCTAGTGTGCTGGTACTGGCGGGGCTAGTGTGCTGGTACTGGCGTGGCTAGTGTGCTGGTACTGGCGTGGCTAGTGTGCTGGTACTGGCGGGGCTAGTGTGCTGGTACTGGCGTGGCTAGTGTGCTGGTACTGGCGTGGCTAGTGTGCTGGTACTGGCGGGGCTAGTGTGCTGGTACTGGCGGGGCTAGTGTGCTGGTACTGGCGGGGCTAGTGTGCTGGTACTGGCGGGGCTAGTGTGCTGGTACTGGCGGGGCTAGTGTGCTGGTACTGGCGGGGCTAGTGTGCTGGTACTGGCGGGGCTAATGTGCTGGTACTGGCGGGGCTAGTGTGCTGGTACTGGCGGGGCTAGTGTGCTGGTACTGGCGGGGCTAGTGTGCTGGTACTGGCGGGGCTAGTGTGCTGGTACTGGCGTGGCTAGTGTGCTGGTACTGGCGGGGCTAGTGTGCTGGTACTGGCGTGGCTAGTGTGCTGGTACTGGCGGGGCTAGTGTGCTGGTACTGGCGGGGCTAGTTTGCTGGTACTGGCGGGGCTAGTGTGCTGGTACTGGCGTGGCTAGTGTGCTGGTACTGGCGTGGCTAGTGTGCTGGTACTGGCGGGGCTAGTGTGCTGGTACTGGCGGGGCTAGTGTGCTGGTACTGGCGGGGCTAGTGTGCTGGTACTGGCGTGGCTAGTGTGCTGGTACTGGCGGGGCTAGTGTGCTGGTACTGGCGGGGCTAGTGTGCTGGTACTGGCGGGGCTAGTGTGCTGGTACTGGCGGGGCTAGTGTGCTGGTACTGGCGTGGCTAGTGTGCTGGTACTGGCGTGGCTAGTGTGCTGGTACTGGCGGGGCTAGTGTGCTGGTACTGGCGGGGCTAGTGTGCTGGTACTGGCGTGGCTGGTGTGCTGGTACTGGCGGGGCTAGTGTGCTGGTACTGGCGGGGCTAGTGTGCTGGTACTGGCGGGGCTGGTGTGCTGGTACTGGCGGAGCTAGTGTGCTGGTACTGGCGGGGCTAGTGTGCTGGTACTGGCGTGGCTAGTGTGCTGGTACTGGCGGGGCTAGTGTGCTGGTACTGGCGTGGCTAGTGTGCTGGTACTGGCGGGGCTAGTTTGCTTATATTGGCGTGGCTAGTGAACTTATATTGACAAGGCTGGTGTTCTGATTTCCAAGTGGCTGGAAAATGGAATTCGCCCAGTCAGTATACCACATTTGCATGTCTATCATGGCCTATTCGATTAGATCATAAGTTAGCCTAAGCTCCTTTACACACAACAAAGGTGTTCACAAAAGAGGTAGAAAAGGGCACATCTAGAATAGAATTAAGGAAACTGGGCATTTATGCCCAAGGTGTGTCCCCAAACCCTGTACATTGAAACAGCAAGATTGAAAGAAATTAAAAAAAGATAAAAATTGCATTTGAAATTAAAGATGCTGCAAAAAATGACAAGTGAAGCGAAACAATGATGTTCTATAACACAGTAAAAAACCTATTCTATTTCAACAAAAGGAAGACCAACTCAACCTTCAGCTCGGGACCTCACACCTTCAAAAGAGGTACGTGTCCTAAGTGCTATTGGCCAATCCACCGTCACCCACAGCAGGGAGACCACTCGCTACCTGCCCGCTCGTCAGCACCAACGCACAGGTTGTCCTACTGCAAGGACTTACTAAAGCGTCTCCTTCAAAATTACTGAATGGTCGGTCATGTTGGTAGCGCGCATCATGCAACATGACGTAATAAGTCAAAATTTTAGTGCTCACACCCAGTATTCGTGAAATTCGGAATGCTTTAAAATTCTCAACTACTGAACAAGTTGAAAATGTTACCCGGAGCTTGATAACTTCTACTTGACTTTCCCTAGCCAAGCATCATAAAAAATCGGAAAGAAGCAGAAGGTCGAAGGAAGCTTTACAAAGTTCAAGGCCAGTCTAACTTGATTTCGATTCAAACTTCTGTAATTAAGATAACTTTCATCATTTTCTCAAAAAGTCAAGCAACTTGCTAAAGTGCACAGAACGAGATCACGCAAGGGCAATAGCAGCAGTAGAGATACGCGCTCATTTGATTGACGCTGCATCCACCCGCCGATACTTAGGTGCATACTAGAGACTGAATTTGCTGGACGAACTCAAATATTACCTCGCGTACTTTCGATTACTTATTTCATTTCATCAGTTGACCTGATAAATTATTAACCAATACCTGAAATGGAAATTCACTAACAAAAACTCTAACCAAATATGTTTCAAGAATTAGCTCCTAACGTTTTCTGATCTCAGATTTCGATAAGTGCGGCTAAGTGCTTCATGCAAAGAATATTTACGTTTTAAAGAAAGTACATCATATATCGAGAGATTAGTTTCCTCTCTGAGCAATATATTTGAAAAAGCGTAGCCAGTTTGATCTCCTCTGCAGGTTGAACGAAACATAAGTGAGAGTCATGTAGAATATCAAGTCTCATAACTTTTGCGAGATGAAAAGATCCTACGAGCGAGGGAACATTAGTTTATCTACTGTGATATATCCCTGATAGAACTTTTTTCGTCATAAATATGTCAATGTATAGAGCCGTTTTTTTTTAAAGGTCAGTTCATACAACTTTACATATACGTTATTTCATTGATTAAACAGGTGTCATTTAAAAAAATCGATAATTTTTCAAATAAAATTTAAAAAGAAAATTTGTCGACAAAGCACATTTCACACTATAAAATAGCATCAATCATGACAAAAAAAATTCATAAAAAAAGTCAATTGTTGCCGAAGTGCTGATCGAACCAAACTTGAACCAGACCACAAATAATTCAAAGTTACTGATTCTGACTTTAGCATACGTATAGGGTTACCTTTGGAGAGTCAGTTGTATATGAAGGACGAAGATTATAAAAACAAAGCACGACATTCGAAACATTTGCCTCAATGATCTCAAAAAATTTACGGGTAAATCGGGTAAATTTCGGGTAAATTACGGGTAAATTTACGGGTCAGGGGCTAAATTAAATTAGATCAATTAGTGTTAGTCCCCCTAACCTCAACAAAGGCGTTTCAAAGAGAGGAAGAAGACAGGAAGAAGAGAGGAAGAAGAGAGGAAGAAGAAAGGTATCAAAATGTAAGGAGTTTAAGGAACGGGAACTCGACGCCCTAAGTGTTTTCCACACAAAATTTCCTGTGCATAGAAAAAAAGTTGAGAAGTGTGCCTATGAAATAAAAGGAAAGACGAAGAACAAAGTAATAAATGCTGAAAAACAAGACAGCAGTGAACAGAGAAAAGAGATGGTCTGTTACAAAAAATACTATTGCAATAAAAATATGGTCTCGGAACTTCACGTCTCCTCCCCGAGGGTGCTAATTCTCATAGTTATGTTCCTCTGAGGACTCTAGTTAAGGAAAAGAGTTTAAAATACATAAAATTTGTTCTTCAGTGCGCAAATGACAAAACCGACCTAAGCCCCAAAAATGACAAATGACTCAGTGCCATTGGACAAAATGATTTAGTTTGAATTAAATTGAACGTGAAACAGATTTAAATTGGCAGGAGAGGCAAAACGCACGGCTTAGTCCGACGTATAAAATTCTGTCACATTGAAGGCAGAAGCTTCGAGGACTCACAGCCCGCACCTGCACCACGGCTCACTGTGACGCGTCCAATGGGTCCCGGAGGCCCATGTTTGGCGGAACTAATTGAGTTTTAAGAAGAGAGCGTTAGTCAACATCTGAGCCTCGCAGCCGCGACAGCCAGCCGATTTATGGAAGGCAGAGAGAAAGAAAGCTCCAGTAAGATTTAGGAAGCAAGGACACCGAGAGCGAAAGCGAAATATTTACGTAGAAATAAACGAAGTGCGCAGAGGATGACAGCACCCAAATCATGAAGTTGAAAATTCCAAGATTGTGAGATAAATGGGTCAACTGTTGTTATTGCAGGTGTGTAAAATAAGGTTTGCATTTCAAAACAATGTACCAGGAAAAAATCAAAAAGCTTAAAACACTACTGAAAGAAAAAACATTAGAAAGCAGTTCAGTTGTGTTTTTTCAACAATTTCGGCATTCTAAGTAGAATAATATCCTTAAGTCAACAAGGGAATGGGAGACAATTTCCCATAAAATTTAGGACAAAACTAAGTACGGGAACTAAACTGAACATCCGTCGAGAATTTCTTGAATTACAAAAAACTGTACAACCTAACTGTGTAAGGGATTGAACAAAAAAATACCAGAATTTAACTTTTTTGTTGAGTCGCAAATGTGCAGCAGGGGGAGGGGGGGGGGGGAGAGGGGGTGTGGGGGAGCGCGGTAATATGTTAGGTTTACTAATAGCTTTCTGACCTTAAATCTGTGTGAATGTTCATAATCCTATGGGTGTGGACAGCCCTTAGTTTACTGCATTTCGCCCACGGCTCCACACGAAGCCATTTGTTGAAAGTATCCGTTGAATTGAATGAGAATTTGCTGGGCAATTATGAAGCTGCACAGTGAACGTGCAGAAACATTTAGGCAAATGTAGCCACACTTGCTTTCCTAGATCTTGTTGAATAAGCTTCTACTACTTCGCTGATGTTATAAAAGATGAAAATAAATCGCCAAAAAATTTGAGATACATTTGAACATATGATACATTCATTTACTACTGCGCGAGTGAATGAAATGAGATAAAAACAACTTCAACTACTTTACCTTCGCAATTCCGTGTTTTCAACGGTATTTCTTCCTTGCTGATTAAACTTTCACCATTTTTCTAGCGTTCAGGAAAATGTGACTGAATCAACGAACACGTGAAGTGGCTGACGATTTACTCAGTATATACATGTGTGAGACTTGGAAGGCATGGCACACATCAGAAGTGTTTCCATATTTTGCACTAAAATTTGCCCATGGCGTAACACGCCAACACTGGTAAAGGCTTGATATTAGTTATTTTCTGCGGATTTTTCGTTAGCTATGCAAAGCAGGCACCTGGTGGGAACTGTTATCTTCAAAGTTCATGAAGTTTTCATATTAAAATACCATAGATAATCCTTCCAAACGTATTTCTTTTCAGAATTCAATTTTTCACATTTGCGTATCTAGGGTCAGTAAAATAACCCAGAAATGGAAACGTCAGGATAACTAATACGAAAAATATCAATAATCCCAAAATACTTAATAAAACATGGGAAGGTGGGACCATTAAAAACAGATTTATGCTAACCCATTACGAAAGTGATGAATAACTTATATCACACAAGGACTCAGACCATAAGTGAAGTGTATTGAATTTTATTGTACCAAGTGGATTATGAATTTGAAGTGTGTATTCTATGCAACGGAAATAGAGCAACTGAATCGCTGAAGCAAAGCCCGCTTGAGAGAAGAATATTATAGAAGATAAAAACCTTGAGGACGTAAAAAGAGTGGAATCATTTTCAAGGAAAGCACAAACTTCCAATTGGTTGGGACGCACACAATGAGAGCTTGTAATAAAGTCTAAGTTTCGTGAAACAGTTCTCGTTGACCGAACCTTACCTCCGTGAACATCCGTGAACGTAGTTAAAAGTGTTTCCTATCATAGAAGCACTTAATACCTTAACGAAATGGATATTCATATGTTGTTCTTAATAAGAGCAATTTTCTATCAGTAAATACAGCGATCTATCATATTTTCTCTCGAACAAAATCATTTCAGTTGAAACCGAAGGAGGCCCAAAAAGGCAAAGGATACATTTTAAAATTTAAACTACGCATTTTAAAACTAATGCAAATAACACTAATAAAAAAGAGGTTAAGATCACAACTAACTAAAACACAAACACTCACCATACATGTAACACCAAAAAAATATTAAGAAACAAAACTGGAGAAGCTTCCCGAAGAGCAAACCATTACACCAGCTGTTCATTTTCTCCCCCTTACTTTTGGGTTTTCTCCCTATTTCTTATTGCGGGGACCAAAAACGGGGCATCCAAGTCCACGTTAATCATAGCTCGGGAGAAGTTGCAGCCGCAAAGAACGGCTCGAGAAAGATGAGTTTCAACAATGAAAGACGCACTTGGGGCCAATTGAGACCTCGGGAGTCCTTCACTTAAGAGGATTATAACTTTTTCCTGATTTTTTATCTGAAGAACAACGAGAGAAAATTAGAGGAAAGTTGAGGAAACTTAATACAATTACAATTAACAGAAAAAATTCTTCGTACAGGAGTTCAGCACTATTAATACAGGACGGACTCACAACATGGATGGTTTCAATTCGAATATTTCTTCAATTCAACTTTCGAATTTTAATCGTAAGATACAGTGACAATGTCATTTATTTTTTAGCTGCAGTCTTTAAATAAGGCTTAGCATTTACATGCATCACCACCGCAGAAAACAATCGCTATCAGTAAGTAACTGGGCAGGTTGCATGGAATGATGAAATTTACAGTAGGTGAAATTATTCCCTCCAAAAGCTGAAAGAAGTAACACACGTAAAGCACATATTCTATAAATTTTAATTCCAAACGACCCAACATAAGACATACAATCTGACATTCAGAATAAATGAACAGAAAAGTTTGCTCACGGAATGAGACAGTTTGAAATTTCGATTCGAATGAGTTTGAAAATTCATTCCTGCAAACTATGAGTATTGTTCAACATTTTGCAAGAAATTTGGTAGGTCTTTCGGGCGCTTTTCTAGTTACATTTCTTGCATTGTATCTTCAATATTTTACTTGGGCTTAATTACAAATATAACAAGGTTTTACGCTTGTGCTAATGATTGTGGAAATTACTTTCAATGTCGTTTGTGTTTACGTCTACGTTACCTCGCGCATTTTGCACTGAGACGTACTGTTGGTCTTAATAAAAATCTATGCGTACACTACCACTCGAAACGCTTTCTACGAACACTCGAAGGAGAGAACGTCACCATTCCCATAAACTAATTACGTACAAATGCATTTCCAAAAATAAATGCCGTAGAATGTATTCCCATAAATTAATGACACATAAATGTTCACACCAAGTGTAACTGAATTACCACGCGACGCGGTAATAGAGACTGAAAAATTTAGGACACAATAACTCAAAATTGAAGATTCAGACAACAGTGTTAATAACTTCAATTATGTGTGTGAAAGAATAATTTCTGAAGTACGTAAGCGTATCGATGTTTTTAATTTAGATCTAAATCGAAACGTGGAATTTACTGCGCTTTCGATTTAAAGGCAGCGGAGCTTGAGAGACGAGTACACCACTTCAACACTAACAGTATCTGAACGATTGAAGAGCTTAGGATCAACGGCCTTTTAAAGATTAATTGCAGTCCAAATACCATGGCATCGTACTGTAAGCTCCACAGACTGCAGTATTTTATAATGAAAAATACGAGCTTACAAATGAATGCAGAAGACTTCATTCCAAGGGTTATTGCGCCAATGGAAGAAACATTGCTTGCATCTGAAAGTTGTAAGGCGTAATTAACTAACTTTTCGATGATAATAGGGACACACAGTTAATTTAACTTTTTTCTCGGCGCCTTTCTTAGAGAAATACGGGACATCACTTGAGTGTGTCACACGGTGAGGGTGCGCCGGGTTAAGAAAACGTGAACGTCCCCGTAGTTCAATAATTTAAATGCCCCAGGTCACAGCCTGTCCAAACAGTCATTTTGACTTGCGGGACAATAGAGCAGTTTCAGATCGCTTAATACGCAGCAAAATATCGCACCTGTTAGGTGCTTTTGGGAGATTTATGGTGGAAATGCATTCACTACACAATTCTTAAGCATCATTGAGTAAGGGGAAAAATGTAGCAATGAAAAATTATAAACCTATTTTCAAAGCATAATTCCTTAGACATGGAATGTTCCATTCCTGTCAAACTATGTATCTGTTCCGGTACCTGGGAGCCCCCAACATATACGATCAATATTTTTGAGCGGAGATATCTGGTCAGTCAACGGAAATACTGGATCTGCCGCATTAATTCGTTTTACATACAGTGAGGGTACACGTGAATGAACACATTTCGAGCCCGCATGCTACGCGTTCAACACAAAAACGTTGATTTTTATGGTGTTTAACGAGCAGCAGTAGTGAATCAGTAGTATGTATATTAGACTTTACTGCGAAAGCTTGTACCCTTCGTGTGTCGCTACCACACGCACTCTTACAGTCAACTCAACGTACGCTTAAATTGTTCAGTTTTATGCCACTATATCGGTATTTTTCCATCGAGGTGCTAGCACTTCACAGGGAATCCTTGTCGTGAGTCTCTTTCTATGCTGTTGAGATCCCACTGCTGTTATATCAAGACCTTCTTGATGTGAGTTTCATTATTATTTGAAAACTAAAGATACGAACGCAGTCTTCACATTTTTTCAAGTGTCAGTCATAAATTCCTTTTCAGATTATGATACACGTTTTCGTAGAATCATTCCAGTGTTACGTTTAGCATGAGCTGCCACCAGTCCCAAAATGGAATTAACTCACGTAAATGTAAGTTCCATTAATGAGAAATGTGATAAAATGATTCAGTTTGGCAGGCGTATTGAATATTTCAACATAGTCGTATTTATGAGGCAATAACTTATTTGAGGATATTTATTTTCGATAATAAATATTTATAGCTGTTTTCTCTCTTTCCAATTTCACCCCCATCTCTCTCCCACTTCGTAATCTGCAAAATATAAATAAAGATACAAAAGAGTAATTATTTCACTGCTGGAATTCATGACAAACAGTACTCAGTCTCGTGATAGAAAAGAAGTCTCATATAAAAATTGAGTTAAAAAAAACACAGAGTCTCTCGTAGAAAACGAAGTCTTGCTCATAGAAAACGAAATCTTTCATGGAAAAAAAATTTCTCGTGCAATAGGAAACCTTCAATAGAAACCTAAATCTGACGTAAAAATCGAGATCTTTAGTAAAAAACAAAATCTCTCCAGTAAAAAAACGAAACATGTTACGTAATGAGCGAGCCAAATATTCGGAAAAACAGTCTCAATCAACAAAAAACTCGTCTCGGAAAAAACGATTTCTTCAAAAAGACGTCTCTTTCGTGAAAAAAAGGCAAAACGGAGTGTTTTTTTCAGAAAAAGACAGTGGCAAATGAAAATGAACGAAGTGCACCTCGTAAAAACTAAATAATTGTTGAAACCTGAAGTCTCTCCCGTGAGAAACTGAGCGTTTCGTAAAATAAGATATCTTTTATCAAAATAGTTCCGTGGAAACCGGGTCTCGAGTACACATGGTCTCAAAAATTACGGAGTTTTAGATAAACAGAGCACCGGAAAAACAGAGTCTCGCAAATGAATGGTCTCGCAAATGTATGGTCTCGCAAATGTATGGTCTCGCAAATGTATGGTCTCGCAAATGTATGGTCTCGCAAATGTATGGTCTCGCAAATGTATGGTCTCGAAAATGTATGGTCTCGCAAATGTATGGTCTCGCAAATGTATGGTCTCGCAAATGTATGGTCTCGCAAATGTATGGGCTCGCAAATAAATGGGCTCACAAATGTATGGGCTCACAAATGTATGGGCTCACAAATGTATGGGCTCACAAATGTATGGGCTCGCAAATGTATGGGCTCACAAATGAATGGGCTCGCAAATGTATGGGCTCGCAAATGTATGGGCTCGCAAATGTATGGGCTCGCAAATGTATGGGCTCGCAAATAAATGGGCTCACAAATGTATGGGCTCACAAATGTATGGGCTCACAAATGTATGGGCTCACAAATGTATGGGCTCACAAATGTATGGGCTCGCAAATGTATGGGCTCACAAATGAATGGGCTCGCAAATGTATGGGCTCGCAAATGTATGGGCTCGCAAATGTATGGGCTTGCAAATGTATGGGCTCGCAAATGTATGGGCTCGCAAATGTATGGGCTCACAAATGTATGGGCTCACAAATGTATGGGCTCGCGAATGTATGGGCTCGCGAATGTATGGGCTCGCGAATGAATGGGCTCGCGAATGAATGGGCTCGCGAATGTATGGGCTCGCGAATGTATGGGCTCGCGAATGTATGGGCTCGCGAATATATGGGCTCGCAAAAGTATGGGCTCGCAAAAGTATGGGCTCGCAAAAGTATGGGCTCGCAAAAGTATGGGCTCGCAAAAGTATGGTCTCACATTAGTATGGCGTCGCCAAATTATGGTCTTTCAAAAATGAAGTCTTGAGAAAACGGAAATAGGAGAACGAAATCTTACAAAAACAAAGTCGAGCAAAAAACGAGTCTCGCAAAAATGATGTCTCATAAAAAAGTCTCTCAAAAGAAGGAATCTCGTACAATTAACGTAGTTCAAATGGAATATGAGATGGTCTACAAATAAGAACAACTGGGTCGCTGACAGAAACCGTTTTCCAGTGAAGGGAGAGTAGCGTTAAAAAATATCCCGTGAAAAAATGACCCCTAAAAATGTCTCGTAAAAAGTGTCCCACGAAAAACATGGCCCATTAAAATGAAGACGATCAAAAAAGTGCTGTGAGAAAAGTCTCGTGAGAAATGTAGTTGACGGCATTACTCCTCCCTCCCCCCCACAGATTCCCCGGTGATATATCACGTCTCTGAAAATCTCTCTGATTAACAATCATGCCGCTTGAAAATAATGCATTAAGAAAGCAATTCCGACTTAAAACACAAGTGTGATCGATGAATGCGTTGCTTCAAACTTTAGAGGCGTTGCTGGTCAATTCATTGCCTTAGCTCAGACAGACAGAGACAGACAGACAGAAAGATGGACCCGAGCTTCTACACGGACTCGAGTTCCATAAAATCATGCACGGCGCCATCCATTCACAACCAAACATTACGTTGAATACAGAAGTTACGTCAACAACTCGACTGAATAGAGTTAATCAAAATACAGCTCCACGAATAATATTTCACCAATTGCTACGGTTATTTCTGAACAAAATTTCACCGATCATTGAAGTGTTACTATAATATCCATTCAGAGAGAATTCAAATAAACTATTCAACTTCAAAATTTTTTGAGAATATAGATTAATGAAGTTTTGACACAACAGTCAGTAGGACCTCTAAAGCTTAGCTTGGAACTTTGCGTAGAAGTCAAGACCTAGTTCAAGCGCTCAAAATTTGGATGTAAATAGTGAACTATAACCCAAGATTGAATCACAAACTTACGCCATGGAGATTTCCCAGAACGCTGCCTAGAAAACACGCAGGATGCCGGGAAAAATTGCGGCGCTTCTGTGAATCGCACCTCTGGGTTGTGAGCTACGAGCAGGACTTCCACGCTGCATATCTCTGAACCGACTGAGGAGCCTCATAAGGTAGGCTTTAGATAAATTTTTAAACAAGATGTAAAGGGCATGTGTGCAGCCTACGGGATAGATAAGCAGAAATTAGCTGTCAGATAATTTTGTCTTCAGTAGCGATGTCTGCTGGGAAATCAACGCGATGATGGTTCACGTTCAGAGTAAGGAAGAAGTCCTCACAACTGTTATGTAAAAAATTTGTTCAACACAAAGAAATATTAACTATTATGACAAAAAAATTCCAATTTTGATTTTCGCTTCAAGATATGACAGTTCATTTGCGCTTGTCTTGTAATGACAAAATAAAGTGCCTAGTGCATCGCCCAATAATTCCCTCTTTCCGGACAGGTTGTAAATATAGAAAAATTTTAAGATCAGAGCTTGACTAACATCTTCACTGAAAGCATTGCAAGGGTCGTTACAATGATTTTAGTACATGTTTTGTATAAAAACCACGAAATACCATGCTTAGACAAGTTATTTTAAAAATCCCTATCCACAACAAAGGTGTTCAAAAGAGAGGAAGGAAGAAGGTACTATCTAGTGCGAAGTTTAGGGAGCGAGGAAGAAATACACAAGGTGTGTTTCCACACAAGATACAGTGCGTATAGAAATAGTAAGTTAGGAAAGATCATAAAACAAGGTTTTGAGTTGAAGAAATAAGTAAGATGGGCTGAAAAAACAGCAGTGAATTTTTTTTATTTGAAGAAAGGAAGACATACCGAATGATCAGCTCGGGGCCTCACATCTTCCTCCTGGAGACCCAAATTCCGAAGAATACAATATTTGTCCCCCCCCCCTGAGGAGAAACCGCGAAAGGAATATGACTGGAATCTAAAAGCATTACGGTTGGTAAAGCGCGCTTTAGTCGGCAAGCAAAATAAGCGGCATTCGCACAGCGGAGATACGAAAATGTCTTGCAAGAAAAAAATATCAAAACAATTACATTCGAGTACGAATTAAGTCGCAGGGTACGCCAGGCTCGCCACAATACAAAATTCAATACAGAGCAAAGAAAAAGTCAAATTACTAAATCTGCAACATGCTTTTCTGATTCAACTACGAGATTCTTTCTACAAGGCACGCTGACCAGGAGCTATTGATGACTTGACTAAAGTAAGCATCGGAAAGATGTGCCACACGAGAACTCTATGTTCTACCGCTCCCCGCGGACTGTCGTGTTCGCACGATCCACTACCAAAGAACAGATTCTTTTCACAGCGTCTCTGGATTATGATTAATCCCCCTCAGGGCTACAACTATTCTACCTATGGAAATCAGCACTCCCAGGGGGAAAATGTGAGATCCCGAGTTTAGAGTTAGGCTTTTTTGCCTTGTTAAGAACAATCTTTTTCGGTACACTGCTGCACTGTTTTATATCACCTCTGACTTTCATCAACTTTTATCTTGTTTCCTAATATTCTTTCTCATCTGTTTTTATGAGCACGAGATCATGTGCGGGAATACACCTTCTGCATAGATTTTGTGTTCCCTTAATTCCATTCAAAATGGTGCCTTCCTCTTTCCTCCCTTTGAACATCTTTTTTGTAGTTAGGTAGGGCGAAACTAACTTATAATTAAGCAATCAGTTGTCATTAATGAAAACATCACTATTATAACTACTATTATTATACTCAAGGTTTAACCGCCTTTCCTCTAAGTCGAGCGATGATCATAACGAAATGCGATGAAGTTCAAGTTTATGCAGCAACCTCAAGGGCGCAAAACTCGAGTGTTGTGGGTTGGCACAGCTCGCTTCGCTCAGATGAGAAGGCGTAAGCATCTCGATGAGGCACAAGGTAATATACGAATAAAGAATGAAAGACAAAGCCACTCGTGCAGGAGGTGGAATGCATAGTGTGCGACCTCCCTCACAAGAGACACAAGTAAAGAACGGGAGATAAAGCAAGCATTACACCAAATTCAAACCCACATCAGACCTTGTGAAAAGTGTCGCTGATTCTGCAGAGGTAGCTTAAGTTATTGAAGACATCAAAAGATATCACCCAAGTCAGCAGTACTGCATCATTAGGGTGGCCAGTACTCATAGGGTAGTTTTTTTCACAGAATTTTCTTGACGGGGCCCCCTAAAAAGGTGAGGTTGATAGAAAAAATGATACTGGTTAAGTTTCAGACTATTTGAACATCGTTAGCCCGTGCCCGAATGGTCTCAAAGTTCTGAAAAATCGCAGAAAATGCCATTTTTCAGAACTTTGAGGCCGTTGGGGCACGGGCTAACGATGTTCAAATAGTCTGAAACTTAACCAGTATCATTTTTTCTATCAACCTCACCTTTTTAGGGGGTCCCGCCAAGAAAATTCTGTGAAAAAATAATCTACCCTATGAGTACTGGCCACCCTACTGCATCATAACTAATAACTGAAATGCGAGACCAAATTCCCACAAATTGTCTAGCACAGGTGATCCTCGAAGTATACACCATCTTATGCAAACTTTTATTTTACAATAAAAATTACCGATTGTTTTTCAAAATCTCAATCAAACATCGTAATTGTAAAAAAAACTGTGACTCAATATAACCCGTGTAAGTTGAGGTTCGTACAAGATATAACTACAGAATACACAACATGTACTCTATCGAAAATCAACGAGAATAAATAAAATTAATGTACAGTAAAAATTATAAATTAGAATATAATACCACGAGAAATACATGAAGAAACGAAGAATTCTAAGACACTAAGAAAATTACTACAAAATTTAAAAAAAAACGTAAACCGCACAGTAACTCAGCCAAACGAGCCAAGGATATCGTCAAGTTATTCCACAGGCTGTAGTGTAAGTTCGGTGCACACAAAGAGGCATATCACTAAATGAAGCCTTTTCTACAGACACCCACCCTAGAATTACAAGGCAAATTTGGCCTTATCAAAGCATAAGCAATGGTTTGGGCTTCCAAAAGATTACTCAATGTCGCGATAGCATCTGTAGTGACCCATCGAATAAAGTACGAACCTCCGTTGCGCGTATGATTCACACTAAGGTGTAACTGTTAAGAATCCAGTCTTCCTAGTACCTCGGAGTAAATGCGTTGCTGCTGAAGATACCTGTCCATTCAACGAGAAAAAATAGGAGATTTGCTTCATCATCACACAGACCATGATTACATTAGCCGAGTCCTGAATAGCACCTCGCAATTACTCAGCGCCGCATATATTCTCCACACTGAATCATGTCGAGCGTAATAAATTTAAAAGGAAACTGGAATTGAGGCTTTTCGTTTGCGGTACAGAACGCTGTGCTGTGTTTTCGTAAGGAGGATTATAAGGAAGACATGTTGAAGCAGTGTCCCGCCACACATCAGGCACGGTCGTGCATATACAGACGGCACCGCTCGGCCGCTTAACGGTTCCCACGCAACAGCGCACGATCCTGCCTCTGCCATCAGCTCACACCGCTCCTCGTTTGTTTGTGGCATTAACGCATGACCCTACTCATCGCATCCGAAACACCGTCTCAAAAAAGGAATGATAATTTAGCATTGTTTTATAAAGTGTAAAAACTTTAGGACAGTTAGCACATGCTACAGATGAAAAAAATGAATGGTGAGTTTCTGTTACCTGTTTACTCATTGATACCTATCTGTACGTGAGTAAAAACTATGAAATTTCTCAGTGAGTTAAACTCAGTCTTGCTCTCAGTTAAAAAATCTATGGCACTTATTTTAATAACAAATGCAATTTCAGAATTGTGCTTGGTATCAATGAAGCTGAAATAAATGACTCCAGTTTTTAAGCTCATAAAATACATTATGAAAGTCAAAAGAAAATTGTGGCAGCATCAACTGCAAGTTGGGCCGACTAATATAGTATTTTGATACAAAATAAGTTTGGGTTAGCCTAATTTTCCGTCAACTGTACTCGATAATGAATTCTAAATTTAACCTTGAGCTAAATTCTAAATATAACCGTGAGCTGAATTCTATGGACCGAACTAGGCCAAGGCTCCGTATGTTTCAACTTCAACCATAACAAAACTATGGCAGTCTGTGTAAAACTATGTAATTCCTTCGCTTGTAAAACTTCGCTTGTATCATATTGCGCCGTAACTCAAAACGCATTTCATTTAAAATGCCTTGAATCCTTGAGAAACGGCTGACCCCGTTTTGATTTAATAAGGCTAAACAAACTGTGAATCTAAAACGTACATTTGAACTAAAAATAGCGATGTACGATAAACTCTGTAATGACTCGAGTTGACGAGGAGCAGAAGTACGGTAGAACAGCAGCTATGTCAGAATACGTATAAATAAATATTGGTTTGAAAAAGGAGCACATATTTCAGCGCTGAGCTGCGAGTAAGCAAGTCTAGGAAGATTCATTTTGAAACGCTATACACAAAATTGAACTGAATCATTTACATCTGGCAGAACGCAAGCCTGTTGTGGTTTGAGATCCTAACTTTGAAGAAATATGTTATGTTAGTAAAAAAACACTACAATTATCGTGTTAGTAATAGATATTTATTTACATTCATAAATCAGTGTTCATACACCACCTACCTAACAAAATAGCTCATTCATGTCGTTAGAGCTAGTTAGAGATATTATCATAGAATTTATGATCAAGCCGGAGTTGGAGCTCCCACTAGCTCACCGGGACACAGAGTCCGGAGAAGTCGGAGCTCATTTTCCAAGTCAAAGTTTTTTAATTGTGTGCTCTTCTTCTGAAGAATAATCTTGGTGCATAATTTTAAAACTCTGACAAGAATATCCTGACCTCTAAAATCTAAAGCAAATTTATTTTGAGGATTTAAAAAATACTTTTCATGCATAATGGTCTTATCTGAGTGAAGGATTTCCGTGTCAATATAGTCCCCAATTGCATAAGAATATCCCCATGTTTATGAAACAGTTTACAGCTAAATCACTCAGAAATCACTCTTCAACTTTCCAAAATAACTCTGCACTAATTCATACAAATTCCTACCAAGAAGCCGAAACAGCGATGCTCAATTTTTTTAAATTTATAATGACCAAATTTAATAAAACATGCATTTACAATTAAGAATGGAAGTAATTAGCTCACCTAACCAAACAAAGGCGAATTAAACTGAAATAAGAAATTAGCACAGAAAAATAGGCCCGGTGGTCCTTGCGGCGTTGAGAATTAAGAAAAATTGAGGTCGTCACAAAAAGTTCACAAAACTATTTCTAATCAGCCGTCGGCGATCCCTCCCTAGCCTAAATTTTGGTGAACATCTCATGACGACGTCGGCCTCGGTGGGTGGCCGCCAATTTAACGAGACCAAGATATTTCAACAACGCCATTTTTGACGAGCGCTGCGCGTTTTTCTCACAATGAAAAAGTCACTCAACAATGGCAGCGAAAAATCCCATGAAAAGCCTCACTCGTACAAATTGAAGTTCCGAATAAATGTATAAAATTCCCTGCGCTCGCGAGGGCTTGCAGAAGTTACACAGAAGCTGAGGCCACCGAATTTTTTACCCATAAACACTGAAGGCTATTTTTATTTCAACTGATGGGATCATCTTATGGACGTCCCAAAGCACCATTTCCCCGGGCGAAATTCGTTAAAAAGATTCGTCAGATCCAATAAAAGATAAACGAAATGCAAAGGATAGAATCACGTGAATGGAGAAACACATGGATGCGTAAATTCAAGCGAGTTATGACAACAAAACTAATTTTGTGAATGCACCGAAAAATTGGAGTGAAAAAATATTCTTCCGGTGTTTTGTTCAAGACGATGGAGAAATACAAAATTCAAGTTTCTAATCTTCAATATGGCATTATGAGTGTCATGGATACCATATTGAACTTCATGACCTTCATAATATATGATGGCTTTCGCATGCGGCAGGGCCTTTGTATGAAAATAATTCCCAACATAATTTCCAACTCAAAAAAAGTTTAATTAAACAAAGTTTCTCACGGTAACGTCGGTTCTCGTCCACAAGACGAGCGGGTACGTGCACGGCGAGATCAGCATTCAAAGCATGCGCAAAAGTGGTCAATAAATTCTTTAGTCACGATGGTACGTACTTCTCTTAGTTTTTGAACGCCGTTTTTGATGGGCCATTGCAGTCGCTCCGGTCTGAAGGCTCGCTCATGTGCTGCGCGTCGTCCGCTACGCAAACAACAAACCTGATCGCCGCAAAAATAAACACAAAAAATGTTGTTCTATGCGAAGGCGAGATAGAAGTCGTCGAGACGTCACTTCTACTGCACAGACCCGCAAATTTTCATGGATGAGGAGAGAGAGAAGAAGGGAAGAACCCTTGATTCACAAAGCATCGCTGAAGAACAAAATAACAGACACCTCCTTATTTCGAATCAACGGTTGATAAAAAATGATTTCCTGCGTTAAATTTAGGAGTCAGAAAGGGGTAATTCTTTCACAAGAAAGTCACCGTCAGATTTTACATTTTATTGTACTATTAATGAAAATAACGACCCTGAACGATGATTACTTACATAGAATGTGAAGTTTATGAGTGTCTCATGAACAAACTCCGAATACACATCAGTAGAGTATTCGATAATGCCAAAGCTCACGTTGGAACTATTAAAATGTGGTTACACAAATGGTGAACTGAATAAAACATTGCAATATATAATTCTTCACAGACGTTTATGATGGACACAAGAACTAGACACACCGATTGCCAATCTTTGCAGCTGAAAATTTTCACACCACGCTCATTTTAGCTTGACGCCCTACAGATTCTGCTCTATTAATTTCAGTGTATACGCCATTGTAACAATGATTGTTCAAGTTCGACTTTTGGAGCCCCCCTACGCTTCGCAGTGATGCTCGCCCTTGGCGGGGTGGGCAGCAGCAGCACAGGTGACGTAAGACAGGCAGGCGAAGCTTCCAGTTATTTTTGTTGTATCAGCGACGGAGGCGGCAGTGCGAAGGAGCTTCAGATCGCCTTCCCGTCTCGAGAAGGGAGAGCGGATGAAGAGATTCTGAACTGCGCTCGGCAAGTCACGACAACAAATTATTTAAGATTCCCATAATGCCAACACTCAAAATCATAATAGGGAATAGAAATATTGTTAGCTCAGTAATAATTAAAGAACATATCTGGAAATTATTTAATAATTAACGGTTTTGCGGAAGTTTTATGCTTGTGGAAGGGGAAACGAAGCTTTTTGGAATTCATCGAGTTGCACTTAGCACACGTTCGCAAGAGTCCCTCAGAGAAAAATATCGTAAACATTGGGTGGATCTTCAGAGTTTCCATACAGTGAAAATTGTCATTGTAAATGAATGTTCAAATACTGGATGATTTATTTCTAAGCTTAGAACATTTCTCACTTATGAAAAGCTTAGGTTTAGAAAGATATTAACAAATTGACGATTAAATTGATCATCATTGTCCCGCTTCCAATAAAACTGGAACATGGCTCACATTTCTTAAACCTATAGAGAAGCGTCATCACTCGAAAGTGATAAATTGTCATCGGAGAAGTTGACGTTTTACAAACACCCAAAAGTAAAGGTCCTATGGATAAAAGTGGTGACTATGCTGAATTTTTTCACAGTGTCAGTTCGGCAAAACTCATAAACGTATCGTGGTGTGTGGGCATCAACCAAATAGGTCTCCTAAAACAACAGGCCACGAGGACTGTTCTAATGAATAATAATATTCAAGTGTAGCCTGAGTTGAGTTCAATACAGTTAATGTAAGTTTAAATCTGTTTGATTATTTAAGTGTTATTTATCAGGCTTTAAAGTTTCTTTTATCTAAGCATAGTTTGAGAATAAAAAAGACTAAATACTTTCAGGTCTAACTAGACCAAATACAAGTTAAGGAAGTTAAACTAGCATGGAACTCCCATGTTCCATCTTTGATGTGCATTGATTTACGCACACTTTATATCTGTTAAACTGCATGAGATTCAAACGATGCCGTTCGATGCCACATTTTTGACAAAGCATGAACTGAACTTTCTTTGTTCAATATTTTAAACGAAATCAATTTTGTGATGAGTATAAAGTAAACCAACATCCTCAAAGTGAGCGCCCCTGTGTGAGAGAGACATCAACTAGTTAGATTGCCATCAACACCTTCAGCCAGGCCTAAATTTCCATCAGCCTAATGCAAGTCAGCTTCTCAGCATCAAACAACAATAATTCCGTCATAAATTGAGAATGCTCCTTCAGTAAATGGCCAGCAAAATGCAGTTATTTCAATGATAAATGATGCTTTTAGTCAGCTTCGCGAGGCCTCTCGCTGAGGCCGAGACACACCGAACGACCTCGCAGAGATAAAAATTCATCCCTGTCATGTCCGGAGACGTGTTTTGGAGGAGCCTCCTCCTCAACAGCCGGCACTAGCAGACGGCTCGCAAATAAAACTGTCGATTTCACAAAAATGATAAACTGAACTGAGATAGCAGGAAAGATCGATGATGAAATGTCAACGTAAGAAACCAAGCTTATTTGACAGCAATCAAACTAATTTATATCATTGAAATAAATTCCTTTGAGATCATAAATAGCTAATAATACAATATGCGAAAATAATTACGCGAAACAAATTATAATCTTCGTATACAAGATATGAATACACAAAGCACGCAGTCTTGAATTTATATTAGACGTGTTGTTTTGTACTGAAGTAAAATATTTCTCTGCTTAATTAAGGTCCTCCCTTATCTTAAACTTTACCCTTTTTTAATTAATGAAAGACCAAGAGTTACACACAAGATACATCATTGCGAGCTGCCTGCCAAGTCCACATTGAATACGAGCTAAATTGGAAGAACATGACTCCTGAAACGCTAGGAGATGGATTAGATTTTGATTAGATGTTAGTTTAAGTCTCCCTAACCGCAACAAATGGCATTGCAAAGAGAGGAAAGAGGATTAAGTATGGAGATACGGGAACGCGAAATCTATGCACAAGGTATAAAAGAACATTAAGCTAAGAAACAATTTTACGAAACAAGATAAAAGTTGAGGAAGAAAGTAGTAGGAGCTGAAAAACACTACAGAAGTGAAGTGAGAAAAATATGGTCCATAATTAAGCAAAAACCATATCAATATTATCAAAAGTAAGGCCTACCAAACTTTTCGCTCGGGACCTCACATATTCCCCCTGGAAGTGCTAATTCACATAAATACACTAGTTGCATCCCCCTGTGGGGAACGAACGCTAGCAGATAAGAGGTGGCCCGATCCAAGGAACATATAATTTGGTCCAAACGCGGCCATGTAACAGTCATCATGAGTTCGTCATGGAAACTGAGAGGTGTTCCACCGGTGGAGGCTCCGTTCGCTGCCTTGTTCGTGAAGAGAACTTTTTTACCATGCTATGTTTCCATGCTAAATTCGCAGAAAATCTGACTCAGGCGTTTAGGTAGAGAATAAGTTTAAGGGAATTCTTTCACAGCGCTTTTCTCTTATTGATGGTTGAACTGGCTCTAAAATTTGATCACGTCTGATGATAAGCGTTCTAATTCTTTGCAAAATTTTAGAAAATAGGATAAATTCAGTTTGGCACAGATTATCCATAGCAGACATGCCTCAACCTAGTGCGTAGGCTTACGGCTTAGTTGTTACTTAATTTAAATCAAAAGGTACATTTCAAGAATAAGAACATTCGTTCTCCGCAATGCAAGCGTTTGAAGACCGTGAGCTCGCAATATATAATTAAAACGTTTATGTAGTGGTATATCATACGAAGAGATACTGAAAATGTGTTATCTTAACAACTATTCGAAAAGCACTACAAAAATGCAAGTCTGTAGAATTATTTCTCGATTAATTGAAATAACTTAACGAAGAAAGGTATATGAATAAGTTTCAAATCATACCTTGCAAGATACGCGAGTTTTAGCATGAGAAAGAGCATAAGACAGAACATAAACGAGCGCATCCTGACGACGAAGTTACACTCGCCACAAGGGCCGCCAAAAAGGCGGATTTCTGCGACGCGCAGGACACCTGCGAGCAACGTTAAATCCTCGAATAAGCTGACGTGAGTAGACAATATCAGTATACCCATCTGAGATGGCCTCAGCATTCTACCAGGGATTAACGTCTGCTCCAGGATAATAATTATTCAGTCAAGCGTTCGAAACTAATACAAAATTATTTCCCTTCGCTGTTGGCAAATTGAATCTTTGTGTTGGGTTTCGATATTCTTCAAATGTCTTTAGGATCTCATATGCTTCACACAGAACAAAAATGGAATGATTCTCCAGACTTTACTAAGAGGAGTTGCTCGCTTAAGATGCGCACACACCACGTCACAAATACTACTCGAACCGTGATCGATGTTGTGTGTTCAGTGAATTTTTTCAGCTCATACCATCCATCTAAAAACAGTGGGATGTACTCAAAGTTGTTACGAGCTTCAGAGTTATATCGGAGTAGGTTTAACCTCAACATAAGGGCCTTCTGGGTTTATGGACAGTCACCAAAGAACAGCACTAATGCTTAAGTTAGACTCTAAATCTATGACATTTACGTCAGTAAACGATAATTATTTATCGCCGTAAACGATTTATTTCTGAAGACTATCAAATATACGTACAAGTAAAGTTTAGTTCTCAACCTTCAGATATCTAAGACAATATTTTTCAATGAATATTTTCTCATTCGCGGTCGATTGCTGCAGCTGTGCTTTTTCCGCTGCAAAATCTCCGTAGTTCGGGTTTATTTCCATTTCAACCATGAGCTTTTTCGGACGGAGTGAAATGAGTTACCTAACTCTCGTACCCTTACTTTAGTTTCGATCTCATTACCTACAGCATGGCCATAAACACAATCTTCAGAGTATATCAATATTAATTTTGTGACTCCATTTTTCATCGGTGGAAAAACTGGACTACTGAAGAAATCGGAAGATGTGAGAAATAATTCCTAACAAAATAGCTATGCCCGCAGATCTGCCAGGTATAATCTTAACAGAATAAAAGCGTTTGAGCAGTTCGCTTCTAGAACTTGGAAGTGAGGTCTCCGTAATTGGTATCGTTAGGAGAAATCGAGCGAGCGAGGAACGCAACTCAAAAGAAGATGGGGCATGCAAGGCCAGTAACGGAAATTGGTTGAAGCCCTTGACGTCACTGGCAACGTATTAAAGCTGTAGCGCAGTATTTAGGGTCTTAGAACTGTGCTATCCGTACTTTGATGTTACTTTGAAAATTGAAATGGTATGCCTTAAGTGACTCAGCAGCTAAATAAGGGTTTACGAGTATAAGGAATTACAAAATAAGAGCACAAGTTTACATTTTTCTCTAGTAGCTTACTACTGTCATCATAGTGAAGGAGCTTTTATAGTAGCAGCAAGGAAATTCCTTGGATTCAGTTTTCAACACTACAGCAATCGAAAAAAGAAGAGCAAAAATTATTTGATTGATGAGACAACGAAATTCAAAAACTGAGGCACGCGGCTACAGGATCGACGGTAAATCATAAATGGAGGAAATCTGTGTCTCCTTTGTTTAAAGTCAGATGTAACAATACAATAAAGATGGCCTGAGTAAGGAGTACTCAATAATTGAACAAACCCGTAATGAATTCCCATAACAGCCGTTCCAGTGCGCCTACATCGCGTAACAAGGGGCGACGCTTGCGGATAACATCAAATTTAGGCAAACTTCTAATTGGACACGAGATATCAGTGATCCTTTTCATTACTTTTGCAAAATCTCTCAGAGCCTTCGAACTAAATTATTTTTTACAAAACAAAAAGTAATTTACATCAGAGAAAAAGAACGTGAACTAACGTATAATTAAGTAAACAGAGCGTTGTGGTCAAGATCAGCTTGTTTGTTCGTGGTCAAGATAATTCCGATCCGTCATGAAGCAAGGTTTGAGGACAGCCGGACTCGGCAACAAATGCGGTTCTGCCGAGTAGACGTGACCTCAAAATGTAGGCTATCCAGGACGCGCCAATTGGGAACTTGTTGACCCAAGTGACTCTCCAGCGCGCTGGGGTCTCTCCTTGCTTTTCTCGTTAGCTGCCGCGGGGCCTCAAAAGCGCTAATGCAGTACACCAGAGAAATGTTTTTTACGGGCCACCTGCGCTACAGAAAGTGCGCAGCGGACCCAAGTTTGCGAGTACGCGTCAATCCTCATGAAAACCTCGCCACAAATAAAAGAAAAAAAATTATTAAAACCCCGTCGGGCCTTTAGAAAAAGTGCATTTCAAAGCTTCTACAAAGATAAACAAAAATATACTTAGTGTACATAAGATGAATGTACAGAAGTATAGAATAATACGCTGAAATTTTAGATTTATCGCACGGTCTCAGATACACGAGTCACTGTTAGTCAAACAAATGAAAACGTGGTTAAACATGTCTAACTCCAAGCAAGGAGAATACTTGAAGTTCTGAGAAAAATTCTAAAAGCAACATCACTAAAGTACACTCAGCTGTGAAAATCGTTGCCAGTGATCCTATGATAACACGTCATAAGACTGACAAAAGTCTTTCAAAAGTGGTTTCAAGCCGTTCTATGCTGTACAGATCAAACGCGAAGCTTTTGAGGTGCCTGGATTGGCAGGAGGATTTTTTTAGCAGCGTTAGTTTGAAAAATTATTCGAAAAGTAATCGATGTCGTTATCAGAAGAATATTACCAAGTCAGTAGAACCGGAGTCAAAGCCTTCATTAATTGACAAGAATGCGCAAAATCTACTGAAATATTTAAAGGATAAAATTCAGCTTAACCTTATAAAATACTTAATAAAATTAGGGTAGACTTTTCGAAAACGTTCGTTCATCGACGAAACACATGCTTGCCTTGATGGCCCTGGTGCCCGGAGCAAAGTATGGGTGGTAAATGGACGAAATCACCATCTCCGTTTGAGGCGTCAACAAGAGGATAGCATTCAAATGACTTCAAATGCATATATAGCTTTCATGCAAAAGAATCTTGGGGTAAAATTCAGAGCAAACATCGTTTTCAGGCAAGATAATGCCCTCTTCTATGCAGCTTATAAAACCACCAAGCATCTCCAAAAATTGGAGTTCAGTAAGCCTCGAATGGTGGAGTGACATGCGAATTCTCAAATTTAAACCCCATAAAAAACTTGTGGAGCATTCTGAAACAAATGTCTTTACGCAAAGTGACATTAGTTGAAGAAAAAGGAAAAGCTGTGGGAAGCCCTGCTTGATATATCACGAGGAATTATTGGGAATGAGATCTTGAAATTATTTAATTCTTAGGATCAACGACTAATTCAAGTCATTTCTAAGAAAGGAACGCATGTTTAATAATAGTGCAGTACTGATTTTTCATTTAAATTGTAATTGTTTTACATTTATTAATTTTCATAACTTAATCGAAGCTTCAGCTTATTGTCCAATGTACGAAACAATAATTGAAGTGATTGTGTTTCGGGTTTAATGAGTTTCATAACTCTCGCTAAGAATTTAGTAATCTAAGCTTTCCAGCTATTTAGAGTGAATGCTATTATTCATTACCAGCTTCGCATACATATATTTTTTTAATAAGTAGGCGCATATCAGGAATGCCACAATTCTCTGAAAATCCTACGTGAGTTCATCACTTAGTTTTTGACAATTGAGATACTTTTATCTCGTTAATAATTTGACACACAGTGCATACATACTGCCACGCATATTTTAATTAGGAACGACAACATTTACCTCACAGTCCTCACTGAATTAGGAAATCGTGCGAAAATAAGACTACAATAAGTACACAACATTGCATAGATTTCATCACGAGTGTAAACAGAAAACTTTATAAGACAGTTTCTCATGCAAATGGTAACATTTTTTTCCTGTATTTTCAAATTTAGAAAACTAATGATCCCATCTTACTACAACATCATTCACTCTCAGATTTAAAGAAACCGGTATACTTCAAGACTGACTGAAAACCCACTTCAATTTAGAATTTTTTCAATTCTTCAATAACCATACCTAGCTTAACATTATTTGTATTTTTCTTTTATTTATAATAAATTTTTCATTTAATGTTTTAAGCTTTACACCCAGCTACTTGAATATACCATGAAGCCGATGATATAGATTTACACGATTAGGAATAGTACAAAAAGGAAACGAATAATCGTTATTGAATAAAACGGTCATGATAACAATACGCAATTATCATATGAACATTCGCGTCAGTGGCAATAGTTCTTCCTACGTGTTACTCAGGCTATTCGACCCCTAATTTACTCACAATTTTGTTTCGTAACTTCGGTACGCAATATATTCCAATTTTGAATCAATTGCGCCAAAGCCACATGGACGCACTCTTTTGGCAGGCACAAGCACTTGAAAGACATAGAAAAAGTCGACTGATTGAAGGATACGTCCGTTAATATTCCAATGAAGCTCTGCACACACAGATTTTCAGAAGTTTATCGTCAGAGAAAGTGCTTATTATTTTTAATGAGATCACGAGTTTGTACCCATTAATCCATCAATCCTTTACTGACTCAAAAATATTCAATCTCGTACTCAAAAAATTTACACTGCTAACAAATTAATTTAAACAAATAGTTTGCTTCGAAATGTAAAAATTGTAGTCTTAACGCGAAAAGTTTGTCGCAAACAATGTCGCACACTAGAATCAAGAGATCACACTCGATATAGTTCAAGGTAGAACGTTCATTTTATCAACCTTCATGTTCTACGGAGTCGGTCATTTGATAACTACAACATTTCGATTCTCATAATTCAACTCTATTATTTGTAGCAAAAAATTCCGAAGAGATCTCACCAAAAACTTCAGTGACGTGAGTTAAAATGCGGTGTTGTGCTGTGCAATAGATGTCTCTTTCCGTTGAGCAAGTTTCTCCCTCCGGACCAATGCTTGTCCCAGCAAAACTCATATTTTGTGAATGGCTCTGAAAATTATTTGAAAAGTTACCAATCGTGTTGCGGTTAAGAATTCGTTTGATATACCTTTTAGCAGAATGACTTTTTTCGCTCAATTCTTTTAAATATTTCATCAATCGAGAGTATTTGTGCCTTGTTGGTATTGCAGGTATTTGTACTTTACCAATAATTATTGGTACGTAAATAAGGAGAGCGATTGTCAACAACGTTAATACTTTTATTCTACCTTTTCCTGTAACATACTTAGCATTATTTCAAGTTTTGTTTCGTGTATTAATTGTCTTCCATGTTTTCAACTTCCTTTGTTTTCAGCTTTTCATAGTTTTTCTCCCACAAACGCACAGAATAAATTTCTGCTCCATAACAATAGTTAAAGCCTGTAAATTGAGCGCTTCACGCTCACGAACAGCCGGCATCATTAAGAGTCAGTCCAGCAATTGAAAACGTAAAAATATCATTTTTCAGTTGCCCATTCAAGATTAAAAACTGGTAAATCTGATACTCAGAGCTGCATTAAGGGGCCTTGGACAGTTTTGACAAATGTAAACATTAGCATCGTGAGAAAATGCTGAGTCAGAAGAGGTTGGGGGCGACCCTTGATGCTCCAGGCGAGCCACGCAGCGCTCACGCGACACATCTGCGCCGCACAGCCATGTCTACACCTCCCGCACCCGCGCTTCTGCCAGCGCTCCTGTCTTCTAACTTCACCGTTGGCATAGGAAAAGGTGCTCATGAATCGGTGTAACCTGGGTATCTTTTAAGCGCCAAGAGGATGCATATAGGAAACATAACGTTTTTTTCTCTCCGATTCAACAATATTCTTGAAACATTGCAAAGTCAAAAAGCGAGCTACTTTGATCTCGTCGCATCGCATAGCTCTCCACAATCTACAAAAAAAAGATCTCGATTGAATTATTTTTGTCCACTACCTTAATGGAGCTCCACGCAATCATCCTTAATATAGCAAAAAAATATTTTATTTCAACAAAAAGAAGGCGTACCTAACTCTCAGCTCGGGCCCTCTCACATTTTCCCCCTGGGAGCGCTAATTCCCATAGATACACTAGTTGTATCCCCCTGAGGGGAGTTTTACTGAAACATTTGCAGATGATCTGTGCAGTGGTACCATAATGAAGACTTCTATCAAAACGCAAACAATAATTACAGTGCGTAAAGGAACGGCTAGGATGACACTTCAATTTGAATAAAAGTGATATAACTATAAAATTATTTTATGTAACCTCTTTTAACGCTTAATCGTAAATGCCAATACATACTTACTCCGCATCAGCTTTGGACCTCCCGTCTTTCCCAAGGAAGCGCTAATTAAAGTAATCCCAAAATATTTTCGGAGGATTTTTTAATGAAGTAACTTATTGTGAGTTTCATATATCTTTGGTCGGGAAACAACTCGAGAAGTGTCAGGACTAGAAGAACTTCTAAGACACTAAATATTAAAAATAAAATTTGCTCATTTTGGGCACGAATAAATAACACTAAGTGAGAGAGATAAAATTAAACAAAGCTCCCACGACCATGAGGCCCACCAATCTAACACAAGGTATAAAAAAAGGTCAGGCCCGATTAAGGAGATAATAGAGTCTAAGATTACCGTCATTAAAGGAAATCATCATCGCCTGCCTGTGGGATGACATAATCGACAAAATGAGGGGAAGCAAAAATAGGAGGTGTTAAATAAAAATTACAATATCAGTATCTCTTTTCTGCGACAATGTTATGGACATGATTGTGAGTTTTAATTGCATAAATTGCGTGACAAATTGTTCTCCCGGTGTGCTGCATAATACATACAGTATTACCAACAAATAAAATACATAAAATGTAGTTACAGAATGCAACAGCGCCGAGGATTGGAATTCGTACGCGGAAACACATGCATCGTTAATTAGACGCCAATGACAGTACACCGAGTCTCGAACGAGTCCCACTGCTCGCATGACATGCACCGTAAACACTGAGGAGCTCGACTGCCCGAGGGCGTCGCTACTTGGCTGCGTCATTGGCCACGCAAAAACTCAACTGGAAAGGCAAGGCTCGCCAGGCAGCAACAGAGGAAGGCTTGCCTTCTCCTTGCATGTGCAGAGCAAACCTCACCAGCCGCGTGGCGGTCGCGAGCTCCAGTCTGGTGCGACAGGAAGGTGACACACAGCAACAGGTTGTCCCTTCCCTCAGTTCATACATTACTTGAAGAATAAGCATCACCCTCAACTAAGGTCAATAGAAACTTACATTCTACCTATGCGTATGTAGATTCTAGATTGCAGGCAAATATATAGTAGACTTTCTGTTAAATTTTATTAACCCGATACAGCGCATTCTTTAAGAATTAATTAATCCCAAATTTTTGTTGAATTGATTATTGAACTTTATTGAATTGATTATGGAACTTTATTTAATATTAATTATTGAATTTTATTCTTCAAGACAGGGGGATAGAGAGTTACAAGTTCAAAGTATAGGACATGTACAGCGGCAGCACTTTTTTTACTGCACTAACGAGTCGAGACTTGGTCACCAGGCTCGAAGAATGACGGACCTCAGAGTGTCAACACGTTCAACTCCTCGTGCAGCACTCGGGTAACATACAGAAGCTCCCGCTCTTAAATGCGATAGCACCATTTAATTATTGAAATTCGGTTTTCATCACTGTTTGTCAACAGTGCATCTACTGTTAAAATGAAACTAGGTAAATATGAATCATTTCACTGCTCGCAAAAGGGGTGCTAAATTTGCATCTCTGCAAGTCTACCTTACTTGAGCCAGCAAAAAGAGAGGCCGTAAGACAACAAGATAAGAAAGTAGAGCACCGCTACGAGCAAACAGAAACACAGTAGGGAAGACATGCAGCACAGTTTTTGCACCGTCTTCCCGCACGAATGACAAAGCAGAACAAAAGGGTTCGATGAAGGCTAGCAACTAAGCCTAGAACAGAGGAGTGCAGCATGAATTGCTGACGCCCCAATAACTTACCAGAGCAACTGGAATTGTGCAAGAGGAACTGGAATCATGTGCTGAACTGGAATTACGTGAGGCACTGTTTCTTAACATTTTGATAAGGAAAGATACGATTAGAATACTTCCCAGAATAGAGCTCAAAAGTTTCACAAATCATTAATATTTTATATTTATATTAGTTGGTTTAAAAACACTCCCACGTCACAACAAAAGCCATTTTAACAGTAAAGAGGCCTCACTTAAAATGAACCGTAAAAACAACATAAAAATAGATACGCATATATTTCGTGCACGAATATATTATATATATATATATATATATATATATATATATGTATATATATGCAGGAGTGTTCCCACTCAGGAAACCCTGCGCATAGGAACAGCACGTTACAAAGGAAGATGAAAAAAAGACAAAGAAGAGTTAGTGCTAAGATTGTCATCATTGAGACAATCACGTATCTACTAAAGTATCATATCTAGCGCTAAGGCAATAATGGAAAGTTACAATCGCAAATAAAAATTTCGAGTTCAAAACAAGCGCCATTCTTACGATAAAAATTTATTCTCATCACGAAGCTTCCTTAATCATAATCATAATAATCATTTAATAATCATAATAATCATATCATAATCATAATAATCATATCATAATCATTATAATCATATCATCGATTTCGAAATTTCCGAGAACCTCCTGAGAAGCCCACATCAACTTCGTCCAACCTTGGATGCCAGCGGTGTTCTTACTGCCTTCTTCTTCGTGCAATTATGTCCCCCACGATAAAATCCAGACGCGTTCTTCAAAAATAACTAACCTTTTCCTTTTCATTATTAAACTCCGCTATTGTATGTTTGAAACATCTTTTTTACGCAGCCAAATATTAGTAGCATAGGTATACTGTCACGAAACGTTCACCCCTGGTTATAATTTACAATATGAAGAGTACCTCGGATTGGAGGCATGACACACCTTCACGTAAAACTTTAAATGATAATGAAATTCGCAGAAGTTTAATAATCACAGCATTAACATAGCAATACACAGCAATGAGCCAGCACAAATTAAAATCATTAAGGGTACTCACCAAGTTCGATGACCGATAGAGTTACAACTCCATGATCATTTTTCCTATAGGTTTTTCCGTGTTCTTTAGGTAGGACCTGTTCGCTCAACATGCTTGAGACGTAATTAAGATGGAATATTTATGATACTGTACTCACACAAAATAAGACCCTATTTCACAATTGCTGTGCGGAGAACACACAATTTCAAATTGGTATACCTCAATTACGAGTTCAACACTTCTGAAATCTTGACATTGACTGGCCAATTTACTTCACAAAATTACAAAATTTAACTATTGAAATATAACGAGGATTGCAGACTTTAAACACATGCATTGCAGTATGCGTAAACACGAACGACGTACACATTTATAGAACCAGGCGCTCAATGATTGCATCCTTTACACAATATTTTTATCTTTCTATCAACGCGTTTGGATGCTCATTCTGCTCATTTTGATTCCGACATCAGTTCTTCAATTGCACCGCGGGAAGACGAATTATTTCCAACGATGTTTCTTTTACAACGACAGTAGTAGAAGCAAAAACGAGTTAAGGAGATGCATCACGGCATGACCCCTCAACGGCAAGCAAGAATGCATTGTATTTGCTGTCTGCGAATTTTTTATTGCAGATTTATATGAATTTCTATTTCATCTTTCTTTCATGAAATATTTCATCACACAAAAATTAATCTAGCTATTTAACCCCATCAGGATGATGTTTATTATGACAATTTCATTCAACGCATCCGAAACATGTCAGCATTTTAGATTTTTTGCCCTTAATTCCGATGACGTGAAATTTCAGCATGTCATGACATATCCGTTTAGGAAATGTTCATTCTTGTTTCCTAAATTTGCTTAACATATAATTAATTAATGTGCGTTCACAAATATTAATGGTTACTCTATTCACCTCTACTAATGAATACTACACATCTTTGGTTTGATCGATTTTCATTATTGACAATTTTATTCCAACAACATTAATAAACGAACATAAAATGATGCGTCTACTTACGACGTATCTGATCTCGACGTGGTATATATTATTCATAATTTATTCTCTTTTTCACCTTCGCACTCCAAAATTTCACCATTGTATTCACGTTCATTTGCGAACCTCCCTTTTAAGAGGTTTTGCTAAAACTACCCTCGCATCTTGAAAGTTTTTCAAGCAAAATTTTAGCTCCCCCTTACGATAAAGAAAAAGTCCAATGGGCCCGCATTTCTCAAGTGAAGACTCCTCCTATTTGGTCATATTTTCTTTGCTTTCTTGCACATACGTGGCCGGGGATATCTCTTGCCAGTTCATTTTTCTTCTCTAAAGTAGGAGACATTTGAATGGCCTAGGCCGGTGACCAAAGAGTTGAAACATAAACAAGCGTCGACCCTTGTACTCACGCTCCACCGCCTCTGGCGAAACAAGCCTTCTCACATAGCACTCTTCGCCGCGATTCCAACAGATTTTCTACTAAAAGCATTTCTATTGCTAATAACTACGATTGTTCTTTATTTAATAATACTACACAATCCTATTGAAATGCGAAGACAAATAAAACATGAAGACATTTGTCGCAATATTTTATTATTATTGAAAATGTTTTCGAGTCGACTCTTGTTTCTTGCACCACCGGTACGACGAGTTTGGTCGTAACAATGACACTCGAGGTTTAGCGAAGGTTACCCTCAGTCAGTCGAGTTGGAAGGTGGAGCAAGTTGACATCAGAGGGAGTCCAGAAGAGCGTCCTCCAAGTAGGGCGCCTGTTCAGGCATACTTTATCCTACATTGTACCAAACATTCTTGATGGCTCGGTCTAGCCAATAACAATTCTTGTCACTCATCACCAATAAACTGAAGTCGTTTAAGTGTGTCTTCAAGGTTTTACGCACATACTCTCGCCGTCGGATAGTTCTTGTAGTAGCTTCGCAATTAAAATTGAATTCGCGCGCTGAAAATTCTTAATTGTAGATTATATAAATTAATTTAAACTTCTCTAGTCACAACGAAGGTATTCCAAAGAGAAGAAGGAGAAAAACACTATTTAGCGTGGAATAAGGAGAACGGAATCTATGTACAAGATGTATCCCTCATCCGGCGCACAGAAACAGTAAGATTGAAAGAAGTTCATGGAATAAGATAAAAATTAAAGTAGAAAGTCAGGTGCTTAAAAAAGAATAGCAATGAACCGAAAAAATACTCCAGTCAGAAAACACAAAATCTATTCCATTTTCAACAAAAAGAACCTTACCTAACCTCGAGGCCCCACACCGTTCCCTTGCGTGTGTCAATTCTTATAGATACAATAATAGTCTCCTCTCCCTCTGAAGAGTCCCAAATGGTTTGTCCGTTAAAAGAAAAGTTATTCAAAACAGAAAACGCTTCCAAAACTGTTTGTTCATCGCTGGGTTGCACCTGTTGTAACTGGAGAACGACTCTCGTTGGTCTTACTAAGAACTGATTGTGAGCAATCATTGGAAGCAATTTTTATCTTATGCATCAAATGCATGAAAACACCGTACTATTTGTGCAAGGAATATCCTTCCGTATACATTTTCTCGTTAATGACATTGATCGATGAAATTATTTACCTTAGATATTTTTAGATTGGGTGATTGAGTTTCGTCTCGAATTTATTCACTTGGCAACAGGGGACCAATTATAAGTTTCGGAAAACAAACTTCAGTTTCTTTATTGATGTAGAGACAAGCAGGCGGGCGCTACAGAGACGGTCGAGCCGACGAAATTGATCTCATTTGTTAAGAACGGACGGCCGTGCTGGAGTGGGGCAATGCGTCTATATTAGACACGCGCCTCTGAGCCCAAGATGGATGTTAGCCCAAAATTCCGCGCTACAACACAACGGGAAGATTACACATCGTCTACGACGCACGGCAGTGTTACCTGTAAGGCTTGGGCGCCAAATAAAAATTTCTTACACATTGTTCATTTAGAAAACTTACGTTGACGGCTATGAAGCCCTGCAATCTGCAATAATTTGAGGTCTGCTTATTTTCACTCGGCAATCATAGCGTACAAAACTGCGTGGAGAGCACAGAGCTTCAATAGGTTCTTTTTGACGGTCGATTTATCAGCAGGAGCAGCTATTCAGTCGATGAAGGACAATCGAACGATGCCTGGGACACAAAAAACAGACAATGAAGAATAAACTTTTGAGAAAAACTGAGTCTCTAAATCAATGGGTCCAACTTTGCATGCACTGCGACGCCGCACATGCGCTACGAATTCCACGTTCTCTAAATTCACCTAAGAACAGATAAAAATGTAGTAATATTTCAAGTTTTGACCTTCAACAGACCGAGGTGTAAGTTTAAGACCCATTGTACAGTACATAGTTGATCCACGCTGCACGCCTCGAGAAATTCAAAACCATTTCTGCACAGAAACCATCTGTAGGCATTGGAATTAGAACAAGTGCATACTGCGCTACACGTCAGTTTTTTGGCGAATTCATTGGACAAAATAATTTACCAATTAAGCTCCGCTAACTTTAGCGGGACGCTTGTACAAACATAAGAAAAGAAGGTATTCTTTTACCGTTTCAGAATTGCACGACGTATACTGGTTCAAACGTTATTTCTTCTTGAATGCGTTACCGTAATCTTTAATTACCAAAAAACAAATAAAGATATCTTCTTGAGCTGAAAGGGTATTTAAAACATTATAAAGGAGTAAGGAATAAGCCTTGATATATCCAAACATGTAAGCTATTATCTATGGAGCTCAGCATAGCAAATAATTACAATGCATGTTGAAACGCTTGAAGGCGGGCACACATCAAGCAAACAAGAGCTCTCTTCAGAGGAACAGTCGATTTTTCAAGGATTCAAGAAGAAAGCCTTTGATGCGCTCGAGATTAACAGGAGTATTTAAATTCACTCGAGAAAGCGCTAAAACGCTTATGCAATTCTGATCCAACACTATGCCACTTACGGGTCGATTATTATTATTATTATTATATAAGAAAGTTTTAGCCTCCCTTAACCACGACAAAGATGTTCCAAGAGAGGAAAGAGGAAGGCACCATTTAGTATGGAGTTGAGGGAACGCGGAATCTATGCACAAGGTGCACAGAAACAGTAAGCTAGGAAAGAAGTTCATGAAACAAGAAAAAAGTTAAAGAAAAAAGTAGTAGGTGCTGAAAAAAAGGACAGCAGTGGACCGAAAAAAGATGGTCCGTAACAAAACAAAAACCTATTTTATTACAACAAAAGGAAGCCTACCTAACCTTTAGCTCAGGCCCTCACAAGCTTACGGGTCGATTTGTTACGAACGAAAGTGAACTAGTCCCAAACGAAACTAAACATGTGTCTCAAACGAATTTAAGCTCGTCACAAATGAAATTCAACTCGTCTAAAAACGAAATGAATATGTCACTCAAGACGATTAAATTTATGCCATGTGAAATTGGGTTCGATATTTTTACTATTTAAATCCTCTTAAATGAAATTTCGCAAGTCATAAATGACCTAATGCAAGTGCTGTGGCAGATTTTGGAAACATTTCCTATGCACAATCCTTTATATTTTTATCATGAAATATTTCACTGTTCTAACTCGTAAGATGTGGGTCTTCTTCAGATAAAACCAACTTGAAAAAAATAACATTTACCCGCACAAGTTGCGTGTTTCTTTGACTTCATTGATAACAACCAGTAATATTGAGCTACACCATGTCGTAAAACAAAAATTCATCCCTTATACTTGAACTCAAAATAAATTTAAGCAGGGACTAATTGTGCACATGCAGCGTCGCATTTACAGTCATGAGAAAATAAATACGCTATCCGTTCATCAAGGTTGAAGATCTTCAGCAATGGAAGAGCACACGGGAATAGATGACCCGGTCATTCCGCTGCTGCTCTTCACTAAACATTTTTGCTTGTCTGTTACCTTACAGAGGACCCTTGTGTGAGTCCTGTTTCGTGACCAGTTAAACTGATGAACTTGGGCGTCTGGATTTCCAGTGCACTCCAGTAAAATTCAATAAGAGGGGAATTAATTAAGATGAAGTTTTGGCACAGGTAAGCACTCTAGAGCTTTTCATTCTTTACAGATCAGTAAGGTGAGCCCGAGAACGTCGGGTTCATCTAAGGCAGGTACACGTAGCCTCGAGCAAGATCCAACAGAATCCTGCATCTATTTGACACGAGGGCGAAATGTTCATTACTTCAACTAAGAAGTTAGTGTAAAATCAGCTGTATCAGAAGTTGTCTTATCTACATGAAATAACATTTCTTACCATCTTAATTTTGTATTTGACTTATCAATGGAGCTGTTTTGACGTAGCTTTACGAATATTTAAAATTAAAAATTAAGAAAAATACTTCCTAATTCTCTGAAAAATTAATACGGCCAGTATTAATTAAACAAGCAAAAGAGCATACACAGCCAACTGAGGGCGCACAAAAAGTTTTCACCAATGGCACATTTCCCCTTAGGAAGTAAAAAAAAATTACTGCATTATACGTAACCTAAACTGGAATAATAAAATTAAGGAATTATATGATTGTAAGGTCTCATGACACCCAGAGATGAACAATAAAATTATCATAAACAATAAATACTTGAGTTGAACATAAGCCTACTCTAGAGCCAGGTACCAAAGAAAGCAATACGAGCTAATTTCAAGCAATAGGAATAGTAACGAATTTTTTTAGATTTCATCGCACTTTGCGGTGGAATTTGACCGGTACTCCATGAAGCATACTAAATTTCAATAGGAAAAATTACAACCCAAAATTTAAACAAAAAATAAAAACAAAATTTACGAGAAAAAAAATTCTGCACGCTAAAAAAAACACGAAAGTTGTAGTGTCGCCAATCACAAAAATATTCGTAGCAAAGTGCACACACAAAACATGAAGTATAGTCATGAAATAAAGTCCAAAATGAATTTTTCCTTTCAGATTTTGCAACGGGAAGAATGACCCATAAATCAAGATCACGACAGAAAGCGAACACACTGAGATCAGATCAATCGTTATCCAAGTAGATTATCTGACTGAAGGTAAGCGGGCTCGTACAAACAGAGGAACTGGTTTACGATTCTCGAAAACGAATCACTATAGTTTCTCGTGGAGCAAGTCTCAAAAATAAAAAAAAATGAAGCTACATATTATAGAACGCGTTAAATTCGTCCAGCAATTTTTATCGATTTTTTCCATTTTGTAATGAGTACCAGCCTTGGAGCGCTGCGGTCGCGAATCAATCCCCCCCGTTCCTCAATTCAGCTGATCATGCTACTTACTGATTCTCTATTTCAATTATTTACATTTCAAATGAATGGTTTCCCAAGTTCCCCAAAATAAACATGAAAACATCCCACACAACTCCTATTTCTATTAAAATAAAAATTATCAAATACACAATCACCGACTAACTCGTGAAATTATCCTACACACGTACTCCTATATGACACAGCAGGTATTTAATACGCCCTTTTCAGCCATAGAGAACGAACGTTTCTCACTTCCTCTAAAACAATGGATATCATATCTATGTATTATCTCCAATTTGGTTATGAAAATCTCCTTTCCATCCTCTAATGTCACCAAAATATAACATTCAAAAGCCTTCGTTTCGTAACCATATACCGTACATTATCAGTACACAATTTCTTTACGGCAGTACAACCATAAAGATATACTATTTACTTTTATTACGCTCGCCCTGTACCTCAAATGCATCCATAAATATATTTTATTCACACCATATTTGTAATTTAAACAGTAAATATATTCTATTCATGTCCCAGATATAACCCTAACTGTAACATATCCATGTAACATATAAAAATATCCCACCAGGTCCTTCCTATCCATGTCCCCTATAGTATCCCTGATGATATCCTACGTTCGTCCACAAACATCCTCATCGAGATATTCACTTTGAGTCGCCTAACACAGTCATCAGGATATCCTATTCACGTTCTCTAATACCTCCATAAAGATATCGTATACACGTTCTAGCTCTAAAATGACCAATAAAGATGTCCTATGCATGTACCCTAACACAACAGTAAAGATCTCATTTCACACGTCCCGAACACAAAGTCAGCTGACACATCCTCCAAGTCAGCTATACCAACACATGCTCCGCGTTCTCCTCTACGGAGCTGGACACAAAACTCTCTTCGACGCGCTGATGAACACACCCTCGACATCTATTATTGAAACCCTGGGCTTGAAAACGACTCCCTACTCCACTTCCTCCATATCAGGAACCAGTTTTCTGCGAGGAGACAGGATCAAGTCCTCTTCACGGCCCGAGTGGACAAAAAAGATATTCGATATTAGTTTAAACGAGAGCCTCTTGAGAATCTGCTGTCTAAAAAAATTTGAGACACGAGGTAAGAAAAAGTTGTAAAAAGATGCCAAAAATAACATGGAACATCGTCGTATCTAAGGGAGGGTATTTCACAGGGAAGTAGCTAGTATTGGCTACTGATGTGCTGATGAAAACTAAGACATGACTTCGCTTTTGACAAAGTATGGAAGTAACGTAAAGTAATATTTGCTCTAATTTGAATATTGTTCTACCTTTCATTGAAAATACACTCAAAACACCGTTTTGATTTTGATCGTTTTCTAACTTTACAATTTTCGATATAGTATTTAGCTTAAAGTCCGCTAATGAATATCGAAGAATTCCACTTTTTTCATGCTTTTAGTGAAACTAGGTTAACGAATTCTATCAAATTTTCAAGTTCAACGCAGTGATCGAACTGGAACAACAGAGAGATTAAGGGTGAGGGGCACATGAAGTTAATATTCTAATGCATGGGATAATCTTTGCTTCTCCCAATCAAAGCATTGGTACGCAGAATCACGAGTCAAAATGCGGGAATTTCATTAGCATTACAAATTTTTTATTCCTGTAGATCATCCTAAATAAAATAAAAGCGTTTTTAAGATTTGCTGGTTCATTTTAGATTAAATAATAAATTACTTTAAGCCTCCCAAACCAAAACGAAGATAATCCCAAGAGAGCAATGATGAAGGTACCATTTAGTAATGAATAAAGGGAACAGGGAATCGATGCGCAAAGGGTATCCCCACAACTGGGCATAGAAACAGCAAAAATGTAAGAAGTTTATGAATCAAGATGAGATGAAAAAGTAATATGCTCTGAAAAAGGACAGCAGTGAATCGAAAAGAAAAAAAATTGGTCCGTAACATAGAAAAAACTAAATATTTCAACAGAATCTCGATTTTCCTGCCATTTCAGGACCTCACATCTTCTTACTGGGAACGCTAATTGCAATAAATACAATAGTTGTATCTTCCTGAGGGAGGGTAATTAACAGCTGAAACCAATTAGCATATCTTGATCAATAAAGTGTCTCGGAGCCATAGTGTCAAAATATGCATATGAAACATACGTGAATAAAGAAATCGGCTGATAGTCTTAGTACTTAAGTAGTGTTTTTTGAAGGTAGTTTCTTGAAATCATCACGCCTTCAAGAATAAATGTTTTGTTTTTACAAAACAAATCATTAAGTGCCTTTCAAAAAGTTGCGTTTCTTCATTAGTGTGTTCACCTTCACGGATGCGATTAATGAAGTGTTTACTATGACAACTGTAATAAAGGCAGACTTAATGAAGACGGGCGTAATGCGAAAACATGATTGAAACGTTTGAGAGTCCCTTTTGAAGTGCGCTTCATTACATTAAGTAGAGAACTCAGCTAGAACTTGTACATTACGCTCTTTTTCTTAGTTCTCATTCAATATTTTTTTCTAGTGCCCACAAAGCACTCGAGGGTGATGTTATTATTTTTATGAGTACCATAAAGACAATACTAAAGTAATAATAAGGTTGCACTGCTACACTGAAATCATAGACGAATAAAACAAAAATTACGATCTGTTTACAACTGAGCAGGAATTACTTAAAACAGCTCTTCACAATTTATGTCGTAATCTTGAAGCCTCACCAACCTGACACTGATTTCGACTTGACCGAGGAAGTTTTATTTTTTACAACAACACCTTTCAGTTGCAAGAGCAAAACGAAGCAGATGAACTGCAGTTTTGTTTCGTAACAAAACCTTAATAGATTTCGTTAAAGACAATGGTTTTGCCTAAAATTATTGTTTGATGTTGTTGCCTCATGTTTTGCACATACGCCTTCAAGTCAATGTATGAAGAAAATAGGACACAAAATAACAATAAATAGCAATTCTCGAAATAGGAAAATAAAACATAAAATTTACTGTAAACAATAGTTCTCCAACTTGACAGGTAAATGAGCGAGTTTGATTGACAAAAAAAAATTTGGCGAAAGACTTGGACGAAAGATATCCAAGTCTCTTTTTGATAAGTTTCAGTCTGAACTAAAAACGGAGTGGATTTTAAAATCTACTAAATCTATGTATCATTTAGATCTTTTACTGCAGTAGCAATAAATTATTACTTCCTTAAGGGCGATTAAGAATAACGCGAGTGTGTTTTGCTCATAATGCAAAACTGTAGCTTCTTACACAATACATAAAAAAGAAAATAGCTTCCCCAAGTAAAATTTCCAACGCATTTTTAGTACCAAATCGTACAAATGTAATAAATTTAATTCAAAAAGATCAACAGTTAATTAGCTAAAATGAGTTACAACTATCGTTATTCAGCCGTAAACTCAATATTTCGATAATCATAAAATGAAAGTGTAACTATGGAGGACGCGGATAGGAAAATCGGGAACTTTTGCAGCGACGTTCACTATCCCTCATCGAAAGCTCTGCTTGTGACATCAACGTATATTAGTAACACGAATATGACCCGAGGCTACAAATCATCAACGACAGCACGCAAATAAAACAGTGTTTTTTCTGAATTTCGTAGGATGAACCCAAACTCAGACGAAAATTCCAATCACGGTTTTTCTAATCACAAACAACTACAGTATTTTTAATTCACTTTAAAAAAAAACAATCCTGTTTAAGACTCAAAATCACTATCGGCAACTAAAGCAAAATCCGACTGAAGTCGGGAGAGAGCAGGTATGATTGAACCTTTTTTACGGCAAACTTGCTTAGTACGAACTGCTGGGAGCGTCGATATTTGCTGCAAAGGTCACAAACATGAAACTTTCAACGAAACATATGCACGACAGCCCCATCCGCGTTATGCAAATTGTCGACACTGAATCTTAGCGCCTCCACTTCCTGCTCGCGTGGACACCTGCGACCTGGAGCGCCTCAATGACTGACTCCTCCGTGAGGCGCGCGAGTGGCGTCGCGCCCACTTGCCCACTGCATGTGAAGTACAAAAATTAACTTTTTGTACTTAAAATGAAATAAAAAAATTACTAAAATTTACTAAAAGATGTCGAAATGATTAAAGATTAGGCAATTATCTACGGGCTTCATTCAAGGATGTCTCAATACGAGCAAACGCATTTCTTGAACTAAGAAATTACCACAATAAAGTAACATATACTAAAATGAATAACAAGAAGTATATTCAAGTATGAGTTGACTTTCAACGACCTGTAAGTGTCTTAATGCCGGATAAAAGGAGAAAAAAATTACATCTAATCCATTAAACTGAATCTACACGTACATAAATCATTCAATAGAGCGCTGTCATTTAATTAAGATAATTTTTGAGTACAAAGCATCTGCTGCAATTAATATTACTAATGCAATTTGTATTAGTCCTGTACATTTTTTTAAAGCGGTTACTAAACCGAGGGCTATGGTCTAAATAGAATTAAATATAGCTTTTCGTCATAAATTCTTTACTACATCGTAGAGTGGAAAGTTCAGGCATCAAATTAATGACACAAAATTAAAATAACACATGAAATATTCTAAATACGCAAAAAATGAGAGTTTAAAAACAATTATATTAGCAGCTTACCTTCGACGATTAAATGATACACATGTAACATTCATTTTAGGTTCACCCAACATGAAAATTAGAAAAAAATTATTCAGAGAACAACAAATGTTTTATTTGTACTCTAAATTAAGTCCATTCATTTATCACTGAATACAATTTTTGAAAAGTCCTATAATTTATCGTGTTTTTTCCTGTGGAGAAGTTTTGCAGTTTCTGTCGCAATGGCATGGGAGGACACCAGTCGATCTTCCCCTGTTTCTACCCTCGACATCAATGCCTTGGAATTCTCTGCCTCTTGTAGATAACAGCACAAATGTATGTTGCTCATGATCAAAATAAAAACAGTGTAGCCAGAATAAGAAACTTTATAGAAGTAAACATACCTTTATCATTTATTTATCACACAATTTTTTTGCAGGTAAAACGAATTGTAAGTAAAACGAATCCTACCTATTACGAAGACTAACTGTAAATGAGCTTGATTTGAACGTCTTTTTGTTTTGCATTTTACTGATAAATAAGAAAACTAACATACCAAAAACGTACGATTTTAGAACAGCGCATGGTAAACTGCCCACTGGGGGCTTCAAGTGTTCCTAAATTAAGTAATACTAGCCCCGACGTCGATTTAATATAAGTGGATGGGTTCAATCTCACACTCGATTCCAATTAATAGGAAGGAGATGAGAGCATACACGAAATGAATGAAATAAAATTATAGCGATTAATTGCAGAAATTTAAGAAGAGAATACGCAAGTAGAAAGAGAATCATAAAAAAACATAATCTCTGATTGACAGGAACCGCCATCGTTCAAATCTTTCAAGTCAGATTTTACGGCACTCAAAAATTGCTTACATAACATTAAACACCTTGTTTTACTCGTAACACAGAACATGTTCTAGGCGTGATAGTAGCATACCAATAATTTTACTTAAAAAGAAAAAATCTATCTTGGCAAAATTATCGCTTTTCAAAGAACTGGTGGCCTGAAAAGACCAGTCAGTAAGATGAAAAGGGTGAAGAAGGGAGCAGCGCACAACATCGAGATTGGCGCACGTCTCAAAGGTCATGATGAGAACCTTCGCGAGCAGATCGACTTACTTCAATCTGAGCGAGCTTCAGCGCATGGGCCAATGCAAGTGTGCTTGCCAATTTTGACAGGACTAATTTGTGCTGCCATAGACGCGATGAGGCGGGAGGGTGGACGGACGATCTGCTTATCAAAGCGGAGATCCGCAGCCGCCCATGTTTGGAATACTGTAACACCAGCAGATTTGCAGCCTCCATGAAGTATGCGTGCTTCATTCAAAAGTAAAATCGCATAGAGCAGTAAATTGTCGCTCAATTGTAGTTCTCGATAAGGTAAGATCTCATAAAATCGAGAGGCGCGAGTGCGTCGACGAGCAACAAGGTGCGCATTTAAAGACCTTTATCCTTGCAAAAAAAGCAGTTCATTGAAGAAGTATTTTCTGTCACCATTCACCAAATTAAACAGCTACGTTTGTGAATTTAAGAAGGGAAGATCAGGAAAACGCATAGCGAAATTATTTCTTCATCAATGCTTAAATAAAAAAAGGAATATTTTTATTTTACAACGTACTCATGTAGGACAACGGAGATGAATTTGGCCCGTCCGTTGAAAAAGAACCGTTCGCAATATGGAAGATCTTGGCAAATGCTGCTTGATATACATAGTTATTTTGAGTGTACCAGCTTCTTTAGGGCATAAGTAATTCAAAGAGATAAAATTAATCCTACGTGCTATCACTTACAAGCATGTTCAGGTGTTATAGCAAAATAAATCGTTGACGATAACATTAACAATAGAGCGATGAGATTCTCTCTTTATTTTATTACCGCATTGCAATCAGTGAACTTACAATACAAACCTGCAACAGGTCAAGTCAAAGTAGCAACAAGAACGACAAAATTGAGCAATGCTGATGTTATAACCCGTAGTGGCGATACAACATGTCGCAATTTTTGCAGTACATAATTGTGGAATTGAAGAAAAAGTAGCACCGCAAACACTAGGACTGGTTACGCTAAAAATGAATTCATAATGAAAAATGAATTGAATGATTTGACAGATGAGAAACTAGGTATGTGCCTGAGATCACTACATGAACTAATTTTAAGTGCCAAAGTGCCACATTCTTCCAAATGGTACTTAAACAATAGCAAGGAGCTTTTCAAAGCGAGCGCTGAGAATTAAAAAAAAAACAGGTAGCATAACATTAAGATGAAAAACTGTAAGTCCTCGAGTCGATTTTCCGTACGCAATGTGCTTCTCTCGTTCGCACTTCTGCTATAATGCAGAAAAGTTAGGAACAATGAAAAATAAGGCCACCCCTACCACAAACGCAAACCAAACCATATCATCCTGCAGATATTGTTGTGTCTGCCTATAAAGCAGCGCCGGTTGCAGCGAAGAAACGCTAATGGTCCAAAGCGTACTGACGAGGACAAACACGATCAGCGTATGCATCAGAGTAGCTCGAGTACTCCACATAGGCCTCATTAAAATTCAGAAGGTGAATCGCTCTCGATACATCTTTCGCAAGAGGGCCTTGATGACAAGATGGAATATTGTCGTTGTATTTATTTTTTTACAAGGAATAAGGTGTGAAAGAATGAAACATGAGTCGGGATAAGTTAATGGAATTAACCAGCGCACAAAAATGACGGGAGAGAGAGAAAGGAAGAAAAAGAATGAATTTTGTTACCTGCACTGCACTCTAATTAGATTAGACAAGATAAGTTAGTTTATGCCTCTACAGTCAAAACAAAGGTGTTGCAAAGAGAGGAAGTAAAAAAGCCCCATTTAGTATGGAGTTAAGAGAACGAGAAATATAATAGGCATGTTCACACACAAGGTCTCCTGCACACATAAGCAGTAAATTAGGTAGTATATTAATGAAACAAGATAAAAGTTGGAAAGGAAAATAATAGCTGCTGAAAAACAGGACAGCAACCAGCTCGGGACCTCACATTTTCCTACTGAGAGGGCTAATTTTTATAAATACAATGGTTGTATTTCCCTGAGGAATTTCCACTTCAAAAATATGCTAGCTACTTCCCAGTAAAGAATACAAACCTGTAACAAATGATCCATCCTGATTTAAAAGCAAAATCGAACTTCAGATTCGCACAAAGTCATTCAGGTGCAGAATGCAACTCACAGCAATCTCATCAATCACCACACGTCTACTCAATTTGTACAACACTTGCTGATTTAGCAAGTTAATTTTGAGTAATGACATTTTAAGTTCAAAGATTTGAGAATTACATCCGTAAAAAATAAAAAGGAGGAATCATCTGGAAATTTGAAACGCACTAACAGGAAGAAATGAAAAAGTAAAAGTAAATAGAAGAAACGCCAGAATTTACTCACAGAACACAAAGTTCGTACTCGAGAAGAGACATAACCGTGTAGGGACATCATTGAAACCAAGTCTAACTGACATTAAGGGTTTCTAAAGGTCATCGAAATGTCCGAAAGCTGCTCGCGAGCGCAGCGTGAGGGCAGGCCGAGTCGCAGGCCGGAGCATGTGCAGAGCAATTAGGGTGTCCTTGTCAAATGGAATGAGCGGGCATTGGAGAGGACGGTCAACGGACCAGCGATTTAATTGACGTCCCTGAATTAATTGCTTTTCAAGCAGATTACGCAAAAGCTCAGCCGGCCCCAGATGACAAAACGGACAGGCTGAAAACGGCGTGCGGTTGCGTACAGCAAATGACTTGCGGTGAAATCCACGCCAGCGTGACAGTTGAGACAGAAGTTTCACTCAGAATTAAGTAGGGTACGGTTGCCTTTATTTTCACTCGTTCGATAATAAAAATTGAGCTGGAAAAATAAGAGAATCGCTGGCTATTGGCTATCAAAAGGTTGAACCATATCATGTCTAAAATACGAGAATTTATCCCTATGAGTGTCGGAACTCAATAGGTATTGAGAATGAAATTAAAAGAAGAGGAGATCGGTATCGTGAAGGAAATATGCAATTGCCCAGCACCGTTCTATTCCGCCTATGATGTATTCTTAATAAAAATTATTCGCGCTAGAGATGTATTATTATTATTATTATTATTATTATTATTATTATTATTATTATTATTATTATTATTATTATTATTATTATTATTATTATTATGCAAGAAAGTTTTAGCCTCCCTTAACCACGACAAAGATGTTCCAAGAGAGGATAAAGGAAGGCACCATTTAGTATGGAGTTGAGGGATCGTGGAATCTATGCACAAGGTGCACAGAAACAGTAAGCTAGGAAAGAAGTTCATGAAACAAGAAAAAAGTTGAAGAAGAAAGTAGTAGGTGCTGAAAAACAGGACAGCAGTGAACCGAAAAAAGATGGTCCGTAACAAAACAAAAACCTATTTTACTACAACAAAAAGGAAGCCTACCTAACTTTTAGCTCGGGCCCTCACATATAGTCCCCCTGGGAGCGCTAATTCCCATAGATACAACAGCTGTATCCCCCTGAGGGGGCTAGAGATGTATACTGAACGAGGAAATAGTTTCCAAAGTTAAAAAATGCTTCCGAATTATACTTCAAGAATTAAGTTTTTACTGAGACTAATTATTTTAAAAATAAAAATTACACAAAAAATAGCTAAGTTAAGGGAAAAAATGCTCCACGAAACAGGTAACTGAAATTAAGATGAAAGAGGCGAATTGAGGCTGTAAGGTTCTTAATATTGTAAAAATGTTTCATAGTACAATACCTCTTAGTAATTACACTTAAAAATGATATTCATTCCAAAACCTTGCCCTGTAAATTACACTTTTTAAAATTCTATTCGTTACCCTCAAGTGGCAGAACGAGCCATTCTCCCTCTACATCGAGTTCCGGTAAGCACAGAACGAGTTGAAGGAAAATGACGAGATGGAGCATTTGTATCCTGTGTGTTTTCTTGAACTGTAGCTGGAATTCCATACAATTGTAAAGCAGTTCGTGAAATGTACGCGTAGACTACAGGACACTTAATCCTCGACGAACTAGACTTGTAATACTTGAAACCTTTAGATCTTCAGAAGCCAAAGTTTTTCATATCGTCTTCCAAACAAGCTGGGATCGTGTTACTGAGACAAACGCAATCATTTTAGGCGACTGAAATTTACGAGAGTTAATATTTCCACGAACAAACGTAGCTTCCAATCAAAGTTTTCCATTTGTGGCAAAGCTTCATTGTGTTGTCACAGACATGTCTACAAATGAAAGTATTTGTCATTTCTGATACGTATTTTTTCAGATAAATGAACAGCATTATCTCTTTCATATGAATTTACTATAATGAAATTGATGCATGAAAAATTGCAGGTATAAATTATCTCCAAACTCAATGAAAACCTGTACTGAAAATAACTAACCAGTGAAAAAGAGCACCATTATAAGACTAAATTTATGAACGCGAACGGGTTATTTCTGAGCCAATTTTCTTCTCATAGCACATCATTTTGAATACCCCAAAACCCTAAAACTGTGAACAAAATTCATAATGCATTATCCACGAAAAACACTATGATTTTTTTTCAATTTTTCCATCGTTCTAAAGAGTAATTAAAAAAAACAAGTAAAAATATAAACAAATTGTAGGACACGTACACATGAAATCTTTCTTTTCCATGTCACAGAAGAACATACGGAAAAAATAAAGTGATCGCCTCATAATCTGTTACTATGAATGTTTTAGCAAGGCTTTTCAATTTTAATTTACTAAAAGTGAGAATGAACAATATTGGCCGAACAACGGCTAAAATTTATGCGAAATGAAGAAGCCTCAAAATTTTCCTATATTTGTATTCCCTGGACAAAAAAATGCATCTAAAAGAATTTGTGATTGGTGGGTTTTAAATCGCTTAAAATTGAAACACTAAAATGGTTTGGAACGCAGCTTTCTAAATTGGCAGCGTCAGGTTGTTCAATTGGCGGCGTGGAGATTCTTTCAAGCCCTAAAGCTGATTGGGCGTCTGGTCAACGAACGGGGTTCGAGGTCCACAACCGACGACCATAGCTGCTCTCCTCTCACAAAACAGAGCGAGCTAAATCCCAACGAAAAGGGACAAAGGGCGAGCATTGCGAATTTTGAAGTTCATGTACAGTTCCAATCTGTGTAGAAAAACTACTTCTGAAAATTTTCGTGATTTGGTCTCCCTCACACCCTTATAGGTGTTCCGATACACCCTTACACCCTTCGATACACCCTTGTATCGATACACCCTTATAGGTGTTTCGATTCCAAATCATACGATAAAATTTGAATAATTCTAATAAAAAAAGTCAGAGTGAAGAATTTACATTTTCCTACGCAATCTTCTATTATGACTTAAATAATACAATTCGAAACGCACAAAAATTGTTTCATTTTACTCTTTCAGTGTTAACCCCACTTTGAAACATTGGAAAGACATTGAAAAACAATGCGTTGTTGGAAATACGAGTACCTAATAAAAATACAAGAAAACTTCTCTATGTGTTGCGTGTTCTTTCCTTGCCCAACATACAGCGTCATGAATTAATTAGAAAAATTCCTCAAGAAGAGTCTAGAAAAATTGCACATTTCATGGAACACGAATGAGCCTGGAAGGAAGCTCGAACACTATTTTAAAGAAACATCCTCTCGACTCCTGCGTGCGTAGCGCATCACATGAATTCCACACACTGCAATGATAGTCGAACTTGAATAATCACTATATACAACTTCGAAGTCAGGAACCAAGTAGCAAAGTAAATTAAGAAACGGAACTCTTTTGTTCGGTATACAAGTCAGGAATTCTGTCAATTTCTTTGACGGGAAAGAGCCAGAGTTAGATCTTGAATTCGCTACAACAGGGTGCACCGAAGACGTCGTCGTCGTCCAATTCTTTGACAGCTTGTGCGTCAGAGTCTGAGAAAATTAATTCTCTTTTTTTGAATAAATTTTTTCGAACACAAGAGGCCCATTTGTATTTATATACTCTTAGAATAGAAAGTAATAGAAAGAAAGTCATAGAAAGTAATTAATAAAATAATGTTCAACATGAGACACAGAACTGCAATGAATTATCGTTCTTCTCTGTGTACAATTGAAAGCTAAATATTTTTCTCATAATTGGAATTCTTCCTGAACAAATATAAACGTTTTTCGCTTCTCAATTTCTTCGATTTATCAGTTCTGTTGTGCGCAGAGAAAATTGTTGCAATTGCCGAGTTAATTGAAAACTGACGAATTAAAAATACTGAAGGAATAATAACATGAACTACTCGTTATTGCGACTTCGCTATACCCATTAACATTTGAATCAAAAAACCACTGAGAGATACACCACGTAATTCGTGCTCCATTTCATAGAGGTAAATTTTTTATTAATACGGGAAAACGCGCGAAATTTGAGGATCCATAATCAGCCACAGATGGGACACTGGAAACTAATGACAGTAAAATACGTTTGGCTTCTCGTAAATAAGGATCAAAAGGATGAAGGAATTCGTCAAAATGCCTTCTTGTTCCTTGATATGCAATTAATTTCACATAAAAACCAGGGCCAGCGCCTAACTTCTCATCCACTGAGCACATTCTAATTTGTACGCCATGTACGAGGATTAGTTATAGGTTTTTTGCAGTAGGATTTGTTCATATGCCATCATTACGAGCAACAAGCGTCACAATTCTTAGTAGCAGAATTTACCGCCAAACGTATGAAGTCAAGGTGAAGTTGAATAACACTACGGCTTTGAATGTGCCTCAGCAAAATTTTCATTATTCATAAGGTTTCAGTCATACCAAATTTAAAAAATGAATTCTTAGCTTAATAAACATCGAAACACAGTTATTCTAGGGGTTCTTATACGATTTCGAAAACATAACACGCATAAAATATTACAGAGGTTGTAATAAAACCTAACTGTAGCAGTGCATAACGTTAATTTCCTCATAAATCGTTTTCTTCACTAAGAAAATTTTAGCCACAAAACCGATCCTTCAGTGTGTCAGCTTGTCAAAACACTGTCACACAAAGGTGTTTCCATATAAGTACACCATCAGTCTGTGTATTGTGACTCACTTTTAAGTGTCATGGGCTTATACGACACACATAAGTGTGTCAACCATGATACACTTAGCGAAAGTCAATATTTCACTTAAATGTTTCCCTTTTCAGACTAGCCACTGATTACACTCATACACAGACAACGTCTAAGGATTTTAAAAAAATAGCGAAGGTATCAAGGATTTTGGGGAGAATTACACTCCATTCACAAAACATGAAGACATTAAAGTTTTCGATAGAAATTTTAAGGCAGCTTGAAACGTAAAATTGTCATTTAACTCTCAACCGCTTCAATGTGTTGTCAAAGAAAATACTCCAATATATACCAGGATTTTTCTGAATAGCCGTTTGACTCACACAGGTGTGTGAAATTTCTTTCAGCGTTCTTTTTATGGAATGAAAGTGCAACACTACAGCAACAGCAACTATTTGAGGTGGAACAAACTTGCGCTCAGCCAATGCAGTCCGAATGAAGGCGATGTGTGGGTGGTGACTGCACCAGAGCTGCATTAGCGGTATGCCAAGCCAATTGCTCTTACATCTTATTGGCGGAAGATTTTTTTTTACACGCGACAAAATCGCAGACGCATATTTTCCAGCTTTACCGCTACTACATTATAATAGCGCTAATGAAACTTTCCAGTCTCAGAACTTCTTAGTGGAAGTTATCGAACCGACGGGGCCTTAGAAGCCCTGCAATAAAAACTGGAAAGAAGTTGGAGCGGCGTTTGAACGACGAAGATGAAAAAAATTTCAAAGAAATCAGCTAATATGAAATACACACGAATGAATTTTGCGGAGAGAAATATATTTTATGCTTGAATCTCTCTTCTGACACCCAGTTGCGAAAAAAAAGTTGGAAGCTCCAAACAACAGCCAATATCATTGGAGCGCTGAACATACCAGTGATGCCACTCACTGAACTCAGTTTGAAATCGTTATGAGAAAGCTCTGGCCGAACTTGAGCAAACAGCGGTCATGGGAACCACGCTAAAAAGCTAAAATATTCTATTTTAATCTACAGAATTTGAGAGAAAGCATTCCGAAATAATATATTCTATCAAAGCAGAAAAATGAATTTTTGATTTCCATCTATCAACGGCCCATCATTTCCAAATTCAGCAAATTAAAACCAAAAGAGTAAAAAAGAGATCATGGACACAACTTAGAAACATCGTTATTTTAAACAACAGTCATTGGTCACAGGTTCAGAGCGAGGGAAAAATCAAAATCAATGAGGTTTTGACAGCTCATCAAAATCCGAGTTTGCCATCCACGTCTAAAAAACGGAACATGATCAAAACAATGGGTGAAATAAAATATAGTTCATACTAAATGCAAACTGAGTTATTCCAAATTTTCTTAAAGCTCAAGGTGGCCGTACTTTTGAGGCTAGCTAAACTTATTTAATCAAAGTTGGAATCCAGGCGAGGAGGATATTGGTGCACAAGATGCCTGGCAGCTGCACCTGCATTAGTTGCACACACACCACGCTAAATGTATCATACGCAGAGAGTAGGAAACGTCAGAGCGAGTTCGAGTGTCAAAAAACACATTAGTCGCGGAAGTATTTTCAAAGCAAACAACTTATAAAGAAAAGCATCATGGGAATACATGTGCACAAAGGTGCATCGGAAGCCACAGAACACTTATTTAAAATCATTCGTTCTAAGCCCAGAATAAATAAGCAATGCCATATCATTTTTTAAGCCGGAAAACTGTGGCATTTAGATATTGGAAGCTTATTTCTTTATAAGTGGAATGGCAAAATAACCTCCAACAATGAAAAATTCTAAGAAACAGCTTGGAAACTATGCTTGCTATGGATTCTTTTACACCGAATTTGAATTGGTACATGTCTCACATTTCAAGGTGTTGTTACAAAAATGTAATTATAAACATAAAAATCAGTTTTCCTGAAGTACTCTATAATTTCTATTAAAATTAATGCGATTTACGAAAAAATTCGAATAAAGTGGACTTCGCTAAATATGAAAATTTTAATTTCTGCACTCTGTATTAATTCTTTTCAAACCGTGAAAAAAATACCGAATTATTTTCAAATTAAAAGTATATCGATGACAAATTGTAGGTATATCTATAGGAATAATTTGAACACGTACATAGTTTAACAAATTTTCTGGATCACACGAATGGGCTAAATGAATGACAGACAATTTTACAACTTGTTCTCGCAGTTGCCTAAGATTTCTTTATGATTTTGTCTACGACGAAAAAAAGCACAATATTAACCTCAGCCTCCGCTTCCATAAATTTCATCCTTTCTAATGAACGGTGCTCAACAGAGAAGAGGCACGGCGAAAACACAACGGAAAATTCACACTAGAAGTGTCGCGAAAGGAATTTCCGGACATATTTACAGGGTGTCTCAAAAAAATGTACTCACACCTAAACTGTCGCTTACATGCTGCTTTTATATAATCGCAGTTGTGTTTAATTCTTCACAGCATGGCAGTAAATAAATCTAGCTTGGAAAAGAGCAAATTTACTCTGAAATTATTTCGGAAGACCGAAAACGCAAGTGAAGTACAAAGAATATTTAAACTAAATTCGTAAAACCCTCACCAACGCGCCGGACCATTGCTCGCATCAGCGACAAATTTGAAGCAGATGGAACCTCAAGCCCATGAACTTCTCTTTGTGGGGATTTCTTAAAGATAAAGTTTATCACACCAAACCAAAGCACAATTGAAGCATTGAAATTGAAAGTTGAAAAACAATGTCGAGATATTTCTAATGGCCTGTTTTGTTACCTTAGCGAATCCCTTGGTGGGCGCTATCAGCGTTGTCTGAACAAATGTGGTGATTAATTTGAAAATTTGCGAACACGATTCTTTTATTACATTTATCTCCAATATTCGAAGCCATTTCAATTCACTCTACGTTCATAAACAACGTTTTTCTCGTCATTTGAAGTATGCGTACATTTTATTGAGACACACTGTTTAATTTTAAAAAGCCCTTTCGGAACAATGAATAGAACCCTTCGTTTCTTAAGCCCAACAGAGGTTAAACGTGATCGCAATTTAAGTACAAAACATAGGTAATTTAAATATTTCACATGGATTTCATTCTACATAGTACATAGTTTTCGCTAACGACAAATTTTACGACAAAATCTAGCTGAATGAAGCCTGCTAACGCATTTGAATTTGAACAAGATTTGAATCACCTCACACTAAGTTACATGATACATATTTCGATAAGCAAAATGGCCTTGAATCGTTACATTCCAAACATGTTTCGTCAACTAAAAGCGACAATACAAACATCACGCTGCACTACATGCCGCACTACAGTAACTCTCGAGTCGGAGTATCTTATCCCTCATGCCTGCACACGCACGCTGAGAAAACCAAATTAGCTGAGGAGACAAAACTAATTAGCAGCGCTCTGAATACGAGGACAGCTCAGAAAGTTCACTGGTCTTGGGGCGAAAAGAAATTCCACGCATTTTACGGGAGGCCTCGGAAGAGCCTCAAGAGAGAGCTTCATTAAGGTCTTCGCGCCAGAAAATAAAAACCACCTGCTTATCGTGTGACCTTTGCGAGAATGATTTCATTAAATAAAGCTCAAAATTACAAGCAAATTAAAACTACCTTTTAAAGCAAGTTGAAACTTTATCACTCATAATCTCTTGTCAAATATGAACAATAATTGCAGTAGTGTAACTGCAGTATATTCCGTAAATTTTCCAATATCCGTTGGTTTTCAGTTTGATCACTTGCATGAAATTAATGCTCATATCACGGGTACACAATGACTCAGTAGAGTATATCACATAGGTTCAACACAGGGAGTTTGATGACCACGATTTTCAATGAAAGAGAGGCCAAATGAAAAAGTTGAGTGCTGGGCTTCGGAGAAAGTACACTCTGCGATAGTCAATTCGCAACAAAAATTAATGTGAGAAGACAATAATAAAAAATAATAATGCGGAATAGGTTGTTAATTAACAAATTGACTGGAATGTTTTTATGAATATGTTCAGTAAATTATGCAGGTTCACTTTGCTTGCCGTCGTTCCCAAACTTCCTTCCCTATCGAGAAACCTATACAAATAAGTGCAACACGTAAAACTTGTACATTATTTGAACTTATTTTCAAGTAAGTTTCACACCAAATAAATAACAACAAAAAATAAAGAAAACCGGTGCCATATTCGGGCATTCATTGTGGCCAACGAGGGAAACCTGACTGGGCTGTGGCTCGCTAATTGGAGCCATTGTGGGCCAGACCCGCTGAACTACGCGGGTCCTCGCTACCTTACACAAATCTTCCTTACTTTCGTGTAATTCGGACGACTCTGACAACTGCTCATTTTGTTGACAGGCCAAGATCCAGTTTTTGCTCGACCAAAGTCTTGAGCATCATCCAAGTTCCTTACAAGGCAAGTAGGACTTGAGTTCTGCATTTTCTGGGCGTCTTGGAGAGATATGATGCACAATAAGTGCCGAGATGCCCTAAAGGCATACCTAATGCGCAGCTAAACCAAGACGGACTCTGTTACCTAACAGTTTTAGTGCTTCTATCGTCAGAGTATTGTTTGTTGCGAGTAAACAAGGAAATGTTCGTAGAAAATAATTATAAATTTTCCCTAACATCACATCTTGTTTGAACCTGGAATAGAGCAATTCTACTTTTAAATTAAGAATCCATCATTTGTAAAGTTCTCTACATACGTTTATTCTAGGAAATGGCTATGCACCTTGAAACAGAAAGAAACTCTTGGAGGCCTCTAAATAAAATCTCCCCCAAACAACTGCAAGTTGGTGACTTTTGAGCTTAAATTGAGAATACCGGAATCATTGCTTAATTTAATACTGTACAATGTATCCAGATGACAATTATCCGTGTTTAGTATGACTTAAGCTAATGCTCCAATTCTCTCATTATGTAAGTTGATTTACATTTATCATACATACACATAAACTTTCCGTCCCACACAAACAATGAAGAACAAGCACTTAACTTCAAAACAAATTTAATTATATTAGCGTCGTGATATGCAATTACTGTGCGACCACGCAGAGCTCATACTATTCAGACTAGCTTTTTTTGTTTTCGTACCCGTTTCAGGAAGACAATATGTTGTCTTTCCAGGTCGGCGGCGCATGGCTTTCGAGATACGGACCTGACAAAGCTTTCTTTTTTTCTGATGACACGCTGCTTCAGCAAAGGCAAAATGTCACCCTCCGTTCCGGGAACAAGGAAGCAGATATTGTATATACGAGCTTCTACAAAGGATCTGAAGTAATGTCCTTACTCTTCTCTCCTCATGACAGGATAAAAGATATACAGTAAAAGAAATTTTGCGATAAGATGAGGAGAAGGAGGGAAGACAGTTAACGTTTAGTTTACAGAAGACTTGTCCACGAAAGTTATACGAAATTATGTCATGAGCAAGTTTGGGGACTCATTGTGATTAGCGAGTAAAATACAAGTCAAAATTCCCTTAAAAGCATTTTTTCGAACAATTTGGAGCTAATTTCAGAACTCGCAAACTTATCCCTATATACTTCTTGCCTAAATAAAGTCAGAGAAATGAAATTTTCGTTAACACAATGGGTCTTCATTGAACCAACATCCCACACGACAAAAGATCTCTCATCAAAGCAAGAATTCTGCGTTCATATCCCTTCAGCAGCCTCAAATTGTCGTCTAGAAAATGCTGCATTGCGCAGTATTCTCGCAGCACGAAAGATCGACCACCTCCCATGCTCTCGTGGAATTGGTCCAGGTTGGCTCTATTTTTCCAGCGTCATGATAAACAGCCACAAATCAAGTCAGGGAAGCTCCTGATTCTCGTTCGTACAAAGAGGTAGAAATTCTGTTTTCTTTACAAGAAATCCAAGCAGTACTGGTCGTATGTACGGATTATGTTGTAAGTTGAATCTACATGCGGAATGAAAAAGAAAGGGAGTTTAATTGAGCAAGGTGTGGTGTGGCTTATTTGCAAAATGGTGTGGCTTATTTGCATAATTATGTCTGAGCGCAATTTGAGCGAAGACAAATTTTGCTCAGCATCGTAAAAATCATTAAAAGTCATAAAAATCATGCCTGCTCTTGCACAATCGTCTACGCTTTTGTTCAAAAAAACACGTTATCTCAGTCCTATACTAAAACATTAAGGAAACAGTGCCTTCTTTAACAAAGTCGTCGACGATCGTGCTAGCGTAAAAAAAAACCAATTAATTAGGAATTGGAAGAAAATTGGAACAGAATGCGAAAAGGCACGCATAATTATCATTTTTTGATGGAGTGGCTAACACAACCTTTACAAATGAGCAAGGTAACAAAATGAATTAATCACTAGACAGGAACGAAAAAATTGAAACCTGCCAAAATACATACAGCCCAGGACTCTGAAACCAACTTACATTTTCGTGCTTCATCGAAGTATAACCTTGCAATATTCGCAGTGAGCACTTTGGTTTTAAGTCTTGGACTCCAAGACTCAAAATTGAGATTAATTAAATTTGAGTTACGATTCCACAAAGCATCAAGCGACTAGCGTCAGTTCCAGATTGCGAGGCCTAAAAGGGTTTGGCAACAACCGCTCGGCAGAGCTGAACCGCTGCAACTCATTTATTGAGACAAGCATTACAAATGACACTTCCTGCACAGAAATTAAGGAGAAGTTAGTAAATGTCAATGAATTTGAGCGGAAAATGAATTTACTGACTACAGCAATGGACCACGTGTACCAGGGTAAACGTGAAAACTCCATCACAACTAGGACTAGCTTAGAGTTCAGGATCTGCGCACGATATCGAAGGTGAACAGAATAGCAATGCAGATGCAACTTTTTACAGCAAAACGGGGCACACCTGCGCTTTGTGCAGCAATGGTGAGCTTGAACAGAACAGCCGGAGGATATACCACATCCCGTGTCTGCAGGCTCAATTAGAACATCACACGAGACTTCATGCAACCGCTCTGTAACAATAGGCCCCATGCTCACATAAAAAACAATGTTTATTTTTAGGTAGCCCCACACAATTTAGGTCATGCAGCTGGGCATTAGGAATAGGAAATTACCCCTGACATCATTTGCGCATAGGAGAGCAGCAAAATCATTGTGTGAAATTAAAGATTCACTAGAAGTTTGAGATCATAGAAAATGCTTATATTTTACTCAAAATAAGCAAAAATCGAAACGTTTCGGAGACCAACTCCCTCATCAGTTCTGTAAAATACTGAGCATGATCAATTCTATGTAAAGATGAAGTTACGATTGAAAATAAATTTTAGACTACACACAAAAATAAAAACAAAGAAAAACCAGAAAACGGAGACAATTATGCATTCACTATCTGCTAGTGAACATCTGTTCAGAAATTAAAGATACGATACAAACCTAAAAATACCATGGTTTCAAATTATTTTCTACACTCCTGTTAACAGCCTACATGTTTTCAGGTTCATATTACTAAAACTCGAAATGCTTTTAATGCTGTTTTTTAATGAGCCACATTTTCACTGGTGTCAACATTCTCGTGAAGAATTAAGAGCTTCAGTATAATTCTCAAGAAACGTTACACTCAGCTGCGTTGCTCTTAAGATAGTTACACCCATTTAAAAAGTTACACTAAAACACAGACATTAACAGCAAGTCTGAAAATTATTCTGGTAATTCACTTACTCCCACAGAGACTGTAGTCTTACGAAATGCTCAAGGACAGCTCTCTCCCGGAAGGTAAATCTGAGAGAATCTCATAACTTTGTGCGTTAGCGTTTTTATGACTTCTTGATTGCACGAAGAGCATCACAAAGTTTCGACGACACTTCATTAAACCAGTCAAGTATCACCCGAGCCACCCCAACACTTGGATAGCTAAACCTTCAAGGTTGGGGTACCTGCTCGATTATTTTGCGTCTAGGACAGCCGCAACTGACTTTTTGAAAAATATTCAATTGTTTCAGGAGGGAACGTTGAAATACAACATGAAGACATTTCGAATCAAAAAACAAGAGAGGTTCTAGTTTCCGGAAAGTATGCTATTCATTTTGGCACAATGCATATTTTAGAATAAAATACAACAGTGTCTAAAGCAACGTGAGGTACAATTTGAACGACAAAGACAAGGGACGGTGAAAAAAGCTGCCTACAAACGAAGGGCAAAATGATGAACTAAGTACAACAAAAACGACACATCTTTTGGCATCAACGACTCATCACATCAACTAGCAAACCATAGGTAAAAATGCGAAGAGCGAACGCTGAAATATCTAAATGCTATGTAGCTTTGTTAGACGAGACGGTGTGCAAAATTACTCCACGCTATTAGAACACCGAAGTAACATTGTACTCATCTATACGAGTTAGTGTATATTCAAATAGACCAACCGTACACACTGAAACTTTAAAAATATCAAGAATTTACACTCAGAAGGAACAACGTTGAACACTAACGAGACGGTAAAAGAAACGGCTTACTAAATTAGAAAAATATTACGTAACGTGAAAAATATTCCTATTGTGACGACCCCAGAAATAGTAGCAAAAGGAAAATGCTTCGGCTAGCTCTGCCTGCACACCGTTTGGTGAAGAAGATTAACGATTCAAGGGGTAAGACGTTCAACTTTACAGCCAGATTTAGTCAACTGTAATCAGTTTTCAAGCTGATGACAGAAAAAGTTTTCTCCCACGCATGGTTCCAGCGCCACTGAAAAACACTAACTGTATTGATAGCTTAAGATGGGTGCTATGTAGGGAGTGAAAGTAACTTTTTTATTACAGACTTCTGTAGAAATTATAACAGAAATCAGAGTAGACTTCTGAAATGCGAGGGCTCGCAGTTTCTGATTGAATATTGAACGATGGGACTCTGTAGCCCCAGAACTTGAAATAAGGACATCGGAAACGAAACAATTTCACTACCGCTTGATCTGCTGTACTTCATGAGCGTGAACATGAAGGAAGACGTTTTACTCTTTACCTTCCTGGAGGTAATCACGCGCACCAATTCGGTAGTTGTACCAATTTCCGAAAAAGAAATAAAACTCTCTGAAGTAATTCGAGTATTAGAGTAGAATACTGTGATAAATACCACAGCATAGGATAATCAGTATTCGGTGCCCCATATTTTATACTGCCACGATTAGTTGATTGGAATTTCTTTGGGGAATTCCCACCGATTGTATGCCACAAACGTTTGCCCTAAATATATTACTTATCTCCCTAAGTTCAATTTAGGCTATGGTACTTTTATTGCATTCGTTCCAGAAAAGTCAAGGTTTGCAGTTTGACTGCAACTGACCCATCTGTGTCACTGAAGGATTTTCATAATGCTGCTGACCGACCAGCAATCACAAACTCCATTTTCATAAATACTTGATGAAACCTAAATGAAGGCACGATCAATTTAGTGTAACTTATTTTCAAAATTGATCTCAAAAATTAGCACTAATGGGAGTCGAATATTGAACTTCAGTTTAACCCGTCACAGTTAACGTATCTTAGCTCTTGAAAGATCACGTTAGAACCTATTTCTCTAACGTAGGAAGGTTTTTCTCTAAAATCAAACCTCTCTAGATGATGTCAAATTTCTCAATTGAAAATAAAGAAGCATATGCATCAGCAGAAAAGGATCCATGTTAGGGCAACTTGAAATGTACAGTTTTTCAGGGTCTAGATCAGTTCATGCATTCATTTTTTACTTTACTCCCGCAATAACAAAGCTCTCGTACTGAAAGGGCTAAAATGAGTAGTGTAATTACTTAGAAGTAACCATACAACGAGTGGAGCAAAATGCAGCCTCTGTAGCAGTACCCTGATTTCATTAAAAAAAATAAGAAAATGTCCAGCTACCCGTATGCTTCGAAAACCGTCGACCGATTCACAAAGCAGGTGACGATTGTACTGAGGAAGACACCTAACGGTTGCTCCTTTTAATAATAAATATTTAAAAAAAATTAGACCATCGAATAGGTACATTTTTTCACCATCCGAAGTAAACCAACCAGTGAGAATTTCTTCCGCGAACAAATATTCAAAAGCCCAGCACAGAAAAAGACGTGGGACCAGAGCATGGAGCCTATCGATGGCAGTATCTCCAAGGGAGACAATCTAGCCTTAGCTCGTGACTTCCGACTCTGCGTGCCTAGAAATGGCGAGGAATTTTTCGTGCAAGTCCTATCAGACACAACAGCTTTCTTACTTTCAACGCAAAACATGCTAACCACTGCAAAAGTGGACAGTAATCAACACCCCATCACATGAACCCAGAATAGTTTGCATAGCTATGGAAGAGTTCGAACAAAAACTCACAAGAAGTAACAGAGGACAATAAACATACAGACTAATAAGAATACAATTAGTCTAAGCAATATGTAAAAATATATCATTATTGAAAACGAAAATTGATGAATGTTCACAGAGTTGGTCAATTTAGGGGCCACAAAGCGAGGCCGAGTTGAGCTCAGGAGCATTTGCATGCGCGGCGCCCTGCGATGTGACAAAGCCTCCACCGAAGTATTTTTGTTGCTCTGGACACCCCGTGCCATTGTGTTGGAGGCAAAAACCGTTCTGAAGATATTATAATAAATGCAAGATCGCACCGATTAGAAAGACAAAAGAAATCATTTGGGAGAAAGATTGGCGAGTGCACGGCTCAGCAGATAACCTTTGAGATCCATGGTTAGAAAACTCTGCGAAATATAATTTAATGATATGGAAAAGAACATTTAAAAATAATAAAAGTGCACAAAAAAGGAGCGTCAGCAAGATCTATTAATGTAATGAGATGGTTATCAGGCCTGTGAATGAGCAAAGTAATAAAAATTCAAATGAAAACGAGTTTCTGGCTCACGAGGAGGAAATCAGACAATTTGAAAAAGGGTTACGAGCAATTTAGCACAAGTTTAGAATCGAAAAAACGACAAGCTATTTCATCAATGAGTAAACACAATGATTCTTCATTATCAATATTTGGTAGTTTTACAGCACGAATTTTTGTAATATATTTAGTGAATCAACATAACGTGAAGAAAATTAAACGTCGCAGAAGGGTGGGCAAAGCAACATAATCTTCGCATGCACGTAAATTCTGTGCTCATTTTGATTGAAAGTTCAATCCTCAAACGTGCACCACGAAATTGACCCTCAGTACATGCGGCAGAAATTTCGAGTCAAATCGACAAATGGTGCAGACGACGACAGTAACACGGGAAGCACTAATGAAAGAGACAAAAATGTGCTTGGAGCTGTAGCAGAAGCCACTGCCTCAGTAAATGCAGGGCATCCTCAGACGAGCACAGAAGCGAGACCTAACAGAGCTGGCTTGTGGGGCGCGTGAGGTGCGGACGGATTTGATTGACGTCTTCACACGGAAGTGGACCCTTGCACTTAGCTTCATGGTCTCGGCGTACTGCAGGGCAGCATGTGGGACCGTGCTCTGCTTGCTTTGCTCTATGAGGAGAAAGGCCAGCAGCACTCCAGCAAGAAATATTCAACGACACGCTTGCAACTAAAGTATCACCCATGGAGGTTGAATGGGTGGAGGCGGCATCGCCATCTTTGCCAGTCAGGCGAGTGAAGTCTTTGGTATCATCCCTGCTTAAAATCTACAAAAAGATGCTTGCATTGGCGAGCTGAACTTAAGCAGAGAAAGTCAAGGAATTCCTTAGATCGTTCTATAAATAAAAATACAAAAAAACCCACTACGACGGAAAAAATTGAAAGACCACAACCAATTCGATATTGCAAAGAAAAGTAGTAAATGCTAAATCCAATTAACTTACGTAACATCTCCCAGCATTAAAAGAAATTCAATAGAATCCGAATAATCCTTCTCCAGAACGAATGAAGACTTGCAGAAAAACCAAGTGGAAGCTTAACACAGACTGAATGAATATCTCAAGCGTGCTTTTCCTCCGCAATACAGAGTCCCATTGAGACTAAACTGTAATTAATTTTAGGCAAGAGGCCATAATAGACCACTAGTTTGCTGCTCACTTCTACCTCACAACGTGCCCAGAAAAGGCCTTGAGTGAATGAAAGGACATAAAAACTTTCAGGAAATCAAATTTTTAGGTCAAAGCGAGTGATGGAGACAAAGAAGCAAAACGCGAAAATTTTGAAATATATTATATATCAGCCATTAGTGAAAAATGAAAGTAAAATAACTACTAAGAAATAGAAATTCACACGAAAGGCTTATATATATAACTTGAAACTTGAAGCAAATTGAAATTAAGGAACATTTTAAACCCGCGTAAGCAAGAATTTAAGAACAGGATGTAAAACTGCTCCCATCAAACAACACAACATACAACGATACTAAAGAATGAAAGTTATCTTTAATTTTACAACGACGACAGTTGACGGTCACAACTTTGAATATAAAAAATAACTCATCAAAAACTTGTGTTGAAATTCATAATAGAGTAGATATATTGATTCCATGATAAGGTTTACATTTCGACAATCATGTGCCATCAATGAAATAAAAACCACACGAGAACCGAAAATTAAATACCCACTGAAACCAACCTTCTGCGCAAAGTGTCTGAAAGTTAAAGCAACGTTAAGGAATGAAATAAACCTCGAATAGGAACGTAGAAACAAAACATAAAAGTTTATCGCCAGTTTATTTTCTGAAGCAAGGAAGGCAGAGCCGCAAAATCAGCTCGCTGCACCGCAACACAAGCTGCACCCACAACGGACAACCACACCACTCAAGGTTAACAGGCTCGTACATGCAGTCCGCAGCACTTGAATCGCCTATATTTACAGTTTTCTTTCGATAAAACTCCACAGCAGCGATCTCTAAATTTAAACCAAATACCATAAAGAAAACCATTCAGAAAATCCCCCCCTGCCCGGATTTTCTAAATCCTTCGCATGTGTGCCATCCATCAGTTTGAATCCTGGAACTCGTAATTCGAGTTCACACTTTCTCGCTCATGTGTTCATCAACGGTAACATTTATTATCATCAAAGCATATAATATACATTGTGTTGCACCGTCAAAGCTCGTCGGGTTAAGTTTCGTTGACTTTTATGAACTCATATGTTCACCTCAAAAAATTACCATTATTTTCAATGTCAATGTAATGACTAATAATTTAAACGAAATTATTTGTATTTATAAATGAAAAAATAACCAAAATATAAATACAAATGTTGTACAATTATTAGGGATGCTAGACATCAACAATTCTCTAAATAATTCATACTATTTGTCATTTTTCGAGAAACTGATTTCATCATTTAAAAGTACCCAAAAAAGCGTTGTTTGGAATTTGTGTCAAAAGATTTAGTGGAACATTTCAAAATTTAATGAAAAATGCTTCAAGTCAGATAAATCAAGTAACGACTCATTTTATAATCTCCTCAAAATAAAGATTGGAAAGTCTACACGAAAACTAATTACATACATAGGAAAAATGGAGCGTCCTACAAGAATAGTTCCAGAAACGCTTCAAACAAATTTTTCAACAGTGAACAATATTCTTTCCGAAGAACTCTCGGCAGAAGAGGTCATTAATGCACTCTAAAATTTGAAAGACGTTAAAAGCTGGAGCTCGAAAATTACTTAAATAAAGAAAAATGCTAGAAATAAATTTAGAATAAATTCTCGTCATTTGTTGTTCTGCATTACTTTTATTCTCTTATTTTATTGCTCACGTGGAAGTTCATTTATTGTCAAAGCAACTGCACCAAATATTCACAGAATCAGTGTTTAATTTCACATCAGCAGATTTTAGGTAATAAACTCTATAGCCTACGCATGTATTGAGGATACCACGACGCTGCGTTGCACGCAATTTGAAAGCTGACCAAACTTTATTTCTCACTAGAAAAATAAGTTTTTGAGTTCGTTAGCGGTGATTATTCTTCAACAGATGTGCTCCAACCATAAAGGGCGATGATTTAATTGACTAAGTTAACTCGTAAGCTTCAGATGTTCACCTCGTTAGTACTCAATTATTGCACTCACCAGCCGTATAAACAAATATTTCATTGTTCTTTACTATTAAATATTGAACTGAGTGTGTTTTGTTCTTCCACCACTAAAATTAATATTCAAGCGTGCGAATGCCGGAATGACGAACTAATTTTACTCTTTTAACATAGTAAAGTTTGAGGCTTTAGTGTGAACGTTTGTTACTGGTTGCTTGAAAGGAATGGACACAGGTCAGCAAACGTGTACCATCCATGACAGAGATGCTACCGGGAAATGCGTCTACCTGCACGAAAAGTTCACGAAACTGTGAAAGAGATAAATAAAACTGGGATATGACAGTGATTCAACAAATTTAAAAGAAGACTGTATGTGAGGTGTGGTCTGGAATTTGCCTTCCACTTCCCAAGAGTTCAAAAGCGAGACGAGAACTCAGCAACGAGATGTAGCACGCCCGAACCAGCGGGAGTTGCAATCAACCATGCTAGGCCCCAACTGAGTGCCGTCAGAAGAACGTCGGTTGAACAGAATTTTGATTCAATGAGAAAATTAATTCAAGTTGTTTAATTCCTCCTCCATGTGTGATTCGTACTTACCATCCTTTATTTAAAAAATCCTGCACTTGAAAAGAACAAATAACATACAAATTAACAATCAGGTTATCTTATTCGCATCGATGAGATTCGTTCGTGGGAGCGTTATATTCGTAAACATCATTGCGCGCCCATTTTATTGGAGAACTACAGACCTGATGTACAAAAGCTGTTTCTATTACTCCTACTCGACAATTTCGCTACAGCAGAAGCGTCGTTCTTTTGGTAAAGGCAACAAAGCTTCGAGTTGTTTGAGGACGGGCGTTATAAGGCATTGAACACGCGTGCATCCTAACTCTGCACACTCGGGCACAAAGAGCGCACTATGTAGAGTTGCACTGCCACAATAGTGCACTCAAGACTGGGATTTGCTGTGCAAATGAAAAGGATAAATTGTGAGGTCAAGAGAACTTTAGCTGAGGATCACCTCTGCGTAGTGTAGGAGTGTGGCGAACAGCTGTACAGGCGCAGTTGTAATTTCTTATTTAACAAATAGACCAAAGTGATGTTTCACGCAATAAATGTATTCGCATTCGACAATCCGAGCATTAACATGACAGCGAACATAACACCTTGCACGCGAGATACCAGGAAAGTGCTCCCAAAGCGACCTTAAGATAACCTTCTTATCCAGTATCAGATCTCGTGCTGCACTCTGCCAGCAAAACATAACGTTGAGCGTTAAAATATCCGCTACGTGTACTTCAGTGCAGCGAGTCTATATATCATCGAAAATGCTGTGTAAATCAAACTTTCACAAGTTTGAGAACCGTTAGTTAAATTAAATTTTGAACAGTCCACACTTCGTTTACTTCCAGCAGTACAATAACCTGTCAAGCTATAGATTCAAGTGAAATAAGCAAGAAACATAGATGTTCCAGCAAGAAAGTATAAACACGATACATTGGCTACTCTCGAGAACGAAAAGAAGAACTCAAGCGTTTCTAAATCGTATGAAAGTAGCTGATGATAAGTTTTTTTTAGTTAGGATGCAGAATGTAAACCTAGTCTATATTTAAAGCCCGTAAAAAAATCATTAATAATTTCACTAAGAAACTCTTGAAACAAAACGTATGTAGGTGGGTAGATTCATTCTAAAAATTTGAAAATCGAATTTGCGCTCCGTGCAATAGCGCACTGCTCCCGCTACAGTAGGCTCTCACGTACTGCAACTGAAGGAGGTCGGCCTTCCATACAACTGAAAAAATTGAACAATTCAATTGAACAACAAGTTGAGGTCGGCCTTCCATACAACTGAAGTTAACAAAAATTCTCGCTGCACGCACGACTGACGACACAGCGGAAGGAACGTCAATAAATGGTAAATGCTCGCCACAAGTAAAATCGGTTTCGAGCGTCGAGTATCGCTACAGAGGAAAGTAAAATGTATAGAAGGACAGTTTAAATTTCCAAGAGCACATTCCATGAAGGTCACGATGCAAATTCATCAGTTCCGTAAGACACTAAAAGTGTCCGGCTCAGAAGCTGTGCCAATATTGCCTTCAAATGAAGATTTCAGTTTCACAAGAATTATGTCCAGAACAAAAATTGAACTGGTTTCGTCAAGCTGCCTAAACAACATATAATGCCTGCCAAATTTACCTTTAAACTTTGAAAACGGGTAATTTATCACGCACCCAGCTTATTGACTCTACCAAGGAGAGGGAATAGTTTCCGTAAGAACAGTACACAAAACAACTCTGTAATACGAGTAGGCAAGCGTGTAGAATATCTAATGAAGCGTTATCTTGGTCTCCCAAAAGAACTAAAATACTGGATCTTAGAAATACTTCCTTTACAATTTTACAGAGCAATGATTACAACCGCGTTAAGTAACGAGTGCACTCAAACTATTGTTGCAGATGATCGAAGCCTGATACTGACCACAAAAATCAGCACTTTAGAAGAATGCACCAAGTACAACTGTAATGGAAGACCTCCAAAATGAATGTAAAAGTTAAAGAAAGAGACCACTCCAACATGACTGTGAAATCAAGCACTTAGCGCAGAGAAAATTCAGTGAACGGCCCATAAAACTGCCCGAGGCTCCAAAAATTTCTATTCGGTGCGAGAGGATTTTTTTTGGTGTCAGCAAAGCTCAGCGAATATGCAAATGCGGCGACAGACGCAGAAAATAAGGTCGTCTCGGTGCCAGAATAGATTAGCGCGCGAGAGCAGTCCTTTGGGCCAGCTCTGGTCTTCTACAGCCGTTTCTATTGTTCACTCGAAATCTAGCATGCGCTTAGTTTCCTTGGTAGTAAGATACTAGCTGGAAAACTGAGCGTGACTCTGAGCATGTTACGCACCTAAAAAATGTGTCATGCATTGTGCGAAACTTGAAGTATCTATTGTTCGTGCAATGGGTTTTATACGTAAAAAAAGATACAAACTTCTTTTTGACGTACATTGTAGATTTAAGGTTAGTTTAAGCCTCCCTAACCACAATAAAGGTGTTTCCATGAGAATGAGGAGGAAGGCAACATTTAAACAAACAAACAAACAAACAACAGCATCTACGGATGCTTTATTTCCAATTTCAAGCCTGATACATATCACCTTGTACATTGGATTTTCAAATGTCTTATAACTAACGCCAGGACGCCATGACGCTTTCCCCCGGTCAAGACCGGTACCCATTTCAGACACCGGGGTAGAGTGGGGTATTGTGCTTGGAATTTTTCCCCTATACCCAACAGAGAAAATCGCCATCCAGCGCCGGGACTCGAACCCGCGTTTTCCGCACGGCAGGCAGGGCTTATAGACACACGGCTATGGCGAGTTTAGTATGGAATTAAAACCCTCCACCCAGTACATAAAAACAGCATTATTGAAACAGTAAGATGAGAAAGAAGTTCATGAAACAAGATCAAAGTTTGAGAAGAAAGTAGTAGGTGCTGAAAAAACAGGACAGCAGTGAACCGAGAAAAAATGGTCCGTAACAAAACAAAAACCTATGTTATTTCAACAAAAAGTAAGCCTACCTAACTCTCAGTTCGGGCCCTCACAGTGTCCCCCTGGGAGCGCTAATTCCTATAGATAAAATAGTTGTATCCCCTTGAGGGGTGATTTAGAAAAGAATACTAAAAATAATATGCGTACGAGCATGGAAAGTTGGCAACCAAATATATCTACACACGAATATCAGTCTTGTGTTACTCTCGTAAGAAAGTAACTATCGATATTAATAAAAAATTAGTCAGTCGCATTTCAAGATATATCGGACACACATAGCCAGCAGCGAGCATCATTAACTAGAACTAAACAAACACATGATCTATTTATCGACAGAATTCGTTCAACATGCGGGCAAATTCACTACTAAATACGTCATCTTCAGTTTCCTTTTTTCAAATTCAATAATAGTCCAACTCAAGTCACACCAACGCAGGCTCAAAACTAAGAAACCCATAAAAGAATCCGACGGGCAATTTAATACAAGTAGCATGATGGCGCCTGTCACCTAGTAAGAATTTTAGCACAAAATAAATCAAGCATGATGAGTCGCACCACCAGCCGAGTTCACACCTAAAAAACTCGCAGATTCAATAAAAATGATGATGGCTCATTAGCATTAGCTGAAGTAGCAGCAATTAAAAGGCAAGTAAGTAGCAAAAGCTGGCATCAGTGTTTGCATGTCACAGGAGCGGCAGCTACTGCGGCGTGAAGTATGGTTCACCTTTTTCTGTAAATTTACGTTTGCATTTCACGGACTTTTTCAGAGAGCATTCACGAATCTACTTCAGCAATTGGGTGCTCTCTATGCAATGAACGAAGAAAAATCGTCAGATACGCTTTTCAAAGTTCGACAGCCACCGATTATTTCCGGCCGGCACAAAGTTCGACAAATTTTCTGATTATTTTTAAAGCAACGGATTCCCTTACCCATTGCATTGTATGCTCAATTCAATTAGAGTCGGAAATAACCCCCAAGTGTGAACTTTTACTCCGGCAACTTTCTAATTTCACCCAACTGTTCCAGTAGCGAATATTTTTGAAGATTACTTTTGAAATTTTATTTTTCTACCTGAAAATTATTTCGTCTGCACAATAAGTAATGGCGAAACACTGACTTCAACATAGTTTTCATGATGAAATTCAGAACCAAACGTAATTGTTAGATACTAGAATATAATCTTCTCTGAACGAAATGAGATCATTAAACTCTGAAAACTAAGACGGATAAAATTTCGCTGCAGTTTCACTTGGCAGGAAATGACAAAGCGAGATCTTCTATTTCTTATTTAAATACTAAAATTTAAAATTTCATCGATGACCAAATATATATTTTTTTATTATTGTATTATGATTATTAATTTAAACTGCTATATAAGAGACTCACCATGTCAGAATTTCCTGCGTAAGGACTTCTGCCCACCCACGCTCTGCCCACTCCGCCGCTTAATTAAGGCCAGGCTCCCTAAACCCAATGCAAAAATTTAACTATTGCTCATCTTATGCTACATGAAAGGCTAAAATGCTGATCACGAGGGAAGTTTTTGAGCAGTCGTAAACTGTGATGCAATAAAATACAGGCGAAGTCAAAATGCACCTCAGTTTGCGTCTTACAACAAAATCAACTCCGTGACCAGGGCACATGCAGCCGTCAATGACGTGGCTGGCATGGCCTGCAGTGCGCAACAGCTGATCAATAATGTTCATTTTTTCCGCACTTGTTGCGTGCGCCGCGACTGTTGTGCGTGAAGCGAAGCAGTTCTGAGCCGTCACATAGCAGCCACGGCCGCCATCTAAGATGTTGTGAAGTAAAAAAAGTAAAACGAAGAGTATGTGCAAAAAGAGTGGATCGAAATGCAGGAAAAGTAAAGATGGAAAAAAAGAAAATTAGGACATCGGTGTGCAAAAGGCTGATACATCGTCTATTTTTAGGAAAAGAATGAGAGAAAACCAACGCATCCCAATCTTCAAGACTGCGTACGCGTATACAGTTTAGCAGTCACGATAACACTGCAATGGAAGGTGGGAGCCCCTTGGCGGAACATTTATTTCCTAAGAATGTTAACAAGAACTCACCGCATCAGGAAAACCAACGCAAAAAACTCAAAAATATCTACCAAGAGACTTTATAAACTTAAAAACATGGAAATTAACCATCCGTTTCGCCGCACGTCTTTTGATCACAGATGAAACACGAAAATAGTCAGAGCCCGTTTGAATCTTTCATGACAAATTGCAGGCTCTCAAGTGTTCTATATCCAAGAATAATTATCTGGAATTTAATTTAGCAGGACACTTATTAAAGTAAACCAACCTTTTTTAATGGTATCCGAATTAACTATCCACAATAGAGAAAGCTATAAATCAGATACTGTAACCTATTTATACTGGAAAATTGCACTAACCTAACACTATCAAAAGGCGACCTCGATCGTAGTGACAATAACATGGCCATGCAGTTGCTACAGATTAGATTAGATTAGGTGTTAGTTTAAGCCTCCCTATGCGCAACAAAGGCGATCCAAAGAGAGGATGGAGGAAGGCACCATTTCGTATAGAAATAAGGGAACGCAGAATCTATGCACAAGGTACATAGAAACAATAAATCGAGGAAAAAGTTCATGAAACATGATATAAGTTGAAGAAAAAAGTTGTAGGTGTTACAAACAGGACAGCAATGAATCAAAAAAATGATTATCCGTAACATAACAATAAACATTAAATTTCAACAAAAGAAGGCCTACCCAACTCTCAGCTTAGGACCTGACACTTTTCCCCTGGGAGTGCTAATTCCCATAGATAAAATAGTTGTATCCCCCTGAAGGGTACAGTTACCTCAGGCACGAGAAATTAAATAACCTTTCATCGACACTTAGAGTAAAATGGACGCATGTGCGGAGGTTTGCACAGCCATATAAATGCAGTTTTTATGTTCGTATTCTGAATGGAAAACCAGAACTACGCTTTGTTTAAAAAAGCTCAAACGTTTGCCAAAATCATTTAGCTACGAAAAACATGAATAAAAACTGCAATGGAATCGAAAACATTTTTACAGGAATAGATCATTCCACCTGCAGTTCCCAAAGTATTAAAATTATCTGTATAAGGATCACGTCAATGTAGACAGCATGCGGAATTTGAGGCATAGTTATACAGAAAAGAGTTAATTAACAATTGTACGACTACGGAAATTTTTCAAAGTTAAAATTCGATCTCAGTTGCACGTCCCACATTCGAACTTCTGAAGCTTCGATCGGATATTAGGCTTCACGATATGAGGTTGCATTGAAACGCCTATTTATTTTCTAACAACGTTGACTCTAATGAAGAACGTAGTTGCAGCAACTTACTCTATTATTTCATTTTTTGAGGCTGATTAATTTTCATAAATTTCTTTTCTGCACCTGAAAATACCCTCGGTCAAAAAAATAAAACACGCGTTTTTTCCACATCGCTCGCACACGTCCGAGTCCGACTCGGACATAACAAGCCAAATAGTCACTTACAATCCTAGCCATCAAAGACATGTAACATTCGGTCAAAACGGTGGATTTTTTACAGGTAAACGAGGAAAGATTTTGCTCACATTTTGGGGATGGCTTTTACTTTAGAAATGAGCAAAACATTATCGAGCCTGATAGATATGAAAGACTTGCATCGCTTCTTTCTTGTTTCCAAGGAAGAGTGCAGGCAAGAGGCAATTTACCAATGTTTGTTGTGGATTCCTCTGTCATTCTTTGACTGCTCGCTGATATTCTCAGTCGTGTGTCTGTGTGTAAAGATTAGTTGCGTCGGCGAGGTTCTTTTTTTATGTTCTATTACTCACGTAGAAATAATGAAAGCGTTTGAGATCGAAATAAAAAACGAGTCATTTGTAGCTAGAATCGTTACAAAAACACGCGAAATCCCTCAAGAAGGGAGGCTGAGTTTTTCATTAAAAAGAAAAATTAGACATTTTACAATCCGTACAGAATGACATGGCGAGATTGATTCGTGCGTGCAGTGTTATAGATGAATTTAATCGAACTACTACTAACTATCTTAGAGCTCCAAGCAAAAACTAACCTGCCATAAACAAATGGAAGCAGTAGTAAACATAGTAAATACTTCAGTGTTTATTTTACATTATACAGATTGATTTCACGTAGAAACATTAATCGCCACATCATTGCAAGACTGTCGTAACTCAAACTTCGTAATTTTTCAGGAGAAGCATTTTGAAGTATTCGAGTCAAATAAATTAAATAATTTTATGCAAATCAATCAAAGCAATCTCTCGGCCTAAAAGGCACTTAAATTAGACTTACGACTTTACTGGCATAAAACGCAGAATTAATAGATTAGATTATTAGTTAGTTTAAGCTTCTCTTTCCGCAACTAAGGCTATCCAAAGAGAGGAAGGAAGAAGGCAGAAAGGAGTTAAGGAAACGCGGAATCTATGCAAAAAAGGCACAGAAACAGAAAGCTAGGAAAGAAGATCATGAAACGAGAAAAAGTTGAAGAAGAAAGTAGTAGGTGCTGGAAAAACAGGACAGCAGTGAACAGAAAAAAGATGGTCCGTAACAAAACAAAAACCTATTCTATTTCAACAAAAAGAAGCCTACCTAACTTTTAGCTCGGACCCTCACATAGTCCCCCTGGGAGCACTAATTCCCTTGGATACAATAGTTGTATCCCCCTGAGGGAACGCAGAATTAATGTTTTTATTAATGTCAGAATTCACTAATGGGCATTGTTATAAACTTTGGAACTTTATACTTAGAATTTTTGAGTTGTGACAGTCTTGTAATATTGTAATGATGCAGCGATTTCTATGTTATTTTCAAGTTTTCAATGTAGATTCAAGTCCGAAGCAGACATTGCCTCTATTTTTTCGTTCTACAAACACACGTTTTCCATGAAAAATTTGTGAAGAACCTATAGAGTGCTAACCTATAGAGACGCGGCTTGCTAGTGCATTAACGTGACTTCCAATGTAAATCAAAGAATAGCAACATTAAACGTGACTTGTGAAACAATGCATTCTCGAATTGTTATTCCATTAGAAAAATACACAAAGAATGAACTTAGTTTCAGTCCACAATATGAAACAAAGCAATTAATTAAATAAATAAGCTATTTGTAATCAGCCAACTACAATGGAAATTATGAATTAACGTCAGTCCCTGTTTAAACAAGCATTCAAAGACACACAATGCGCTCGAAAAGCAGCGGAAACCTTGATGTGGATGCATGAGCTCAGTGACCTACGCCGCCGTGTAAGGAGGCGGGAGCGCGCCTGATAACACCTGAAATGTGCCCGTCCCGGTCAGCCATTACGTCACCGCAAAAATTGTTCACGGCTGCACCACGGACTGCCATTCTGTTCAAATTTGCATTGGAAGGTCACACGGTGAGAAAATTAATACGTCAAAGGGAGGATATTATTCAGGAAAGATGTAGTTCGCAACTAAAATTCTGCAGAGCAGATGGATCGTTAGATACTTCGCGTCATTTAGATGCCTCCACAATGAAAATATCATTAGAATTGAAGCCTTAGTGACTAGAAGCTACAAACAAAGAATGTCAGATAGGTTAGTTTGAGTCTCCTCAGCCTAACCTAAGTGTTCCACAGAGAGGAAGGAGGAGGTACGTACCATTTAGCATAGACACAGGGAATTTATGCTCAAGTCGTGTTCTCACGCAAGACAGCAGTAGACAGCGATTAGAAACAGTAAGTTATGAAATATGTTTATCAAACAATAAAGTAGGACAAGGAAGTTCATGAAACAAAATAAAAATAGAAGAAAAAAGTTACAGATGCTGAATTTAAAGGCTGCACTGAACTGAAAAAGGTAGTACGTAACAAAACCAAAAAAACCCATTCTATTTCAGCTACCCAGTTTTTAGCTCGAGACCTCATCTTCACCTTCAGAGCTCTAATTCACACACAAAAGTTGTACCTTTATCAGGGGACCGCAAAGAAAAAATTATAGTTCTAGCTTTCGTAGCATTTTTATTGACTGAACAAAGTTACGATACCTGAGAGCAGTTATGCATTTTTCTAGACACATTAAAGAAATGGTGCCCAAGTTATTTATTTTTTGAAGATTCTACTCTGGAAACTAGTATGCATACAAGCAATACTTGCAATTTCGACACAGATGAAAGTTGAAATTTCATATTCTGGAACTTTCAAATGTTTGATGCAAATGCTTGAGAGAATGGGTTTTTGTTTTACTCTATTTTTTTCAGTGAAGCTTCCTTGAACACTGCATCGCATGCGTGAGCGGAGGAAAATTTCCAAAATCACTCTGGAAGCATAGTTACCCTCGAAGTTTTTGCTGTTGTAGGCGTTTACCTTACAGAAAGACGCAGCAGTTGGTGTCGTGTTCAAACGAGGATCGGATATTTAACTTGAAATATTTTCGAATTATCCTCAATTTAAATAATGGACAATCAGAAACGAAACACGCGCCAGAAAAATAAGGAGATCGCACTTTATCACAACGAATCTGAATTGTAAATGTAAAAGCTTCAGTGTACGTAAAGCGTGAAAGGTAGGATTGTGCTTTCTGCTATATGCAGTGCTTAAGGACTGAAATTTGAGCATGCAGAAAGCTGTTTTCAAACAATAGAATACTCACTGGTTTCCGCAAGACAGAACGAGAGAACACGGATTCCTTCAACTTAGAATGTTGCCTTGAAAATAACGACCCAACTTTATGTTTCGTCTTAAGGCTGGGAGTGACATCTATTTTACAAATCAGTGTTGGCTTTGCATCACGCAGAAGTCTGAGTCACTACCGAGAATCGCTTACTAGATGAGCAGACAAAGCAGAGGAGGCCACCCAATATAGCCGAGTGCTCTGAAAACACCCAACGACGGAAATAATAAGAGGGTTTCACAGATCAGACACCATTCGTGCACTCGAGCATGTAGCAAAAGCACAGAAACATTTCCGTAGCAGCTCCAAATTAAGAGACGCTTTGAGATCATCGCTCGGAGTCGCACTGACCGCTGGAGTACGTCACCATTATTGTCAATAATTGGAGCCTTGACGGAAACAACTGTGAGCAAGTTTTTTTTGTGATCCCTGTAGGACCACAGTGTAAATTATGGTGTTCTTCAATGAATACTGTAGTATCAATAAAATTGTTTTATTCTGAGGTGACATTACGCTTCAGAAATTAAAGAATCGCACATTCACCCTAAAACATAGAGGTAGTATATAAATTTATTTAGATCGTCACAAGCATTTTATAATAACGGTAGGCATTAAAAAGTAGAACTGAAACCTACCGCCCCATAAGGCATAACTTGAGTAGTGGTAGAATTAAGTGAAGTATAAGAAATTTAAGAAGACCTAAGTCATTGAACGGACTTTAATATCAATCCTGCGTATTTTTGCTCATAATTACAATTACGTTATACACCAATAAATACATTTTAGGTACATAGAACATATTATGTTTTAGCTGTAAATGCCAGTACCACGCGAAATGCAGATGTTTGGCACGTTAGGACTCATTTGTGCACTTTGTTGCATGATTAATTTGAAACCAGAGATGCTAACTCAATAATTATAACCAAACAGAAAACCGAAGTCTCATGTTTCCGATGTATTCGTTAACTAGTCGATTTTAATTGAAAAATAACTTGATGAACAGGGTTAATAAGTGAACGCCTTGTATTCACTGCAGTGGAAAGGATGCGTCGCAATCCGAGGGCAATACGTAAGAGTTGCTAAACCTTTCGTTCAACAACTCTTTCAAGAATTTAAAGGATCAAGTTTCGCTTTGAATTTGTGCTGCAAATTCTTATGAATTTTTTCCATACCCACATCAATACGAGATTAAATAGGTATACGACATTAGTAATTCACTTCGGCCATGGAGGAGAGTCGAATAACTTCCGTACCTAACTCAACATAACATACGTCATGCATAACTTGAGGCCTTGAATCATTTAATCGTTAATTTAAATTTCAAGAAATCATGTCATTCAAAATATAATTCATTTCAAAATTTGAATATTGAAAGTTTATTCGCTGAATGTGTATTTCAGCAACTCGAAGTCTCGAGGTCGTAGTCCCTACAGCTCATAATTGAAACGAGAGAATATTAATTTCAAATTTTCCTGACAAGAATATCTATGATTAGTTTTTTGGCTGCAGGAAAATGCAAGAATAGATTTACAAAATACGCGAGTGATCAGCGTTTTAAGAGTTGACGGACATATTTAGAAGTCTTCTTATTTTAAATGGAAGTCTCAATTGTAACAAATTTTTTGCGTACTGACGTAACATAATCGAACATTAGGTTTATCGTTTGAAACAATTTATAGTAAAAAATGAGAGAAAGGGCGACGAAACGTGCACCAGCTGTTGAATACACATAATTTTTTTCGAGAGAAGACCATTTTCTCTTCTGATAAATTTTCAAAAAATTGAAATAGAATTCAAAATTGTTCTTCAAATCATCATACTTAAAATTGAAGTAAAACGGATTTATGGTTTCTGTAATTATCAGTTAAAATGTTCGACAGACGTCTAAAAAGTTGACAAAAAGTAACGGCCTTCAAGGCCTGTGCCCGACGGTCAGAAAGTCAGTCAGAGTGTGCTTCTTTGAACTGTATGTCTACTTACAGTAAGTAAACACAAAAAACCTTTCCTTACAACGGCACATCTTGAACAGGCGTGTCAACGTACATGCCAAACACGTTCATTTAATCGAACAAAGGAGGAAATATCGAACCATAATGAGCAGAATCATTACCGTGCCACAATTTTATAAGAAGAGTGGTAATCCAACCAAGTTTTGCCAACTGAAGGACTTAAATTTGTCTTAGAAAATCCACACGCATTACAGTCAGACGCGTTGACCGTGATTATGTGAGTTAACACAGGAGCGTCATGTGAGGAAAGGTTTCGAATGATAATGGTATGAGACACCTGTATAAAGTCAGGGCATGAAGTCAGATTCATCCCATCTTTGCCGTTAGCATTGCCGAGCGAAAAGAATATATTTAATGTTAAAACTGGATCTTAAATGACACGGGTCGTAAAATTTAATGCCGGCTTTCGTGCTATGGTCTTGGGAAAGATATAAGAGAGACGTTCTCATTACGAAGACTGCCATAGTAAATTTTATAATTGGATGTGCTTGGGCTGCGGCGGTCACTCCGTCATAAAGACGACGCAGGACTCGTAGAGAGCGACCACGTAGATTGGTCAAGGGCACTATAAGTTATTGGAAATATATAAAACGACGGCCAGCTTCGGTCGCGGGGTGACGGGCAGAGCGGGAGGGCAATAAGGGCTGAATACGTCATGGTCGGAGAAAGCGGGGCCCCCACGAGAGCCCACCCCTGCATCCCTTCTCCCCACAAAACCTACCCCCCTTTTGGGAAGGAGGCGCGAGACCAGGGGAGAGCGGGCTGAGAGAAAGGACATTCGGTCGCCGGTCGTGAGTGTGAGCAGTCAAGGGCTCGAGTCGGGAGGGACCAGAGACGGATAGAGTAAAGTAAATAAACACGTCGAGCGGAGTTCGGGCAGTAGAGGCTTCCGTAATTGCAGTTCATAACTTAAGAGCGGCGTTTCCATTAGTGTATTTCAATACTGTGAGTGTGGCAAAGCGTATGCGTGACGTTCACCTTTGGATCGTGTCCCTTGGATTGTTGTCGGCGTTTGTGATACGTCACCTTTGGATCGTGTCCTTGGATTGTTGTCGAGCGTTTGTTAGACGTTCATTTTGGATCGGGTCCCTTGGATCGTGGTTGAGTGTCTGTACACGCTCAGTGGTTTGGAGTAGGGTGTCTGCCAAACACCCGGTGATATCGTGAGTGAATATATGCAAAATATTCCCTGAGCTCGAGTTGTCGATTTCTTGTTAGCAGTTGTCAATATTAGTCTCCTGAGTATGTCAGTATGTGGGGTTAACCCTCGGGTATTTATGTGGGACTGTCATAATCGCCGCACTCGTGCCGTCCTTCCGGTCTTGCAAAATAAATGAGAAAAAGCGTCAGGAGTCGTCTCTTACCTCTCATCTCTCTCGTGAACTATAGCGCCTGAAACACGCGCCTGGCCATACGCCATCGCTACCAAATTGACAGTCAGAATTGATGTAACAAAATCTCTAATTTTAGTCGAGGCTATTTCTAAGCCTCGTGGTGGCAGCCCTATCATATCATAATCATTAATGTTGCGATACAGAGAAGGGGTGGGTTTAGGACCCCCTTTCCATACGCTGAGGGAATTCCAACCCCCACACATGTTATAGTATTATCCTTTATGCTTGCGTACACCTGTATACCAGACATGGAGAATAAAAGAATTTGAAAGATTAAGACACATTTATTTTTGAGATGAACACGTGGATAAACACACAAGGCATGGGAAAGAAATGATTTGAAATGGCACAATTGCGTTAATGAAAGTATGCACATTTCTACCGCCATAAAACTTTAAACACGACATGGCATAAATTTGATGCTTACCGATAATTCAAGTTACCAATACTCCTTCGTTGACAACAAATTGCGCATCCACACAATCGCGGGCTCCAGAGCAACACAAGCATAATATTTACGATAATGACACATCACGATTTAACCTGAACTTGCAACATGGTGTCGAATTATATGAAGCGCCGCACCATTCACAACGTGAATTCGATCCTCGACTAAATAAACACAGGAAACCGATTGCCTATAATTATAATTTATATGATTTTGCGCAACACTTTGAAAAGCACTTTTCTGGGCTCTCACATCCATAAAACACTCGCCCCTTTGATAATAAGTGATTCACTGATAGACATTCACTGCCGATGTGCTGTCGCTCACTGCTGATTTTCGTCGTCATTGCTGAGACTATCTCTGTTCTGGACTGCTCTCTCGCTGACGCGCTGCCGCGCTGCCGCGGTGCCTTCCCCGCTCCACCTTGACGCTGAAGTTCTGGTGCCGGGAATTACTTAAGAGTTTCGTTGTGCGCCAATTCACTGCAATTTTGTGCGTTGATCTTCTCCATGTTGGTGAACGAACTTGACTGTTGATACTCGCAACGTTAACAATTGCGTGGCCCCAAGTCTTGACGCTGAAGTTGCCTGTGAGTTCGTCCCCGAAGCAGAGATGTTTGAATGCTTCGTAGTTGACAACATTTACACTTGCCGATAACCGCTGCCTCGCCGCTGTGCTACGAATGCCTCCTGACGCACGTCAGTCCTTTGAAGCTTGCTGATACACTGGACGCCTCCTCTCGAAACTACGATGGTTAACTTTCACCTTAGATGTTGGATTTTGGCTGCTCATGTCGAAAATGTGCCGGCGGCGCTCTTCACTTGCAGTCAACACCGGACTTGGTATAATGCCGGGTAATACCGGCGTCTGCCGGTATTCCGGCTGCAAAACCCCTCCTTGATTATGCGTCTCTCTCTCGTAGCGTCACCGAGTCGAAAATTCCTCACTACTCTTCATCTACCCTCCTTATAAGCGTTACGCTTCCTTCTTTCGAGATCAGTCTCGAAGCTTCTATTCTACAGAGGCAGCATCTGCAACCTCATTGGCGGAATCCTTGCTTATTCTGACGTCTGGGACTCTCATTGGTGTGTTCTCAGACACACCTTCTTGCGTCATTCCTTTGGCAAGCGGTGATTGGCTCAGGTCGTGCGGGCCTCTGTTACTCCGTCACGCCCGCCTCCTTGCTCTACAAAGCCTCGGCTTGTGTTGTGCCTGTGTATGTGTGCTTCGATGTGTGTTTGTGTTGTATGGACGCCTGGACCGTAGAAGTTTGGACGAAGCGCCAACCGCCTTGTGACACCTTGATATATGACATCCTGTTTCAAGCACTTGAGAGCGCTTGCACAAAGAACCGACCCTCGCCGACACGACACACAACACATTACAATGTTTGTAGCCCCGCAGAATGTTTACCCTTCTTTTAAAATGTTATAGCTTCACGGAATTTAGCCCAAAAATAAAATGTGATATGATTTTGCCAAATATATATGCCTTATTTATTCTATTTCACCACATTAAAAATCATTAATCATTTATTTAACGTAACTTCATGCTGACTGAGTCTGTTCAGAAAAGAAACAGAAAGGAGAATTCGAAAACTCATAAATATAGAGTGCGGAAGAAAAACCCGACTCATTCAGTGGAGCCAGCGGTGTAAGCACCCAATCTGAGAGAGAGAGGAGGAAATAGAACTATTAGGTGGTGAAAGATTGAAAATAACAGTGAGAGGAAGAGAAGAACCTGAAGCAATCAATCCAGAGCTGCAAGCGGGCAGCGGCGTCCAAGAGCAACAAAAAAAAACTGTAAGTAACCACCATTTCATTTCATTTCTGTGTATGTCTTCAACTGCAAATTCTTACTTATTTATTGTTCTCTGTTCGGTGTGTGTCATGTGAGTGTAGCCCCTAACAGATATAGCGCATATCGCGGTGCAGCCAGGAAGTGTCATTTTCTGTGAGATTAGAAGCGGACCCAGCCATAAAACCTTACAGCCAGTCCTTGAGCGCGAGAAAGCCAAAAGAAAGTGCATTTCAATTTGGTAGGGATTGCTGCACCTGAGAAGTAGAAGCATCGAAGATTCTTTTAAGAATAGTATATTTTTTTTTATGTCTTCGGAAGAGACATTTGATTCTCGTGCTCTCTGTGTTGTAAATTAGGTACACATTGGGTGAATATTGTGTTGTGAGCAGGATTGCAAATTTAGGGATTGTTCGTGCAAATCTAGTTTGCAAATAGATATTATTGTGGCATTCTACTCTGTTATTGGGGGTAAACCAACGATTCGTCTGTAGAAACATTCATTTAAATGTTCTTGTGTTCCCTAGGAAAGAAATAATACGTAGCAAGTCCGCACTTTGTCGGTCGCTCCTTATCGGTGTTTGGGGAAGAGATCAACACTCCACATAACAGTTATTCGGTTGTTCAAAGAAAATATATAATATTTTTGTGTGTCTTGGGCTGAACTAGAGACAGTTAAAGGAATTTGTACGAGTAATATTGCAAATTGAGGGAACGATTAACGTAAATATTTACGCAAAAATTGCGTTGGTATATGACTCGTTTTAATTAACGGTATTTGGTAAGGAGATTCCCTCCTGACTTATGATTTGATGCCCTACGCACGAGAGTCCGCATTTCGGTAATTTTTGCCAGTGGGGCCCTCATATTTCCTCTCTTGGATACACCCGAAAATTTTTTTTTTTGTGTGGGTTTATACTGGGATACCAGTATTTATCGTAAAAATTAGAGGTTCAGTGTAGTGCGTGTGAGTTGCAACGGCAAATAGATAGACTTGGAAAAAATATATAAAATAATTTTTGTGCTGATCATCGCGGAGTTCAAGCTGCAAAATGGGAAAGAACGAAGATAGCAACTCGGGAAGTGCTGCTGCAAATAAACAGGACGCAGGAACCGATCAAACAGCGGCAAGCGGGCCAGTGCTTGGCAAACTGCCAAAATTCGACGGAAAGTCGAACGTGGTGAAGTTCCTCAACACAGTCAAAAAAGGGCACTCCTAGAAAACTGGTCAGACGCCCGAAGCGCGGACGTCATCAGATATCTCTGCACCGACACCGCAGAAAATTTCCTGGATTCAAACCCCGAGCTCGAAGAATGCGATCTGACGGAGCTGACCAAACGCCTTGAGGATCGTTTCCTTAAAAGCATTTCGCTGACGGATGCACATATGGAACTGGCTGCAATAAAAATGAACCGGGGCACAATCGAAGAGTTTGCTTCGCGACTGGAGACCGCCTCGGCTGCCTTGGCGCATGTTATCGTGGAGCTGCAAAAAACAGCATCTCGCGACAAGCTCTTGGCGAGCGTGTTTATCAATGGTCTCGACCCGGCATTGAAGAAGACAATGGCAACATACGAACCAGAACGGCTCGCAGATTGTGTCAAGATGGCACAGAAATGCGAAAGGATGCTGGAGGACGAGAAACCACGCCGGCCGATCTGCACGATAGATGCAGTAGAAGCCGCCCCACCCCGGCCACCACCTAGGTGCTGGTCGTGCAACCAAGTAGGCCATTTTTCTCGAGAGTGTCGCAACCCAGCGGTGATTCCGAGACAAAATACATTTGCCCAGAACGTACAGCGAAGAACCATAAACTGCTTCAACTGTGGCCAAGCCGGCCATATGGCCAGACAATGTAGGGCACAGTGGCGGTCACAAAACCCAGCCCAGCCGAACCGACAGTTAGGCGAGGCACAAGGCCCGAACCACGCAGCCCATCGGAGTTTCAACGGGGATAACAACACACCGTGGCGATATGCACAAGGCCCGCCTAATATAAAAAACTAGCCCCGCCTGCCGATGCACACGAGACAAAGCCGATCATAAAAATAAAAGTGAATGAACAAGACTGCGAAGCATTCCTGGACACCGGATCGGTGTGCTGTCTAATAAGGCCGGAAACGGCTGAACAAATTGTGTCGGCAGGATCAGGTACAGTAAGAATAAAGACGGCCAAGCTAAAGTTAAGTACAGTAAGTGGCGCAGAAATAGATGTGCGGGGCAGAATCGCGCTGAACATTAAGATAGGAGGTAAAACGTATGTGCACGACACGGTTGTAGCGCAGGCCGGAAATTATCCAGGAGACATACTAGTAGGGCTCGATTTACTCCAGCGCATAGGTAAGGTGACGCTGGACATGACCGGTAGATATGGTAGTAGAGTGATCGTGAACGGTCATTCGTATGCATTTAAGGACGGTAAGTATGCCGGAGAGTCGATCAATTTGATCAGACAAAGGAAAAGGGTAAGTATGCGACAGTCTGAGGTCGCGGCGGTGCTACCAACAGTGAGCAGTGACGATGGTGAGTATGGTATAACCGACGAGCTACCCGAGGCGGAAGTACCAAGCCTAGAGCATCTGCACACGCAGCAGCGTGAGAGTTTGTTAGCGCTCATCGGTAAGTATGCGCCAGCCATTTCTCAGCATGAGCAAGATTTAGGACGATGTGACTTGCTCCCACATCGAATTGACACCAGGAACGCGGCGCCGATTGCTACGAAACAGTGGCCGCTACCCCAAGCAACACGCGCAGCAATCGAAGAACAAGTGCAGAATATGTTAAAAATGGATGTAATTGAGCCATCTGCAAGCGCGTGGGCATCTCCAGTGCTCCTCATCAAAAAGAAGGACGGCACGCATAGGTTCTGTGTTGATTTTCGACGAATTAATGAAGTCACGCTCGCAGACAAATATCCAATGCCACGCATCGAGCAAATTTTGGAGTCCCTCGGAGGCGCGTGCTACTTCTCAGCAATAGACTTGAAGTCAGGCTACTGGCAGATTCCTGTCGCGGAAGCAGACCGCGACAAGACAGCATTTGCTACTGAGTCGGCTCAGTACAGATTCAAGAGGATGCCATTCGGATTGACTACAGCTCCGGCCACATTCCAGCGTTTGGTCAATCGAGTGTTAGAGCCAGTGATTGGAAAAACGAGCTACGTTTTCATAGACGACGTAGTGGTATTTTCGAAGACGTTTGAGGATCACATCGCTCATTTGGAAGAAGTTCTCGCTCTCCTTCAGAAGTCAGGTTTAAAAATGTCTCTGAAAAAGTGCAGCTTTGCAAAACCCTCCATCGAATATTTAGGTCATGTTGTCTCGAAGGACGGAATTCAAGTCGACCAAAGGAAAATCACGGCCATTCGCGAGTTGTTACCACCGAAAAAACCGAAAGATGTACGAAGAATTTTGGGAATGGCAGGCTACTATCAAAGACACATACCAAATTTCTCGGAGCGAGTCGCACTTTTGACGGCATTGACTAAGAAGTGTGCCAAGTTTGTGTGGACGAACGAACATCAGGCCGCATTCGACGCGCTCAAATCGGCCCTAGCTGAAGCGCCGGTGTTGGGTTACCCAGATTTCGAGCGACCGTTCAGGCTGCATACCGACGCCAGTGATGTCGCTCTGGGAGGAGTACTGACGCAAGAAAAGGACGGCCTGGATCACCCGATAGCATACTATTCACGGAAATTTACACCGGCAGAGACCCGGTACTCTACAACCGAAAGAGAAGCTTTAGCTATTGTGGAAAACGTCCGCCATTTTGCTCGATACCTCTACGGTCGGAAGTTTCAGATCCTAACAGACCATCAGCCGCTGCGATATTTGTTCCAATACAAAGCTACCGTTCCACGGATCGCCCGCTGGGCAGTGCTACTGTCACAGTTCGAATATGAAATTTCGTATAGACCCGGCAAGGAGAATGTGATTCCAGACACGCTCTCACGCGGAGTGGCAGCCGTCCGCCCGACCGTGACGGAAGCGCTGGACCCGTACGAAGTTTTCTGTGCGGAAAAGGTAAGTATGGAGCAGCGCAAAGCACAGCACTGGGCCAAAGTCATCAACGCATTGGAAGGTAAGGGCGAAATGGTGACAGATCCGAGCCAGTATAAGGATTTCGTGCTGGAAAAAAATTGCCTTTTCTACCTGGAAGTTAAAGACAGTGGAGACATTTACAAACGTGCAGTGATTCCTGAATCCCTAATAAAGCCCGCGTTAATAATGTCGCACGATACGCGAATTTCCGGACATTTTGGGGCGAAAAAGACCCTCCACCGTGCTAGAGAATTATTCTTTTGGCCAAATATGGCACGACACGTGCAAGAGCACGTGAAAAATTGCACGACGTGTCAGAAACGAAGTCCCCACGGGGGCCTCAAAGCAAAAATAGGCGAATTACCGCCAGTCTCACGACCATTAGAAAGGGTGGGGATTGATCTCATTGGAGAGCTGACACAGTCACACGCCGGACATAGATATATTCTGACGATCGTGTGCCATTTCTCGAGACACGTGCAGGCGTACCCATTGCGCGATAAGAAGAGCGAAACAGTGGCGCGAGCATTCATGGACTATGTATGCAGGTATGGCTGTCCGGAACACATCGTGTCAGATCGAGGTACGGAGTTTACCGCCCAAAATTTCCAAGAAATGTGCCGCATTTCAAAGTCCAAGTTGCATTTCACCACGGCCTTCCATCCAGCCAGTAACGGTATGACGGAAGCCTTCAACAAGTTAATAAAGACAACGTTGGCCACAACAGTAGAGAAGGATCTCACATCATGGGACGAGCAGCTACCTTTCGCCACGCTCGCCCTAAACTGTTCGTATCATGCCTCGGTAGACAACACACCGTACTTCTTGTTCCATGGACGCGACGCTCCTTTGCCACTGTCCGATATTCTGCAGCCCAGGATACTAAACTATGCTGTGGAGGAGAACTTTCCTCACGCCGCTTTTGCCAGATTGCAAATTGCGTTCGAAAACGCGATGTCAGCAAGCCGAAATGCACATGACAAAAATGTGAGATATCAGCGCGTGAGAGATAGAGAACTTAGAGTCGGCGACTGCGTATTCCTACGGAATACAGCAGGAAGAAACAAGGCGATGGGTAAATTCCGACCTAATTGGTTAGGCCCGTACAGGGTGCAGGCCCTTCCAACACCGATGAACGTCGTAATACGACAAGTCCACGGCCGCCGGCAGGAGATAACGGTACACAGAAATCGACTGAAGCCCGCGTCATTTAAACCAGAGGAGGCTCTCGTAATACGAGACGAGCGTCCCAGCGGCAAGGGGAGGAGCGTCGAGCACGTCACCAAGGAACTGCACGAAGATAGCGATTCGGAGAGCAGCGATGACGACATCTATGTAACAAGGCCTGAAGCACCCTCACCCCTACCCACCCCGGCAGCTAGACGTCCTTACGCTCTAAGATCCGCCGGTCCGGTAGAAGGGTAGAGGAGTAGAGGAGAAGATAACATGAGCAAAACTACTATGTAACAAGTAGAGAGGAGATAAGCATACTAATTTCATGTTCTCTTTCAGATTAACCTAGTAAATAAGTAGGTAGATAAGCTGAATAATCTAATTTTCTTTTCAGATTTAACCTAGCAAAATAAGTAGTAGATAAGCACTAATTTAATTCCTTTACAGAATAGCTTAGCAACAACTAGGTTGGCAGGAAAATTTCTGAGTAGTCGACTGCTAGGCAAGTAACTTGTAGAAATGCTACCAGCCAGCACGAGCGACTGTGCTCAGAACAGGCACAGGATGAGAGTCATAAAATCGAGAGAGGCATAAAGGAACTCAGTCCGGGCCGGGAAATACGAGTAGAGACGGGGCATACAAATTATGATAACGCACTAGGAAAAGTGTATCGTGCTGGCTGCGCAGTTTTGAATGACGAGAATAAAACTTAGATATAATGACTTCACATCGAAATAGGAATTTGATTGCTGGTCAGTTGTTTGAGATGTATAAGGAATGAAGAGGGATTTCGAAGGAAACTAGCCGTCTAGGCAGAGATATAATTAGACAGTATTAAAAATATAAATATAGCACAGCCGCAGCAGAGGTTCCTTCACATAATACGACCAGTAGTGGGTACGGCTCCTTAGTCCTCTCATAACTAGTAGGTTACAACTGAGAGGACGAAGTTTTTTTTTGAGTAGCCTGAGAAATGACTAGTTATAAGCACTAATAAACCATTGCCTTTCAGGTGTAGGTTTGAAGAGTCAGCAACTTGGATGGGAAAGGGATATATCCTTCTCGTAATTGTTTGTTAGCGTGAAAAATTCCCCGTGAAGGAATTTTCTTGGATCGTCGGAGGGGAAGAAAATTTAAGAAATTAAATTTTTTTTTATTATTGCGTCTAAATGACGTTTTAAAAAGAGAAACCTGAGCCTGTCATGAGCCGAGTGGAGCCGGTAATAAGATCGCGTATAGCAGAACCCTGAGAGTTGGGTAGAGTGCTTAGCGAGACAACAGATTAAATTAAAGATGTCCATTACGGACCTAGCATAAGCTTTAACATTACGGGCTTTAAGAATAACGTAGCTTAGTGTGGAAAGGCAAGCTGGACGAGCACTGGCGAGGCGGAGACTCGAGGCGCAAGCCACGAGACAATACAGCCACAGAGGGACCATAAAACTTGAGATGCGTTCCACGCTGGAACGCAGGTAATATGAGCGGCGTCACGCCGGAGATTAGAGAAGGCAGTCTGAGCAGAGAGAAGCGCACAGCGATTCGTGTGCGATGCTAATTACGAGATAGATGGGAGAACAAAATAAATAGAGATGAGCAAAAAGAATATAGATAAAAAAGATGGATAGCTCCTGTGCTGGGAAACTGGAACGTGAACCGCACCGAACCGACGCTAGAGCTGAAATATTTAATGATAAATGTACTAAGGTTATTTTGAAGATTTTCAGGAAGGCGACAGCGAGCGAGGTGCGGGCGTGTGCGTGTGCTAAACCAGCACCACAGCGGCATCCAACAGAACGGAAGTAGCAGACGACGTAAGAAAGACGGAGAGGCATTCGGCAATGGTAAGATCGGGAATACCCCTGCGCGTAGGAAACACGTGCGTGAACTGTGGAGGGTGTTATGAATATCTGGTCTGCTGGCGAGCGGATAAGGGAGATCACGGGAAGCATGACCGAGGGATTTTTAAGCATGTCCAGAGATATGTGCGCAATGCTTGAGGCATCGCAGCGGTACCGATACCATGAGATTTGAAGATTAAAAAGATAAGTCGTGTGCGACTGGTACATAAAATATATAGGCAAACGAGGGACGCCTCCATATTGCACCCATACGAAATTGATGCTTGCTTCTCACGAGAGATTAGCAAATGCCATTCAGTAACAAAAAAAAAACAGTCAGCTGACACGGAAAGAATAGGAAGTAGGAACAATTCTCATCATTTAATCATAAGGACCTGCACCACGAGTGAAAGACAAATGAACAGGAGGCGTGTGTGTTGTCAGAGTATGTGCGGTAACGTGTGCAGGAGTATGTGCTGTATAGTGTGCAGGAGTGTGGGGACTTAGTCATTCAAGTCTGCTAGGACTTGTTAGGTTCATGAATCCCAAAATCATATATCATTCATCATGTAACATACGCACTCATTTTGAGGCGAAGAAAGGAAAATTTTTGAAAATAGGCTCTATATTGATATCTAACCCATGTAACAAAATTAATGCCCGACCGTGTGCCGTAGGAAACGGCGACGTACATGCATCGAGGGCGGAGACGGAGGCCGAGCGAAGTGGTGCGCCAGCTCGGGACATACGTCGCAGCGCGCAACTACGAGACGTCGCTGTGGCTACCAGACGGGAGTCTGGCGACCGTCTCGGCCGAGACGGACTGGGGGCGGGCGGCCGCGACCCTGGAGGGTCGAGCGCTCATTGTCCACTTCGTCCCGAAGCCGGACGAACGCCTGACCGAGGCGACTCTCAGCAACTTGCTGCAGCATTTAGTGGTGCCCCGAAACGACGGAAGAGCTCGCCTCTCCAGTCCCGAAGGGGGCCAATATTATGTGAAAATGGCCGAAGCATAGGCGAGCGAGTTGTGGTCGCCGTCCTAGTTTTTTTGTGATATTGTAATTGATGTCATGTTGTATTGTGTTGCATTGTGATTTGATGTCAGGTTGTATCAGTGTTCGCCAGTCGGGTAAGAAATGCACTGAGGCCAAGACATAGAAAAAGAAATTATTACATAATTTCTTTTTGCGCAAGTGGGGGAAGGGTGTATAAAGTCAGGGCATGAAGTCAGATTCATCCCATCTTTGCCGTTAGCATTGCCGAGCGAAAAGAATATATTTAATGTTAAAACTGGATCTTAAATGACACGGGTCGTAAAATTTAATGCCGGCTTTCGTGCTATGGTCTTGGGAAAGATATAAGAGAGACGTTCTCATTACGAAGACTGCCATAGTAAATTTTATAATTGGATGTGCTTGGGCTGCGGCGGTCACTCCGTCATAAAGACGACGCAGGACTCGTAGAGAGCGACCACGTAGATTGGTCAAGGGCACTATAAGTTATTGGAAATATATAAAACGACGGCCAGCTTCGGTCGCGGGATGACGGGCAGAGCGGGAGGGCAATAAGGGCTGAATACGTCATGGTCGGAGAAAGCGGGGCCCCCACGAGAGCCCACCCCTGCATCCCTTCTCCCCACAAAACCTACCCCCCTTTTGGGAAGGAGGCGCGAGACCAGGGGAGAGCGGGCTGAGAGAAAGGACATTCGGTCGCCGGTCGTGAGTGTGAGCAGTCAAGGGCTCGAGTCGGGAGGGACCAGAGACGGATAGAGTAAAGTAAATAAACACGTCGAGCGGAGTTCGGGCAGTAGAGGCTTCCGTAATTGCAGTTCATAACTTAAGAGCGGCGTTTCCATTAGTGTATTTCAATACTGTGAGTGTGGCAAAGCGTATGCGTGACGTTCACCTTTGGATCGTGTCCCTTGGATTGTTGTCGGCGTTTGTGATACGTCACCTTTGGATCGTGTCCTTGGATTGTTGTCGAGCGTTTGTTAGACGTTCATTTTGGATCGGGTCCCTTGGATCGTGGTTGAGTGTCTGTACACGCTCAGTGGTTTGGAGTAGGGTGTCTGCCAAACACCCGGTGATATCGTGAGTGAATATATGCAAAATATTCCCTGAGCTCGAGTTGTCGATTTCTTGTTAGCAGTTGTCAATATTAGTCTCCTGAGTATGTCAGTATGTGGGGTTAACCCTCGGGTATTTATGTGGGACTGTCATAATCGCCGCACTCGTGCCGTCCTTCCGGTCTTGCAAAATAAATGAGAAAAAGCGTCAGGAGTCGTCTCTTACCTCTCATCTCTCTCGTGAACTATAGCGCCTGAAACACGCGCCTGGCCATACGCCATCGCTACCAAATTGACAGTCAGAATTGATGTAACAAAATCTCTAATTTTAGTCGAGGCTATTTCTAAGCCTCGTGGTGGCAGCCCTATCATATCATAATCATTAAAAATTATTAATCATTTATTTAACGTAACTTCATGCTGACTGAGTCTGTTCAGAAAAGAAACAGAAAGGAGAATTCGAAAACTCATAAATATAGAGTGCGGAAGAAAAACCCGACTCATTCACACCGGACGCACATAAACAACCGAAGTCACTTCTTGGAAGAAGAGCAACTGCACTCTAAATGTTTCTCCCCTTTTTCATCGGGTTCATAAATTTTCTTCTCGAGTCGGAAAATATCGTGAGTAGCGAACAATTAATCCGTATAATAAGTGTACATTTATGAAACTTGTTCGATGTGTTTGAAACCATAAGTAAAATTTAACAATACATTCAGTGCCCAGGCCAGTTATTAAAAAAAATTACCATTAGTACAATAAAATACTATGAAACATTAACTATTTCTCACTAGCATAAAGGGCTAGAAAATAGGTAGCCGATAAAATAACTAATTTCAATTATCAAACAGAAGGCAGTTACAGAAAGTTACTCTCATAAAATTATTGGGAAAGTTTGAAGGCCGAGTTATGACAATAATTATAAAAATAAAAAACATACGCATCCTTCTGCTAAATCCACGAGCAGATTGGCCATAAGACGCACATCGTCAACTGGTCAAGTGTGCACAGAAGATAGGGTGGGCCATCAGAAAATGCGAAGATTGTTTCTCATGCCCTTTACCATGATACATCTGTTTTTAAAGAATGTATCGATTTTTTTAGAACTTATTTGTTCCTCAAGACAGATGGTCAACGTAAAAAAATGAAAAAAAGAATTAAGCAGCAGAAGAAAGTTCACGGAAGGTTGGCAAGAGTTGCCTATCCCGTTGGAAAGCTCCCTTTAGAGATCGATCATATCTCATAACGCTCACAATGGATGAAACGTCGAGCAGCCATGGGCGGGGAGCATCGGGACAACAGGGCAGGGCATCATGCATCACGGCAACACACAATGATGCCTCATGTCTGATGCGAGTGCGTATCGTGCATCATCAACTGTCGAGAATGTCCTCTGCGCTCCCAAGCAGCTGTGCAACTCACGCTCAGCCCTCGCTCGGGGACGTCAAGAAAAAAATATCCTGATTAATTCAGAAATAGAATAAGCTTGCTTCTAGGAAGTAAATTTTTCAATCTTTCTCATTTTCGAAGGTGGAATGAAGTGTTGAAAGAAGATTTTTAAGTATAAGAAAAATTACTAAAACAAGACTGTTAAGTCGCATTGGCTTTTGTAGTACTCGGTGCATTATGTTCGTACTCAACAATATTTCCAAATGAGAATCCTACCAGAATCTACAGGCCTGGGATGATGGCCGAACTCGTTTTCAGTTCATAAGGAAATGATTCAAATGTCCAAAGCAGTTCCTGAGTAGCCTTGTAGTTTTAATTCATTTCTTACGTTTGATCGGTTATTTTGTTCTTTGATGCATAAACTAGAATGTAGCATTAATTAGGATCCAAGAGCCTGAGTGAACAACAAAATTTGAAGAAGAGCGAACTCGGCACTACATCTCACTAGAAATAAAAATGAAGTCATAATACTTTACCATCCAAAAAACAGATCTCTAGACTGGATCGTCTCTACTTCACTGTAACTAAAACTTTGAACTTGACCGCTGCTCAAATCCGTGGGTGAAATCATACAACACACTCAAAACTAATCTAGCATCTTAAGTTTTTATCAGTGTAATGAAGACGTTAGCAATTAAATAAAATCGTACATAAAAAAAATTCAAACTAATTTTTGAAATTATTTTGAATTGAAATTCATAACCTGCCTATTCTAGCGTGCACTGTTTATGTTTGGCTCATTTACAATACGTAATTTAAGCATCGAATACTGAGTCAACCGACTATTTAATCAGTCTAGCGAGCAACCACGTTAAGAGTGTTAAGTGTACATTATCTGAATATAATAATGGGCACTGGGTTATACATTTTAGGTTTTAAGCGTTAATGAGTTAATTAGGTTAATAATGTTACAATATGATGCTTTCAAAGTCGCTGAACTTATTTCAACCAACAAGTACTCATGTTTATTTAATCATACTCATAGTAATAGACTTACGTAATTATTTCCTTTATGTGTCACTCGTGAGAAATAACTGGTTTATTTGAGTTGTTTAAGCCTTCACTTTCATTCTGTCAGGGTACTGAGAATGGCAGGCACGAAGTACGAATTCGAATTACTCAAACATTGATTGTAGCTAAGCTTGAACAGGAAATCTCACAGATTTTCGCCAGCATTTTAGTACGTTTAGTACACAGACTAGCAGATCGAACTTCGTAGTTGCTAAGATCAAAAGACGGCGAGAACAAAATTCAAATGTTCAAACTTATACGGTATTGGTTTAGAGAGAAATTGACTTCCAAGTGTTCACTACCACAAATATGAATACCATGTTTCGTCAACATTCAAAGTTTGATCTCAGTTCCCGCTCATTTGAGGTAATTACCGCACAGAAAGTCAGTTATATTTTGTGGCACAAGAAGGGCAAAAAATTTCATCGCCTCGGTTGGCGCAGCTCACTTCGCTGACAAATATAGCCGAAATTTCCATGAGGCGCAAAGGTAAAAATTACAAGGAAAAAGAAGGGTTTACGCAGACACTCGTCCCAGACGCCTGTTGCACGCCACGCTGGACTTCGTCCCAGAAGAGAAAGAAGACCGAAGTAGGGAAAACAAGGCCTGCCTAACTAGGAATCAAAATCTACAACAGACTCTTGTAGCTGGTTTTGTGGAATATTGTTGCAACACACGTGTTGCTAGTTTTGTAATGGCAGCCAGGGTTACCACTGAGAAGCGTTTTAGTTTTTCAAGGTTTACTCATGAAAACAGATATTAATGGCGTATTCCTACAGGCGTAGTTTGAGAATCCTACACATCCTTCGAGGAACGTCAGGTCTCTAAATTAGGCTGAAGGACAACCTCTTCCAGAGACCATAGACTGGGGAAAATAATAAACTAATAAATAAATAAATAAATAAATACATAAATAAATAAATATATAACCGTAACATAATCCTACTTAATGCATCTCGTCAAACTAGAATCCAGAATACAATAGCGAAGAAAAAATAGACGATTGGATTTTTATTCCGAATATGGTGACCACAACGCCGCAGTCGGACGGTATAGTCAGGTCCGCCGACAGCACATTCCATGCTGCAATCATCGACTTACCGAAGCCGCATTTGGAGAGACTTAAAAAGCAACCAGCGTTGCACTGAGGGAGCCGCGAGTTGCTGGGCTGGTCGGATGATAGCATTGCAGTACGGGTACTCGATGGGCAGGCACTGCTACTTTTGGGCCGAGCGAGAAACTAATTGCACTCGCGCTCTTCGATAAGGACACGGTGTAAACGCGTGTAGCCGAGATTGTGCCGCCGATTAAAGTAACAAGACAATACAAGAATAATAGGCCATGGATAGCTCGAGTGAAACACCGGCACGACTGGCGCGGGTCTTGCGGTGTACGTGACTGCGCCGTGGCGGATCAAATGACAGTTTTGCCTCCGAGTCAAGTTTCCATTAACCAGCATTTTGATTTCAAGTTCGGTTCTAAACTACAATAATATTTATTTCGTGTGAATAAATTACTTAAAAAATTTTAGCGTAAATTACTCTGGAAGTTAACGTACGAAAAAATTAATCTGCATACTACAAATAGTGGTGCAAGCCATAATACATTGTCACTATAAAATGAAATGCGCTAAAATTGAACTTTGTATTAGATTAGATTATTAGTTAGTTTAAGCCTCCCTATCCTCAACAAATGCGATCCAAAGAGAGAAGGAAGAAGGCACCATTTAGTATGGAGTTAAGGGAACGTGTAATCTATGCAGAAAGGGCACAGAAACAGTAAGATGAGAAAGAAGTTCATGAAACAAGATCAAAGTTGAAGAAGAAAGTAGTAAGTGCTGAAAAAACAGGACAGCAGTGAACCGAAAAAAAGTGGTCCTTAACGAAACAAAAACCTTTTATTTGAACAAAAAGAAGGCCTACCTAACTCTCAGCTCGGCCCTCACATTGCCCCCCTGGGAGCGCTAATTCGCATAGAGACTGAACCTTGTATTCCATTATAATTGAAATACGAAGTGAAATAATGAGCATGTAGTTCAAAATCTGTCAATTCACAACATTATTAGTCAGTATTCATTAACTTATCAAAATGTAGATACTTCATCGGCGAATAAATGATCAAAGTATCTGGTTAAAAAAATTAACCGATTTAGAGCAGATGAGCCAGCATAGAGCACTAAAAATTCTTTAAAAAAACATACAAAACAAAATGAGCTGGAAATGCTGCGCGAAACTTTGTGGTCGTTGGCTATCAGGAATTCCTACTAGATTTATCTGAATTTCTTCAATATTAAAGTCAGACCAGATCAAATTTGAGTTAGGTTAGGGTAGGATGCGCTTTGTTAGGTCAAGTTTAACTTTTTTAATGAAAGCACATTGTTTATGATATTGATAATGATAGATCTGAAGTTACAATTAAGGTCAAGATAAACGTAATGGCTTAGTTTTTATGTATATTGAGCCTGGACAATGTTGTTTTCCGGGTATCGATGGAAAGGAAATTTGTTAAAGAGTGTTTACAGAAAAACATGAACATTTTTTTCATAAACCAAATGGTTACTTAGCATTATATGCATAACTGGAAAGTACTCCTACCAAATCATGCACTTAAAATAGATTATAATTTCACAAAAAATAAAAATAAGACCGAATACTCGAAGAAACGTAGTTACGATACAGCATGAGTTCCAAGACGAAACACATTTCGGTTAGGGCCTCAAAACGGCAAGGGGAAGAATCATTCAACCATACTATAGACCTACCACCTACATATGTAGCAAAATTCTCTTTCCAAGTATTAACGGATATGCCGTAGCCTTGTCAGGATAACTTGTGCGTACGTAGAAATTATAGGATACAAAATATCAAACATTCCATTTAAGAAAATCTTTCGCATGTGATCTATTCCTCGAGAGTTAACTCTCAGCGAGGAGGTGAAGAAAATGCCTTTGAACATATTATGCTTCGATGAAGAACAGATATTATTGCTCGAATTTATATGCATTCCCAATTCGTGTTTTTCCTGAAAATAATACTAGGAACTGCAGCCAGTGGAAGACGTTTTGGATAATAAATCACTCTCGCAATAACACCGCACGCTCAACTAATTCTTCTTCGAGGATCCGGAGGGAACTTGGAAAGTCGTTGGCGCTCAACTAATGATACCCAGGTAACAATAATTAGGTATGGAAAAACATTCACTGCCTTTCTTAACTGAAGGATCACAACGAAAATTACGGTGCTGTTTTTCCTAACGTGACTCATCATCAGATAGATGAACGTACAACATTGAAAGTTTTTAAAAAATTGCAACTAAAAGAAGAATCTAGGAACTCTTTTCGCAAAAGTCGAGAGATTTGTGGAAAAAGAGGCGGCCATGCACTTGCTTATACCTACCGAGATAGAACAGTTCATCACGAAAGGAGTCCGATCGCCAGTAAGTTCTGACAAGACACGTGAAGTGGAGACGGTCGTTCACATCGGATCAGACGCGCACGTCACGAGCCTGGTCCGTCCCGACGCATGCGGACAAGAGCGAAACTTTGAGACACAAAAGTCACTCAAGTACTGTTGAAACAACTTTAACGAACCTCGAAATACTCGGCGCAGCAAATTCTCGGCTGCGAATCTCAAGTTGATATAATTGAAGCAGGGAAGCTCGAGAGCGGATTAGCAAAAGTTTGCAGATTCCTAAAAGAAAACGTGCAGTGGGGAGTTTCCTTAGAATAAGTAAAGTGCACGACGAACTCCTCAGACCTTAATACTGTTATATTAACTTATTTACTCGTTTTCACTGCCTAAGTTGGAGGCCTCAATGTACGCGCAAAGTTAAAGTGCTCCAAAAATACGTAGAGCAAAAACTGTACGCGCTTCATTACTCTAACATGAGCTGCTTTAGCGTACCATTGAAGTTTAAAAGAGAATACAAATGAGGCTACTTGAAATAAGACCAAAATGAAATAACTGAGCGAAAGCAATGTATTGCTCAAAATAAATGAAGAATAAACCGTAGAAGAAATCCATTTTTAATCCAGTAGGAAGCACATTGATCACAATGTGTCTCCAAATGTAAGAGTCTCTCGCTCATTTTCTTGGGTTCAAGCAGACATTAAACAATTTAATATTTTGGTATTGTAGACCCGCTCACAAACGATGTTCGCTGAACAAGAGTACAGATAGACGTCTGGAGGGCGTAGCGAATTCAGCTCTCTTTATAGCAGAGAGAGGTAAAGAAAAACTGAAATGAAGCTACATGCATGATGTCCACACACACAGCATACGAACTGAAGAATTGGAGGAGAAAGAGAATAGGAGAAAATAACATGCTAATCTCAACTTTAAAAACAGCACACAATAGCTTGGCTATTGAATAATTCTTTAAATATTCTCTCTAAGAAAAGATGTGTGCTCCTGACTTACCTTCGCCCCTTCCACAGTTCAGGAGGTAAACCGAAAAGAGAAAATTCGCTTATAAAGAAAAATCTTTCAGTTTCCATGCGCATTAGACTCATTTATTCAGTACAACTGCAGTATCTTCGTGTCAAACAATAATGCAGAAGTTAGTGAGAACGTACGCTAATTCATACAGATACGATATTTAGTACACTGCGTCGAAGTCCAAGATCCTAATGTTGAGTTATTTAGAAATTCATTGATAGCACAGCAACCAAACCGCATCCCTCAACAGCAAACAATAACCAGTGAAATATTTACATCACACAGCGCTGATGACTTGCGCTGGTTTTGCTAAGAAAAAGCGTCATGAGCACAAACTTCTCCTTAAGATGTGCTGACATGGTGGATCGTACACAGTGTCCACCTACAGAGATGTTGACATCAATGCAAATAATGTTATATATGTTGTGAAATTCAATATTAAGATGAAAACATAGTTAACCTGCATAGCCATTGTTCCTAAGTTTCCGAGCTCGAAAATAACTGCTAAGGACAAAATGCAGGGTTAAATTACTTGTTTATAGATTACATCTCTTTTAAAAATATCGGTCGTAAAAATACTTAGAATTTTGCTTGCCTCAAGTCACTTAAACGGTGTAAGAGAGTCAACATGCGGTTATTGACGTACATTCCATCAAAGACATGATTTTCTCAAAATGCATTAAAGCCATTACTTCCTGAAAATGAAGAGTTGGTTGTACGTCTGCGCCAAGGAAAAAATCAAACGTTCCACTATGGCAACAACCAGCAGATGAGTCGTCTGCTTCCACGAGTTCACACAATGTGTAAGCAGGCAAGCACGCTGAACTTCTGCCGGTACCGAGGTGGGAGCGGTCACGTAGCACGTTCAAGGCAATCAACCAAGATTGACAATTTAATGAAAGGAAAAAACCCGACACGGAATTTACACCACTTCATTCCACTTAAATTTCAGAGTCAGTACTATAAATCTAAATTCCCGATATTATATTCAAATTTCATCGCCTTTTATTCTATTTTATATTTCAAATGCGGACAGAAGAGATCAAAGATGCCCGTTGCAAAATTGTGTACTGTTTAAAATATATACGAGCTATTCGTATAGATTAGAAGCGCACGGTTCTTTCCAAGGAACAAATTGAAAATACCTCAGTTCCTTCATAGCCATTCACTGGCGTTCAATCGCTTCTATCCAACTCTGTTTTCCCTCGCAATTCTACTCTTCCATAATTATAAAACCCCCAGACCTTTTGCACGTGTGTAAAACAACCCTCTTTAACTCATTACCAATCAGAACATGTGTTGAATTGCCACAATCGTCTTTTAACCGTTTGGTACTTTAATGCTCAAAATATAACGAAATTAATACACTCTACCCTTATATTAAAAAAAAAAATTGACACGCAATAAGGCGAAAAAAGCATGAAGTTATTCCAGTGCTTGATAAAGGTAAAAATAACAAATTAGAGTGAAGCAAACCATAGTCTAACATTTCAAGTCTACTCACCGCATACAGCTATAGTTTCCTCAACTGAATTTCTGGTGCAGTGCCCTGGGTGTGGATAAACAACACTCAATATAAAAATAAAAGAAAACATCTAAAATTAATTTTTCGATATCAAAAAAAAAAAAAAGAATGTAGGCTATCACATCATATACTACGAGCAGCGGGTTAACAGGGACTCACACAGGGTCTCATGAGAAAGGTTTGCACCTCGCGAGGTGGGCGTCACAACAAGACGTGTCTGTGACGCGATGGCAGTCCAAACATGGCAGCACGATGACGTAGCTTCACCACAACATGACGTGACGCACCGCAACTCCAGTAACGCACTCCAGCGCCGGGACACAACGACCTCTCTGAACCCAGGAGAAAGCAAGTCGTTCGACTTTCTACACTTGCTGGTAGAATATTAATGAGAAATATTTCACACGCCCTGGTGAGTTTTTTTTGTGCAAGTTCATTCTTATCATCGTTCACAATGATAGTAGCCAGTAAATTAGTTACGTGGGTCTTTTAACCAACGAAAGAAAAACGAACTTTGCTCAATAAGCAGCCCGTCCTCGATTGAAGGTCTGCGAAGATGATTAATATTGATGGTGGGCATTCAATATTTTACTTTTGTTTTGTACTCAGAGCTCGCTACTATTACTTCAACTAAAGCGAATTGAAACTAAGCATAAAATCCTTCGTAACAAAAATTTTTGCCAGACAGCCAGCTTTTGACGCAGTGTGTAGAGAAGGTATGAGAATTTAGAAGCTCATAAAGCGGAGTTGAACTGACGTTAATGAAGTGCGCGAAGGCAGCAAGGGTCTTATCAAAACAGGGTGTCACTTCCCAGCAGACGGGCATACTTGCTTGTACTGCACAATAGATCGCTGCCTCATGCTTCTCGTAAGGTCTATCATTGTCATGTGAATGGGAAGGGATTCAGACAGGCCCCGCTCGAGTAGGCTTACGAGACACAATAGCTCTTCACAACCAACATTCCGGTATCATCACAGAAAATCAATTGTAGAAGGAGCTGTGTCCCTGTCGCACCTTATTTCTGCACGGCACACGGGAGGCTTCCATTTCAGACGCATTGTTTTGAACCCTGCAAAATTTGATACGCACTACAGGTCCCACTTTGGTCGATATCCTGATACACTCTTCAAATAACCCAAACAGCTGAGTAACTCAACATATGTAATGTTTCGATCCGATGTCATATTTAAATTTTATAAACTCCGCTCGTCAAATTTTCGCTGTGATAGGGTACCTAACAGAACTGTGCATTACAATAATGCAAGGCAAGTGAGACGGAAGTCAACGTATCAGTTATAAAAAAGACAGAATCTTCAATAACACGTACAACGAACATAAAAAAAATATTCTGCACAAGTATCATAAAATACATTTATAGATCCACACGTACGCTAGGTCTGTCGCGAATGATCGTGCAGCGTTGCAGGAGACGTTAGCCAGGAGCACCAACTGTTGCTGGAGATCAGAGGCGATATCCTGGAAAAGCCTCCTAGAGGCAGACGCCGGAGACCGTCATCACGGTCAGGCTTCAGCAAAGCTTAGGCGCCTCAAAACACAACGGTGCGACCATAGCTCGGCTTATTTACAAATAATAGGGCTCGAGTACGTTAGCAACCTTCAGCTTGAGAGCGTGTAGTCTGTCAGATTTGTTGGTAGAGCAACATGCTCACGCGTCGCACGAGCCGATGTAAACAATACAAGTTAAATTACTCTGATTCATTAATGTATATGTAGAGAGTGAAACAGGAACACAATTTAGATTTGCTCTCAATGTTCGAGTTGAACTTCGTAATAGAGCTCAGAATTCACTGTAATTGAAGCACACCTGCGGGCAGATGTGTATAACATACGTTGCGCCGCGCTTTCCCTCACCAAAAAATGCTGTTATTTCTTTGAACTTGTCGCAAAGAGTTATAGCGAACGAGTACAATATAGCTAGCATGCATATAATAACTTCACAATCATAGCTCGGGCGTTCGACGTACACCTAGAGTGATATTTGTAAATGAAAGTCTACCCAATTAAAAAAAATTCTACATTGCATGGACCCTCTCACTGCTTTTCTTGTACAATTGACCAAATCAAACCCTTTACCCTGAAAATGCCGGACAAGTAAATTACATACTATTTTTGAACTGTGTAACGAAACAACTCTTCAATAGCCAGTGGAACAATATAATAAATAACATGGAAATTTAGAAGTGCTACCTGGAAGATAAAGACAGATATTACGAAATTGTTCGATTTTAATCCGAAATGCTACCACAATAATAAAAATTTAAAAAAATGATTAGATGAGCTAGTTTCAACCTCCCTGTTACAATCAAAGTGTTTTTAAATGAAGAAGATCACAAGCACCATTTATTATGTACTCAAAGGAACGGGGAATCTAAACAGAAGGTATATATATATATATATATATATTTATATATATTTATTTATTTATATCCCAACTCCCTGCGCATAGAAACAGAAATATTACAAGAAGTTTATGAAACAAAATATAAGTTGAAGGAGAAAGTAATAGATGCCGAAAAAGGAAAGCAATGAACACAAAAATGGTCCATAACAAATCAAAACGTAAAATTCGATTTCAACCCGAGAAAAGGCTTCCCAATCTTTAGCTCGGAACCTCACAGCTTTCTCCTGAAAATGATCGTTCTCAAAAATACATAATTTTAACTCCGTAAGTGGTTTTAAAAAGAAGTTTTGATAAAAAATAAAAAACATTTCGGTTTACGTAACGTTTCAGAACTGGTTCTAAAGATTTTAGGATGCCAATGTTTTTTCATAACTGTCGTCAGTCGGAAACTCTAGAAAAAGATAAATTGGTCATCAAAGCATTAAGCAAAGTAATTGCTGGGAAGCTTTAGCAGAAGACAAATTGATCACCTGAGCCTTAAGCAAAGTAACAGCTGGGAAACTTAAAGAGAAGGCAAATTGATCATCTGAGTCCCAAACAAGGTAACTGCTCCAAACTTTAGGAGAAGGCAAATTGATTATCTGAGCCCCAAGCAAAGTATGTAACAGCTGAAAAACTTTAAGAGAATGCAAATTGATCACCTGAGCCCCAAACAAAGTAACTTCTCAGGGACCAAACGTGACCCATTCTTTAATTTGCTGCTGGCAACGGAAGGCAAGACAGCCTCGCACCAGCTGATCCCAGCAGCAAAATTGGGCAACGAGCGCCGTCTCCCATAGCTGCTCTACTCTAGTTGCTTTGATAATGTGTATAATAAGTTTTTATGGGGTAACGTTAGGGCGAAGTTTACTGCTAAGAAAACAACATAGAAGCCTCACACACTGCTGTGGGAGAACAACCCCGGCGCTGGCACCTCCTAGACCAGAACTGTACACAAACACACGTCGGCTCCATGCGATCGCCGCACGGACTCGCGCCCGTACCATATACAACCACGGAAGGTCCGCACCAACTATTTCTCATGAATTACGCTCTGTGGCCAGTTTATACCATCTCGACGAACTTTTACCGCTCAATGTTTAACCAACGGGAGAAAATAAAAGAGAGAACTGCGTTCCAATAACGCACGGGAAACACTGAAGTAGGGAGAAACAGACATGGTAAATACATGGTAAGTAAAGGGGACATAAGTTCATTCAATAATTACTAAATGAAACGTAATCTATTGATTTTTAAAACTAAAGACACCCTAAAAAAACTAAATAGCATGTGTGAACCTACGATGAAAATTCATATTGTATAGAAAAAATTTGCATGCGCCAAAAAATTCATAAATCCTTCAGAAAAAATCGAACAATACTGAAACGAAATTCATATGAATTAAAGCCATTATTTCCCAGCACAATTACATACGACTAAAATAAAACTTTCAAATGAGCTCAGCAAGCTTCATTAACAAAACTCAAACTTACTCAACAAAAAAGGAAATGCCTTAGTACGCTGTGTACAACTAATTACAGAATTACTGGTAGTCAGGATGCTGGTGAGAATACGTACATGGCGAGTTCCGAAGAAGCCTGCGTTTGAATCAAGAAATGCAAGGGATTTCTGCAGGGAAACTAACCTCGAAAGTTTTCGAAATTTATCCGCTTCTCCATTTCATGTACATTGGAGAGCATAAAATATTTACCAAAAGAGTAGTATACTTTTAAAATATACATTGTGTTTCAAAACCAAGATTAATATTTTTCGAGAAACATGAAGAAAGTACGCTAGCAACTTTGCTTTTGGAAAAATAAATTATTACAACTTTTTAAGACATTCAAACGAACTTCAAGACATAAAAACGCACGTATCGTCTCGCAATCTATTTTTACACGAGAAAGGTGCCATCAATTTTTGCATGAACTTATATCAACAAATTTCTTCACAAGTCTGCGTACATCAGTAGTTGCACGATTTATTAGCACAATATTTACAACGCCGTGGCCTAATATATTTTTTAGTTCGTCCCAATAGATTACATGACCGTATGTCATTTGACAGTTGCAATCCTGAAACTATGATACCGTATAGTGAATGCAATTCAGGGAACTGAGTTAATGGCACCCTTAGATATACCTGAAATTACCCTGAAATGAGTAATTTTTTCCTCATGCAGACGTTTGCCGATTTTTAAGAATTTTTTTTCTGGAGAAATTTTGTGGGGAAAATTCCCCACAGATTCAACCGGGCCTCCTATCTTAATTTATACTGTAATAGTTGACAGCTGAACTTGCATGCAACGTGAGGTCACGCAGCGGGAGCGTGCTTATTTCGTCTCAAGCAGATAGGTTCTCAGGTAAATTAGATAGAGGTGGCAGCAGGCACAACTGGAGCGCCGTCCTTTGCGACAGGTATCTTATCCTCCTGAGTTAGCTCGCGTGGCAAGCAGGTTGCGGACGGCCGTGGTTCCATGATTTTCTCAGACCCTTCTTTTTGCATGATTTAATATTCCAGTGAATCAGTGAATGAATGTGTTCGTGGGTGTGAAAGTCTAGGTTTCTTCATTAAAGTTGCATGGTTATGACTACCTTTGGGCTACATTAACATTTTTTCGTAAGACGGGTTCACAGTTCTAGAAGAATCGGCTACGTTGCCCTACCAGAGTGAACCTCGTCGCTATTTCTTTTAACTGATAAATTACTATAGGGTATTCGCCTTCTCTAATTGACATTAACTTTACTACGCCTGCTACTTAGTCATTGCTTACTGTTTAGAATTCACTCCGAACACTAGATAGAGGATAAGTTTTTCAGGTGTGTTATAGTGCTGCTGTATTTGGTAATTATTTACTCTACCTCCATTTGAACATATTACCTGGTCTTTATTCGATCTTATTGTAGGACATTTATTTTGCAGTATCTAGCACTGACGCTACCTTGCACTACGTGTTATCCCCTTCGCGCCCAGTTGGAGAATTTAGTTTTTTCTGTTTCTGGGATAACTCGTTCGCTGAACTAATTTAAAAAATACGAAACCGAATTATTTATGCATACATGTTAAATCGAGCTGTTAGTTGAATATTTAACCATATTATAACCATATTCGTAAATTTGACAATTCTTACGTATGTGCAGCTGAGACCGTAAACTTCCCCGGACGCGGTGGGGCTACTCCTTCGCTAACACTCACTCTGGTGTGCCTCATGTTGTGTTACTTGCCCGCGCAGCTCCGGTGCTGTACTCTACGCTATCGTTTTGCATGAGCATTGTGTCTCTCTTAACCGCGCTTCCTGATGGTGGCCGGTGGTCGTCACGTCCTACAACCGCAGCAGGAGCAAAGAATCTCTAATCTAATGCCGAAACGTGTTTAATCAGAGGCCTACGTGGTTTTGCTGCAACTGGGATCTTGCTCGGGACTCATTTCAACAACAAATATATACGAATTTTTACCCTAATAAAATATTATGCGTGGAATGATCGGTCCTTTTTATAATAGTAACTCGTGCAATTTAACGCCTGGCCGCGCAAAGCTAGAGAAGGTTGACATTTTGATAATTGCTCTACTGACCTTGAAGTTTTTCCTAGGTGTTGAGAAGCGACAAAATAAAATTAATATCTGAACCCTCTTATGTTCCTGAAATTTGGTTTTACCTTTGTATTTTTGATAATGGAAAAGCTAGTAAAGTAATAAGGCAAATGTGTTTTGGCAAAGTCCTCAGAATGTGGTGGGTGAGAAAGTGTTTTTCAATGCAAGGGAAAGGCTGTTATCAATTTATTCCATGAGATCCATTAGACAATGTTTCGAGCCTTATAAAGTGCGCATTCTTTAGCTTTCGGTAATTGTAAATTCACCAAGCGCTCAATTATTCACATTTTAACCTCATACTGCTGTGCTCACCACAATTTCCTCTTTACTTGTGTTTAGATTTAGGGTGTGGTAGTCTTCTTGTATACACTGCAGTACAAACTTCCGTTGTCGTATCTAATTTTATATGCAAATCATTCAGTCAGGATATATTTCCAAACCCGTTAATACTTCAATAGATCTTACAGCTGGTTAATTTCAATGTTCATTTCCGTTGCACTTGGTCAAGGCCCACATTTTCATTCCAATGATAACATTTAATTCTCTTTAATTGACGAGTGTTTGTGATTTTAGCTCAGAGCGTTGGACTGAAATTGCACACCAAGTAAAACCATCCGTTGCTGATAAGGTGAGTTTTAACGTAAATAATCCGTAAACAAATAAAATAATAATAATTTATCTGAGAAATGAGTTTGGTGAAGAAATATAACATACAGGTCACGAATCATGAGGCCTACAATTAGTAGGAACTAACGGCAAATTAAAGCCGACCAGTTTACTTGGCATAAAATGATAATCCGCAAATACTTCTGACTATTCTAAATCTACCAACACTAATACAGAAATTAACTGAATCTGCTATTTTTTGCCGAAAAATCGAAGCACAAACCAACTAAATTGGCCCAGAAAATGTAGCCAGAACGTAGTGGAAGAAAACACCTTAACACCTGAATGAGTGAGTCATGAAGGACACAACACCTGAATGAGTGAGTCATGAAGGACACAGACACCTGAATGAGCGAGTCATGAAGTACACAGACACCTGAATGAGTGAGTCATGAAGTACACAGACACCTGAATGAGTGAGTCATGAAGGACACAGACACCTAAATGAGTGAGTCATGAAGTACACAGACACCTGAATGAGTGAGTCATGAAGGACACAACACCTGAATGAGTGAGTCATGAAGTACACAGACACCTGAATGAGTGAGTCATGAAGGACACAGACACCTGAATGAGTGAGTCATGAAGGACACAACACCTGAATGAGTGAGTCATGAAGGACACAGACACCTGAATGAGTGAGTCATGAAGGAACTCACTTTCGAAGAAGAGAAAGGTAAGCTACTCGTACAATCTAGTGTGAACATCATAAAATACACCTACTTTTAAGTCAAGAACGTATATATTAAAGGTAAATACTCGATATGCTTGTAAAGCATGACCAGTCCGTCACTGAAAAGATTCTTTCATTGAAAGCTACAATGTGAAATTTTCGAGCTGAATTTTTTAGCACGCAATTTGGTCCAGTCTTCATTTTATGCGGAAAGGAAACTGAATTTCTCTCCACCTATACTAAGTGCTCAAGTTAACCTTCTGCCAGACGTACGCTGGCACCAGAGACGCCTGAGCTCCAAAAGTTGCAATATCACTTTCTTAAATTCTGGCGTAAATTATTTGAGTCGCGCGGAAGCGTGGGCACCAAAGGTTCCAAGGAATCTTATTGAAAGAATTTCTGATCAAAGGTGCGCCAGAAAACAGAGAGACTTCTTCTTTTCAGGCTCTCCAGGCTTGCTATTTAACTTGGCTTTTAAATACGAAGTTTCAGCATTCCGCCCATCACGACTCCGCAGCGCCAGCACAGAACATTCTCCATTTTACGATCAATTTTAACGAACTTCATTCAATTCAAGTGATCACAAAACAGCCCCACTGAGTGACTGCATGGTACCACTCATCCAGTCTAATAATAACTCAAGGGAAAATGACATTCACGAGACAGTCAGCATTCGAGAAAGTAATGGGAATATTGCCAACTGTCAGGCGTCGTCAGCGACACGCGGGATTATGGCTCAAGAAACGGGCTGCAACTCCAGCTCCCAAGGATAAAACTGCGCTGAGAAAATAACGCTAATTCGGTTCTAAAATGTTGCTTGAGAAGCTTGAATGGATGAATATGATAATTTCCATACATCTCGAAATGATCGTTAAGTTAGACAAGGAACTTCGCTCGAAATTAAGGTAACGCAAAGCCGTAAAATACTTACTTTACTGTGCATGCGCGTGCTAAACTCCATCCAGCTCGAATCACTTCCTACTGTGTCGTTTTAAAACAGCTTACTTTGAAAATACTTGAATTGTGTCGTTCATGAATGTTTGTTTAATAACTTTAGGATACATCCAGGTCATCAAAGTGATCAATTTTTATGAAACTAAATCATTTGCTATTTCTATTAATATAGAAATGATTCATGTCAATCAACAGTTGAAGGATTAGTCCTGACGGTAGGATTAACCTGGAGATAAATAAGGATTAAATCAGCTAATATCAAAATAAAATAAGCAATGCATGATCAATAGGAGGTATGTTCATCAGAATCCAGAATCTAATTGGAAGATTAGATTAGACTAGATAAATTAGTTTGATCCTTCCCAACGGCAACAAAGGCATTCCAAAGAGTTAAGAGATAAAAGCAGCAATTAGCATGGAGTTAAAGGAACGCGGAATCTATGCACAAGGTGTGTTCCCACACAAGATCCTATGTGCATAGAAACAAAAAATTAAGAAGGCAGTTTATGAAACAAAATAAAAGTTAATGAAAAAAGTTGAGAATCAGATTCGAAATAAAGTTTTCACAGCTACGATTATATAATGTACAAATTAGGAATACAACTCCCATGATCGTACCTGTAAAAATCATGGCTTCATATCGCTTTATGATGTTTGGCTTCTCCAACAGGCGAGGGTCCCCATGGCGTATCTGGTTTTCTCTGCTCGATAAGAAAGCCCAAAACAACAGCACACGGCGAGATCGCACTTAAAGAATGCATTAATTCCATAGCACTTGGTTTGGTTTTGCCATCGTTAGCCGTCATGTTGTTTAGCAAAGCGTGACCTGGCTGCCACGATCTATGTATAAATCAGCAAGTCGTAGATGCAACGCTGATGTGGTTTGGCCAAGCCATAATTATCCCTTCAGAAACTTTGATACAAAAAAAATTACAGCATATCTGAGGCTGCAAAAGCAAGCAAGAAGAAGTACAACGCATTGACTGTAAACCATTTTCTCCCAAGATACGTAATTGTATCCCAGTAAACTTTCAATTTCAACCAAAACCAAAGGAGACTTCATCACTGATAGAATCTCCAATAGTAATGATTTTTCATCACTTTTTATAATCTAAAAATTTTATCATTGATCACTAGTACCTCAGTTATCGGACGTGTAAAAAGTAGCGCAATTATATTACCGGTGCTGATTCAATTATTATTAATTGAACCGAAGTATGGTTAGTGGCTGTTACATTTCAACGTAGTAAACGATGCGACTTGGAAATCAAAACATAATACACGCCTCAGATTGCATTAAAAGAAGTTAAATACAGCTTTAACTTTATAGAAATGCGGGACTACTATTCAATGGAAAAATATGCCCGTAAAAATTGCTTCGGTTAAAATAACTCATTAGGTTTCACTGTATACTTAACACTCGCTCATCTAAGGCGAGTACGAAGAAACAATATAAAGGGTTAATTAGTTTGTGAGGCCTTGGTAGGCCGAACACTAAACACAGTCGAAGAAGCTAAAAAAACAGATGCACATACGAGCATCCTCATACTCATACGAAAGACTAACCAGGATATTATATCCAGGAGTTGCCAGATGACGGGTGTTTTATGACCAAATTCACTTGAATAGTAACCAAATTCAGTAAGTTTGGCAACGAAATAAGCCAATCTGTTAACCTTGACTTGCACTCGACAGCGTTGACGAACTTGGTACTTGACTGGTTTTTCTATGTTGACGTTGTATGGCAGCGAAAGCTTTTCACTGGATCATACACATGAATATTTTGTGACGCATTCTTTTTGTATGAAGCGCTCAAATATTTCGAATTATTATTATTATTATTATTATATAAGAAAGTTTTAGCCTCCCTTAACCACGACAAAGATGTTCCAAGAGAGGAAAGAGGAAGGCACCATTTAGTACGGAGTTGAGGGAACGCGGAATCTATGCACAAGGTGCACAGAAACAGTAAGCTAGGAAAGAAGTTCATGAAACAAGAAAAAAGTTGAAGAAGAAAGTTGTAGGTGCTGAAAAACAGGACAGCAGTGAACCGAAAAAAGATGGTCCGTAACAAAACAAAAGCCTATTTTATTACAACAAAAAGGAAGCCTACCTAACCTTTAGCTCAGGCCCTCACATAGTCCCCCTGTCAAACATTTCGAAATACACTAACGACGACGGAGATGGTTCTAGAGAAACGAAGAAAATTTTGAAACTAGATAAACCCAACGCAAGGAGAAATAGTTTGGGTGAGTAAAATCAAGAGAAAACTGTGATAGCTTGTGCACAATACAGAGAGCGTTGGATAGATATTCTTTGCTATACATGAAGACTACGGCTCAGTTGTCGGTACCACAGATGCCACGAGGGCGCCTGTTGCGGCTACCGTGTTCATGCTACCGTGCAGGCGCATCAGTAGCGCTCGTCAGCACAGGGTGTGCGGCTACTGAAGGGAGAAATTAGCGACCGCTGGAAGACACGAGTAGTGCGACATTTACGCGAGTCTGCGTATCGGTGCTATAAGGGGAAAAAATTCACCATCTGAATGAACGAATCCAAAGTCACATTCAAGAAACAATGGTAGTAAAGAGTGGAACTGCATACGAAAATAAAAGCATGTATACCTCAATGCCAATGAAATGTTTCGTATTCAAGTCACACAGGGGACTACTGTACTTCCAAGCAGCATTTTTATGTCCTAACTTACGTACACAAAAACAGAATTTCCTCAAAAAACTATGTCAATTTAATTTAGCAACTACTAGTTACAAACTTAAACACAGGATCTTGAACGCTCTAATGCATAAATCAATTCGCATTAGTCATCGAAATCTAAACCATCAACCTGTGTGAAAGAATGATGAACGAAACGTTGCGTAAAGAAAATAAAAATTAGATACATTTCAAATTTAGCACAGAATAGAAACGCTGGACTATTCATTAGGGGACAAGTATTTTTTCATCATTCATTTTTTTGGAGGTATGGCTTAGGCGACGCGGCGCATTTCATTGACTTGCAGGAGACCGCAGATTCATTGCTCTCGGTTGAAGAAGTTTTTGCACGTTACCACACTAAAGCATCTGTTGATAAGAAATTAAATTTTCGCTCAATTATTTTCATCGCATGATACATACCAAGTGAAGCGTACTTTCCAATATCATGAAATTTAAAAGTGAAGAACAGATTAGATTAGATGTTAGTTTAAGCCGCCCGAAAACCGCAAGCGTTTAAGCCGCCCGAACCGCAAAAAAAACGCAACTCCTCCACAGATGACTGCAAGCTGAGTGACGAGGCGCACGCCAGATGGATGCCATTTGGTTTATGGAACAAGATAAAAGTTGAACAAGAAAGCAGCAGGTGCTAAAAACAGGATAGCAGTGAACCGAAAAATGATGGTTCATAATAAACCAAAAATTCTATTCAACATAAGGTGAGTATACCTAACCATTAGCTCGGGACCTCACATATTCCCCCTGAGAGAGCTATTCCTATCGATACAATAGTTGAAACTTCCTGAGGGGAAAGTGAAGAACAATCACCTACTTTTGAAACGAACGCATGGGAGGTAGAACCATAATTTCTTACAGTGCGCTAATTTCATTTTTGAATTAGTGAATAAGCCAATTGAAACAAAAGTATATTCGATAAAATATGACAAGTCACAAAGTAAGGGAAGATATTTGTCTTCAGCCTCCGAGCATGAAGTTATTGATAACATTTTTTCATGACAATTCCTCGAAAGATTAAAAGTGTGAGCATGAAACCTGCTGCTCAGAGAAAACGTTTCTTGCATCATGTAGAGTCAAGCAAGAAGCTCGGCTCGTTACGGTGGACGATTTTGAAGCACTGTAGAAAATACTGACATAAGGTAGCGGTACACTCCTTTAAGTATGGACTGTAAGAAACGAGGAATCAACGCACAAGGTGTGTTCCCACACAGGATATTGCACAGAAACAGCAAGTTAAGATGGATAAAAAGAAGAAAAGAAGGCACGAAAACTAAAAGAATTTAAGTGGATCGAAGGACAGAAGTTCTGTCAGCCTATCTATAACAGAAGTAACCTTCAAGTATCCTTCTGCGGGTTAGGCAGTTAGGCTGTTATCTCGTCTCTTAGAGCTTGTGCCTCCCTCTATATCTCTCTTTCGCTATGTTTTTTGGTGACTATCTTTGGTGTCGTTCTGTTTGTGTCTCTGGTCGCGTTGCCCGTCTTCATCTCTCGTCACACGGCTTCGTCCATTGAGTACGTCCCTACTCGTCCAAATGAACGTCCACTTATTGCGGACACTAATACTAACCAAGCTGCACAGCAGTACAATATTTCTTATACCTGGATCCAAACAAACTTGGTATCCAAATCCACACTTTACTACTTTGAACAATAAATTCTTCAGTAAAACATTTCTAATTTTCACCTAGAAATATCCAGAAAAATATCGGTCAAAACGCGCGGCCAAAAATATACAGTAGGAACAGTGAAGCGAGGTCAGACCAAAAACAATCCACGAGGCGATATTGAAGAACAACGCGGCTTTTGTCGGTGCTGGCTCTGAGTGGAAAGCCAATCTGAGAGAAAAAAGTTCATTGATTACTCAATCGCAGAGAGAGTTCGGCGCAGCGTCTGAACCGCTGCAATTTATGAAAGTTAAATAGGACGATCTCCTCTAAAAGACGAACTTTTCACACTGTGCTCTCGAGATGCCCACAATTTCATTAGAGCCTAGAATTGTTATAAGAATGGCATCAGTAATGGCGATAAGAAATCGAGGAGAAATGTTGACACATTAGGAAATTGGGACAAAGTGCACATTCATAATCCAGAGTTCTCCAGGCTAAAAAGTTGAGGCATGCCAATATCTGCAAATGGAGACAGCACGCAAAGGATTTTGCATGATGAAAATACTTGGAAAATATACAGAGGGTTGAAGATTACATCATAATTACATTGAGGGAACAGGGAATATCAGCATGACGTGTGTCCCCACACTCTGCGTATAATAAACAAGGAAGACTGTGAAAAGTTCATGAAACTGGATTAAAATTCAAACGAAAAGTACCAGGCGCTGAAAACAGGACAGCACCGAACCTGCAAAAAATGATCCGTGACTGTTCAATTTCAAGTAGAGGAAGGCCATCTTATCCTTCTGCTCTGACCCTCACATCTTCCAGCTGAGAAGACAGTGAAAAATGAAACGTTAATAAAGCGCTGATTAATTAAATGAATGTTTCACGGCATTTTAAAATTGCACGGAATGTAAAATAATGGTATTTTAACACCTCATAAAATAATATTTGAAGGCACTGTAAAATTTTATTTGTACACAAATTCAGTGTACCGGTACTTTTTACTTCGCATGGCGACGCAACAGATGTTCCGAGAAAAATCTCAAGGTAAGAAACCGAGTCTAATTTGTGCACAATAAAGCACAGTTCAGTTCCATTTTTCATTGAAGGTGGCCGCACTGGACGCGACGCCTGCCTCTTGCCATCCATCAACGCGGACACGCGCATCTCAGACAGCATCGCCGCACGTAGCAGTGCGACTGGCACAGGGTCAGCGGTCGCGGTTAGCGCGCGACATCTTCAGATTGGTGAACAATGCTCAAACCTTACTGAAAATGGTACGAAATATGTTCTTTAAAAAAATCCGATCAAAACGATATTAATATAATAACTGTGATATAATTACCATAATATACTCAAGACAAATAAGCACCAAAATTCAAATCAGAGTATAGACTAAAGAAGATGACAACGCTCCGAGAGAAAAGAAGAAAGAAGAATCTAAAGACTAGGAAGCAGATCACAGTAGAAGTTACCCGTGTAGGCTACCTCGTCGTTAGAAGAAAGGGAAAAAGAAAATAAACTTCAGAAAACTACAGCAGTAGATAGTCACAGCCATGGCCATAGCTCTTACTCTAAAATTTACAGCACACAACTCGGGAATCGCAAGGAATTGTGAAGTCCAAAAGACCGCTAAATACGGCAGATTTTAGTATACCTCTCATGAACCCTACGCATCTTCGGAGTATCACTATGTTCCTCAAATACGCTGCAGGAAAATCACCTCCAGCACAACATCTCAAAGAAACAGGAGAGGTAATAAGGGTAATGATTTCAGAAACTTGATTAGAATATTTTTATCACGATAGATTTCATTCACACAGGTTACGGCAAAAAAAAAAGATGACAACAGGCACGAATGCGTCACAAATTCAATAATAAACTTCTAGTTCAATTTTTAAGCTCCTGATTCTAACAACGCACTGCAGACACAAAAATGGAACTGTACCAATAAAAAAATACAATAGGCGAAGTAAGAAAGCCTGAGCGCGACGCAGCTAACGATACCGCTGTACAGGAGGAGCTCGCTTGCTCGACTCGTTACTTTTGTTTTCGGTGGAGCGAAATGAAGAAAAGAGAAAGTAACGATATATCCAAAATAACAAGCATACCGTCGTCGCCTTCAACAGTCTCTTGATGCCTGTTTCTTCATTAGAGCAATGATCGAATGATACTCAAATACTACGACAACAAAGCAGAGATATTGAGCCGCGTAACAGTATACTCAGAGTATTACGACTATGAAACATTTTCTAGCGATGAAATGTACTTTAAAAATCCTGGGTCATTTTTAAAAGTCTCGTAAAAAATGACTGGGGTTCAATGATACTGGTAAGTGAACAAACTTTTTTAAATTTTAATGATATGTATCAAAGTGAAGAAAATTCGAACCAATATTCAGTGAGCATCTTCCGGTCCAGCTTCGCGCTATTTGACGAAGAACTTGACAAGTTACTGAGATAACACCCAATGATTACATTTGTAATCGTTTAATCGTGGTAGGTGAAAACCAGCAAGAAAAATAATAATTTGAAAATAACATAAAATTTTTTTTAACTTTGAATCATAGTTTAAGACTAACTTCAAAAATATAATTTCTAGGGGGTAGGAATTCTGATAATTGTATCCATTTGTGTCTTGGAATGTTCAAAAATACGCCTGGTTAAAGAGGATTACGCCGTTATCACTGTTCGTCTGTGTACCTACGTTTAAACACGTCAAGACCCTTGACTTTTAGTACCGATTGGTGCTGTCTCAGAAGTGTAAGTTGCCTCCAAGTTCGGTTTTACTGATCTTGTTCACGCATGTAGGGAAACTTCGTTCTATGGTCAACGTTTCTGCTCCTCTTTTATTAGATTCGGAGCGAGAAAATCCTAGAGGGTTTAAAGGCCATCTTAAAATTTCAAGAACACCATTAAAATTTTAACGACCATTTTGGGGGTGAAACGTCTTTTGTGGATTAGAGTTCAAACGACGCCACTTGAGGGGTCCGTCAGTAGAGAGTTGGAGAAGCCCACGATCGAACGCTGACGTAGAAAGCTTAACAGTACCACCTCAGAGGGGACAAAATCAACAAACAAGCGAGAGGCGAGAAATGATCGTTTGATACGTGTGATCAGAGAGCAAGACATCTTGTCGTTACTTAATGGACCGTCTAGACGGACTGCCAACACATTATAGGCCAAGAACATCCACGCGACCAGCCGTTACAGCTACAGTGAGATAAGAACATCAATCGCCGCACGAAATGGATTTTAGCAAAGACTGAAATAACAGATTTTAAAGTTTGCAACGCGCTCGAATAGGTGAATTTAATTTATGAATTTAGAGAACGAGTCTTATGATGCCCATCGTAGAAGGGGACTTGAAATCTACGTGGGCTGTTGCGAGTTTGCAGCTCATATTTTAGTCAGAGTAAACAAAAAGGAAACTTCTACGAACTATCTTAACATGTGAACCGAGTCTTTTTCGAGCAAGATGAAATCGTTTGACGGACCGACATCCTTTCAGCTGGGACATCGTATTGTATCCGTACGAGTGAGCAATAAAATAAAGAGAAGAGGCTTTTAATTGGAGTTTCGCAACTGGAGCGGTGTCGTCAAGCGAGACCAGAACGGCGACAGCAGCTGTGACGGAGAAGTCAGGGTAGAGGGGCCGGCCAGTAAAACGCATCTCACTTTATCTGTCAGGGACAAATGTTTCGCTTCCACCCGCAGCGATTGCGCGACTAATTGACTCGATGAAAGGCTAAACGATCACAACACGACATTTGACACGCCCGGGGAGGACAACAGGAAGGGAGTCGGTGCAGCACTTGTGGAGAAATTGTATGATTTGATGGGTCGACAGCGCACCATTTCTCTTAGTTGATATAACGAGTGTTAAAATGCATCAAACACAGATTTGGTTAACTTCTCTAAGAAATATAAGAATCAAACAGCATTTCATTATTATTGGATTAGATAACTCGGGACTTCCTAACCACAAGGAGGCGATCTCATGAAAATGAAGGGAAGAAATTATTTAGTGTGGACTAAAGTGAGTAGGAAATCTATACACAAGGTGTGTTCCTAAGCACGATACCCTGTGTTTGGAAACAAGTTAAGAAGGACGAGAAAGAAAATATAAATAAGGGATAGCAAAGAAGGCATGAAAAATTGCAAGAAGTAAAGTGGGCAAAATATGCAGAAGTCCCGAGAGCATGTCTATAGCTGAGGTAACTTAACAGTTCCTCCTGAACGCGCCACTCCTCTTAGCATAGGATGATAGACAACCCGAACTGACATGAACCTATTGCCTATCGTATGTCACTTGTTAAACTCAAGAAGACTACTGAAAATTGTAAATTACAAGTGTATGATGAGAAAAACGTGCACATACTCTCAGTTAGCACTCGAAGAAAGCGTTCACATAATCTCATTAATTTTTTATTTTAATACATGATACAGATATTTCTATGAAAATAACTTTCTTAGACATTGACAAGCATTCTGAAAATCTTACTGCTCTCTGAAAAGCATTAAGCTACGCTTGTTTAACCCCTTTTTACGTCCCAGAGAACTAGACGATCCTCTTGCAAAAATAGCCGCGATATGCTATATTTTTTCTTAAATTTGTTCCCAAACGTGTTCTGTGAAGTTTACTGTCGAGTGGCAGTTCCTTCCTCAGTCAAATATTGCTGATTTCCTGATGCCAGAGCCAGTTTAGTGATGACCGTTGTAATAACGGAAATAATAAGTACAAAAAAGTTGAAGTAAATGGGTTAAAAATGAATCGATTGAGCGGGCTAAGCAGGTAGAACTTCCACAAAAAAAAGATTATAGGTTGGTGTCAAACGTGTAAAAGTTTCACGAGCAAGTCATCATGACCTATAAAATTAATCAGTATGTTACCATCAAACCCAAATCACGAAAATTACTAAGATTTTATTAATTCCTAAAATATTTATAAATTACCATAAAAAAATTCATCTAAATACGTGTGAGATTATTAAATCGTATTACAACTTAGTGTAAGCCTCCCTAACCACAACAAAGGTTTTCCAAATAGAGGGAGGAAAGCAGCATTTAGTATAGAATTAAAGGAATGGGAAATGTATGCGTACGGTGTGTCCCCCACACCCTGCACACTGAAACAATAAGATTGAGAAAAGGTTAGGAAATGAGATAGAAGCTGAAAAAATTATAGAAGCTGAAAAAAGACAGATGAGAACCGAAAAAATGGTCCGTAAGAAAATAAAAACGCGTTTCTACTTCAACAAAAGGAAGGCTTATCTAATATTCAGCCTGGGACCTCACGTCTTTCCTAGGAATACTAATTCCGACCAATACAATAGTTGTATCACTTTAAGAGTAATTCGCGTGAGAGTAACTCAAACATGGATACATGCCTCCTAGGATTTTCGAACAATATACAAATTACACAAACGAAAGCTGCACCTCACTCAGTATTCAACAGAAAAATTCTGCGGATGTCTCAACGAACAATTTGGTACATCGTCGAACGAGATGGCACGATAAAATTTATAGCGGTTTGGTTCGGACACCTGAGCTCTACAGACACCGCCATTAGTTACAGAAGCTCAACAAACGAAAATTAAGGACTTATCTTCCCCAGCTGCCGCGTGTAACACGCAGCCTCACGTCTCATATACTCTGACAAATCTCAGCGAGCATAATGTCACCCTGATAATTAGCGGGTGGTATGCCAAAACGATCGTAATTAATTACCAGGAAAATGTGAACAGTGAAGGATGTATGCCGACCGTTACCATGATACAACGGATCAGTTGGAGCGAAAATATAGTATCATGAAAATGTGAACCCTGGAGGATGAACCCTTTGTACTGGACTTTTGCATAATACCGAGGATTAGTAGGGGCGTTGATTCAACGAATTTATGGCTTTTTGCTAGTACATTTGACTTCACACACGAACTCCGTTTACAGGCATACTAGCTGTTACGCGTCTTTGCTCATTGTCATATATCACCATCAGACGTATAAGAATAGCCCCAATTTTTCAATCAGTTTACCTCGATTCTGCAGCCAGCTCTATCGACATTGATTAGTTAAGACAAAAATAGCAACGTTTTTTTAGCCAAGTCTGAATTCGTTACAACTATTAAATTTTAGCAAGAAGAACACGAGTGCATATTTTAACCCGCCATTTTTGAGTACCCGATTTGCCAAGGCTTATCTACACTGCAAAATAACGCGTGGCGTAAAACCGGTAAGCAGGTGAGCCTGAAAACAGCCATACACTATACAACGAAGGAGTATGATTGAAATAACCAGCAACTCATTGCTTAGAAATGCGCATAAAAGTCAGGCTGGACAGACGAGCAATGGAATGGTGAGCGAGAAAGTTGCCGGACACGACAGTTTGTCTTCATTACTTTCACACTTGGGCAAATGATGAGCCTAAAGCACGAGGCGACGTCAATGGCGGCTGTCAGTGGCAAGCAAGATTAGTGAAGCGTCGGGCAGGAGCGATATGCACCGTGTGACCAGAACGGGCGGCTGTGGCCAGCCCGGCGGCTGATGCATGTGACGCGGGGCTATGACACACGGAGGATAAAACATGAGGCGCAGGGTAAAGTTGATCAATGGCACCGAGCGCAAATGATGGCTTCAAGATGAGTGACGTGGCGCACGCCAGATGGATGCCATCCAAGCAATCTTGTAATTTGCTCGCCAGCAAAGCTGGCGACTGTAGAAGATAAACCCGGAAAAAGTTATGGTTACGATGACTGTGTTAAAAAGCTCATAAAACCGGCTTATAAAAATTCAACCAATAAGTATTACCGAACATCATGGCTACTTTCTGTTAGAATTCCAGAAAAATACATACATGTTGGCTTTGACAATGCTGTCTCCCACAGCTAACTAGCTCAAATTCAGTTTTTCCGCTAAATTGCAAGTGCATAGGATAATTGAACTAAATATGGCATCCAGAAATTTCAGTTCACATTGCAGTCGAACAATTAGCCAAATGAAACGACGGGTAACAGACCAACAGATTTTTTTCTTGCTTCATCAATACGAAAAACAAAGGCACAAGCCAAAAAAAGTTGAAGGCTCTTAAAGATTGAGATAAATGCTACATGAAAACTACAAAATGGTAGTCGCCATGGGCACGCGCATTTCGGCATGCTCATCACGTACTCTTAAGTCGTGGGAGCAAGCAATTAATCAAGCCGCATTTCAAAAGCCCCAAATTACACGAGAAGGCTTCACGCGAGGATGGATTCATCAAGGGATGAGGCTGTCGGTGGCGCGTGTTCAGAGCCGTGTGTTATTTGTCGACCCGTAATTCCAAAAGAATGTTAAGCCGGAGTAAAAATTTTATATTTTAACTATATGCGAGACACAAACTGCAAGGGAGTTCGTCACACAATTAAAAACTATTCGCGCAAAAGCTCAGGAAGTAATTAAGTTCCCCAGAAAATAAATCCACAAACTAATTATACTGTAGCTCTTCTTTCCGAAAACTATTAAATTATCAGCAGAATTCTGAGAAGACAATACATTCAGTTGAACATGGCAGGCGAGTGCACCAACTTCTACGAGGAAAGTAATTTCGAGCACACAAGTACAAAAAAGATTTCAATACTGAAAGTACTCAGACCAAGTCCGAGCTTTCATAGTCCATCTAAACTTTGAGGCCCATGAAAAGCTCTAAACAAAGTAAGGCATATGAGAGTTCTTCAAACTGAGCAAAGTTGGTAAGTTGGATAAGATTTAGGGATGCTCGACCCGTGATAAGATGACGTCTATGCGACGACGGCAGCCCGGACTGAGGACACCAAAGCGGATGGCACGCGGCTAGAAACTGTTTGCGTTGCAGTCGAATACGAGGCTTCCAAATTTGTGGGACGCTGCGATGACATCAACAGCGAGCAAATGTACACGCTACCCGCAAAATCTACGACGACCGCTATTTAGTAGGTGTAAATTATGTACCAGTTATTTCTCAAGAGTTTTCAGGACTGGATCTAAAAAGAAATTTCAGAATTTTTTAAAATTTAATTAGATACGTAAACAGTTGGATATTTTTTAAATCTTAACTTGGCTTCAAAAGTAAATTAGAATCCTTAAGGCTAAGAATTAGAAAAAATTAGTATAAATTATTCAACACTTTGATCAAGAAACAGATCAATCAATGAAGTTCCACTTTTCGATTGAAAGAGATTCACAAAGGCACGAAATGCAAAAGTTAAACATGAACATTAATACTGAGCTACTTTGAAGGGCACCGAGGGAAAACATACAAAACTGAAAATGCATCATGGCTGAATAAAATAGTTTAAAAAGCTATTTGCAATAATTTCCCTAATATTTTTTGAGATAGCAATGAGATGATTTATGCAATCAAACAATAACCAGTTAAGAGTGTTAAAAAGAACTTTATAAACACTAAATTATCATATACTTCAATTTCTAAAACCAAATTAATACTATTGCTGTCCAGTCACTCAGAATTCATGCTTAAAAAAACTAGTAGATTCAACAGTATATTTGCTTGATATGAATCCGGACATAAAAGCATATAGAAAATCTCTGTTCTATGGGAAAAATATAGTCGTTACACATTTTTCCCACAATGAAAAATGATAAAAAAACAGGGAGGCTCAAGAAATGCGGACGCCTATGCGATAAATAAGTAAAACGGTTGAAACATTCCCACAAAACCCGAGTTTAAAAATTATACATTAAGTAATGCAGTTGAGACACATAAAAACATAAGATTAGGATTATAAGTTAGTTTAAGTCTCCTTAACCGCTACAAAAGTGAGCGTTTCGAAGAGTGGAAGGAGGAAGGCACCATTTAGTATGGAGATAAGAGAATGAGGAATCTATGCAGAAGGGGCATAGAAACAGTAAGGTGAGAAAGAAGTTCACGAAATAAGATAAAAGTTGAAGAAGAAAGTCAGAGGTGCTGAAAAATAGGATATCAGTGAACCGAAAAAAGGTGGTCTTTAACATACCGAAAAACATTTTATTTCAACAAAAAGAAAGCCTACCTAACTCTCAGCTCGGGCCTTCACATTTTACCCCTGGGAGCGCTAATTCCCATATATACAATAGTTGTATCCCCCTGAGGGGCACATAAAAACATATAATTATGGGTAACAAGTTCTCAATGATTTCATGCTACCGATTAAAAATTGAGAAAAAATGAATTTCCATTTTCATTAGTTCAAAATTAAAGTAGCGAAAACAAAAATGAAATGAAAAACGAATATGAGTGATGAATAGTTTGCCCCACTCTCCACCTTAGAAGCCATAAGAGAAGACAAAATATGCATGAGCGCTATGATGCCGCAGGAAAATTTTAAGTCGCATGAAGCAAATATCCCACTCTGGTCCGGCGTCCTGGGGCGACATTTCTGCAACACACAACCAGAAGAAACGGAAGCAGTCAAGAGCCTCAGAAAATTTAAGGGACAAACAAAACAATGTTCTAAATAAAGCAGCGCCGGCAGTGTTCGGTAACAGGCCTCCTAGGGTGACGCCGGGCCGCGTTTTCCAAAGCTTAATGCCGAAGAAATCGTGAGAAATGAAAGGGCTAAGGGCGAGCTCTCGGTTCTCAACGAGCGCTTATAGCTCCGACCTGATGGCTAAAGTTCGAGCCGTAAAAATAGTCGAGATGTTCGGTAAATCATGGAGAAAAATACGAATGATATCACCAGGAATACGGCAGCAGCTCGAGAGACGTTGTCGGTGACACGGAGCGGACGTGCAGTCTGCCTTTAATCGCTGAATAAGTTTGAGTGAACCGTTAAGGATCTTGTTCAAACAGTGTCTCACATATAACAACTTCAACTTATTCGCCAAACACTAGGGAATTTTATCGAACATTGTACGAACGTGTTGCTTAAAAGTGCTTTCATGATTGCTATGCACACACGCAAAATTATTCGAAAGGAATTCATGTGTCAATGTAAAAATTATTAGGAATTACGAACTACAAAAATAATGAGATTTGATTTATGCACAACAAATATGAAATAAATAAAATTCGGTTTTCAATTCACACTTTTTGAAATAGCTGAAGTAAAACTAAATGTTACGAAGGTTTGTACGTTTGAAAAATACAGCTCAAATTTGCCCTGTAGTTGCATTCATACCATAAGTCGAAATCCTCAGAAATTATTCCTGAATTTGACGCATCTAACTATTGAAAAACATTTGGAACACTTAACATTAATTAACATGAGCTATAAATATTGCACCAAGAGCACGACGAAAACTTTTTAAAATTTAGAACCATAGTGAAAGGCACTACAGAATGAATTGCCCAATGAAAAAGGGCTTCGAAAATCTGCAACCCCAGTCGCTTTCAAACCAAAAACAGGAGCCACACCGCCGATCACGCCAGGCACTCAGCGAAACGAATAATTAAGGAATTACGCGGTGTCATTTCCTCAAGATTACGTCACAATGGATGGCATGCCTATAGTGAGGCAGGCTAAATGCTAGTGAGGTGACACAGAATCCCCCTAAAATGGACACCACTTGGAGACCAGGAAGAAGAGATTACTGAACAATACACCAGAGAAACGCATGAATCAGATAAGCCATGACGTGTCTACATCGCAGGAAGAGGAAAACAGAATTCGAGGGTATCCCTTGATAGACATGGGATCAAGAAAAGGTCAGGACTTGATGGATGGATGTGGGGCAGGGGCACAGACCGTGTACTTCCCTGTCTGCATCGAAATTTATGGATTATTGAAACGAGCATTCTACTCACAAACTCAACACCGCGAAATTTCAGAAAAAATGGCACACTTTCGACGATCCTTTCGAAGAATTTAAAGGTCAAATGAAAATTACTACACTTCAATTTTTCAAGAGAATCTATGACGAAAAAATAAATAATGCGAGCTTCCCACCTGTGTACATTCCGTTTACTACTGCAATTTTGTGAGGCAGGTAATGCGATTCAAAATAAACAGCAACCACCGATGCGAAAATCATATGTATAGTTAGATAATATAATAAATGCGAAAAAATGGGACGTGAAATTGATACTATAATAAATGAATAGTAGATAACCTCAACCACACGTCAAAACACGCCTCAACGATTGGGTTCGTGAACAACTCCCAACATTTCTGCTTTGAGAAGAGGAAAACAACTTCAAAAGGTATTCTCGTGGTGTGCTTATTTGTTACAAGAATTTCATCGCGAAAAGATGAAGAGATCGAAGTCGTAGGCTTGGAAATCTGCCTTCCATTTTTGGTACATACATATTTGGGTATTTTGAACAGGAAATAATTTTCTATGAGAATTTGAAAAAAAAATTATCAGATTATCAGTTGTGCCCATCCGAAAGTTCCCCCTTGAAGTACATAACAATTTTCAGTGGAAAATTAACGCGGCGATTTTACGTAAACTCGGACAACCATAAGCTTGACTCATTAGTTAATTGAACTCCGTCAGGGTCTACCACGGTAAGTAAAAAATTGAGCAAGCGCTTTTTTCTCCTAGAATCACTGTTGGCAGACATGAATGAAATAATAGATGCATGCTATTTAATTTCAATGAACAGCTGGCGCTTTTGACGAAGAAAGAGAGACGTGAGCCGACGCAACGGACAGTCATGGCTTTAAATGACGAGCCCAGCGCCAAATTGATGACTGATAGACTGACTAAAGGACCGTCGGCAGCAGCATTAGCAGGGACTGCAGCACGGAACAAGACATTGGCTGCATGCCGTAATCCCTGCATAATGCTAGCACAGCCGCAGTTTTTGCAGGCTAACCCTCACAAGAAAAGTTCTACCTCTACACCAGGAACTGCGTTAGAAACAGATGTGCTCACCTAAGTCGTTGAAATAATGTTTACGTGAAAATATCAACAAAGATGATATCAAAAGCATGATAGTACAACTATGAGTACAACTAACAAAGGCTACTCGTAGCGAAGAAAATTAAAGGCAACTTTGTTAATAACTGCTAAATGGTGACTTCATGTGTACTCACCCATCCGCTCGACGTAACTGGAACCTGAAAAACGAAAAAAAAATTAATTTAGACGGTAATAATTTGTCGTCAAACCAACCCTGTGAATCATAACATATCTGTGTTTGAAATAAACAACGGGAGGTAATGAGTAACAGACAACCTAGTATTTTGCACGGTTAGCTCGATCATTATCGTCAATTGTTCATTCTTTCACGCGTGTAATTCAAGCGATTTTCTCCCATCACAAAATGTTAAAATTCTTTAATTTTTATGGTTCCAAAGTATTCAAAAAAGATATAGATTTTCTTTACTAGATCGAATCACGATCATGAGTTGAAATTGTCGAATGAGTTTTCGTAATCGTGAATGATATCACTTCCTTATAATTCAAGTGAGATTTTCTATGAGTGATTACGTTCAATGCATTAAGCATCTCAAATTAATCGTTTTTCCAGTTCTTTCGCGATTTTGAGATAGAAACACACTCAAAAACGATGGTCGTCAGTTTAACGATGTACGAGGAAACACTTCGACGAGCTGGAAGATCATTAAAAAAAGTGAAAAGGCAAGAATAAAATCACAAATGCTCAGCTTTACAACGTCTAGAGGTGGAAGTATGAGGCAGGAACTCCATTATCAAAGACTTAAATAATTTCTAAAACGTCTTATACAAAAATAGTGTATATCGTTTTGAAATTGTCCATGGGAAGTTTCACGCACATGAAATACAACTCGTATAAATGTTCGTTGGGGAGGATCTTAGTTTCCAGAGTCGCTACTTTGAACTTTACAGTTGGTTTTTCACGTTGAAAAAAAAATGAAATTTCGAGCTCACCGCTCCGATGAAACATCATCGTAGAATTTACGCCGACAATTCTACCAAGCTTTCATATGGGAGAGTTCGATGGAAAACATTCTTTCCTGAACCAAAATGTTGCATAAATGCGCCACTATAAAATAGGAAACCACTATTTTCGCTCATATGTTGACTGACCTATATCGTAATCCCTTTGGCAGCACACCTCTATACCTACCTACGTAGCTATTCAAATGTGACGCTTCTTATTTTGGGATAATACGTGAACTTCAAAAGTTATGAACGTGGTCCCTATTTACTTTTTCTTGCGTAAGCTAAGTTTCATTTTCCTACGACCCGAATCACGTTTTTCTTTGAAATCATTTAGAAATGATAAATTAATAAAAGCTTCCACCAGTTTTCCAATGGAAATTGATTAAGTTCGTCTCAAAATTCACTCGCTAATAGTTATGATCAAATTATTCTTCGGTTAAGGCGATTATTACATCAACGTTATAGTATTATTAAAGTAATAAATTAGCGGAGCATGTTCAACACCGCAAACTAATATTTCATGATTGGCGTTTTTCTTTTACATATCTTCTCTCGTGTTCTCTTTAAATATCCTAATAACAAGGGATAATGAGAACGAACGATACCACACGTACACACGTATATTTGCTGTTGAAAATGATGACCGATGGTACACACTAATGAATCTCGAAGCTGTTGAGAGATGTATCGTTAGGGATGTGAATAATTCAATAGGAACATATTTCACCAATTCCAATATGACATCGGTGATACGATGGATGAGAGGAGGAGGCCGGATATTGTGACAAATACGAACACGAAGTAATCGGTGGAGGAGTGTGTTTCTCTCTTTTTCAGGTAATAACGGGTCGATGAATTTCAATGCGATATACTTACGATCTGAGCCAAATACATACAATATTTATAAGCAATCACCAAAAAAAACTTCAAAGGCACCAGCAAAGGGTGATATCACGCGAAGATGTCAAACTCGCGAGTCTGCACGTTAAAAACGGCCGTACCCTGAGGGTTAGCGCCCAAACCATTTAGATTCTGACAGGTTGAAAACAAACATGTTCAGACGCTAACAAAAATCAAACGTGTAACAATGAATTAATGAAAACATTGATAATCCTCGTTGATTAATAGCTTGCACCTTATTTCTACACACTGCAGAAAATTCAAAATGGTGAACACTATAAAGGCACAAAAGTATATTTTCCGAGAGCCCAGTCACTCGATGCCGTGGCTTGTCTCGTATAGAAGACGCGCTACTGTTGAGTCGTAAACGTAAGGAGGGTGCAGGTGAAGATGTGTTTGGACAGTATCCATTAATGAACGCATTCTTTACGCAACTTGGAAGTTGGCTATTTCGCAAAAAAAACATTCAAGATGTAAAGTTCTGGAAAATTTATGGAACAGATTGTGCAGATGCTTGATGTTTGACGAGGACACATCTCCTACGAGTCAGCACATTTATTCCGAGGCATTGTGGAGAGGTACGACAGACAGAAGCATTCTCATTCGTTATTCATCTAGGTAAGCCGTTGTGGATGAAACTAAAACGAAGCATTAAGATCGCCTGTTAACCTGGTAAAATATTTAATTCCATCAATTTATTTTCCCATTCTAATTATCACTGATTTTATGAAAAACATGCTGTTTGCACGCAATGAGTTTTTATTATAGAGCGACTACTAACTAATTTTCATTCAGACGCTAGGCAGGACTGCATTGGATGCGGATGCAAAATATTTTAGTCGAAAGTTACGTGAATGTTGACGACGACAGAAACATTTTATCACATGTCATTCTTTTTTCATTACCAGCCGTACATAGTTATGGAGCCGACTGGACTCTTTATGTCCCAAGGACGTTTTTTCTTCATTCTATATTGAGTGTCAGAATTGTGACGCTAGATGGCACAGAAACGACTAAAATTAAGAAACCTCAGCATTCAGTAATCAAAAGCTGATTTTGTTTCATGATAATGGTTTTCAAACAAACTTCGTACAAAAACAATGCATTTCGCATGCTAATGCGAGGCACAGCAGTGCACCAAAATTGCCTCTACTCAATGAACAGAACTGAGGTAACACCGAGACGACATCAAGAGAGCGTGACGCAGTCGAGCATCTCAGGGCACTGAAGGCGCTAGCGTAAGTCGCCCTCCGGGCCCTGATTGCGGCACTTGCCGTCTTCCAATTAGCTATAAGCGTCCTTAAGCAGACGATCATGCTCATTAGTACGCGCTCAGGCGGAAAATTCACAGTACCGCCAAGAAGAGCGTGTAACGTCCGTGAAAATTCCTCGGCGTACGTGTCCAGTTGATGTGAATAATAATTGCGATAAAAGCAACACCACCTACAAAGGAACTGAACACAAACGATGAGGACCTGCCATTTTTTACAGCCAAGTAGTCCCAGCAACACGAACGCCTCCTGTGAGGTATGGGAAAGAAGGCATCACTTTAGAAATACTTAATCTAAGCTCACAACAATAACCTTGAAAATCAAGGTAAGAAACAGGAATTTCATTCGCTTAGATGTTTTGAATTTGTGATAAAGGTACTGCAACAAAGTCTTGCATTGAAAGATAAGATTCATACGTTATTTTAACCATATTATTGACGTAACTTGATGAGCGAGGTTAATGTAATTGCCTACTAAGTTCATACCCTCGTTAGTAGTCAAACGCCGCGCGAATGAGGAAATATAGTAGTGCTATTTAAAGCACTGTATGCTTGGAAAAATATTACGAGGAAACCGTTTTTAACGAGAAATTGATCCGACAAATAAAGAAGGAACACAAAAAGCATCGCTCAGAGCAGCTGAAAGTGGTGTACAGATGTCACCAGTTCGATTGATGCCGATGAAAGAAGTTCATTAGCTGTCAACACAGAACAAGCGCGAATGACACGTTAGGTGTAGAAAGTGAAATTGAAAAAGAAGTGTATCTTTTAAAGAAGTTAGCATGAACTACCGTGTTTTTTACGATTTTTTTGTTGTCATTGCGTTATACTAGGTCTCATGGTTGCCAAAATTCACTTAGATAAGCTATCTCATAAATTCAGAACGGTAATTTTTCATGTCAACAGCGAGGGACGAAGATTTGAAACACAAGTTCTGCTCTGATCCATCAAGACATCCCATAAGGAATATTCAACTTTGATTATCAACTACTTACCAAATTGATCAATTTAAATTTTATATTTTAATTTTGTCAAGTTACATTTATAAATTTTTCAACGTACTTATCCATCACAATCGCTACTTTAGAAGACCAAGAGAACAATCTTCAATTATTACAAGATTTCAAAAACCAGAAGACTCGAAGGCTTATTAGAGACACGACTCTTGAAAAGTTTATTTAATTAATACGTTTCCTGCGAAGGAGCCCACTGGTGGTCACCAATTCCTTTTTATATATACTTAATGGCATATGAAAGCACATTCTAACTAGTTTCAAGACCATATCATATTGATAATGAATTCAATTTGAGTTGGATATTAAGCCATACTTTAACCTATCGGTGTTGTGTCATGAGATTACAGCGGCAGCTCTTGAAGTTAATATTCAGCCTATGGAGTAGAGTCCCTCAATAAACAGCTGATCACAGAAACATGAAATGTGAAAACAGATCATAAATGTAACATTTATTCACAATCTGAAAGGAAATTTCTAGCAAATTATCAGACTAACACAATTTTGTACTGAATTGCAGTCAGGCGAAAGTCGAGTAAAAATTTCCTTCCTGCGATTGCATGAACATTGAAGATAAATCGGAATTTACCACAAAGGCACAAGCAAAGTTGGTATTTCAGACATCTGTAACCTTTCTATTCATTTTATTTAAATTATGGAAACATGACATCACTCCGCGGGAGGCCGTTACCAAGCTCAGTACAGAAATTTATTTTTCATCGGTAAAAGCTTCCAATGAATTCCAGTCGAAAGAAGTTGCAATTAATTTTATTAGTAATCATAGTACCAGTTATGTACACGCTTTTTCAAAGGTAAGAGATTATAAAAATTTTCTACGCTTCGATCACACAGTGACTGGTCGTGCGTTTTTGAATTGCATCAGTTTCACACGACGCACTTCAGCGGTGCAATGAGGTTTCATTTAAAAAAGTGCAGCAGTAAAGATGAGAACTGATTACCAGAGCAATAGTATTCCCGAATTCTGTCGTCAAAAACACCACAGAAGTTGAATGCCAAATGTGTCGAGCGGGATGGAAAAATATTAAAAGTTCCACGCCAACCTTTAATTAGAACAAAGTAATTAATAGAATGGCTGATATTTTCTACTGTCGGTAGTGAACGGATTGCGCAGCAGAGTTCTTCTCGGTTATTTTCCAAGAGAAAATATTGAATATAAATGATCGGCAGCTGTTCGATCAACTTTGGTTTGCTGAACCTTTCGACGATCGAGTTATTTTTACAAGGAGAAATAACATATTTCAATCTATTGGTATCCGGAAAAAAAATTTTTAAAGAAATAATCATTGAGAAAGGATGCAGAAATGAGAGATTGATCCTGCTGAAAAATCACATTGATCCTACAGAAGAATCAAATTAAAGCATATTTAAATGAAACAAAAGTAACATTACAGTAACTTTAACAATTCAAGTTGAATGAATATCAACGTCTAAATTTTTCGAAAAACTTTTCCAACTCGGCTGGAAGCCAAAAGATACCATTACTCAATTGCTATCAAACTCCAGCACCAACACGAAACACACACCAGAACATGCGCTTAACGCTCAACGTTTGACGTGAGATAGCTCAACTGCACGGAGACAAAACGGAATGTGCCGGTTTGGCCAAGAACCGGTTTGGCCCTTGCTGTCGTATTGTTGCAGAATTATTGGAAGTTATTGAGAGGGACCGTATAGTCCTCCTGGGCGTCAAATGAATGCAACAGCACCGTGAACAGGTCCTCACGAGCACCATGACCAAACCGTGGCATTATCGAACGGCTTATTAATCCCAGCATCTAGACAGAGCAACGAATTTCTAAGTTCGCTTGCTATTACTAAGTTTAGTGATTCAGTCATCATGCTTCGAAGTCCGATTAAGTATGCGCTTCGCTTTCTTTTACGCTAAAGACAACAAACTTGGTTTACTGTCACCACTTCGGTCACCTACACAAAACCCGCAGCTTCAGGTTCAACGATACGTTAGTTAACACTTTCGTACTTGGACTTGAAATTATATATACTTGATTCCGGTAAATTAAAAGAATAGAGGACAAGTGTTCTAGAACAGCGGTAAATTGTTATTCGTGCAGCTAAATAGCTTCATTCATGACACCCCTATTCTATGTACGCTGTTCATATAACTCTGAGCATAGATTTTTAATACGTTTCATTAAGTAAAATTAAAAAAAAACAATAAGGATTATCCGAAGTAGGAAATAACTTGTGTAAGCTCATTGGCGTTATATTCGTGCATTTAATAGTTATTTCTATAAACATCATACAAGTTAGTTTAGTTTAAGACTCCCTAACTACCATGAAGGCGATCTCAAGAGAGCGTAGAGAAAGAACCATTTAGTATGGACTGTAGGAAAAGGGGAATCTATACACAAGGTGTGCTCCTCTAGCGTACTTTGCACATGAAAACAGCGAGTTAGAAAAGAAGAGAAAGAAAAGACACGGAAGAAATACCGCAGAAGGCCTGGAAACTGACACAAGCGAAGTAGGGAAGAAAGAAGGCCTAAAAACATATCTATATTTGGAGTAACCTAATATAATTTTTTCGTGGGCGCCAGTTCTTATAGGAAAGTAGTGATGTACCGATGTATCGGTATCGGTATCGGCCATTTTCAGTGGTATCGGTATCGGTATCGGCAAAATCTGGCCGATAATTTACCGATACTTTCCAAAAATACGTATTTTATCATTCAAATGAAGGTCATAAATCATGAAAGTAAAAGTATTTAACCTAATAATACCCGTTGTGTGTTTATTTATATATTTATTTGGTGTCCGCGTTGTGTGAGTTTGCGGTATCATGGATACCGAATTCCTCAGTGTAACATTAAAAGATGGCATTTCCATGCATTTAAATATTTGACATTTTATCAGGATAGGTTTTGTTAGGATAGGATAGGTTAGCTTAGATTAGGATAGGCTAGGTTAGCACAGGTTAGGTAATACTGTCAGAATTTTTTCTCGGGTCCGCCTAGCTTAACGATGACATTGTCCATGGAATCTTCGCGGGTCCTGCTACTATCTAATAATACCCTTGGTTTATTTGGAGTCCGCTTCTTCCATTTTCTTTGTCACGCTCATGAGGAGAGTTATAGTGACCGTATCTGTGATACGAGTTTCACCAGTGCGTAAGAACAAGAATATTTTTCATCACGAGCGCTGTTAGGATGAATACATTCGTTGGGCATCACATTTGGAAAATTTGTTCAAGAAAGTTAGCGAGTCCCGTAATTTTTGACGGGCTGTGCGTACTTGTAATCAAATAAAGAGCCTATTCATACCTAGTAAATTAGATAGCTAACTGTTGAATTATAGCGTTCAATCAGGCCCGCTAACTGAATTCACTACTTTGAATTCCCGATGAGTCAGGGTCATAACTGAAAGCTATGTAAAATGAATAGTTAAACCCTGTAGCTACATAAAATTTTTATACTTTCACGATTAAACCTTTATAGTTTGACCTAATATTCATTTCTTAAAGTATGTGACAGGCTAACAAAAACCAAACCAATTTAATAAAGTTGAAGGTGCATTTGAAAGTTTTTGTGAATTTAATATAGAAATTGCCGAAAATTCTATTTTAATTTAGCTTGTAAATCGCCAAATATAACGAAGCTAATAATTTATTTTAACTTAGCATGCATATCACCGTTCATTACGAATCTTGCATTTTTCTTCTATGTTAAGATGTTTGAACAATTCACGAACAACCTCATAGTTCAATACATCTGAACGGGTCAGTTGATTGCTTTCATCGCAACTTGATGAATTTAAAAACGAGGAAAATTCCAATGAACTTAATCATATTTACTAGGAATACGTTTCGGAGTCCAGCTCCATCATCAGTTCGTAAAATTAAAATTCATTACGACTACTATATAAGAAAAAATAAAATGTTGGATACAGTCATTAAAGAAAATCACGAAAACAAAAAAAAAATCTAAACGTGCCCCAGAGAAAGTAAAATCGACATGATCTACTTCCAATTTACGATAGGTAGAAACTGTCAGAATTGTTGAGCGCCAGTTTTCGTTTAAAAATATGTAGCGACTCTGAAATTCTGAGGTCACATGTAGTTGAAGCCGAACCTAAGATTTTGAAGTCCGCAGAGGATATCGGTTCGTTGCATTTTACTGCGTGATTACGTACGAATTGTGCGAATTCATTCCCCGTGCGGAAGCTTCAACCTCGATGTTCGGCCATTCTGATATAAAAATTTTATGCCGTAATGCCGACGTTCGATGATTTGCTCTGCACACAACTGTAAGAATAAATCAGAAAGGCTCTTTTTCCATCAAAAGCGTATCCTTGTACCGGAATTGTATAATTTTATGGTTGCTTCATTTTTCCGGTACAAGGATACGCTTCCGATGGAGATGCTAACCTCGATCTCTGATTTATTTTTAACAGTTATACAGTTGTGTACAGTGCACATCATCGTACGTCGGCATGACGTCACGAAATTTTTATAACAGAATGGTCGAACATTGGGGTCGAAGCTTCCGCGCGGGGAACTAATTAGCTTACTTCTCACACTCCGTAGTACATATAATCACGCAGTAAAATGCAACTAAATCTTATATTCGGCTTCAACTGCATGTGACCTCAGAATTTTAGAGTCGCTACATATTCTTAAACGAAAACTGGCGCTCAACAATTCTGACAGTTTCTACCCATAACAAATTGTAACTAAATAGTAATCTTGTCGATTTTTTGTTTTTCTCGGACATGTTTTAATTTTATTTTTATTTCCTTGATTTCCTTCAATGACTGTATCCAACATTTTGCCTTATCTTTTATTGCAGACATAATGATTTGTAAATTTACGAACTGATGATGGATCTGGACTCCGAAACGTATTCCTAATAAATATGATCAAGTTCCTTGAAATTGTCGTTTTTAAATTCTTCATCTTATAGATGGTTGCGTGTTTGCGGATATTTTCGGTTTCCGGGCTTACCGAATTTTAATATTTTCTTTCGCCAACGTATACACTCGTCTTTGGTGTGAATAACACGAAAATGACAATCCTTTTTTGGAGAAACTGTTGTTTTGGTCCACTTTTGGAGCCAGTTGCTATTATAGCTAGTCTACATTACGTTGCAATACGATTAGAAACATATCTATTGAATGGATTTCATTTTGTTGTTTTTCTCAACAATATAATTAACATAGCAAGAGCATTTTATTTTTCACAATCGGAAACTTTTTTGTCAATATTTTTGTATTATTAGATATATAAGGAAATAATTTTATTATAACTCCCATGTAGGAGTTATAATTGTTTTATTTTAATACAAGTGTGCACGGCCCGCCAAAAATGGGATTCAATACTTTTCATGAACGAATTTTCAAGATGTAGATGATAATCAAATACAGTATACCCATTCTAACGGTACCCGTGATGAAAAATATTTTCGCACCGTTGAAACTCGTATCACAGATACGGCCATTATAACTATCCTTACGAGTGACAGAGAAATGGAAGAAACAGACACCAAACAAATAAACCAAGGGCAAGGGTATTATTAGGTAGCAGCATGACCCATGGAAATGCCGAGGACAATGTCATCGTTAAGCTAGATGGACCCATGGAAGAATTCCGTCAACATTAACTAACTTATGCTATCCTTATTCTATGTCGTGACTCGCACCGCCGCAAAGCACGTTCACGACGCGAAGGCCTAGCGATCGTCATTACATGGTAGCAACTGCGGTTCTTGTAGACCCTACACCACTAATGCGTTTTCCACTGTTGCCAATACGTAGAACGGAAAGTCGGGTAGGTTTAAAATGTTTATGCCGAACACACATGCACAAGAACACACAAAGCTCTCTTGACTCGGAGTTCCCCTCCGGTGACAAATCACCATTACTCAAAAATGATTACTTCGGGCACAGCTATTCACCAAATTACTGTATTTAATTTAATGTCTTTTAATTATTCAATATGGCCTGAAAGCTGCACAAAAGCGACATGGTTAGGAAAATGCGCAAATTACGGCGATCACAACAACCTATCCAATGCTACTAACCTATCCTGATAAAATTTCAAACATATCATTGCATGTACAGACGATCTTTCAATGTTACACTGAGGAATTCGGTCTCCGTGATACAGCAAACTCGGACATCCTATGTTTCTAAAGAAGCGGACACCGAACTAATACATAAACTAACATACAACGGGTATTATTAGGTTAGATGATTGTAAAAGTATCGGTATCGGTAGTAGTATCGGTCAAAATATCGGTATTTTCAAGTATCGGAGTATCGGTATCGGTATCGGCCAAAAAATGGGTATCGGTATCGGTATCGGTATCGGTATCGGCCCAAAAAATGGTATCGGTACATCACTATAGGAAAGACTAACCTAGCTAACTCAAACCTACTGCCTATCCTATGCCCGCTGAGAGTACTTTGTATAGTTGAAATTATATGGAGTATGACAGAGGCGACTAAATCCCTCGTCATTTGAATAGAAGAAACATCGGGTTCAACACGGGAGATAAGAGCAGGAAAAGAATTCCAGCTTTAAATATTCATCAAGCATGATTACGTCCAGGAGCCCAGCATGTATTCTAGGATCGACAGTCTTAACCTGAGGTTTAGTTTTTCTGTAGGACATATAAGAGCAAATCCAGGCAGATAACCGAAGCTAGCAACGCTGAAGGGCGTAGTCCCCAACAGACAACCTACACTGACGCGGGCAGGGCGTGTCGCATCTGTCATGAGACAAAAAAGTCGCGTACGGGAAAGAAAACTCAGCCACATTATTTGGGTTATGCCGAAACCTCGGAACGGGTAAATGGAAGAGGCAAGAAAGTTTAATCAAATGAGGGGGACGTGTTTCTCATTAGAGGGCATCAGAAAAGATGCAAACGAACGTAAAAGTCGATGAATTTCCGTATGTACCTACATAGAGATTTTAAATTTTCAATGAACTTTACGGTCGGATTTCTGGTGCTTTCAGTCGTTTCTCGTACGCCCAGGGAAACTAACAGAGACGCAGGTCAGGTTAAAATAATCTAGCGTTGAAGAACAGAACAACAGAACAGACACTAGCTATCCCGCGTGGCTCCCTCACAACCACACAAAATCAACACACAGGCACATGCAGGACGAATCTTGTCTGGCAAGGCAATTTCACGCAAAAACCAGCGCTTGGATGTCGCAACACGAATGCTGCACTTTCCGCATTTCAAGAGGCGACAAAACATAATTAGGCATGACGTACTGCGACATCATAACAGCTTCCATCCAAAAATTAAGGACCAGACATATAACAAGCAACAGTTATCGTTCAAGCCCGACTCTTTCATCGGGCTTAGATTAAATGTACAAATCTTAACACATGCACCCACTGAGGAAAATGCAGGTTCATGAAAACTTCCCGAGTGTGGTTGGTGTAATTAGAACGTCTCAAGTTAACGCAAAGCCTAAGGAATTTGCACCGAGGGGTGAAAGCGAATTACTTTACTGTTACCTCATTTTAGAGTCACCGTCTCAAATTAAGTGATTATTTGTGATAAATGATCACACGATAATTTGAAATGCTTATTTTTTTGCGAGCGTAAGCTTCAACGCATACGGTAAATAGAAATACAATTTTTATATTAATAACATTGGTGAAAGCTGAATTTAAAACATGAAATCGATTAAATCGCAGAAAGGATGAAATAACAGAAAGCGTTCAAGAATTTCTAGTCTACTGGATACCTGGAAAACCAATTTTGGTGTGGAAAATTCGGAAGCACCACTCATCAATTACTGATCTCTCATAAATTTTCAATGAATACCCTGAACGCGGTACACCGGAAAAATATCATTAAGGGAATTAGATATGAAGACATAGCATTCAGGAGCGGCAATGAATGTAAGTATTTTGAGGGATAAAAAGTATTGTAATGAAATCACTGAATAGATAGTGTTCCAGAGACAAATTTTGGAGTGAGTTGATGGCAAGAAGTTAACACCGAAAGAGAACGTGAACAATTATGAAAGAAAGGTTTCAGAGGTAAAATAAGACTCAGTTGTAGAAGTAAAACTTGGTCTTAAGACTCCCTTCACCACAAAAAAAACGTGACAGCTGTCAAACACTACGACACGCATGATGCTCCAAACTGACCTGCAGCCCACGTTTGCAGCAACAACCAGAACAATTTTGATACTGATAAAATGCACTGATAATAACTATAAAATACAACTATGATAATAAATACATCAACTTAGCAAATGAGAAGAAAACGCCACTTAAATTAGTTTAAACCTCCATTGCCACAATCAAAGTGTTCTCTATAAAGGAAGGAGGAAGACACAATTTAGTAAGGAATTAAGAGGGCTTGGACACTACGAGTAGAAATATCAAGATTAAAAAGTTTATGAAACAAGAGAAATTAGCATAGTAATAGCTGATGAAAAATAACACCGGTGAACAAAAACCAGACGGTTTGAAACAAAACAAAAACCTATTATTTTTCACGCATATTCCTCCTTGCGGAGCACTAATTCTCGTAGATACAATCACCAGCCAAGGGATGTCTTGGCCACCTGGGACTTACATTCCATATTCTATCACAGTACGCCTGTGGTTTTTTATATCACGCATACTAACGAAATAAAAATGTAAAGGATTCTTTGATTCTTCATCGCATACTTTCGTACGCATTTCCATTGCACTCAATTTCGTACCTCCTCTCTGCATAGGTTACAAATGTACAACGCCTGTCGTGTTTGATGATGAAATAAGTGAGCACAAGAGAAGGCTTGTAAGTTACATTACGTGCGATGCGACGAGGGTGAACACGTCAGGTAGAGTAAAGCCAACGCAGAAGGAAACGAAGGTCCGTATTCCGTGGTAGGAAAAAATATAAACGCTTTATCGCTCTATGAAAGTAAGATTGATTCTACAGTAGAGGTTAAAAAAGACAGGGTTTTCAAGTTCCATTATCTCTTTAAGATTAGAACTATGGTGGCCGCTCGAGCCGCGCACGACCATCTCAGCCGATCAATGTCGGGATCTAATCAGGCAATTATGGGAAGAATAAATCGGTGGAAGCGGCCCTCACAGAGCGGGAAGGTAGAGCCCCAGCAGGCAGAAGTTAATACTGCCGCACCGTGTGTATGGCTCGCAGTAGATGGCTTTATTTATCTTCTTTTTATTCAACAGTTCATTTGTCTACCTACCTTTTAAAGAGCGCCCTCGTAGAGTAGTGTGGTTAAGACACTAACTATTTTCCTGGGTGTAGTTAATTGGTTCAATCAGTCCACATCAGATTTAGTTAGTGCAGGCTGTCACGGCTAACGTGCGTGCAACTTTAGAGACTGCACACGCTGCACGCTGAAACTCGCAGCACTTTATAAAAGTTAATGAAGCTACCCTCAAGGCAGCAAATAACAACGGTTCTTAATTTAGCTGAAGTAATGTGCGTGATGCGTGGGGATTCAGGAGAAACCAATTTCATAAACATGGCCGGAAAGCCCTATGGTGGCATAAGCAATATTAATATCACACGAACTACGGTCAAGAGTTCAGGTGTTTAATAAATGGTGAATAGGGTCCATGAAAGGTGCTACAAAGTTAATGAACACCAGTCCCCTGGTAAGCAATTCTTTGTCAATTTCACGATAAACCTCCATGTTGAGGCGAGCAAACACTGGAGTTTGGGACACTACAGGAGCCACTTACAAGATGAAATTCAATTTAATTATTTTTATTATTATTATTATTATTACTATTACTATTATTATTACTATTACTATTACTATTATTATTATTATTATTATTATTATTATTATTATTATTATTATTATTATTATTATTATTATATAAGAGAGTTTTAGCCTCCATTAACCACGACAAAGAAGTTCTGAGAGAGGAAGGAGGAAGGCACCATTTAGTATGGAGTTGAGGGAACGCGGAATCTATGCACAAGGTGCACAGAAACAGTAAGTTAAGAAAGACGTTCATGAAACAAGAAAAAGTTGAAGAAGAAAGTAGTAGGTGCTGAAAAACCGGACAGCAGTGAACCGAAAAAAGATGGTCCGTAACAAAACAAAACCCTATTCTATTTCAACAAGGAAGCCTACCTAACCTTTAGCTCGGGTCCTCACATAGTCCCCCTGGGAGCGCTAACTCCCATAGATACAATAGCTGTACCCCCTGAGGGGAAATTCAATTAAAAGGGAAACGATTTCAAGACGTTAAAATTGTGTGGTAACGCCAGGAAATCTTCCGTGAGTCATTATTATACTGGTCGTTCAGAGACAAACGTTCAGGAAAGCTCAAACGATCAATTTTTGCATTAACTCAATCCATTATCATCTACTACATTAATCTTAAAAGGTAGACACAGATAGGTCTGATACTAAAATGTGCTTATCCATTATAACCAATTGCAGTGAAATGGATTGTTTCGACGAGGACATTCTTCTACATTCAAATAATTGAACAGCTGGTCATATTATATAAATAAAAACCATATTGATCGTTGACTGCTGCATCGTCCTCTCCGGTTTGCGCGGAATATTGGCTCAAAACTGACGATGCCTTACTGATTGCCTCAGAGAGAACAAGTAAACGCTACCAATATGGTCGTCAGTTCGATGTTCTCTTATTTCAGCGTTATCATCAGCGTTATTTCACGCCGATATCAAATCTTAATCGAAGATAAAACGGGATACATCCGCAAGCGTGTCGGTATCGGAGGAAACAGAATTGCCACATCCCAAGTAAAGAAAATTTGGACTGAGCATCACTTTCAGAAGGTTTTTAGCTACTAGCGCAAAATTTCCAACACCGATGGTACGTATTTCCGATTACGAAGGCAAGATTAGATTAGATTATTAGTTAGTTTAATTGTCCCTATCCGCCACAATGAAGATCCTAAGAGAAGAAGGAGAAAGGCACCATATGGTATGGAGTTGAGGGAACGCGGAATCTATGCAGAAAGGGCATAGAAACAGTAAGTGGAGAAAGATTATGAAACAAGGTCGAAGTCGAAGAAGACAGTAGTAGGTGCTGAAAAACAGGACAGCAGTGAACCGAAAAAAGATGGTCCCTAATATAACAAAAAACATTTCATTTCAACAAAAAGAAGGCCTACCTTACTCTCAGCTCGGACTCGCATGCACATTTCCCCCTGGGAGTGCTAGTTCCCTAAGATACAATAGCTGTATCCCCCTGAGGGGATCACAAAGGTAAGCACTGCGCAATTATTTGGAATGAAGAGGACACAAGTGAGCATATACGGTCAGAAACGCAAGAAAATCGAGGTGTTGAAATGATGATGAAATAACGGTCTGGCACCTGCAATCGTCGGGCTGCGGTAGCCGGACTTTTTTTACTTTTCGGGCATGGGTGAAACGTCGATATCAATGACTATCAAAAAAAACATTCAGCAAAGAATCGGTGAGAAAGTTTAACTTCAGAAATAAAAAGAAGGAGAAAAGAAGAAAAAAATTCGAAGTACGATCCTGTAGAATATCTCGCACCTCAAAAGAAGCAAAACGTTATAGGAAAAGCAATACCTAGCTACACTAGATAGACAATCCAAAAAACGTATTAGGACGTACAACATTTTGCCTGCTGGGTTTGAATTGAACATTACATTAACCCTTCATTTTCACACATTAAGCCTTCATTAGAGAGTTGCATAAAAGTCATTTTCGGATACCCAGAAGCATGAATTGCACTACTACAAAGCGAAGCTTCAGTGCTTGGCAATGTAGTTGACTTGACTCGACAAAAATTTTGAATTTTAAAGGGTCTAAACTCTTCTTTCTTGCGATTTCCGACTAGAAAGTTTTAGATCAGCACCTGAAACGCTCTAGTGACTTATAGTCTCCACAACCATTCATCGTGTGTTTTGCATTAGGCGTTCACAGCATTAAATAGCCATTACCGCAGAAGCAAAAGAACTTTACTATGCTGAAAAAGCCCAAAGTTTAAATAATATTTAATATGAAAAATAAAAAAACCTCGATGAATTGGAACAGCGAAGTCAGTCTTCAGACTCAAACCCGACTCGTAATTTGTGGCGTCGAGTCAAAAATTTAATTTAACAAGGGATGAAATAAAACCCGCAAAGCTTTAACTGATAACTAGAAAAATTGATTCCTTATAGTAGAACCGCATAACTGTTATGAGATAGCATGGTTAAAACGTGTTTTTCCCGCCCCTGGGCATAGAAAAAGATGCAGAAGGAACCATAGAAAATTTCCGGGCTGTACTTGTCTTGGCTGTGACTGCACAAGCCGGCCTTTCAGCCTCCGCTCAGGTAGTATTTTTACGCGTTAAAAAAAGGCAGAGTTTCGTTGCATTTTCAGTTCACTTTAGTTCTATAAGTTGAGCTTATAATGGGGCGTCAACATTCATTGGCGAATTATATGTCGGCTGATAGATACGAGCCATGAGCTGGATCAAGCTTTGTTTAAAACTTGGTAAATCCCCCTACTGAAATTTTGCATTGCTCCCACGAGCTTTCGAGGACCATTCCCTCAATAGAACACAGGTTTTTGAGTCGTACACTCGCTCCACAGCTGACAGAATTTCAGTAGAAGATAATCATCGATCAGCACTACTGACCATGAGCAAAACGAATGTACACGTCGAAAAATTTCTTGACTCATTCATGAAAACTTGCGTCAAACAATCCATGATATATGTCCAAGCGTTGCCATTAGCTATGGAAGCTCCCGCTCAATAATTATAACCAAAATTTGGAGAAGCGTCGTGTTCCACCTGCTCACGCTTCAATGAAAGCAGTTTTTTTGTCCTGAACAAGATGGCCGCTGTCCCACAGCCACTCAGTTCAACAGACTAAGCATTCAGTGACTTAGCTCTATTCCCTAAAACAGAAATCATAAGAAAAGTCTCTGTTTTGCCACTGTAGGAAACAGTACAAAAAACAGGAGGAGCTTTAAGCCTTCATAAAAAGGATTGTTTTGACACTTTCCAGGCATAGAACAAAAACGTTGGATTTATTGCATCGATTTGCAGAAGGGCTTTTCCGAAGGAGATGGAGCCGTTAGCGGCGTAGGCACAGCGAAAAAAAGATTGAACGTAAAGATTCCTGAGAACAAATTGCAAAATTATTTTGTACTAGACTTGTTTGCTACCTATATATATTCATTACGCACTGTCGTAAGTAAAATTATTGCACGGATATACATTTTTTGTCGTTGGAATAAAAAATTTATGGAGTGCATTTTCACTGCATACCTGCAATTTATTTCCTTCACTACATTTCAATCCAGCTTTGATATTAAATTTTGAAAGACCTTTCGTTTTTGTATAACTGAATCCAATAAAGCAATTATTATAAGCAATAATCAACCTTTGCAAAACGTGGAATCAGAACGTGGAAGCAAAATGTGGAATCTTAGCAGAATGTGCATAGAAATTGCAAGCTGAGAAAGAAGATTAGGAAACAAGATCAAAGTCGAAGAAGAAAGTAGTAGATTAGATTATAGGTTAGTTTAAGCCTCCCTAACCGCTACAAAAAAGAGCTCATCGAAGAGAGGAAGGAGGAAGGCACCATTTAGTATGGATATTAGGGAATGCGGAATCCATGCAGAAGGGGCATAGAAACAGCAAGTTGGAAAATAAGTTCATGAAACAAGATCACAGTTGAAGAAGAGAATAGGTGCTGAAGTACAGGACAGCAGTGAACCGAAAAGGTGGTCCTAAACATAGCAAAAATATTCTATTTTAAGAAAAAGAAGGCCTACTTAACTCTCAGCTCGAGCCCTCACATTTTCCCTCTGCGAGTGCTAAAAGCAAAAATCGAAACAAACATTATTCTGCGAGGCAATTGGTACTCTTATCATTTTCCCTTATTTTCTTCCAACGATTCATTTTGGTCATTAAATGACGGAATGAGTAAATCCTAGCTTTTTTGAATTAAAATTACAAATCGATTCCTCACGCACGGATGTTCAGTAATGCAAGATGTTCAATAACCCTTCGAGTGAGCGTTACGCAAAATTCTTCTTCGAATATCCTGATACACAAATCGATAGACAATGTACGCGAGTTGGCCACTTAAGCGAAAGAAAATGCAGGAAGGGAAAAACGCTTAATTCGTGCTACTACAAAACGGAGCAAACTGCCGACTTCAACCACAAATTCCACAGGCTCTGCAGTTGGTGGCCCATTAGAGGAGTTATAGTTACAACCTAGAGGTATTTATGAGGCTGAATTAATTCGGAAGCAAAGACAGCAGTCAATAGAACAACACAAAAAACTCGTTCCATCTCAACGAAAAGAAATCCTACTTAATCTTTAGCTCAGGACCTCACATCTTCCCTCTGGGAGCGTTATTTCTAATGCGTAGAATAGTTTCATTTCCCTGAGGGTTCTGAATTCCTACAAAAATGATGGCACTCACACTAACAACGTTAATTTTTCGCTGAAGAATCAAAAATTTAGGGATGGCGAATAGAATTTTTTGTATACGTATACGAAACGGAGTGCATGTAAACACTCACGAGCATATGTTCGAAACGGTTGAGCCGTTCAGCAAAGATTTCATCAAAATCGGATCCACCTAATTAGGCCATTAGACACAATCATTAGCGCAGAGATCGCTCTGGTAAAGTTGGTCCGTTGCCTGGCTCTCACCTCCAATGAATTTCGGAACGTGGGTTTCAACTAAGCCGACTACGAGCTATCAGTGGAACTCGGTGGTTTATGCAAGTGTGTAGGTGCAATAAATGCCTTCAATGCGGACCAAGAGGATGCAAATCTGGCTCAAAGATTAGAGGGGTCACTCCGTAGATGCAGATCGTGTCTACCACAAGCAAAAAGAGCTACGTAAATAAGGAAAAAGGGCGCAGTCGTAGAAAAGATTTCAATTTCAGATAGACTTGCTCTCGCCTCAATAGAGACGCACCGCACCGCTAGGCGAGAATGTTATCGCTGTCGAGTGCGAAAATGTGGAAACTAGCAAGGATGTGTACGTGATAAGGTTACAATTTATACTGTGACTCGCTTTATCACGATACTCCATCGACAAGAGATCTAGAATTTCACATATTGTTTTGGACTTGAACGAGTGTCGATAGAAACACAGTAAAATGAGTAAATGAACACAACATGCTTTATTGATTAGGATATTTCAAAACAGTAGTTCATATCTCTGTATAAAGTGAATGGCACAGAAGTGAAATCCATTCTCGCCAGCAAACAATGACAGAGCAAGGAACCATTGACTCACTGTAGATTGACTGCCGAGCAAACTCAGAAAGAATTAAAATATTAATTTTCTTGAGGAATGACAGTCAAGTTAATGCCACAATAAAAATTTCATCAACATATATGATCTCATATGTCTGTACACCAGGAATGCAGAGAATATTCATAAAGTAAATGTCAACATTCATTAAAGAAATGAAATTCTCCCCTTAAAAATTTTCTCATTGAAATAAACAGGTTTGAAAGATTTTTTAGGCTGTCAAGAAAATAGCATTTTTGAATAAAATCCATGAGGTCCGAATGATCCACGGTGCAGCCTCAAGATTAGGTGTTGGTTTATCTTTCCTGATTTGTGAAGCCACGGGGGGCTAACCAGGTTCTGGGGAAGCGATAAGAATGTCTCCCGACGAATGCAGGGACAGGTCATCCATTATTATTATTATTATTATTATATAAGAAAGTCTTAGCCTCCCTTAACCACGACAAAGATGTTCCAAGAGAGGAAAGAGGAAGGCACCATTTAGTATGGAGTTGAGGGAACGCGG